>JAKFHU010002205.1:0-1200000 GCA_023783475.1 Daubentonia madagascariensis | reverse complement strand
CTGGCTTATACATTAGTCTCTTCTGAGTTTGGTTAGCATTAACCCTATGACTGTGGGGACCTAACAGCAAGTTTCTGGATATACAAAGATGAAGAGGCTTTGGATTGTGACAGACATCAAAGTAGAGCCACCCATTGAGTTTTGGTGGCCATCCAGTAGTGTTTCCTTAACAACACCCCTCCTTTCTTGCTGCCTTAAAATTATAACAGAAGCGTTCATGCTCTGAACATATGATTACCACAGAAATAATGACAGCATATGAAGGCTCCTCTTGTCTAGAATTTGGCATCCTTATAAAAGAAACCCATTTATAAACTATCTTATTCCATCCTCATTCATCCAATGCTTTTAAGTATCAACTCTTACCTTCTTGTAATGTTTGACTCAACCAGTAATAAAGCCTCAGTAAAATCGACTCATCTCTGACACAATTAATATAGTGAAGCAGCAGAGAGTTGTTTAGGACTGAGCCCATCTGAGAAGGCAGCTGCAAAGAGAGAACAACTGGTCAACAGCAAGTATCTGAAAAGTTGGTCAGTCAGAGCAACAAGGAAATCATCATATAGGAAATATATAACAAAAATAAAGGCCATGCAGATCGAATAGAAAATACAAATAAGCACATGGTCTAGTCACATACCTCTAAACAATGAATGTTCTGTAAGAGTTGAGGGAAGCTTTGAAGTTGTTCTAGTGGAAACGATCCATTGCTATTCAGACAGTCAGAAAGACTAACCTCTTTTTTTCCACATTCTTTAGTGTAGCTACTGGAATTGAGCACTGGTATAACTGAGCAAGAATTCCATTTCTAAAGGAGAAAGATAAAACAATATATCAATGAACTTAACAGACTACGAACTATAAATATAAAAGCAGTTGTTAAGGTGTTTCAATTAATGGAATCTGAATATGGTTTGCACAGAATGCTGGGTAATTAAAATGTATTTAAATATCTATAATTTCCTCTAACATATGAATGCTTATTATTTGGATTTAACAAAAGAAAGTCACATAAGTCGTTTGGGGCTTTATATACTTACTCTTTTTAGAGGACGAACATTAGCTGTACCTAAAATCAGCTTTAGAGGTTCTGGAGAAGGTCCCTGGTTTCTTTGCCTCACAGCAAGAAGAGCCATCTTCCAAAGATTCTCTGAATTCTTAAAATAGATCTACAAATTCAGATGTAGAATACAAGAGAGTAGGTACCCATAAGTCAGAGCAACAACATAAAGCCTAAAACTCTTCATTAATTGAAAGTATATTGATTATGAAATCTTTTATACCCATAAAAATCCATTTAAAGTTTTTTTTCCTGATCAGGAATCTATTCAGTATATCAAATGGGATCAACATGAAGTGCCAATCCCTAAAAAAATTTCCCGAAACAGTGTCACAATACTAGATCTTAAAATAGTAGACTGTAAACATTTTAGACCAAATCTTTAAGCTAACTTTACCAAAAATAACACATTTCAATCTCAATTACTTATCTGTCCTTAATCCCTTACCTTCTTCCTTACAGGCAAAGATACAGAAATCAGAGTAGGAGCAAAGAACTTATATAGCGACAACAAAGCCTGGAGATGAGGCTGCATTCCCTGAAATAAAATAAGAGTTTGCCGTTTTCAATTTTGTGGCCATTAAGAAACTGAGAAAACAAATATCCAGAAGAAGAAAAAAGTAACAAAAAAATAAACTGAGACTAAACATATTCAGACTTTAATTTCACTGAGAGAGAGCTACAGGAAGATGCTACAGAAAATCAAGGAATGAGTAACCAGACATTTAAATCAACCATCATAAAACAATGCTCTCCGACTTGTGATCTTCTCTTTTATAACCTCTTCCCTAATTCTTCCTCGTATTTTCTCTCTTCTTCTTTTCCTATTTATCTTCTTCTCTGCCTATACCTTAGGCTTACCAGTCATACTTACTAGCACAGCATGACTTATTCTCACTGGTAGCATACTCAGGACTCAAAGTATACTTGTCCTTGATTTAGACATCAAGGAGATAGGACCAAAAACGAAGCCAAGAAAACAGAGCAAATGAAATATTAACACCTGATTATCATAATTCTTGGAAAATTAACTAGGAAGTCACAATTGGTATGCAGTAGTCAAGCAGCTTTGATATAACCAAAACAAGTCTTAACAAAAACACTAACTTCACAATGAAAAAAGTCATCACTGCTAGATACCTGTGTTTGATATATCTGACTATCCCAGAGAAAGCATACCACTAAAATGAATTCCAAGGAAGTAATCAAATTGTTTTATTATACTAAAATTTTATTGACTTGAATACCATACAAAGTAAGGCAGCAAATGAGGCTTAGAAATACAGTATTCCTATTTTATAACAGCTTCTTGAAATTAAAGTTATTAAAACAAAATAAGAATGACCCAGTTTATTTATGTTGAAAATATCTTCTGACCTCTGTATACCCATTATCAATAAGTATCAAGAACATTTGTTTTAAGTTAGAATGTCTTTTGAGAGAACAAATATTTAGTAGTGCAGAGACCATTAGAACTTATTGTCTAGAAATCTATCTTTTTTGTTAAAAAGTTAATCCTAAAGAGGTGAAGGGGAGACGTCCAGTTAAACATGACATATGGAACATATGTGATTAAAGCCCCATTAAAAAGTAAAGGAATGAAAAGGCATAAAGCACAAGTTCAAAGAGAACAAGAAGGGAGACAACAACAAAAGAGAAATTTAAATAAGACTTTAGAAACTAGAATGAAGATGAGCAAACAGCAACCAAGTTGGCAGAACAAAGAAAATGAAGCCTAAGGCATCAATAGAAAAAGCCTCAAAAGAAGCAGATTCACGCTTGAGAATTCCCAGAAAGGCTCAGGAATTTGAGGGACCAGACATCTCTGAAAAGTGCGGATGTAAGAGGGACAGAAAACAAGAGGATTGCTTGAAAACCTACATAAGAAGCAGTTAAAACCCCAAATTCCTTCGCTACACTGGCAAAACACTAGGGCTTTACCCTCTAAAGATGAACCTGGACTTAGACACTAGGCACAGCTGAGGACCATTCCTCACTCCTTTCCATTGCTCAGGTCCCAGAGTGCCAGTAGCCAGGTTTATACCCATGATGGTTAATTTTATGTGCCAATTTGGCTGGGCCACAGGGTGCCCAGATAGTTAGTCAAACATTATTCTTGGTGTTTCCATAAGAGTGTTTTGGATAAGATTAACAAATTGGTAGACTTTGAGTAAAGCAGATTGCCCTCCATAATGTGGGTAGGTCTCACCCAATCAGTTGAAGGCCCGAATAAACCAGGCTCTAGAGGAAGAGCGAATTCTCCAGCAGACTGTCTTTGGACTTTAACTGCAACATCAGCTCTTCCTGGTTCCACAGGAGACTGCCGTCAAACTCTTAACTGGAACATCGGCTCTCCTGGGTCTCCAGCCTGACAGCCCACCTTGCAGATTTTGGACTTTCCAGCCTCCATAATCATATGAGCCAGTTCCTCATAATAAATACATAACACACACACACACACACACCCTATTGGTTCTCTTTCTCTGAAGAAACTTTCAATCCCATAGGCAGGAAATGAGAAAATCCTTCTCTGGCAAAATTGACACAGACATCTGGGAGGTTCCCCAATGAAACATCAAGATCCTGCTCACATACACAAGTTTCCAATCATCGTTTTAGTGCTTTACTACTAAATATGGACAAATAAGCTTTATAAAACATTTGAGAAAAACCATGAGAAGACAGACCAAACAAACCAAAGAAAGGAACTCTGAGGAAACAGAGACAAAGCTGAGAACAGAAAAAAACATCACAGCCCAACGTGCATATACACAGGCTCATGCCTGGTAGAGGGAGAGTTCTAGAAATCATCCTCACAAATACTTAGGATGAGATCGAACTCGCCCTTCTTGTTCCAAAGACTGTTCTCAACAGGGCCTAGTGCAGGCATAGGGAACCTGCAGCCTTAAGGCCACATGTGGCCTTCTAGGTCCTTAAGTGTGGCCTTTTGACTGAATCCAAATTCTACAGAACAAATCCTTTTATTTTTATTAATACATTTTTGTTTGCCTTTTATATTTTTATTTCTAAAATGAACATATTTAAAATATGAAATAAAATAAGTTTCAACAAAATAATCCTCCCAGATTGACCAGCACAATTACAACATTAGTAAGCCATAAGGGCTAAATTGACAGCTGCTACACTCATGATTTAGTTCTAACTTCCTCCATCTAATTGGTGCCACTACCGCATGAGGCTGGTTGGCAAGAGTTTATGGGGGTCGAGTATGCCAGTCTGTTATCGGCTTTTGACAACGGTGCACTGTGTTTCTGTTTGAAGTGGAATTTGTGAATAGTTGCACAGCTTGACAGCATTTTTTAATTCTGTCTGCTTAACAGCCCATCATGTCAAAGAAGACCAATAGAACACTGAAGGAAGAAAACTGATTTTTTAATGAGGATTGGGAATTGCAATATTATCTTGTTTCTGCTAAAGATAAGATGATTTGCTTGCTTTGAGATACTGCATTATCAACATTAAAGAAATTCAATGCTCACAGCATTATAATACTCATAAGGACCACAAATATTTTAAATTAGAGGCAGAGGCGCGAAAGGTTGTATTGCAGAAATTAAAAGACGAAAAGCAAAAGCAAAGACAATTCTTTCAAGCAAGTCTTCCTTATTATTTCCAATAAGACCTGGAAATAATGCCACTGAAACAACTTATAAAGTAGATTATATACTTGGGGAAAAAGGGAAGCCATTCAGTGATGTAGAAATTGTGAAAGAATGCGTTGTCAAAGTCGTAGGATACTTAGACCCTGATAACGTTTCAAAGTACAAACAACTGCCTCTTTCAAGAACCATAACTGATCAGCAGCATGAATTAGACTTCAACTTAACAGAACTTCATGCAATACTTCAAAAGGAAAATATATATTATTCAATCTCTTTGGATGAATGAACTGATACAGGTGTTATACCTCATTCGGGTCATAATAGAAGATTTTCCTTACTATGAAGAGTTACTCGCTTTGGGCACTCTTGTGAACAGAACATGGGGAATAGATATCTTCAACAACTTTCAAGATAAATGTCCTGAAGTTGGACTGAATTTGGCAAATTCAGTGAGTGTATGTACAGACTGTGCACCTTCCATGACAAGAAAACATGAAGGGTTTATTGCACAGATAAAAAAAAGTATTAACAGATCCAGATGCTCTCATTTCCTTTCATTGTATCTTGCATCAGCAAAATCTCCATGCTAAAGCTATTTTCAGTGACACTTTGCAACAAGTTATAAGTATTGTTAACCACATTCGTGCAAATGCAACATGGCATCATCAGTTTCACAACACGCTAAAGTTGAATGATGAGGTATTCGGTGTGGATTTGCTGTATCATTGTAAAGTTACACATTGTAAAGTGTGATGGCTATCTCAGGGACAGGTGTTAGCCAAAATTTTATCTCTGCCAGAACAGATAGTTAAATTTTATGAAGAACAGAATCAGCAATGTGAATTACTGAAAGATTTCTATAGGAATGCAGTATTTCTGTGTGATACCATGTCAAATCAAAACGACTTGAATATTTCTTTGCAAGGTAAAACTAAGTCTATATGTGATACGTGGCAAAAATCCAAGCATTTTGAAAAAAGTTAAACACTTCTTCAAAAGGTAATTTCGGATGAACATTTTCCCCAGTTAGCAAAGGTCACTGATGAGCAGGATGATATATGCGAATCATCTGAAGAATACGCAGCTGTTATAGACCTATTAATTGGAGAATACAATGAAAGGTTCACTGACTTTGAGAATCACGACATCACACTCAAATTAGAATTTCAGCCTCACCTAGTTGATATCACCAAGGCACCTAAAGAACTACAGATGGAATTGATTGAGTTCTTAGTGGATGACATTTTAAAGTCATTTCTCTGATGCTAAGAAAGATCCAATTGAAATACGGAAAAATGTAGTAGAATACCCATGCCTTCAGCAACATGCCTGAAAAATGCTTTCTTGCTTTTCAACCACTTATTGCTGCGAATCTACATTCTACTACCTAACCCAAATCAAGACGCCCTAAAGGTCACAAATGACTGATACCCGTCTAGAGGATCAACTGAAACTGCAGACCTCCATGCTCAACCAAATATTCAAATGCTTTCCAACAAAAAGCAGACACAACAAAGTCATTAAAAGGTTAGTTAACTTTAAAATTAACAAATAGTTTTCATTTTTTGAAATTATTAAGTACATAGTAGTTAGATTTTTACAAAATAATGTACATTTTTAAGTATATCTAATTGAAGTTTCTTGAATGCAGCCTTATTTGATTACAGCTAAATTACTGCGGCCTTCCAACATGAAAAGGTTCCCCACCCCTGGCCTAGTGTATGTGGGATAATAACACGCCTGCTCCACTTCCCACCATTCATGCCTGCCACCAGAAAGGCAATTTCTGTGTTTTTATTTCCTTCATAGATTGGGAGTTACGGAGCATGAACGGGGATAGATGGGATACATGCCTTTACAGGTATCAGAAATTCACACATCCAATATATTTGCTCTCATGTGCTGATTATGCCTGTTACTGTCATGCATGTTAAGTTACATATGAGCATGGCTATGCCTTCTTGGTTTCATATTGTTGGACTTGCCCAAATTCACCAAAATTCAGCTAATCAAAAAAAAAGTTAGGAATGCATAATTATAAATGGATGTTGATAATGGAATAATTTAGTAATGTATTATAGAGAATATTAACAATGAAACCACACATTTAACATCTGGGCTTAAAATTTTTAGACAATCATCTAATAAATCATTTTAACTTGAACATACACTGTCTTTCAGTTAATACAAATCAGTAAGATCTTATATTTGGTAAGAATTTTCTTATTCCATTAAAATGTTTTGCTGTAACATGGGAAAATGTACATCTTTTCACAATTTCTATTAATATGAAACAAAATTGAATTTGGACAAAAACATTACCATTAATATTCTTGGTGAACTAAGAGAAGATATTTTACCCATAGAATTAAAACAGGAGGCTATAAAACAAGAACAATCATTGAACGGTACTAAACGAGACCTCACACTGGAGAAACACAAATGTGTTTCTGTGTTTGTGTTTTTCATTCAGTGTGAATGCCTTTAGGTAGGCCATGAAGGCTCCAGTTAGGCATGGGCACTACTACTTCCTATTGTTTTATACCCAAAGCTTCACAGACTTCTGTTACCTGGCAGGTATAGTGGAAATAACAATGCAAGAGAGCTGTAAGGACGAGAGATAACAGTCAGAGAATATATTGAAGTTTAAGTATCCAGAAGATAATGAAGATAATGTCTTGAAATGCTTTCCTACATCCCATCCACAAAAAATATAAACTCATTTCTGACCACTCCCTAACACTTATTATTCCAGCCATACCAACCCAGTTCCCTAAACAATGTTTGCTGTTTGACATCCACATGTCTTTGCTCATGCTGTTCACTCTGGTAAGAGGGCCCTTCTCTCCCTTCTTTGCCTACTTAAATCATATTCATCCCTTAAAATTTCTCTCAAGCATCACCATTCCTCCTTGACCCCATGTCTGATTTTGATTTTTCATTTTGTTGACTGAGCTCCCCAGAAAGTAAATTTCTTGAAGATAACAACTCATTTGATTTTGTATCCCCAAAGCCTAGCTCAGTGCCTGGCACACATAGTACACCAGGCCATCTTAGGGTCTTTTTGGTACTCACCATTTTGGCTTGAAGATCAAGCAGTTTTCTCACACGAAATGGTTTTACTAGAAAAGGTAAAGAAAAGAGGCACTATGTATTTGGTTCAGAATAAAAAGAAACTGGTTATACTTAACCACCTTGTAGTTCATATAGTTTCTTCTTACAACACATCAGGAATATAAACACCCTGTTCAGTTAAGCCATTAAGCAGATGTTCTTAGATAAAAGTACTAAAAAGCAATTTCCTCAAAATGAGTCCTGTCATATAACTAATGCTAATAGTTATTTTAACCTTATAAAGGCCAATACAAATGCTAATTCCACAAAGTGAATGTAATACAACCGGAATGAAAATACTCACCATTCTCTTTTTTGGTAAGTAAATATAACAAATGGCAGACATAAGGGCACTGTTAAAATATAAAAAATTTAAAGAGAAATGACAATATATCCTGAACAGAGCATCAACACATTTCCCCCAAATGTCAATCTTATGCTGATTAAGTAAAAGGCTTCAGGACTTCACTGAACAATGGTTTTACAAAGCTTCTCTTTCATACTACACAGTAGTGACAAAAACAATATTTTTTTAAGACAGAGTCTTACTCTGTTGCCCAGGCTGGAGTGCACTGGCGCAATCACAGCTCACTGTAACCTCAAACTCCTGGGCTCAAGTCATCCTCCCACCTGAGCCTCCTAACTAGCTAGGTCTACAGGCATGCGCCAACATGCCTGGTTATTTTTTATTTTTATTTTTTGGTAAAGACAGGGTCTCCATATGTTGCCCACGCTGCTCTGCAACTCGGCCTCAAGCAATCCACCTGCCTCAGCCTCCTACTGCCCTGGGATTACAGGCATGAGCCACCGTGCCCAGCTGATAAAAATAATAGTTTTAATTGACATCTCATCAGGTCATTTTTTAAGCTATTTTTGGAGTGTAAAAACACTGCAGATAATTTAAAAAACAGAAAAGAATTGCCCATCATCCTTCTACCTAACAAAAATTCATACACTCCTTTCAATATTAGTCCATATTCATTAAGACACAGACTTAAAACTTTTATCCTGATTTCCACTTAAAAGCATTTTCCCATGTTGTTTTGTCTTCAAACTTATCATTTTCAATAATGCTTCATATTCCAGTGAATAGATACACAAGAATTTAATTAACAGCTTAGTCCTCAGTTTGGTAAATAGCACACACTCAATAAATTTGTTAATTAAATTACTGAACGACCAATACCCCTATACCTTTTCATTTTGAATGTCCATCTGTTGAGGTCTCATTCTAGATCATAGGTCAACAAACTATGGTCTACCTATTTTGGAAATAAAGTTTTATTGGAACATAGCCACACTCATTCATTTATGTATTGTCTACAGCTGCTTTTGCACTACACAAGCAGAGTTAAGTAGTTGTGACGGAAGACAGTGTGGCCCTCAAGCCTAAAATATTTACTACCTGGCCACTGGCCCTTTAAGAAAAAGTTTGCCAACACCTTCTCTAGATGATAGGAAAGTGGGAAAAGTAAATTATTCAATGGGACTAGAGAAAGTAACAGAACAAAAACTTTCTTTAAACAAATTTGTATTTTGGTAGTCATGACTTTAAAGTCTAAAGTACAGCATATTCCATATTGTCTTCCCTGTACTTAGAAATGGGTTCGGAAAGACTTTAGACATACTTTCAAGAAGGATGAATTTAGATATAGAATTTTTTAAAAGGAAGAATACACATTATGACCAAATCTGCTATATTCTACACAAAGAATAGTAATTTTCAATAAAAAAAATTGAGCATCATGAAAACTACTCAAGTAGATTGCAATTGATTTGACATTTATGAGTAGTTCCTGTTCACTCATGAAACAATTATTTATTGAATAGTGAATAAAACAGACAAAAAGTCCTGCTCTTGTGAAGTTTATGTGTGCCATGAACTGTGTTAATAAGTACTTGGGTTATAAAAGGTTCAGTCCCTGCCTAGAAGAACTCAGTCTATTAGAAGAAAGGAGAAAGTATACCTTATTTCCCATTCTTTACAAAGTATGCTTAAACACATAATTCACTTGTATTGCAATTTGGTCAGTTTATGAACAGAAACAATGTGAGGTTAAGAGAGATATCAAAGGTAAAAGAGAGTCAATCACATACTACTTTCATTCAACCACACCTGTGCACCACAGGGCAAGCAGGAGGGATGAGCATTCTTATCTTTTATCGACACTTCAAGGTCATCACTTTCACCCTTGTATAGAAAAAGACCTCCTCTGAGACTTAGTCCACCCAACCTCACTACCTCTACCTTATCCATACCCTATCAATTCACTACTAACCTCCTAGTACCTTCCCAAAATTCACTGAGGACTTTGGCATCTGACTCGGTTTTCTGCTCCAACCCTAATCCCAATATCATGCCAGAAGACTTTAATGTCCATGTCAATCAATCACCTTAGACTTACAGTTTATTAAAAGTTTATTAGCCTTCTCAATTCCAATGACCTGATTATCATCTATGGAAATACTGTATATTAGATACCCTGAATGACCCTGCCTGCTTTCTTGCCAATTTAGCTATGTTTTTTACATCATATCCAGCTGTTTAAGTCATTTCTGAGTGTCATGAAATAAAAGAATCTGCAGCTCCCAAAAACAAAGTGAAAGTAGGAACACTAAATATTGAGAAAGGAAGATTGCTTGAGGTCAGGAGTTTGAGACCAGCCTAAGCAACAGCAAGACCCCCATCTCTACAAAATACAGAAAAATTAGCCAAGCGTGGTGGCACAGGCCTATAGTCCCACCTACTTGGGAGGCTGAGGCAGGAGGATTGCTCGAGCCCAGTAGTTTGAGGTTGCCGGGAGCTATGATGACGCCACTGCACTCTACCCGGGGCAAGAGCGAGACCTTGTCTAAAAAAAAAAAAAAAAAACCTAATATAATGCAAATGCTATGTAAATAATTGTTATGCTGTTATTGTTTTTGTTTGTTTGTATGTTTTTAGACAGAATCTCACTCTGTCACCTGGGCTAGAGTGCAGTGGCATCACCACAGCTCACTGCAAACTCAAACTCCTGGCCTCAAGCAATCTTCCCGCCTCAGCCTCTCAAAGTGCTGGGATTACAAGTGTGAGCCACCACGCCCCATTTTATTTTAATTTGCATTATTTTTATTGGCTTTTTAAAAATATTTTCAATCTGCAGTTGGTTGAATCCATGGACGCGGAACCCACAGACACGGAGGGCCAACTATATATACATACAATAGAATATTATTCAGCCATAAAAAGGAATGAAGTTCTGATACATGGTACAAAATGAATGAACCTTGAAGACATGCTAAATGAAAGAAGCAGATACAAAAGGACAAATACTGTATGATTCTACTTACATGACGTACCTAGAATAGACAAATTCAGAGACAAAAAGTACATTAGAGGTTACCAGGAGCAGGAAGAAAGGGGAATGGGGAATTACTGTTTAATGGGTAGAAAGTTTCTGTTTGGGGTAATGAAAAAGTTTTAGAAATAGACAGTGGTGATGGTTGCACAACATTGTGAATGTAATTCATGCCACTGAATTATACACTTAAAAATGGTTAAAATGGTGCATTTTATAACATGAAAAAAATAAATAAAAGTTGTAAGAGGTTAAAAAGTGAAGTACTGGGGGTGCGAGGGAAGAAAAAAAAGTGAAGTACTGATACATGCTATAATATGGATGAAACTTGAAAACATTTTGCCAAGTAAAAAAAGCCAGTCATAAAAGACTACATATTACATGATTCCATTTACATAAAATGTCCAAAATAGGCAACCCTATAAAAAGAAAAAAGTAGATTAGGAGTTACTTAGGGCTGGGGGAAATAGAAAAATAGAGGGGTAATAGCTAAAGGGTGTGGGGCTTCTTTTTGAGGTGATGAAAATGTTCTAAAACTGACTGTGCTGATGGTTGCACGTATCTGTGATCTGCACTAAAAACCAGCAGAGCAGATTTTTTTCTTTAAATGGGTGAATTGTATGGTATGTGAATTATATCTCAATAAAGCTGTTTTTAAAAAGTAGCCACAAACCCGGGCATGGTGGTGCATGCCTATAGTCCCAGCTACTTGGGAGGCTGAGGTGGGAGAATCACTTGAGCCCAGGAGTTCAAGACCAGCCTGGGCAACAGAGTGAGACCTCATCTCAAAAAAAAAAAAAAAAGTATCCAGAGAGAAAAGAAGACAGATTACAATTAGACTAATTCAACAACGATGAAAGCAAAGAGCCAGTGGAATAATATTGTCAATATCTTGAGAGAATTTAACTGTCATACTTTAGTTTGAGAGTTCCTATCATAAAAAAAAATAACTGTCATACTAGGATTCTACACACAGCAAAACCAATTTTCAAGAACAAGGGCAAAGTAAAGACATTTTCAGACAAAGAGGGTTTTCCATCAAAAGATTCTCACTGAAAGAATAAAGGACATAATTTTAGCCAAAGGAAAATGACCTCATATTGAAGGTGTAAGATGTAAAAACAAATGATGAGCAAAGATATTGGTAAATATGTGGACAAATCTAAACAAATATCAACTGCAAAGATTAAATAATAGTGTTTACTTTGTGTGTGTATATGGAGGGAAATGGAAAAGAATCAGCTAGAACTAAACCAGACAACAATAGCATATAAGCTAGAAGGGGTGTGATCAGAGTTAAAGCATTCTAAGGTCCTTATATCACACAAGATGAAGGTAAAGATACCAGTTACCTTTAGACTTTAAGTATTCGTGTTAAAACACCAAAAAGAAGAAACAAGAGTATGTAACTTCCAAGCAAGAATAGGGGAAAAACTACAATCAATCCAACAGAAAGAGGACAGAGGGGGGAAATTAGGGGAAAAAAACAGGTCATTTAGAAAGCTCAAAATAAGATATTTGAATTTATTTCTACTATATCAATAATCACTACAAAGGTAAATAAACTAATTCTCCAGGTAAAAACAAAACTCATCAAATAGGATAAAAAAAATAAAATCCAGTTATATGCCATTTAAAAGAGGCATCTAAGACATGAGAGCAGAAAAAGATTTTTTTAAAAATCAAAATATGGGAATATACCAAGCAAATACTAACCAAAATAAAACTTGAGTATCAATGCCAATATTGGACAAAATACACTAAAACAAAAAGCATTTGTAACAACAAAGGGTTACTTCATGATAAAAGGTTTGATTGAACTGCAATTGTGCATACACCTAATAACAGACTCAAAATATACAAAGCAAAATTTGACAGAACTTAAGGAAAAACTGACAAACCTGCCTTCATGGTGGGAGATTTTCAACATAACTCAGTAATTGATCGACGGGGACCAACAACATCAACGAAAAATCCATTAAGTATGTAGAAAATGCCGATTCCAATAACCTTCATTCCCTTACTCTATTTCAGCAACTCACTCCATGGTCCCTCTGAACCTTTTCATTACACTGAACCGTCCCCTCTTGAAATCTTAAATTCCAATACTACAATATCCTATCATTCCAGTTTTTAATCCCAATGTAGTTGACCCTTGAACAACACAAGTTTGAACTACACAGGCCCACTTATACATCTTTTTTTCTTTTTTTCCGATAGTCGGCCCTCCGTGTCCACAACCAAATGTGGATCGAAAATACAGTATCGTGGGATGGATAAGGAGGGCTGACTTTTCCTACGAGTGCCACAGGGCTGACTGCCGGAATTGAGCATGTGTAGATGTCGGTATCTGAGGCAGTGGGGGAGGAGGGTTGGTGGTGGTTCTTGGAACCAATCCCTCCTCCCCCCCCACCACTCCCCACCCCCGCAGGTACCGGGATACCGAGGGACGACTGCCGTACTTCTTGAACGTCATCCAGGCACGCCAAACCTTAGCTGCCTGTTTTCCAAATGTGCCCTCTTCTGTCTTCACTTTCTTCCCTTTTCACTCTAGACCCCATGATCCATCAGCTCTATCACTCTCTTGCCCCCTTGCCCTACTCTGGAGAAATCACCCACCCTTGCATATTAGTAACGTCACAAATTCGTGCTAACCTCATCTGGGCCCTCAAAACTGTGTCTCTAATCAGATCCTATTCCTATCAGTAGCTATTTCAAAACCTGCACTCTCTTCAAACATAACATTCTATCTGCCCCTCTTTATTCTCAGCAGACCTTACCTCTTCCTTGAGTGAAAAAACAATCAGCAAGACCACTAGAAAGGAATTCTCTCAATTGTGTCCCCTACTAATCCACAAATTTATTAACCTCAACACCCATCCTTTTTGCTTATTGTCAGGAGAGGTATCTCTCTTCCTGTAAAAAACAAATTCCTATAATTTTAACCCTTATCCCTAGTCATATCTTGACACCTCTCCTCTATACCTCCATAGAACTGTGTGGATGCTATCATAGGGCTTATCACACTGTACTTACCTCTCTCCCCACTATATTTAGAGATCTTTTAAGACTTGGTCTCTTACTAGGTAGCTTATTTTAGCAAAGTTATTTTTCTATGCTTCAGTTGTCTCATCTCTAATCCGGGAATGATATATAAGTTTCCACAAATCCAGGGTCTCTAGTCATGTTACCCTGAGTAATTATTTGACTTCTCTGTGCCTCAAATTCCTCATCTCTAAATGCGGATAATAGTGTATACTTCATAAGGTTGTCAAGAGGCTTAAATGGGTGAAAACCATATTTTATCTGGTATGTACTTTACACTTAAAGCACATTTCAGTTTAACCTAGCCACATTTCTAGTGCTCACTAGTCACATGAGGCTAGTGGCTAAGGCATTGGTCAGCACAGATATAGAAAATAGCTCAAAAAAACTTTTAAGAATATTGATGTGAGAATTTTTTTAAAAAAACTTTCAGACCCACAGGACTGGAAAGAATAGTTTATGTATTATAACAATTACTTTTTTATATTTTAACATCTCTGAAAACCAAACTAGTCCTACAATCAATGTCATGTGATAGTTTAAATGGCAGCAATCTTTCTTAGTGGTTCATCAGATGAGGGCTCTACACTGATAGCAACTTAAGTGTGAAATACTATGTATTAAGATTTAGTACCTGCATGTAGCGCACATAATAGTATATTTTATTCCATTGTATTCCACACAGTTCGTGCTGCATAGTTATAGTAAAGTCATTGATGAATTATATAGGAGTCTGTACCTCAAATTTGTACATCTAAATCCAAATATATTAAATTCCTTTCAAAACTAGCTCCTTCTCACAAATTTCCTCTGTCATTCTGAGTTATGCTGACTTACAAATTCAGATCTTTAATTCCTGCCTCTTTCCCTAATCCAGTTTAGATACGAGATCATGACAATTCTTCCTTTACAATTTTTCCTTAAAATCTGTCCTTTCATTTGCATTTCCACTGCCACCCCCTTAGTCTAGGACAGGGATTCTCAAACTTTTTGGTCTCAGGACCCTTTACACTCTTAAAAATCAGAGGACCCCCAAAGAGCTTTTGTTTATCTGGATTATGTCTGTCAATATTCACCATATTAGAAATTAAAACTGAGAAATTTTTAAATGTTTATTAATTCATTAAAAAATAAACCTATTACATGCTAACACAAACATTCTATGAAAAATAACTGTATTTTTCAAACAAAAAAACAGCAAGAACATGACATTGTTTTATATTTCTATAAATCTTTTTAATGTTTCAGGTTTAACAGAATACAGTAAGTTGGATTGTGCTGCTGCATTCTGTTATGTTGTTTTGATTGAATTACATGAAGAAAATCCAGCCTTACACATACATGTAGTTGGAAAAGGGAGGAATATTTTAATAGCCTTTCCAGAAAATTGTGGATATTATTCTTTCATACTATACCAAAACTTCACAAGTAGTAGTTCTTAAGGATTAGCTGCAAAGTGGAATCTGAAACCATATCAATAAAAGCTTTGTACTCTGTTCCATTAAAATTCATTGACGTATCACGCATCTTGTTTTCTTTTTCTTTTTTTTTTTTTTCACCAACTGAGCTAGCTGGGCATACCTTGCATTTTGAATGGATGTTTTACCAATGCATGATTTTGTAACATGCTCGCTCATCTGGAAATATTGGTTCACTGAGTTACACCAACCTTCCAAACGTTGACACATTTCATTACATAAAATCTAGAAATCACATTCATTAATATGGTCACCAATCTCATCAGAAAAGTGTAAGTATCCTGAAGCTGTCAGGTTCACAGTGGCAGATTCAAATTTTCCAAAATTCGAATTTTCACTTGAATGCTCAAATTTTATCACTGGCAACAAATACTGCCAGTTGTTTTCTTTGAAATAACAGGCCTGCTTTGTTCGTTTTCAAGAAAATGTCTTCCAAATACCCAAGTCTGAATAACCATAGTTTGTACATCAGTCATTCCTTCAAATAAAAATGGTGTTCCATGAAAAAAGCAGCTAGTTTGGCTCACAACCCAATCACACAAGTGCTTTTCCTCAGAACCACCACTGTACTATAGTATGCAGAAGGGCTTTGTTTGTACTTGCCATTTCATCACACAAAATATTAAAGAAATGTGTAAAGGGTGAAAATTTAAAAAAACTAATTAATTTTTAATACTTCATTTGACATTCTTAAGTGAAACTAGCATTTCTGTTTCTTACTGCAGTGAAGAATACAATGACCACTAGTACAATCTGGTGCTACTGCCTTGATTCATTTTAAAGGACTAGCAGTTTTATCCACCACTGCTTTAGCAACATCAGTGCCAATGTCAAAGCAAAAATAGCAAATAATATCTTGGCATTATTATGAAAATAATTTTGACCTTTCAGACTTCTTGAAAGGGTCTCAAGGAACCCCAGGGGTCCACAGACCATATTTGAGAATTTCTAGTCCAGGACTTCATCATGTTATACCTAGATTATCATGTTAGCCTCCTAACTAGTCTTCCTGCCTCTAGCCTCTCTCCTAATTCATATTGTTCGGCACTACTAGATACAGCTTCCTACAAAGCTGCTTTAAACATATTCTGCCCACAAATTTTCAGTGATTTCCCCACTGAATAGAGAATAAAACTCAAATTCCTTAGTATCACATTAAAAAACCTCTATAATCTGTCCTTACCCAACTTTTTCAGCCTTACTACCAAACACCAACTCCAATCAAGTCAGGCTAGTCTATGTAAGGTCTCCTGAAACACAATTTACACATCTCACAATTTTGCTTGAAATATTCCCATCATATCAAACATTTCCTCTCATCAAATCCCAAATCCTATTCAATCTTCAAGGCCCAGCTCAACAACCATACTTTATGATGCTTTTTCTAATGACTCTGATTTACAGTGCTCTCTTCCTTCCTGGAAATATTACAACAATTATTATCCTCACTCTGTCATATACTGTCTTTGATAATTTAACTCTTGAGTTGTTATTTAACTCTATGTCTTGCATTAATTCCCCAACTAGATTTTAAGTTCCTGGAGTACAGAAACAGTGTGCTAAACTTTGAATCTTCTACAGTGCCTAGTATAATGCAACAAACACAGTAGAAACATCAATTTTTAAAAAGGAAATCAATGAATGAATTCTCTTCCCAAAGGCAAGAGGAATACAGTTAGATGAGTGGTTCACATGGTCTGTGAACTACTGATGGTCCTTGAAAGACTTCCAGGTGGACAGTAGATTGATTTCTTAGAGTTATTAATGTTTTTAATGGGAATAATTATGCTACTTAATCAAAATCAGTCCATTGGCAACTCACGAAAATTAATCCTCTCCTTCTCATTAATTCTGATGAGGTTTTTGCAGTGTTAATCAAGAAAATGCAGAGTAAGTGACCCAAAGGACCCTGTTGAAGTGGTTTAAAAAAGAAAAGATGGCAATCACCGCTCTAGATCGGCAAAGAAGACTCCAATGTGGAATCAACGCTGTAACATTTTTATTTCCTTAAAAGAGGATACAAAGCAAATATGATAAAAATTTTATATTTGTTAATCTGAGAGATAGGTGCAAGATAGAATGTTGTTCTTTGTACTTTTCTGTATGTTTGATACATTTATGTTTATCTTTGTACATTTCTGCATGTTTATTTTTAAATAAATAAGGAAAAACACATTGTGTAGCACTCTGAAGCACATATGGTACATCACTATACATGGATGTAATATTTGATTGATGCTCGATGCTGTCCAATTTTTACTTACCAGTGCATCATCTTGCAATGAAGCAAAAAAGAAGCCATAGAGCAAGTTAATTTGCTCCTTATGATCAATAAAGTCAAACATTGCAACCAGCCAACGATAAAAAAGTACCTATCGAGAGACAAAATACTTATCTTTAGAGAAATATAACTGGTACAGAAGAGCTTAATTCCCCTCTTAGGGCTGTTTTAGAAGCTCCTAGCACAAAGTAGGATAATAGATTTTATTTCTCAGTAAAAATTTCTGTTTGACCAGAGTCCTTGCATCGAGTTATATTGTTCCAAAACTACAGACTTTGCACAAAAGGCCACTGCCATTACTCTATAAGTGGCTCTTCCTTGCCGGCCCTTAAGTGGTTCTGAAGGACTTATCATCAAAGTGTTTAAAAAGATTACCTTGATGCTACCAGAACACTTGCCAACGCAAAGCCAGGAGACTGCCTTAACCACAGAATCTTCTGATATTAGAGTTGCTGGAATCATGCACTTCAATAGCCGTGTGTTTACAGCATTTCCTGGAAAGCAGATAAACTCTACATTAAACTACATTTTAGTGTCTCAATGGTTCCTTTACTATTATTCACTCTTGGACCTAAAAATTTCTCTTTATATTGAAGGCAATAAAACAGCAGTATATAATATTCAGTATCTCTTATCATCATTAAAAAAATTGCTCAAAACAAAAATGTACCTTTGACTTCTAATATAAACTATAAAGCAAATTATTTGGCCCAAATATTTCTATTTAAAAAGGGGGGATGAGTACAGGGTTTCTTCTTGGGGTGAGGAAAATGTTCAAGAATTAGATAGTGGTGATGATTGCACAATTCTGAATATGCTAAAAAACTGAATTTTTAAAAGGATGAATTTTATGGTATATAAATTATATCTCAAAAAAAGCCTTTCAATCACAGGGAAATTTCAAAGATCATTTTTTTAATGGCATAATAGACTGATTTATTTAAAGCTACTGACAGACACCTTGCATAAGATGCTATATTTAAGAATAAATATATTTGTATCCTCCACTCCCCCCCAAAAAAGGGGGGAGGGTAGCAAAATAGAACAGATATCCTTGGAATTAGCTGGCAGTAATATCATTCTACACTAGTCAAATCTTTCCATTTTGCTCTCTGGCCTCCATGGTGTTCTCCCATCTGGTAATAAAAGTGATATTACAGAGGCTGGCTTTGGATATACCCAATATCAACTTCTGTTTATTAAAGCTTAAGAATTAAAATATATCTCATCAATTTCTACTCAATCACTCTGTGGAGAAGAAAGGAAGTAGTGGTAGCAGGTAATGAATCACAAGAATAAAAATCTCTGCTTTCCACTCTTGTGGTTTCTTTTTATGTCTTTACTTCTCTCCCACTCCCATCTACTAACCCTTCTAAGTTTCAAATAATCTCATCACTAACACCTTACACATGTACTAAATTCAAAGGGAATTCAGTACTGACTATTTTTACTTCCCAGTGGTTTTTAAATTAATTTCTAAAGAGTCTAAAGTCCCTTTTCACCTAATTATGATGACATTTCTAGCATATCTGCCCCTAAATAGGTGTTTCAACTTACCAAAAGAGCTACATGTAATGATCTAGTAGGGACAGGGGACAACAAAGAACTAAAAGGAATAAAAGGTATTAAGGAGGCCACATTTGACCTCAGCAAATTCCAGCTTAACAGAAAAATGAAAAGTAACACTAGAAAGCCAGAGATGCTTTTTTAAATTGCTATATACAAGTTTCCAGAGTCTGAGGCATGCATTTTGAAACACCTCCAGACCTGGTAGACATCATGAAAACCTTCTATTAATTTCTGAGATATCAGAAAATAAAAAGAAAAATTCCAAAATAAAAAACACCTGTACATTCTATACATATTTTAAGGGGAGATGGGAGTGGTACAACTGATCTTGATAGGCATCAATCAGTTAAACACAAATTCCTGGCAGGATATTAGAACCAAACAATCCAAAACCACCTACAAGAAAAACAGGCAATTTTATTTGGTCTAATTTAACTCTCTAGGAAAACACAGGAAACTAATCAGGTAAAAGTGGAGAAATAAAATACCTGTGAGTCATATATTGAATTCAGTTAGTACTGTGTTGTTACTTTAAAATACATAGACACCTGCTAATATGCTGCTAAGGTATACACAAAGGAACCTAACATACAAGGGCTAGGAAATATTTAGTATATAAAGCATACAGTTCTGATAGCTGTCTTAATTTTTTTAAGTAGAAAAAAAAAGGCCAGCCATGATAGCTCACATCTGTAATTCTAGCACTTTGGGAGGCCAAGGCAGGAGGATCACTTGAGCCCAGGAGTTCAAGACCAGTCTGAGCACCATAGTGAGACCCCATCCCTACAAAAAATACAAAAAGTAGCCAGGCATGGTGGAATGCACCTGTAGTCTCAGCTACTCAGGAGGCTGGGGCAGGAGGATCACTTGAGCCCAGGAGTTTGAGGTTGAAAAAAAGAAAAAAGAAAAAACAGTGGCATCGTGGTACAATATAAACACTAGAATGGGAGTTTGGAGAGCTGATTTTCCCACCTGTAGCTCTGACATTAAGCAAGTCTCTTCAACCACTCTGGGCCTCCATTTCTTCACCTTTAAAAGTAGGATGTTTAGGGTCTAAAATACCTTCCACGTCTGAATTTGGATGAGAGAAGGTTAAAAGGTTCTTTTTAAGTAAATAGAATATTGACCAGGTGTTATTTCTAAGAACCTCTCCCAACCACTCCCACTACCACCAATGAACTTAGAACAGGAAAGGATGCATTTGCACAAAAGAAAAAGCAACTCAATTTTTAAGGTCATAGACACTGGAATGGAGACAATGTAAACAGGGGCTTGCCATAGATAAGTAAACCTAAAGGCAATGAAGTATATTAAGTGATCTTTTAAGGAGCCTTATGGCAACATTATTTAAATTGTTATCTATGCTTCTTCCTCTTTTTTTTTTTTTTTTTTTTTGAGACACAGTCTCCCTCGCTCTGTCACGGGTAGAGTGCCGCAGCATCATCACAGCTCACAGCAACCTCAAACTCCTGGGCTCAAGCGATCCTCCTGCCTGAGCCTCCCTAATAGCTGGAACTACAGGCATGTGACACCACACCCAGCTAATTTTTTCTATTTTTAGTAGAGAAGGAGTCTCTTGCTCAGGCTGGTCTCAAATTCCTGAGCTCAAGCAATCCTCCTACCTCCCAGAGTGCTAGGATTACAGGCGTGAGCCACCACGCCCAGCCTGTTATCTATGCTTCTTAAGAGAAATGCTAAAAATGGTTACCATGTATTTGGTGACAAGAGTGTACGCATTTTATTTGTAAAGATATGTGGTAACTGGTCATTTTCAGCATACACATACAGAAACTTTTGCCTCATAAGGAGGTCTAAACACAAGAAAGGCCCATTTTATAATCTTACCAGATTGGTCTTATGAAGAGAATACTGAGAACTACAACTGATTCCAGTGAGAAATCTAACTCAAAGTCTAAAAGGCAAAACTAACAGCAAACTTATGACAAATGCACCCCCTCAACATACCAAATTTGCCACTGAGTGCCACATTTAATAGAATATCAATTCCTTCTGGAGCTAACCCATTCTTCCAAGCCACATTTTCCACAGTTTTCAAGTGTTTTTCCAAGGTTTTATCTTTACTTCGTGAAGTTTTAATGGGACCTGAAAAAAAAATTAAATAGTGTGACCTTTAAAATTCTTTCAGTCCTCAGCCTGAACAATTACAACTTGGGACTCTTTAAAGGAATAGCTTTATGTAAAAAGTGTCTCCTAAAAACCCTTCAAAGCCCTTAAAACTCTACAGTATTTAATAGCAATAGCACCTTCATTGAGGAAAACCCAATCGTGCCCTGACATTCCTGTTCTAAACTAACTAAAAGCACTGAACTTACACTATAACCTGTTTCAATACTAGGGCAGTGGTTCCCAAACTTTGCTGTACATTGGAATCACCTAGGAAGCCTTTAAAAAAAATTCTGATGCCAGGTTGCATTCCATACCAATAAAATCAGAATGTTAGGCAGGGCATGGTGGCTCAGGCCTGTAATCCTTGAACTTTGGGAGGCTGAGGCAGGAGGATCACTTGAGCCCAGGAATTCAAGGTTACAGTGAGCTATGATCATGCCATTGCACTCTAGCCTGGGTGACAGAGCAAGACTCTGTCTCTAAAAAAAATTAAAAATCAGAATGTCTAACAGTGGATGCCAGGCATCAGTTTTGTTTTGTTTTGTTTTTTAAGATTCTCCAGTGACCCCAATATGCAGGAGTTTGGGAACCACTCTGCTAGGAAGATGTTTTGCTGTTGTGTCCCTATTACCTAGCATACTGATATGTAGTAGGTGCTCAATAAATGTATATTTTTACAGAAATAGGACTTTCATAGGGAAAACAATACACCTTTACCTTTCTCAAAGTATCCCACTGCTATTTGCAGAGCCTCTTCAGCTTGATCATCAGCATGTTCATAATCTTCCATTGGACTATTTTGTCCATGTTTCGAGATGCTCTTTGAGTCACTTGGATCCTGTTTTACTTTCCAGGCTGAGAGCTTAGTTTGACAACTATTACTACCTTGTGAAGTCCTGCTTTTTGCCTGGGAGTTCTTAACTCTTTTTTCAGGCGACATTACTGCATATGTTCTATTCAGAAACAAAGGTTAAGTTATCATCAATCAGCCAAACTCCCTTTTCCTTCACAGGGACAGGGACCATATCTGCTTGTATTCCCAGTACTTAGTACACAATACCTAGCATACAACAGGCACACAATAAATACGTTGACAATCCAGGAAATAAAACCTATAGGTTAACTTTCTCAGAAAGCCCTTGACCTAAATAGAAACAGAGAGAAACAACTTGCCAAGGTAACGTTCATCAGCTGAACTGGCCTTCTTGTGGGAATAAAAACCAGTAAGAGTACAGGCAACATAACAAATTCTTTCTTAGAAGAGCTGTATCATATAAGTGAGTCCAAAACTAATCCATCTCATGAACTCAATCTTACTTTCTCCACTCCTATTTTCTCTACTCCTCTTCGATTTTACTTTTAACCTTTATGCTCCTCACATTGTCAGTGCTATGACTGCATAGTTCAAAAGCCAAACTGGTGGCCAGACTAAGCATTCTTGGGAAAGGAACATTCCCCATTTATTAACTCACTTATTCAATAAACAATTACTGAACATCATCTATATGCCAAGCACAATTCCAGGGATAAAATAATCAAACAGTCAAGGTCTTCATGAAACTTATACTGGGGGGAGGGGTAAGAGTCAATAAACAAGTAAATAACTAATAATGAATGTAATATAGTGACGTGATAGAAAATAGGATGGGGTGGGAAGCTACTTTGGAATAAGAGCTCAGAGAGCCTCTCTGAGGTGACCTTTCAGCTGAGATTTGAATGCCAAGAAGGAGCCAGCCACGTGAAGATCTGGTGGAAGAGTATTTCATGGAGAAGGAAGAGGAAGACATGCTAAGACCTTAAAGTAAAAAGAGCTTTGAGGCGGGCGCGGTGGCTCATGCCTGTAATCCTAGCACTCTGGGAGGCCAAGCAGGGAGGACTGCTTGAACTCAGGAGTTGGAGAACAGCCTAAGAGCAAGATCCTGTCTCTATTAAAAATAGAAAAATTAGCTGGGCATTGTGGCACGCGCCCATAGTCCCAGCTACCCAGGAGGCTGAGGCAGGAGGATAGCTTGAGCCCAGGAGTTTGAGGTTGCAGTGAGCTATGATGATGCCATTGCACTCTACCTGGGGCAACAGAACGAGACTCTGTCTCAAAAAAAAGCTTTGCTTTGTGTGTTAAAGAAACAGCAACACCAGTGTGCAGGGGGAGTGGAGTGAAAGAAGTAAAGGGTAGTGAGAGATGAAGTCAGAAAGGTAGCCAGGGACTAGATCATATTGGGACTTGCAGGCCAGAATAAGGACTTTGGATTTTAAGTGTCATAGGAAACCATGGGGGAAGGGGAAGGTTGGAGAGGGAGTAATACCATCTGATGTGTGTTTTAAGACCATTTTAACTGCAGTGTGGAGACTAGAATGTCAGGGGTCAAGGAGTGGAAAGAAACCAATTAAAAGGCTCTTGCAGAAGTCCAGATGAGGAATGACTTGTAGTCTGTACTAGGCCTAAGGTGTGTAGGGTGTAGAGGTGGAAAATGACTAGATTCATGTTACGTTGTGGAGGTAGACTGGACAGGCCATGATAAAAGAATTGGATGTAGGAAAAAGGAAAGAAAAACCAAGAATGATCTCTTAAGTTTTCGGCTTCAAATGGGAAATACTAAGGGAATGGTCGTAATGACACTTACTCAACCCACCTCCCTAGAGCAGATGAAGCCAGAGCATGACAGTGATATGTATGTCCAACCCAGCAAGAGGGTCCAGATTGCGAGTCGTTTCCTAAGGTCCTACGAAAGAAGGGCGGGGGAGCAGCTTCTGACCCCACCCGGTTGAACCGTCCCAGCGCTCCCAAGGATCCCTTTCACAGCCTGCCCCAGCGGGGAGCGAAACTGACCACGGAAGATCTGACCCCAGCCACACCTTGCAGAATAGTCCCGCTCTCAGAAGTTAAGAAAGTCCCTTCGCTCTTGGGGCGTCCATTTCGCGCGGTGTTTAAAAGCACCTCACCTGACACACTCTTCTGGCCCACAACCTCTGAAGTCCGAATGCCGCCTCCCGGATTCAAAGGAGAAGGCCCCACCCTACGCATGCGCTTCCGCGGAGACCCAGGCAGCGCCTGGGCGGAGCGGCGCACTCCGCAGAAGCCTGATTGGTTGAAGTACAGCTCTATGGCGGGAGGTGGCGCGCGCGCCGACGCTGACGCAGACCCAATTACGGAGAGTGGCTTGCCCCACCCACCCGGTCCTGGGGGCGCGCAGCGAGTGGGCCGTTGCTGCTGGAGTCAGCTGATTGGCTGGCGTTGCTACTGTTCTAATAATGTTCGCCCTCGTCATTTTGCGTAAAACGGGACAGTTAGTGTCTCGGTTCTTGAATTTAACATGATCAATTACAGTGATTATTTTGCCCAGATTGACCTCAAATGTCGGGACTTGGAATCTGAAGGAAAATACGAAACCGCAAGTTTCACAATAAAAGCGGCTTCTCCCGTGCTGAGACTTTAAGTTAAAGTGTCTGTCGCTTTCCCCAAGTGAAGCTAGAGGGCGAGAGGAAAGAAAGGCTGGATCTTCCCTCCTTTTACGGAGGATGGGTACAGTTACCCTCCGAGGTTTTCTAGAATTGTGTGTCCTGAGCCAGATGTTGTGCCACCTTGCAAGTAGCTGGCTGTCAGCATGTAAATATTCCTAACCTTGAGGAATCAATTGCCCTTAAAGAAAGTACCTAAAACAGCACCAGGGCCTTAGTCTGAGATCTGAGCTTAGTCCCTAATTTAATCTCTCATTAGAGTAGGAATAGGAGAGAAAAGATATAAATTTAACGACTCTCACCTGTTGAGGCCAAAACATACATATAAACTTTAGGCAAAACTGTAGGGGAAAACTTTGCAACCTTAGAGCGAGATAATCAAAGTTTAAGTAGATGTATTTGGGAACGGCTGCAGCAGAAATGATTGTTTACCACATCTTATATTTATATGGTTTTCAGAGTAGTTTCACAAACTCTTATTTAATCATGCATGAAAATTGAGACTTCAATTTTTCCTATGATAGAGCTATCCTTTAGTAAAATTGAAAATTTCTTGTCATTTTTCATGCTTTTAATCATTTCATAGACTCAAGGAAATGTAAATTGGAAGGGATTTTAAGGCTTCAACACTATTCCTTTTGTAGATCAGGGAACTGAAGCCCTGAGTGGTCCAATATCTTGCCTTACCTGACAAGTCTGTGGCAATGCAACTTTGTGCCACTTTGTGGACACATATATAGTGAGAAGACAGTGGTTCACCTTTATTTTATATACCTTCAATTTTCTCTGAAATAATTTTTCTAACTTCCTTTGGCATCACCTAATAAAGCAGAACACCCCAAAACTGGAAAATGTATTGGGATCCTAATTCTATGGCTTTCTGTCTTGTGTGCTAACATCACAAAAGTGTGGGGGAACTCAAATGAGATTGGAAAGTTGGCCACCTCAGTAGTATATTAAGTGATTACACTCCCTCCTGTCTTTCCTCTCCTCCCTCATCCAGACGCAAGAGAGCCTGAATCCTTTGATGTGAGCCTTTCTTTCTAGATTTTCAATATTTGTCCAGAGAGTTTCCTCCAAATTTCAAAAATTTTTATTTTGAAAGAATGAGAGAAGACAGAGAATTATCAATTACCAAGAACAATGACACCGAAGAAAATACAATAATAAGTACTCTCCCCACACACAACCCCCCACCCCTTTCCCCATCCCTGGCACAATAATATTAAAACCATCAAAACACATCTAACAAGGAGAAACAGCAGTATGTAATGAAGGAAGCAAATTTTCATACCGCTCAGTCCAACTAACCCATATCAAATGTCCTTCCCCCAGCTAAACTCCACCCACCAGAATGATAAAGAAGTGTACAGGAGACAACCCTGGGGGATGACTTGGAACTCTGTTTACACTAGCAAAGTTTAGTGAAGAATCAATAGAAGTAGCAAATCTGTTTGGCAAGGAAACACTAGATACAGTTTGTCAAATTTCAGATGATTTCAGAGAACAGCTAAAGTTTGAGATTCACAGACTTATAACAGGACTGATCCCTGCTCCCTCAACTGCAACAGTGGGGCAGCTGCCAAATCCTGGTTAGCTGCAGAGAATAGTGGAAGTGAGGCAGCTTTGGACTTAAGAAAACCTGAAAGAGATGTCTGGTAACAAGTTTACTATTTCAGTTTCAAACTGTGAGGAAAGGGGCTTAGTAGATGAGGCTCGGACAAAGGCAAGGTGAAACTTCCTATTTTATCACTTAAAGAATTAAACTATCTATTGACTGCATATACCCCTTGTTTTAATTAAACTCAATATGGAGTATTTAAAATTTAAACAACTGTTAGGGTAGAGACTAATTAATTTTACATATAACTCAGTGTCTCAAATTGAAATGAATTTTTTTCCTAAAGTGGTGAGTTTAAGTTTTCAGCTTAATCTATTGAGGAATTCCCCCACCATGGGAATACGTCACTTCTTTTATACCAGAAGTAAGTAGGATTCTCTTTATAGGAGGTTTATTTTATTCTGCTTTTGCTGGAATCAATTTATAAAGGGAAGGATACCTGTGCAGGATTAGTTCAAGATCAGAGCCTTCTCCACACGTGTGTGAGTGCGTGCACGCGCGAGCGTGCACACACACACACACACAGTAGTTAAATACATTTTCCCACAATAATCTCACAGTCACATGCTTGCTGGAGTCCATCTCACAATTACACTTCAATAGTAGCCGTATACATGTACATGCAGCAAGATGTGAGAATTGCCCCAGAGTGATTAAAGGTGGTACACAAATGTCAATGTGGGGAGGTCATTTTAGGGTATAGATGTACACAAGCCAATAGGGTCATTATCTTGCAGATTATATTTTTCCCTTTCCCCAAGATAAATAAATCAAATGAAAAACACACACTGACATCTTCCTGGGTGTCATAGAGGCAACTGCCTGGAAGGTCCACTTTTTGCACTTCCACTTTCCTATGACACCTTCACTTTGCCCTGAGGGGCCTTCTCATATAAGCAAGGTTGTTCCTCGGCACTTCCCGGCAAGGGCTTCTTATCAGAAGACCGATCTTCAGGCTTGCGGGCAATCAGCAGGCGGCAGGTGAGCAGGATTCCAAACACCAGAGCATGGGCATAGCGTTTGAGAGGATCACCAACCAGCTGGTGGAAAAAGAGCACAGCCAACACCAGCAAGAGTAGGAAGAAGTTGGCCACATCTTTGGGACGTCCAGGTACAAGGGTCATGACGATGCCGCAGGCCACCTCAAGGGCACCAATGCTTTTTCGGAGGAGAATGGAATTGATCCCCATTTTCTTCAGCAGAGGGAGGGCTCGGACATAGCTCTTGTAAGCACGTTTCTAGAGTGGGAATATCATAAGGAAATCATTGCATTAACCACGATTTTAACATTAGAATGAAGAAAACACAAGCAGGGTCCTCCTTCCCTACCATTCCCCTTCCACACCAGCCAAGGGTATCCCATTTTTCACTTTGTCCCCTAAATAAAAGCTGTAATTAAGATAAGAAAAAAGCAATCTGCTGGGATCCCTGTGAGTTAAACCTTAATAGTAACACTGCTATGGTCTGAATGTTTGTGTCCCCCCCCCCCAAAATTCACATATTGAAATCCTAACCCCCAAGGTGCTGGTATTAGTAGGTGGGGCCTTTGGGAGGTGATTAGGTCATGAGGGTGGAGCCTGCATAAATGGGATTAGTGCCTTTATAAAAGAGGCCCCAGAGAACTGCTTTGCCCCTTCTGCCATGTGAAGACACAGCTAGAAGGTGTCATCTATGAACCAGATAGTGGGCCCTCACTAGACACTAAACTGCTGGTGCCTTGATTTTGGACTTCCCAGCTTCCAGAACTGTGAGAAATAAATTTCTGTTGTTTAGAAGCTACCCAGTTTATGGTATTTTGTGATAGCAGTGTGAATGGACTAAGATAGGCACCAAAGGTAGTAAGGCAAAGATTTTGGCTTTATAGTTTTAAAAGTTTCTGACTATAAGTCATAAATAACATTAGGAATTTTTAAAAAATTCACTGGGTCTGTAAAAACTGGTACATGTTAGCCACATCCATATTTTCTAGTGCCTGTCTTGTCTAAACCCAGATGCATATGAATACCAAGAAAAGTGAAACAAGGCAAGGCATATATGGTAAAGCCTCACTTTTGAACTTCCCTAATTTGGAATCTGTGATATTTCAGAAAAGAGCTGAACTGGAGTTTATATTTGTGCAATCTATAAAAATAAAAGTGCTGAGCAAAAAGAAAAATAAAAATGTATGCAAATGTAAACACCTTATATATCTTTAAAATGTGATAAGACACAATCATTCTCTCATTCATTGGTTCATTAAGATAAATCCTCAGACCTTTATAAGACCCTACTTTGGTTAGCCTAGTTCATTAATTTTAACTGAACAAATATTTATTGAACACCTACTATGCATTATGCATTGGAGATACAGAGATGAATAAGACAGGGTCAAAAGTTCTTGGTCTACTAGGAGGAAACAGATACGTAAACAACATTATAAAGCAGCACACTTAATGGTATATAATAGAGGTCCATACAAGATCCAACAGTAGCCCAAAGGTAAACATCATAGGACAGAGGAGGGAGTCACTGTATATATTACAAAGTAATAGAATTATATTGACCTGAGAGTAATAGATCATTCATATTTTTCACTATTCAGATTGGCCTGGTCCTCATTTTGGAGTAAATTGATAAGATTTTACCAAGTGTGACTTATTGGGTTGGCCCACTGCTTTGTTTTTCATTAACTATCCATTCATTCATTCAATATTTCTTAAGTGCCTCCTTGTGCTAGGCACTAAGTACTAGGTACTCTGGATGTAGATATCAATCATTCAAAGGCCCTGTCATCCTAAAGCTTGAAGTTTATAAGGGGAAGAACAGATACGTAAATACATAAGTGCAATAAAGTGTTATGAGTGATGGATAAAATTATGTAGCAGGTACATTAGAGGCCCACCAGAGGAAGTGGTGAAATCTCCCTAGATGGTGACAGAAAATCGGGAGTAGAATCTTAAAAGAAGAGCAGGTATTTGTAAAATCAATAAGGGAAGGGCATTGCAGGAAGAGGAAGCTGGATGAGTAAAGACCCGAAAGCACAAAATAGACTAGTGTGCTGCAAATACTTACTGCCTCAGTTCAGCATACGTTGAGGGAAGGGAGGAAGAGAGGTGAGACATGAAACAGGAAAGATAGATATGAATCAGACTGTGGTGAACTAGATCTGTTGTGTTATGGAGCTGGACTTAGTCCTATAAGCAAGAAGGAGCAACATAATCAATTTTCTTTTAAGGAAGGTCCCTGTGGAAATAGTGTGAAGGATGGATTGGGGGAGGAATGCCTGGAAACAAAGAGATCAGGTAAGAGACCTAGCCTAGCTGAATGACAGTGAAAATGAAGGGGAGGGGACAGAGTCGAGGATAATTTGAAAGCAAAAATCAACAGAACTTGCTATCTTATTGGATATGGACACTGCAGGAAAGGGAAGAGTGAAGAAAGATTCTCAGGTCTCTGGCTTGGGTGCCTGGGTAGACAGGTGTTACCATTCTCCAAGTATGGCTCTGTATCAGGAGGTACAGACTGCGGGGCGGGGACAGGAATCAGGAAGGAATGAGGAACTCAATTTGTGGTTTTTTAAGTTGAAGTGTGTCTAAGATATCCAAGTGGAGATAACTGGTAGGCAGCTCAGCAAGAGAAGTCTGGGCTAAAAGATAGAGAATGGATGGATAGTCATCAGTATGCCCAGGGAGGGCATATACGATGGAAAAAAATGTGTGACAGACAATTAAGAAATGGGAAGAGAAAGAGAATCTACAAAGCAGATAGAAGAAAGCATGGTCAGAAAAGCAAGAGGAAAACCAGGAGAGATGGGGTCATGGACACCAAGAGGAATTTTAAGAAGAGAACAGCCAAAAGTGCCAAATGCAAGACAAGTATTATAAGAATCAGGCAGAAAGCCAACTTGACCTCTCAGAAGCATCTGGCACTTAAAATACTGTTCACACACTCTACGTTAGGAACAAATGTTAAGTCATTTCTTTCACATCTGGACAAGTAACTGCACCTTTATTTCATGGATTAATTATCACAAGTGGCACAAGATAATCCTCTATGAGGACTGTTAAAAGACTAATGGTTTAGTGGAAAAAGCATGGGTTTGGATCCAAACAGACTTGGCATCAAATCCCAGCTCTGCCACTTTCTAGTTGGGTGTTCATGAGCAAATTATTTGACCTCTCTGAGCCTCATTTTCCTGAGCAGGGCCTGGACTAAGGTGAAGTAAGTGAGGTTACTTGCCTTGGGTGGAAATTTTAAGAGGGTACCACAAACACTCATTAATCAAGGTAAATAATACCCATGATTAAAATTTTAAATAAAGGCAGGCTCTGACTCTACACTCACATGACCCTGCCTCACTCACCTCTCCCTAACCCCCACCCTGTCAGAGACTGTCTTTATTTAAAATTTCACCTCACCCTACTCCCTAACCTGTTCCTGAGCATATAAGGAAATACAAAGTGTTAGTTGTTCTTCCTCCCTCTTCTCATCTTAGGTTAAATCAGGGATTTTTCAGACAGAAATTAGGAGAGAGGTTGGCCAGTAAGCAGAGTAAAACCCTGGGCTGAAGGGAGCCAGACCCATGTGGAACAGAGCTGAGCTGAGGGTTAGGGTACCTGGTGGTGGTGAGAAGCCTGCCCCTTTCTTTTTGCTATTAACCTAAATACATACCACCTGCCTACTCCCTCCAGCTCTGCACTCTGGTGATGGTAGCTGGGAAACCTTAAAGAAAGAAATCTAGACCCAGGAGGCTTCCTTAACACTTTTAAATAAGGGCCATTTCTAATTAGCAACACAAAGTTTTTCAAGAGGCAATTCCTAAATCCTACGTGTAAGCTTCTGATGTGATGAACACCGGAGGCAAGATGAGTTTCTTACAGTCAGTTCAGAGCCAAGACTTCCAGGTGCTGGCTGAGTGACTTCTGGAAAAGCTCCTTTTTTGGCTAACCACCCATCACTCAAGAATAGATTCTTATCTATACTCTAGTGGAATCTGTAGCCTAGGACCAAATTCCAGGTCTTTAAATCAAGTTCCTGAGACTTTAGTGATTTTTTTGCTCCATTTGGTGTAACTGCATATTACTTTTTCAGTTGTTTAGCGAACCTCTTAAACTGCAGCTGTAGATATTTTTATGCAGCTGTTGCCTCTTTCTTTCCTCCTTTTCTCAAGAGGAAACTGCATGTGGATAAGCCATTTTATCAAATCTTTAGTTCAAAGCTGAGTAGGTATAAGATAGGATTTATTCTTCAGGACTCCAGACAGGGAGTGTTTAGCTTATTAGAGATAGGACTAAACTTGGATGGGTCTTGACATTATAGGAAGCCATTTATCTTTCTCCTGTGGAGTAGGATAGAGACATCAAAAGAGTCCTATTATTGCCAGCTTCCTCATTATGCTTGTTCCAGGCCACCTCAAGTTTAACAATAGAAGGGTCACATGTCTTAAGTCTATAATAACTAGGTCTCTAAAGACTTTAATTGTACTGATAGTAAGAATGGAGTTGACAGATTCACTTTCCCAAAAGGCTCTTGCAATTCACTTTGTTAGGTCTGTTTTCTTTCCATTGCAATGACCCAGATGCTGAAACCATAGTTTCCTTATAGGGAAAGGAAGCAGGAAAGAGAAGGGTTTAGTCAAATGTTTCAAATCCCTTCAATCAAAGGCAATCATCCAGCAATATCCTTGGACCGGATTCTTAAGTCGAATTCCAATTTCAGTTTTGCCCCTAGATTGCTTGGAGAAAATTATTAAGTATTTTATTACCTTAGTTTCCCATTTTGTAAATTAAATAGGTATTTCAGAAATTTAGTCAAAGAATCAAAGCGCCATAGCATCAACTGAAGGCCACACACACACACACACATTTTATCACTAATGAACCACACAATTAGAAATCCATACATTTGCAAGCCACAGTAATTGTTTTAATGATAATAGCGATGAATCAAGCAGGTCCATTCTTGTAGTATGAGGACACATGATTCAGACATGAGTCAAAAGCATACAGGGCCTTTCTTTAGTCATACCTTTTTTTCTTTTTGTCACTTATTCTTCACAACACCCCAGGGTCCATGATCTCATATTAATGACATTAAATTGAACAGCTCAAAACTGTCAAATAATATTCATCTTTGATTACAATTGATAACCGACCCAAGCCAGCTGACAGGACAAAATGGGACAGAGGACAAGTGGTTTGGTCCACTTTAAGTTCACTTATACTCATTAGGTAAAAGAAAAAAAAACTGGCTAATATATTGTATAATTCCATTTACATAAAGTTCAAAATCAGGTAAAACTAATTTATGTTGTTGGAAGACAGGATAGTAATTACCCTTGGAGAGAGCAGTAACTGGAAGGGGCCATGAGGGAGGTTTCTGGGGTGCTGGTCATGTGCTGTTTCTTGATATGGGTACTAGTTAAATGAGAGTATTCTAAAAATTCCTTGAGCTGTACACTTATATGCACGTTTCAGTATATATGTTAAACTTCAATCAAATATACAGGGAAAAAATATATGAAAGCAGAAGAAAGAACTGACAAAAATATTTTTTGGCTAAAAATCTCAGCCTGGTTGCTATCTTAAACCATAAAGCCTACATAAGTGCTGCAAAATTTACTGACTCATGTATGATTTCTCTGAATCCCTGTAGGAAATAAAGCCACATGTGAATTATACTTCATTATTTAAATGCAATAAAAAACCATCACGTTTAATTGCCAAATATCCATATGAATGATAAATACCTTTTAAGCAATTCTACTTTCCACTGTCATATAAAGTCCATCTAAAGAGGAAGCTGGCAAGCCTGGTCCTACTAACCAGGATTGCATCTTAGAGCAGAAGTGTCTGACTCCTACTGTCAGTCAAAGGTTGCTGTCAAACTCAGCTGTTGGCCATGCTGAGAAGCTACAAGCTCCCTGACTTAAACTCCAAATGTGTAGTAGTAGCTTAGCTTGTGATGGCAGGCTATGTGAACAAAGCAGTCATTTAACATCTCAGGGTCTCAGTTTCCTCTCTAAGGGAATAAACATACTGTACCACCTGAAAGAGCTGTCTAGGCCGGTCTCAAATTCCTGGCCTCAGGCTATCCTCCCACCTCAGCCGCCCAAAGTGCTGGGATTACAGGTGTGAGCCACCGCCTGGCCCTCAAAGAGCAGTCTAAGCATCAGTGAATTATTATCTTATTACCTAGTTGGAAGGCAATTAATGGCAGTGATTGGAAGCTTAAAAGATTACCTATGAGCATTAAATAAACTACCCAAACATGTTGGGATTGTTTCCTCAGGTTTACACAAACAGGAGAGCATTTAACTACAGATAAGCAAATCAATCAAATCAACAAACCTTCACTATAAGGGGATGGATGCAAAGAATCAGTGACTTGCCCATCTTCCTCAGGGCCAAAATCCCTTGGATTTATTGTGACAGGATTTTGGTGTTTTCTTACCTTTCTTTATGTGGCCTCCTGTGTTTACAGGATGAAACCACTACTACAAAAAGCTGAATACCAAATTTAAAGCAAGTCAACAGTCATATGTTCCGAGGACATATGCTTACTAGGAAACTGATTACCAGCACTTGTAAGTGCTATCTCCCAATTTCAAGTGAACTGATTGATGAAGGCATTTAGTCAAAGGAGTGGCCAGTCATGTTGAATTCACGTGGGATTTAGAGTACTCTATAATGATACTTGCTAAATCTGGAGGAGGTATGGGACAACACACGCCAAATGGGCTATTCAGAAATGCATCTGGAAGTTCTGCATGGGATCCACTGTGCATTACAAAGCAGCAAGTGTGGATTTTTCAATATTAGCTGATTGCATAAAGATCTGTTCACCAGGGCACATGAAAATAGTATCTTTGTTCTTCTAAATGCTTGATTTCAATCCCTTAAACTGGCCATTCAAATTAGGAAACCAATGCATAAAATAGAATTACTTATCATAATCACCTTACCCAGAACATTTCTTGAACACCTACTATAGCGAACACTGTACCAGATACTTTTACATGCAATCTCAGTCAATATTTACAACCTTCTGAGCTTTCTTATCCTCATTTTATGAATAAAGAAACTGAGACACCAGGAGTACCAGGACCTAAACACAAGCGTGTATAACTCCAAAGCCTACACTCTTTCCACTAACCTTTCCTGACTTCTCCAGTAGAGACAGGACAAAAAAATCCAGTTATTTGTCTGGTTTTTAGCAGTGATTGTCCATGGAAGGGATAACACCTAAGCATAACACCAATGGTTTTAGAACAAGAAAAAAATAGTTGGCAGAAAAGCAAAAAAAAAGAAAAATTTTTTAAAATCTAAATTGGAAAAATTGGTTTTGAAGTAAAACAAAGCCCCAAAATATGGATTGGGCAGTTAAACTGGTACAAGAAAAGAAGGAAGAATGCATCAGATATTTTCAAGAATCAGTTATAGGTTCTGGCATTCATAAAAACCCAACAGTTTTAACCATTAATGACCCCTCTACTGGGATTATTGAGTCATGAGCTTGGTTTCTAATCTCTGCTCCAACAACAGCTTGCCCTACCAGCCTTGGATAAATCATTAAACTTGCTCTGCTTCAGTTTATCCATCAGTAAAATAAGAATAACTAATAAGATAAATCTATTTCACAGAGATGCTTTAAAGAACAAATAATCTTAAAACAATAACAACAACAACACTTTGAGATCTTATAAGAAATGCCACTGCAGTCAATACATGACTAACCCCATCAATGCAGAGGAATCACTCCTAAATGGAAAACAGAAAATCCTAGATAATCACCCTAGCTGATGTAGGTTTGGGGTTCTGAGGGACTGTGGTCCCCTCTGAGAAGCAAGAAATGGCTCCTGAACTGCATAATCAAGAGCCAACCAGAGAAATCTGAAGGGTGGTGACCAGCGAAGGCAACGCTTCAACAACTCATTCATTCACCCATTCATTCCATAAATATTTACTGAGCACCTTCTTTGTGCTAGAACTGAATTTCCTCCCCTTTCCTATGGGTTCAAGAATAAAGTTGGGCCAAGACTAGGCACTATGCAGTAGGCTCTATGCTAGAGAGCCATCTCTAGTCTATGGCCTGATGTTCAGTGCAGGAGGGGACCCTGGAAAAGGGCAGTCTGAAAATCCTCTTCAAGCTTCAAACCACTGTAATGTCTACTTCCTAGTTAGATATAGTCTTTCCATCCCCTCCAGATGCCTCTGAGCACAGAAGCACAGAAGTGTGCCTACACACACACATACACACACAATGGTTCTATACTTCTGTATTAGATTATACCTATTTCATATCATACCTATGTTCCTATATATGATATGAAATCTTCATATTTGTTTCTTCTGCCTTTCATTAGGCTGCAATAGACAGCTCCATTTCCTAGGAAGAAACCTACTGTAAACCCATTTGTGGCTGGTCCTCCTTGTGAGCTCCTGCCAAGCTGGTAGGAAGCTTCCCGGTGACTCCATCTTAGTTGGATTGCCTGCAGAGCCTAACACTGTAGGGTGCAGCTTGGGGTGGGGGCCTCTAAAGCAGCTGACCAGGGTCTGGAGGGCAGGGAGTATAATAAAGAAGAGTATTATGTCCCTAAGGCAAGGGAAAGCTTACAAATGCCTACAGTGCACACACACAAATATATATGTACATATAAAAAGTAAAGCAAGAACATATTTATTTATTTATACTCTAACACCAAACTACTACTGCCAAGGCAAAAATATAGTGACATTTCCCCTCCACCCTGTCTTTCTGCCCCAACCTCTTCAAGCCCTCTGGTGGCTTCTGCTACCCCACCCCGCCCCTTTCCTCCCCAATGCAGGCTGCCTTGGATACTCATTTTGACCTGATTTCAATTCCATCTGGTCAAACGTGCTGGGAGGAGGGGTGGGGAGAAGGAGAAGCATATTAGGATTTGCCACTGGGGCCAGACCTAAGCCCTTGAGTCCCAGCCACCCTCCCCCACCCCAGAGTGATCCTGTGGTAAGGAAGAAACGGAAAGCTCCAGCCCAAACCCCAAGACAGAAGCCAGAGCTGCCTGCAAACATTTTCTGAGCGTCCACAATTTTCCAGTCTCCATCCATTTGCAGCTCACGTTGAGGGGCCCTGGAAAGCTCTGCCGTGGCTTCAGGAGAGCTATTAATTCCTCTCAACGTGTGCAGCTATTCCTCCCTGCCTCAGCCCTAACAGGGAGTCAGTCCCTTTTGCCTCTTCTTTCTCCCCTTCTATTCCTTCCCGAAGCTCCTTTCCTTCTTGACCTTGAGAGCCCAGTAATGTGCTCCCTCCCATTACTGGCAGTCTGGCAAAGGCTTTGAGAAGCAGGGTCCCTTCAGCTGGGGCGGGGAAATAAATGAAGAGGCAAGTGACAGGGGGAGAGGCCAGAGACTGAAAGTGCTGGAAACATCCCTTGCCATCTTCTAGTATTCCACAGCATAAGAGCAAGTCCTCATCACGCCCAACTGGGGAAAGCAGCCCAGCCCCCAGGTTGCAGAGGAGATGTTTTGGCCAGTCACCTTTGGTGATTCCAACTCTGCAGAGGGGAAAACCTGCAGAGGGGAAAACCTGCAGAGGGCCTGGCCCTGGGCATCCACAGGAGGCAATGTGAGGATATGGACTGTTTTGCAGGAGAGAAAAGGCAGACTTTGAAAATTTTGTAGATTAGCCTACACACAAAACAAAATAAAACAAAACATCCAGTTCTCCCGTGAGAGAAGAGGAAGAAGCAGGAGCTCAGTGACCTTTATTTGGGCCAAGACTGCTTTGTCTCAAGGATCCAAATACATACCCAGGCAGCTAGAGGAATACTATCAGCTCTCTGCCTGGGATGAGGAATACCTAGCCAGCTCCTACAAATTGCTTGTTTTAGTAGCTCATTCTCCCCAGCTCTTTCCCTCTTTCCCCTTTGTTCTGCCCTAAAATAAATAAACTCTCCAGCTCGCTAAACTCTTAGCTCCGAGGGACAGAATGAGACTTGCAGACTGGTTGCCCAGACTTTGGGTGTGTGCTGGAAGGAGGGAAGGGCTCCTGCCAATGACAGGTGCTACGCAGGTGTCAGCCTTCTGGTTTACCTGGGGTGAGGGGTACTCGCTGGGCAACCCCTCCCCCAACTGGCATTCCTTAGCTCCAGAACAGCACAGCCCACAAATGAAAGCGCTCTTGCCCAGCTGCTCCTTCGGAGCTGCAAAGTTGTTGGAGAGAAGGGAGGGTCCGGGGTGGGGTTAGGGGTTAAGGGGATGGGACCGGAGACGGAGAAGGAAAGAAGGGGAGAGGCGCTCGCAGTCCCATGGGGGTGCGCTCCTCATCACCCGTTTGCTTCACTTACCATCTCACTGTAGGCATCCTTGCTGAGCCTGGGGGTCAACTTGATGGTCCCCATGAAAACAAAGAAGAGTCCCAGGGCCACTGAGAGGGCCACGATAGTTACGGTTCTGGGGGATGCCATGGGGTCACCAAGGCAGGTCCCAACTAATCCTTCCGCTTTGCGCACCCGGTCTGTCCAAGGCGCAGGCAGTTAGCACAGGGAGAGCTGGAGGGACGCTGCGGAGGCAGCAGGCAGCTAGAATGACAAAGGGAGAGGAGGGAGCTCGAGAGAAAAATTGAGAGATCGAGATTCAACCACTCTCACTACAACAATCGCTGGGTCCTAATGCCCTACGCTTGCTCCTCACAGGCCCAAACGACAGTCTCTCCAAGTTAAAGGAAGCCCTCACATGAGGCGGAAACTTCAAATCTTAAATGGGGAGAGGGTAGGTTATGCTTCGAGTTCAGTCACTGAGCGGCCCCTGGAATGAGGAATTAGGTAAGATGGCCTTTCTACCACTTCCCACCGGCGCACTTTTCATCTCCCCCGCCCACCTGTCGCCCTTCAGTTGTTCACTCCCTTTTCCTCACCTCTCCCTTTCTGACCCCCTTTCCTTCCCTTCAATCAAAACATGAGTCCTCAGAGAGTTGTTGGTTTCTGAAGTTGGCAGCCGCTCGAGTACAAAACTGCAAAGTTGTCAGATTTGATTGCTGCCCGGGAAGCTTTATCTTCCTCTCCCTCAAAAACTTTTAATGGCTCCCATGCCCAGTGGTTAACTCTAGAGTGTTAAATTTGGCATTCAAGGCCCTTCACATTTTGACCCCTATCTCTCTTTGGAGATTTAACTTTCAATAGCTCCCACTGCCAGGTACCACCCCTATCTATCTATTCACGCCCGCCCCGTACAGCCTGACCCTTCCTCCCTCTTCTACCTTTGATCCCCTATATTTTGATCCCCCCATCACTCTTCATTAGCATTCAACATTTTCTTCAATGTCATCTCTTCCATAAAGCCTTTTCGGGTCCATTCCCAGCTGGATGTGATTTCTCCCTCCTCCAATTTTCTATAACAATAACTAATATTTTTGTTGACTGTTTACTTGGTACTAGACACTTGCATTAACTTATTCAATATTTTGTTCCAGTAGTAGTTATATTTTATTGAATGTGTCATTTAATCATTAAAGAAACACTCTGGACTAGGTATTAGTCCCCATGTTATGGATGGAAACATTGAGTGAGGCTCCAGGAAGTTAAGTAACTTGCCAAAGAGTATACAGCTAGTAAGTGAAGAGCCAGGATTCAAACGTAGGCAGTCATTTATAGAGTTCAGGCTCATAACCACTGCTCTGCTGCCTCTCCTATAATATTTTGTACAATTAGTATGGCACTCACCTAAAATTGCTTTGCACTGTAAATTTGCACCCGTGCGCACACTCACCCCCAGCATTGCCAGAGCCAGAAAGCCCAGGGTTTGAATTCCAGATCTGCCACTAACTGTGTGAACTTGGATAAGTCACTTAACTTATCTGTGCCTCCATTTCCACTTTTATAAAATGTGAATGAAAATTCTGCCTCAAAGGTTTGTTGTAATAATTCCATGTATGTACGTTGCCTGACACAGTGTCTAACATAACATCCGCTCTACAATTAGATTATAAGCATTTAAAAAGTAGGAACCACTTCTATATATCCCCCAGAGCACCTAGAACAATGCCTTTTGTGCACCAGATCCTAATAAATCTTTGATGGGGGAAAAAAATCGATGAATTTAAATGCTAAAACTTAATGGGAGCGGTGATACTAAGATTTAGCAATCATTTACATCTTATGATGAAAAATTTTCATTCTGTCTCTTGGGAAATAGTTTTAAAAAAAGAAAAATTTTCAGACTCTTGATTATGATTCAGCTGATAAATTACTGAGCACCTACGATGCGCATACAAGTGAATTTTGGCACTGTAGGAACACACAGACAAATGAAGCATAGGCCCTGCTCCCAATGGGCTTGTTGTATAGTAAACAGTATTTATTAGAACTTTTTCTTATATACATAAAACAAAGACTGGAAAGAATACACGAAAATGAAATGTTTATCTTTATAATTTGTTTTCCAAATCTTCTACTTTGAATATGGCAGTAAAATGAGCACTTAGAGAAGCCTATTCATATAGTTAAGCAACCGATCATTAAAGATATATATAAGACATTTTTCCTTTTAAATTGCATGATGATGGGAATAATACATATTCATTTTAAAAATGTGTAAAATACTAAATAATATAAGGGAAAATAACTCATGATCCCACCATGAAGAGAAAAACATTGTTAATATTTTTACTGATCCGTATTTTAATTGACCTTTTTCTTAAATGCTTCTCTATGAACAAAATGGTCTTTTGGGGGGTTTTGTTTCTTTGTTTTTTCTTTTTCTTTTTTTTTTAATGAGACAAGGTCTCACTCTGTGGCCCAGGCTGGAGTGCAGTGGTGCAATCACACTTCACCGTAACCTCAAACTCCTGCCTCAAGCAATCCTCCTGCCTCAGCCTTGGGAGTAGCTGGGACTATAGGCACATACCACCAGGCCCAGCTAATTTTTAAATTTTTTTGTAGAGACAGGGTCTTGCTATGTTGCCCAGGCTGGTCTCAAACTCCTGGCCTCAAGCCATCATCTTGCCTTAGCCTCCCAAACTGCTGGGATTACAGGCATGAGTCACCATGCCCAGCCTAAACAAAATGTATATAAATTAACAAATTAGTTTTTCAAAATTTGTTTTATACCTTTTTTATTGTTAGCATTTTTCCTCATCATTAGACTATTTAAAAAAATCATTTTTAACGATTGTATAATACTTTAGCATCATTTGAATGTGCTATAATTCTCATTCATTATCCTATTGCTAGATAATGATGTTGTTTCCATGAATTTTACTTCTACAAATAAAGATGTGATGCACATCCTTATATACAAATCTTTCTCTGATTGCCTGATTTTTTCCTTAGGATAAATTCCTAGAAGTTGAATGGGTCAAAATTATAAACTTTTCATATATACATACACACACACATGTATATCCATATACATACATTTTAATAATAGCTAACATTTACTTATCACTTAGAGGATGCCAGGCACTGTGCTAAGTGGCTTACATATATTGTGAGATTAGTACTATTAATTCTCTTTATTTTATGAGTGAGGAAACTGAGCAAGGAGTGGAGTAGCTCCCTGAATCCAGAACAGGGCCAACACCTGTTGGGGTGTTCCACTTAAACCTGTGTTGTTTCTCAGTTTGCTGCTGCTTCTTTACTTTATTTAAAAGATATGAATGTTTAAGAGATTCTTGATACACGTTATCAAAGTGCTTTCCAGAAAGGAAATTTACCCTTCCATCAGCAGTATAGGAGAGTGTGTGGGCATCACCACATCACATCTGCATTGAGAATTCCAGTGTGTTTTTCATCTTCACCAATTTCATTCATTTAAAATTTGTATTTCATTATAAGCATGTTAGAACATTTTCTTCATATATTTATTGGTCATATGTATATCTTCTTTTATGTCCTTTTTTCATTTTTATTTTGAGTATTTGGTGTTCTTTGATTGATTTATAAGAGCTCTTTAGAGCATACTGACATCAATTATTTGTTTTAAATATTTTCCCAGTTTGCCAATAAATTTGATGGAGTCAAATCTATCAAGACTTTTATGATCTTTTCCCATTGCTTTTATGTTTAGAGAGTTAGAGAATTAGAGAATATTCAATCTCAAGATTAAACATTTGCCTATATTTTCTTAAAGCTGTTTTATGCCTTTTTTTTTTTTACATTTAACACTGTTTAGTAATTCTGTCCTCATTAGTTTGTGATGCTTCCTTTATTGTATATCAGGTTCTTGTCTTTTTACTAGGTCAGTTTCAAGGTTTTGTGTTCTGCTCCACTGATTTGTTTGTTGATTCTTGTGACAGTACTACAATGTTTTCTGGGTTTTTAAAAATATTTTTTATTTTAATTTTTTTCTTTTTTTAGTACGCAGCATCAGAAGATATACAATGTATTATGCATTATAACTTATGTATATATTTTAATATCTTATAAGCCAACTCTCCCATCATTATTATTCTTTTTCAAAAATTTCTTTGTCATTCTCCCTTATTTATTCTTTTAGGTAAACTTTAGAAACACTTTATCAAGGTGAAATAACTTTGAATTTTGACTGGATTGAATTAAACATGTAATTAATTTTTAAAAATTGATGTCTTACAAAATTTAGCTTTCTCATCCAGGAATAGAGTATGCATTTCCATTTATTCAAGTCCTAGTTGCCGAGAGATGTACAAATATCCCTGTTTTCTCTGTGTAGAGCCTATGTGTTTTTGAAGAGTTATTCCTAGGGATTTTATGCTATTTTTTTGTTATCATGAATCATTTTCCCCCATTATATCCTCTAACTGGTTGTTGCTGGCCCACAGGAAAACTATTGATTGTTCTTCAGCCACTTTGCTGAACTCTTTTTTAAACTCTCTTGTTAAATTTATGAGCGTTTCATTTGATTCCCTTGGGTGTTTTCTGGATAGACAAACAAATCGACTGCAAATAATGGTAATTTCTGTCTCCCTTCCAATAGTTATACTTCATTTCTTTGCCACATCTTATCTGTATTGGCTACAGGCCAGCTTTTAACATTTGCCTGGCCTGGGGCAAGAGTACAAAATGGAGGCCTACTTACCACAAGTCAGAGAATCATGAATTGGAACACAAAGAGAAGCAAGAAAGCCCATGCTTATTACTATTGGGGAACAATCATTGTTATGGAAGAATCTATTACCATTGAGAGAGAAAGGATTTGACAAGTTAATTTGTCTTTTCTCTTACTAAGCACTTCTGCTACTCGGATTCTCCCTGTACTCCCAAGCTATGTCTGACATCAGCAACAGCATAACTCACAAACATTCATGGCATTTGGATGCATTTGCCTTTTGTTTCAAGTACATAGAGCAAGAGATAGGAAATATTCCCCTTAAGTTTGAATGGTGTTAATCATGAGAGCAGAGATTTAGGGTTATGTTTTGTGCTGTGCCAACACTGAGCACTGGATACCGAGTGACACAAGTGCCAGTGTCTTTTTTAATAAATTTGAGTATTTGTAATATGAGGTATCCTCTAAAGCATGAGCCCCAGGGCAGTAGCCCCTCTTGCTCAGGTCTAAGGATAATACTGGTTATTCAGAACACTATGAAGTACTTGTAAATGCCAGCAACCTAGCTTTGTCCTTTACTCTGGTAAGAATGCTTTTAGTTAGTTGAGCACTATCAATTATTGAAGGCTTACCATGTATCAAGTTTTGTTCTAAGTGTTTTATGTACATAATCTCATTCATTCCTTACAGCAACACCCAAAAGTAGGAACTATTATTATTAGGCTTTGATTGATTATGTAACTTGCTCAAAGTCACATGCCTATATGTTCCTGACCTGGGATTTGAAACCCAGGTTGGTCTGAAACCAAAAGCCCCTTTTATTAACTACCACATTTTTACTAACTTCCATTTTCTCATTTATCGTAATTTTGGCTATTGGTTGGAGATGGATATTCTTTATCTTTATTTGGCTCTGCCTACAAAATAGAATACTGGACTTTTTACCTTAACTTGAAACTGAGCTGAGATCCAATACCTGATTCCTACAAAGGTAGCCCTCCTGTTGTCTGTTGTGCCCTAAGAAATTCTGATCTGTTCCATCTCATTCCTTACATCCTAATGTTTGGATTCTTGACCCACACCTCCCATAGGATCACAGCCTCATGAATTGCCCTGTGGGCTGAAGGGGGAGGCCTTAATTTTATCACTAGCTACTATCTATGGAGTGATCCCTCTGTGCTGGGCATTGTACAGTTACAGTGCATTACATACACCAGCACATTCGATCCTCATGACAGCCCATGAAAGAAATCCAGTGGGTTTTATTATTATGCCAATTTTTATAGATGGGGAAATTGAGGCTCAGAGAAGTTAGGCCATTTGCCCAAGTTTATCTTCTCATAAGTAGTAGAGCTAGAAATGGAGTCTGCACAACAGCAGAGCCTCTTTTCTTTTTTTTATTATTTAAAAAAAATTTTTTTAGAGACAGGGGTGGGTGGGGTGGGGTGGGGTTCTTCCTGTGTTGCCCAGGCTGGCCTCAAACTCCTGGGCTCAAGAGATCCTCCTGCCTCAGCCTTCTGAGGCAGGAGGTGTGCATCACTGCACCCAGCTAGAGCCTATTTTCTTGACCACTATTGGTTCTTAACCATGGCTAGCATTAGCATCACCTGGAAATTTGTTTTTAGTGCATATATCCCGGGACTGCCCACAGAAATTTTGATTTAATTGGTCTAGGGTGGAGTCCCCAGCACTGGTATTTTTAGAAAGCTTCCCAAGAGATTCTAATGTGCAGCCACACTAATGAACACTGCACTATGCTTCGTTGCCTAAAAACTCAGTGACCTCAGCTGTATCTCAGGAAAATACAAGGCATAAGGTGGGAAAAATGAAGTGAAAACAGAAACAAGGTTATGGTAGGGTGAGTGTTATGTTCATCATGTGCCTTTCTCTGTCTACTGTAGGCAATATATGTTCTTTATAAGGTAGGTGTGAACAACAGCTTTGAGGAGAGCTTGCAGAGTAATGCCATTTTCTTCAGCTTCACAAGATAGTGCTAATCGAGACCCTCCACAGGATCAGGCTGAATGTGTCAGTTATATCAAAACCTCAACTGACAGGTAGCTATACTTGGCAAATATTGCTTTTCGATTTTAACTCTTTGAGTTACTTCCAAAAGAGAACTAAGACCACAGTATACATGTACCAGCTTTTTGTAGCAGTCAAGACTAAGAAACTGAGCTAAACCCAGGGTGTGTCCAGCTCTTCAGAGAAATATTGTGTTCTGTGAGCACAGCCTATATGCTGTGTTATCCTCCAGAGTGGAGTCTAGCCAGTCATCTGTTTTTCCTGGAGAAACAGATCAGAGCATCCCCCAGGATCCCTGAACATTGAGCCCTAAGGAGAGTGCAAGCCTTCTATTGCATACAAGTTTCTTCTTAGCTTCATTACAGTGGTAGGTTCTTCTGTCTTTGACGGGGAGGCATTGGAGTACAAAGCAGAGGTCCTCCGAGTGTACTCTCTGATCCAGCAATCTCAGCATCATTTGGGAACTTGTTAGAAATACATATTCTCAGGCCTACTGAATCAGAAACTCTGGAGATGGGACCTAGCAATCTGTGTTTTAACAAGCCCAAAGAATTCTGATGCACACTAAAGTTTGAGAATTACTGGTTAAGAGTTAAAAGATAAAAAGTGGAAACATGGGCATCAGAGAGATGAATTTAATCTCTGGTTCTACCACATGCTGTGTGACCTTGGACAAGTTATTAATCTTTCTCTAAGCCTCAGCTAGCTCATCTGTAAAATACAGGTACTGATATTCTTGTCTGTAAAATAAGTACCCACATGGGCTGATGCACATAGAGCACTTAGCACAGTGTGAGACACAAAGTAAAGATTCAGTAAATGTTGGATACTCATTATTATTATAAGTGCTGTTCTGGATAATCACATTTCCAACATGACTGGGTTTCTTTGGAAAAAGCCCTAATTATAAGTTCAGAAACCAAACAGCACAACGGAGGTGGGGCAGAAAGTATTTCATCTACCAGCTTCTTTGCAGAATCATGGAACATAAAAATGGGGAGGCACCTTAAAAGCAATTGCTTTTGAAAGAAATCCAGGTGCATATCACCAGGAAAAAAACTAGAGATGAGTGTTTTTATTAAGGGTTTGCTGGGGATGATGATTTGGAGAGGATGGAAATTATTAGCCTCTGGGGAATTGTAGAATTTGTGCCCTTGGTGCTGAGTCCTAGGCATGAAACCGAGGTTCATGGACTGATAGCATTCCAATGTGGAACAGGACATAGGATAGATATCCCTATATTTCTCTACATCTAGCTCTGAGAAATGAGCCACCAGTATTGGAGTGCCATTAACATTGAATTGCAAATTTCAACACTATAAAAAGCAAAGGGTTGGGACCTTATGAAGTGAGAAAATGAACATCAGCACCAGCCATGTAAATGTAAGGTAGTAAATATCTGTGTTACCGTAGAAACCAGAAGTATAAAGGTAGCTAGGTAGTTTGGTGACAGTTTCCAGGGTAATTCCTCCCACATACAACATAAGAGCTTTCCTATAATGTTAACTCTTTCTGTATATGCCCACTGGACCTTCATTCTATGTTCCACTATCTCCTCCCTCTCCCAAAAGAGTCCCTCTCTGATTTCCCTATTTTTGTAAGTGGCAGTGCCATTCTTGTAAGTACTATTATCAAAAACCCTAGGTGTTTATCAGTGAACTGAAGGGTCCCCAAAGCAATGTGTATCTCCAAACTTAAGAGATACAGTTTAGGAAAAATTAGAAAAAATCAGGGAATGATAGACTCTTCTACTGAAAAATTAAAAAAAAAAAAAAGGTTCACAGTGAATGAAACTAGCCATCTGTGACTCTTCCCAGAAGCGATTTCTGGTAAATATAATTTGCAGATATATGCAGATGAGATTAAGATGCTTTCCAATATCTCACCTGGGAGCTACCAACCTAGAACGTAATTCATGTAAGATGAGTTGTTACCTTGGAAACTGTGACATGTAATGAGGATAGGAGGCAGGTAATATTGTAATGACAGAAGATTCTGATAACTAGTTAGAGATGGTGGAAAAAAGAACATTGGAGAGTCAGTGTTCATGCGGCGCTGTTCAAGTAGCAGAAACACTGGTCTGGTAGACATGTTATAAATAACCCAGTCAAAGAGCTCCCTTAAAGCCATTCAGCTCCATTTGTTCAAATGACAAGTGATTTTCTGATTACTAGTTTGGTTTCTCGGGTACATTAATAGCTGGTAGGTATGACCCTAAATAGTTGATAAGACTATTTCTGTCACTAGAAACTATATTTCTCACTGGCATTTGGCTTGTAAGCCAGTCTCCTATAAATCTGCTTAGTGCAAGTTAGTTCTTCAGAGTCTAATCACTTCCAATCTGAACTGATAAAATCTAGTTCTCAGTTTTAAAGTCTCAACCATTGGGGGCATCACTAAGATTCATCAATTCAATTTTTTCTCTGATATTTTACTTTTTTTCTTATTATCAATGTAATACATGTTCATTGTAGAAAAATTGGAAGTACAGAAATGGAAAAGAAGCCAAAAAATGAATCATCCATCCCCAAGCCCACTATCCAGAGGCAATCACTGTAAACATTTGGCATATTTCCTTCCAGTTTTTATTCCAGCACAGTTTTTTTACAAATTTAAGATATTGATTTGTTTGAGTTCTTTGTAGATTCTGGATATTAGCTCTTTATGGGATGTATAGTTTGCAAATACTTTCTCCCATTCTGTAGGTTGTCTATTTACTCTGTTAATTATTTCCTTTGCTGTGCAGAAGCTTTTAAATTTAATCAAGTGCCATTTATTTATTTTTTTTGTTGCTGTATTTGCCTATGGGGTCTTAGTCATAAATTCTTTACCTAGGCCGATGTCTAGAAGAGTTTTTCCTACATTTTCTTCTAGAATTTTCATGGTTTCATGCCTTACATTTAAGTCTTTTATCCATCTTGAATTAATTTTTGTATATGGCAAGAGATAGGGGTCCTGTTTCATTAAACAAACAACCCCATTAAAAAGTGGGCAAAAGACATGAACAGAAGTTTTTCAAAAGAAGATAGACAAACGGCCAACAAACATATGAAGAAATGTTCAACACCACTAATCATCAGGGAAATGCAAATTAAAACCACAGTGAGATATCACATTATCCCTGTCAGAATGGCCATTACCAAAAAGTCAAAAAACAGGCTGGTCCGAGTGCAGTGGTGTTTACAACTAATTGATCACAACCAGTTGCAGATTCCTTTGTTCCTTCTCCACTCCCGCTGCTTCACTTGACCAGCCTTAAAAAAAAAAAAAAAAGTCAAAAAACAATAGATGCTGGCGTGGATGCAGAGAGAAAGGAATGCTTATACACTGTTGGTGGGACTGCAAATTAGTACAACCTGTATGGAAAACAGTGTGGAGATTCCTCAAAGAAATACATGTAGATTTACCATTCAACCCAGCAATCCCACTACTGTGTATCTACCCAAAGGAAAAGAAGTCATTTTATCAAAAAGACACCTGGTGCTTGCTTCGGCAGCACATATACTAAAATTGGAATGATACAGAGAAGATTAGTGTGGCCCCTGTGCAAGGATGACATGCAAATTTGTGAAGTGTTCCATATAAAAATGTAAAAAATAAAAAAATGTATAAGAAAAAGACACCTGCATTCAAATGTTTATTGCAGCACAATTCACAATTGCAAAGATGTGGAATAAACCTAAGTGCCCATCAATTCATGAGTGGATTAGAAAATGTGGTATATATATATACCATGGAGTACTACTCAGCTATTAAAAAGAATGAAATATTGTCTTTTGCAGCAATTTGTATGGAACTGGAGACAATTATCCTAAGCGAAGTATCTCAGAAATGGAAAAACAAACACCACATGTACTCTCTAATAATTGGGAGCTAATTGACGGGCACACATGGGCACAAAGAGATGTAAAAGTTATAGGAAATCAAGAAGGGGGGAGGGGGAGGAAAGGAGGGGTAAAAACCTACCTAACAGGTACAATGAACACTATTTGGGTGATGGGCACACTAAAAGCCCCAACTTAAGCATTATAAAAGGTATCCATGTAACAAAAACATTTGTACCTCCTTAATATTTTGAAAAAAAATCACACTGAATGCACAATTTTGTATCCTGCCTTTTTAAGATTGCCATCTATATATATTTCCATGTCATTATAAACTTTGCAAGGATACGATTTTAAGTTAAATTTGTATTGAAGTGTAGCAAACATACAGAAAAGTACACATATCAAAAGAATACAGCTTGATAAATCTCGATAAATTTTCACAAAGTGAACAGACCTGTATAACCAGCACCCGGATGAAAAACTAGAATATTACTAGCATCTCAGAAGCCCCCTCATACCCCCTGCCAACCACTACCTCCACCCTAAAGGTAATGCTATCCTGACTTCTAACACCATAGCATGAGTGTAATTTTTAGTGGCTCTGTTATCGTCTATGGATGAACCGTATTTTATGTAACCCATTCCCCACTTTTCTAATGTTGGACCTTGAAGATGCATTTTTTTTTAAACCATGAGAACCTTTGGGTATATATCTTTGTTCACATCTCTATTTCCTTAGAATAGGTTCTTAGAGGTGGAATTTCTGGGGCAAATGCTGTGAAATTTTTAAAGGCTCTTGATTCTAATTGCTTTCCAGGAAGGTTGTATCAGTTCACAATCCCACCGGCAGTGTATAAGAGTTTCTGCCTCACTGCCCATGGTCTACTTTGAGGAATATCAGTTCTTTTTTAATCTTCACCAATTTGACAGGTAAAATACTATCTAGTTGATATACTTTGCATGTTCTGTTATTCCTAGTGAGGAAGAACAAAGTACTTTATTGAGCAATTATGTTTCTTTGTGAATTCTCCATGCTTTTGCCAAGGTCTTTATTGAGGTCATTGTGTTTTTCTTATAAGTTTATACAAGTTCTTTTTTTTTAATTAGCCCTGCCAAAGCAAGGCCTCAAAAAATTGATCAAAAACTCAGAGTTGTTTCTCTCCACGGAAATCTTTAGTAAAACGTGAAAGATTTATGTGATCTGAAGAGGAACCAGTGTATTACACAAGTTCTTTATACAATAAAGATAATGACCCTTTACTAGTATATATTTTCTTGTTTGTTGTTTATGATTTCATTTTGTTAATTATATTTTTGTCATATAGAAGCTCTTAAGTTTTATGTAGTAAAATCTACCTAGTTGGTGGTTTTTTCTACTGCTTTTAAGTTTAGGAAGTCCTCCCTCATCCAAATTTCAGATGCATAATCATCTTGATTTAATTCTAAGGATTTTATGATTTGATATTTTTGAACTTCAACTAATTCATCTGCAATTTCAGTTGGTGTGTGGTAGTGTGTGTGTGTGGTGGGGGGGAAGAGCTCAGATTTTAAAGGGCATCACCTGGGATGCTTGTTACAAACCCAGATACTCCTGAGCCCTACCTCCCTGAGATTTTGATTCAGTAGGTATGGGGTGGGACTCAGGATTCTGCATTTGTTATAATCACCTCAGCTGATTATGTTGCAGATGTGCCCCTGACTATATTTTGAGAAACTTCTGCAGTATGCAGTATAGCCTGCTTTAGCACAGAGACTTATCACCTCCCATCTGAATGGCTGCAGCTGTTTCCCTCCGCTTCCAGGTCACTACACCCTAAAATTCATCCTATATACAACTACTAGAGTTATGCTGCAGAGATATCTCTTCATTAGCTTCCTATTGTTACAGGAACTAGCTCAAACTCCTCATCCCAGCACTCCAGGTCCTTCGTTATCTTCCTGGACCTATCTATTTAATCAGCCAGATAGCGAATGACTTCAGCACTGATCTTTCATCTAGCCAGGCCTACCTCCTCATGGGCCTTGTACAAATAGTGCTCATTCCTGTTTTCATGCTGCAGCTCCCATCTCCTCTCATATTATTCATATTCTATGTATTCAACTCAATCCTCACATTCTCTCCCTTGCCTGACTACCAAGATGATGGCTGCTTTCCTAGAATTACCACAGCCCAACTTGTGTATTCTTACACTGTGAGTCTTGTCATCTCATCAAATCACACAGTCTTTGAAGGCGTGGTCTGTGAATCTATCTCTCATAGCCTCCAGCACAGTCCTAGGTGCACTGAGGAACCAAACCAGCCCTAACTGGGAAACAATTTTAATACATGTTATTTCTGGGAGCTAATGCTGTAGCCTCTTGGATATCTTTTCCTTGCACCAAAATGAGAATGTTTGACAAATTTCTAGAGATTTCACTTTGTTGCGATTTGGTTTGCTGATAACAAAGTTAAGCAAAAGGTTATCTTGGTTCCAGCTCTTATTTGATTTAACAATATTGCTTATCACCTACGACATGTCCATTTATTGACTTTTTCAGTTGAAGAGTCTAACCTTTTCTATAATGTGGGATATTTCTTTCCCCTCTTACAAATGTAATGATTTCTCTTTTATAGAAGAACATGCTTTATCAGATTAAACAAACATAAAGGGGTTATTGGCTAAATAATTACATTATAGCTTCCTTAATCTCTTTTCTTTCTTTACCCCTAGGGGTTCCACCTTCTCAAATGACAGACCTGCTTTAAATGATTTTGCTTGGATGGCTGGAATGGGTGGAGATGAGGGTTAGGGAGGAAATGCCCTTTCCCTTTCAGTAGATGAGGTGGGGTTCAGTTCAATTCATCAAATATTTATCGAGCGCCTATTGGGCACCTGGCTCTGTGGTAGGCACAAAACAGAGAATGCCAAGAAGAGAAATGACAAAGGAGCAGAAGGGCCTGGGAAGGGGAAGAAAGGGGAAGAGGAGGTGAAGAAAGGAGTAGAGCTGGCTATCTACACAAGAAGGGACTAAAAGAGGAGAAAGGGACAATAGAGCCAAAGGTGCATTTTCTGGCCTGGTCTCACTTGACAGCACTGTGTGGGCCTAGAAATCTGAAGCAGTGGTACTTTTTTTTCAGATGAGGAAACTGAGGCACTGAGCAATTAAATAACTCGCTCAAGTGCACCCAGCTTATAAGTGGCAGATCTAGGCTTTGAACCTTGGTCTGGCTGATTCAATGTTTGTTGTTATTTGAGGTACTGGGCCCTGTTTAATTTACTGCTGTACTCACTAGGGCTAATGCATTGCCTTGCACATAATAGGCATGTTATGCTTTGAATAAGTAAATAAATGAGCCGGGTGGCACAGTGGCTCACACCTATAATCCCTCATGAGGCAGGAGGATTGCTTGAGGCCAGAAGTTCGAGACCAACCTGGGCAACATAGTGAGACCCTGTCTCTACAAAAAATAAAAAAAATTAGTGGACCATGGTGGTATGGGCCCGTAGTCCCAGCTACTCAGGAGGCTGATGTGGGAGGATTGCCTGAGCCCAGGAATTTGAGGCTACAGTGAGCTATGATGGCACCACTGTACTCTAGCCTGGGTGACAGAGTGACACCCTCTCTCTAAAAAAAAATAAAAATAAAATGAAATGTTGACTATAAAGTGCTTTCCATTTAGACTATAAAGTGCTTTCCATTTAAGCCCAATTACTATTAAGCATAAAAATTAAATGTCATTTAATGTAGGTTCACTTTACTATGAATTTTATTCCATTAAAAAGCAACAATTTTTTACAGTACACATGTGTATGTATCCTTCAATGTTCTCTTATTCATTTGGCTGGGCTAATGACTCTTCTCAAAATTCGAGGAATTACTGAATGTAGTCCAGGAGCTAGTGCATGAGCTAGTGGTATCTGGCGTCCTTCTGAGTTCTGTAGTTGAAGAGGAAAAAAAAAATTTCTCTGAGGGTTTAGGATTTCATAGCCTTGAATGGGATCCAGGGAAGAAATCAGGTTTACCTTGCCATGATAACAAAATACTTTTCTGATGCAATATAAAATAGAGGCAGAATGAATGCCTGAAAAAATCTATAGCCCAGAATAGAGCTGACTTTTACCAAAGGATGCCATTTCAGGAAACCACCCTGCCCCTCATCTCCCAATCTTCTAATCCGTTATGCATTTGATGCCTGCAATTCCACCATTAGAAAACCACTCTTTGGGTTAGAAGAGTTAAACTGCAAGCACCCCTGGGATGGGTAACACTGTTAACACTGTAGTGCGAATTTCTTTATGATATTTTCGAGTCTTACCCAGATCCACCAACGGGACGGTGAGAAATGAGGAGGCGGTGGGCGGGGTTGCGGGGAGCGGAGGCCAACTTGGGAGAACCAACGCGGCGGGCAATAGGGGTATGAGTGCTTTTGAGGAAGGTTTCAAGAGAAGAGCCCCCCGGTAAAGTGGAGAGGGGTGCTCCCCGAGAGGAGTTGAGCTGCCCGGGCCAGGTGCCCCGCGGGCGCTGGGAGGAGCCCAAGGTCCCGTAGCGCCTGCCCCGGCCTGACTGCGCGTGCGGCGGGAGTAGAGGCGCCCTGCGCACCAGGAAGTGACTTGCCCCGCCACAGCAAACCAGGCCGTCCGCTGGTCTTTTGGTTTGCCGCCTCAGGTTTGTAAGAGGATTTATTGGTTACGAAGGAAGGTAAGGTGGTGGGTAAATAACCGGGAAATCCCGATTTAAACCCTTGCAGTACAAAAAACTGCTTACTGCGCCAAACTGCCCGCGGGGCCGGGAATTGAGAAGTCAGGCGGGACTGGTGACGGGATCCAACCGTGGCTGCACAAGGTCGCGTCCAGCCCAGCGTCCTCCTGTGTTCTAACTCCTCCGCCCAGCCCCGCCCCTCCATTTTGGCTTCCCCTGGCCCTGCGGCCTGGCCAAGTTCAGTGGTAGTCTTTGCTTGCGTCTCCCTTTTGTTAATAAGCCTTCGTACGGTAGCCACTGGGCCAAACTTGTCCAAAGAAAGGAAATGGAGGAGTCTGATGGGGGAAGGTAGGAAGGACCTGACTGCACGTGGGCTGCAGTCGGGGTTCAGCAGTCAACCCACCTGCCCATCTATTTTAGCATGGAACCGTGTCTGGGGCCTGGCCAACTGAAGGAAGGGTGAACAGAGAATGCAAGCAGGACCCTTGTTGGGTGGGTGAACATTTTGCACCAGGGGGATCCTTGGCCCAAGGCGGACCTACCACATGGTCTCTTCAATTTGAACCTCTCTGAGCACTTGAGGCAGGTTATTCATTGAAGCCCTGGAGAGTTAGTTTACCTTCCTATCATGCTACTCTGGACTCTGGGGCCCTTTCCAATCAATTCCTGATGCAGATATAGAGCAGTTGAGCAGTTGTCACACATTTTTTTTCTTTTGCTAAGAAAAAAACAATCACTTGTTTAAAACAGTAAAAAATATAAAAAGAAAATAGTCTTTTCTGTGAACAAATGCCCCGTCTGACATTAAGAAACAAACAGAACTCACCTTGACTCGTATTATTACTGTGCTGCCTTGAAAAAGATATTTCACTGCAGATATTACTAAATATGAAAGGCTCTTTACCAGGAGTGATGGCTAGTTGGCACCCTGAAATAGTAAGGTCCTATTTTAGACCATATTTGATAATTTGGAGGAAGAGACCTAGATGGACAAGGACCCTCCCTGCTGGGGTGCAGGGCAAATGAACCACAGTCTTGGTGTCTGTCACCAGTGAGAGGACCCACATACTCACAAAAAAGTCTGAATGTCGTCGGGTAGGGATCGCTGTCTTCAGATTCCTCAGCTCCCTTGTCCCGCCTGTGCCAACCCCAAATGGGCCTGCAGCTTCCTTCATGCTTCCAACTTCCCTACTGGCTGGAGGGACAGGGTCCCTCTTTGGGACCAGCATCACTCCCTCCCCCGTACTCTCGGCTCCAAGGCCTCGGGCCTCCTCAGCCCCACCAAATCATTCTTTATGCTTTGTCTCCTGCCTCTTCACTCATTTCCTCTCTCTGGCATTTGCTCTTCTCTATATCAAATACATGTATTTCTTCCACCTTGAAAAAATGTCAGTCACAGGCCACACACTTGATAGTATTAATAGGTGGTCCAGAGCAGACTGTAACCTCACCACATTCTAGCAGGCACTCATACAGAGGGTCAGGAAAGTGTGTGTGTGTATTGTTTTTAAAATTTCCCACGTACTTGTACTTATCCTCACAGCACTTACATGCATTATTACATCTGGCCAGTTTTGCAGGTTGGAGACATTGAGGCACGAAGAAACCAAGTGACATGGCTTCGAATCAGAGCCTAAGGAAGGACAATGACACATATTGAACACTTGCTATGTTAAGCACAGTCCCGAGCACTTCATATATATATAAATTCATTTAATTCTCACCACAACCCTGAAAGGTAGATGTTATCAGTTCTATTTGTATAGATGGTTACACCGAGATTCATAGCATTTAAGTAACTTGCCCGAAGCGACATAGCTAGGGAGAAGTAGAGCTGGGATTAGAACTTGGTTCCAAAGCCTCTGTTCTTAACTGTGATGACTTGTTGCCTTTTGCTGGGGGGTTGAGTGGAAGGTGCCATCGTTCACACCTGAACTCTTGGCCAGCTTAAATATATTCTGTTAGAAATTTGAAATCCCCCCCAAAATGATCACATGATTTGACAGTTACTTTTTTTAGTACTTTGTAACCATACAAAATGGTATATGGGCTAAATATTACAGCATCCATGTCAGCATCCTCTGGGTTATCCATTGATCATGGTATACTAATTTAGCAATAGTAGAGAGAGCCATGGAGGAATCTTTGTTAATAAATCCATTGCATACATTGGAATTTATTTTTATTTTTTAATTTTTTTTAGAGACAGAGTCTCACTCTGTTGCCCAGGCTGGAGAGCAGTGGTGTGATCATAGCTCACTGCAGCCTCCAACTCCTGGACTCAAGTGATCCTCCTGCCTCAGCCTCCTGAGTAGCTGGGATTATAGGCATGAGTCACTGTGCCTGGCCTGGACTTTTTATATATATATATGTATATATATGTGTGTATATCATTCTGAATTAAGCTATGACTTAACATTGAGATGAAATCCAAGATAGAGGTCAAGGGCAAAAAGATAATTTCACAGCAGATCAGTAGGGTGTTAGGCCAAGTCCTTTCACATGTTCTGGGTACTTAAAAAAGGTGCTTACACAATAATGGACAGACACTGTAAGGTAAATAGACAAAAAGACAGAGTCCTGTGTTGGAAGATGAGGGATTCCTTCCTTTTTCCAAAGTGAAGCCCTGCACTTGTGTTCTCAGAGTCACCTGTTTTAACTCTTCCAGCTTTTCCAGCTTTTGTCTCATAGTTACTCCCACTATTCCTTCCCCATGCTCCCTTCCTTCTTCAGTATTGCTACCCCCCACTCAGTTCCATACTGACTTTTTTTTAAGAGACAAGATCTTGCCCTGTCTCCCAGGCTGGAGTGCAGTGGCCCAATCACAGTTCACTATAACCTCGAATTCCTGGGCTCTAGTGATCCTCCTGCCTCAGCCTCTCTAGTAGCTGGGTGGTGTGGTGGTATGGGCTAATTTTTTTTTAGAGATGAGGTCTTGCTGTGTTGCCCAGGCTGGTCTCAAACTCCTAACCTCAAGTGATCCTCCTGCCTTGGCCTCCCAAAATGCTGGGATTACAGATACGAGCCACCGAGCCCAGCTATACTGTCTTTAAACACATCATGATGGTTTTTAATGCTTACCAAAGAGCTTTTGCCAGGTACTGGACACTGCTTTACAAACATCATCTTTATTTAATTTTCTGCTGAGTACTTTTTGTTAATTATTTTTCTTTGACTCTTACCACCACTATGTGAGGTAGGTAGTATGGTTATCCCCATTTTACAAGTGAAAAAAAGGACGGTCAGAGGGAATGATTAACTTGCTAAAGGCCACCTAGCTAGGAAGTGGTGGGGCCAGTGGACCACCCAGGTCAGGTCTGGCTGTCTGACTCTAGGGCCTGCACTCCTAAAATCTCAAAGCCTTCATTTGTCCCTACTGCCTGCCACTTTCCATCGCCTTCTTTTCCTCCTTTCTTTTGCCTCAGACTTACTGGATGTGTCAGTGCCTTCATCAGAGGCATCTCCTTTGGCTTCCACGGCTCCACACTCTCCTGGCTCTCCTTCTGAGACACCAGCATCTCTTCTTGCCCTGCAATTATTCCCTTTCCCCCAGGTTTAGTCATTGGCCTTTTGTTCTTTTCTTTACTCAAAGCTCTCTTTTTATCTTATGGCTTGTACTTGTAGACACTCCACCAAATCTCTAGCCCTGACTTCTCTCCTGACTTGTACTGCTTCTGTACTTACCCGTTAGACATTTCCATTTGGATGTTTCCCTACCATTTCAAATGCAACATGGCTCAAATGTGAACTTGCTTTTGGTCAGACCAGTCTACCCAGTGTCCTCCAAACATCTAATTTACCTCCTTTAAGACCTGGTGCCAGGCCTACCTGCTCTACCACCTTTCCTGAGCACTCATCAGGAATCAAGCATATTGTGTTATTTACTAACGTCTTCCCTGTGTCAGCAATTAGTCTCCTCATTTAGATTGAAGCCTTTGTAACCCCTCCAGTATCTGGTGTGGCATGCTGTCTTGCACATAGTAAGTACTTACTAAATATTAGTTGATTGATTGGCTGTTGGGTGGGAGGGTGGAATAGGGAAAGAGATTGGTCACAGAAGTATGTCCAGTGAGTTGAACTCTTTCCTGGAGGACAAAGACTATATTTTTATTATCTCTTTATTTGGGGAGCCTAAGACAGTACCTTGCTTGCAGTAATTCAGTTCTGTTCAACAGGCCTGCTTTTACTGTGTACTCTGTACCGGCACTGTGCTAGGTGCTGGAGTTCCATAAGGGTTTGTAAATGAATGAAGGGGTTTGGGAGTTGTGCCTCCATTTCCCAACTTCTGTATGTCTACCTTTCATGCAGGTGAATTTCAGTGTGTGTCTTTGGATGGCAGGCATTAAGAGAGAAGTCCCAGTGCACAGCCTGAGATGCTTCCTCTCTATGGTGGGTTTCTTCTCCAAACTAGGACTGTTTCCCTGGTGTGCCAGAAAACCACCAGGTTGGTCACAGCTCTTTTTGAGCACAGCATATACAGGAAATTTCACCCATATGATAGCCAGGAAGTGTCAAAAAGCACAAAAAAGTCAGAAGGAACCAAACCATCTTGGACCACTAGATGGTTCCTGGCAGGAAGGGTAAGATCCAGGCTGATATCCTTTCTCCGTAGCAAGTCCAAAACTGTGGGTCTACTGAAACTCAGTATTCCTAATGTAACTAATGTGGCATTGCAAGGATTCAAAGGGGCACCTGAGGTAGGATACCCAGGGCAAACTTGAGGATATCTGAAGAATATTGGTGGAAATGCTTTGGGATTGCAGAAAATGTTCTCCTTGTCTTTGAGTATGTTTTTGTCAGAAAGAAGATACTAACTGGGACCTTGTCCTTGAAAAAGTCCAGGGCAGGTATGCTGAAAACCAGGGACCCAGAATATTAGATGGGTTAGAGATGAATAGTCCCCACTGCAGCCACAGAAGCACAAATATACCACATTTTATGCAACAAATGTATTTTCTAAATCAAATTATATTTTGAAAGCATTAGGGAGGTGAGCTATTTAAAGGAACCCAACAGTGAAGCCTTTTGTAATATGATTAATTACCTCCTGATAAATCTGGATTTTTCTTATATTAGGTTTGCCCATCTGGTCTGCTTTGTTAAGTAGACAGCACCAAAATGGGCTCTTCTCCCAGACTCCATTTCCCTAGGGGGATGAGAGTTAGGTCTTCTGAATGATAGATAAATAAAACGCCAGAGAAAATGGTGGCAGGAAGTACTTATGCATAGTAGGCACTCAGTACATGTTTGTGTAATTAATAAAATGCCTGAATTATTTTATTCAAGGCTGACTGATGTGACACCACTCTGGAGGATGAGCTATGAAGAACAGCTCAAGGTAGGTGCCCAGCTTAAGTCTTCACCCTTCTTCTCCAGCAGGGGAATGGTGCTAGACTTGTAGGAAGCTTGACTGGATAGTTCGACCAGATGCCTGAGCGGCTTAAACTCCATATGCTAATGACTCCAAAATTTGAACTTTAGGCCAATTATATCTTCCACACTCTAGATCCATAGATCCAAATGTTTATCCTTTCTCCCTTGCTTTTTTTTTTTTTGGTTATAGCTCTGTTTGTGTGAGTAGCAGTGCTCTTGCTGTTTCATATATAGCTGCACTTTCCAACACGGTAGCCACTAGCCACATGTGGCTATTTAAATTTGAATACAGTCAATTCTGTTATAATGCTTAGAGAAATTTGTTCCAGTGGATTGACATATTAGGGAAAATTTGAGCATAATGCAAATTTCACGTTTGCTTGGGAGTGATTTCATCCGTGAGAAATACTAGATGAAAGAAGGAAACTGCACTCAGCTGAACTGAGCAACGTAAGAACACATAAAACAAATGCACACACACACCTCAAGCATCTACCAGCTCCCTCAGTTCCCCAAGCGTGTTGTGAGCCACACCCACCCATCTGCATCTGCTGTTAGAACTTTTCTTTCTTCTTTCTCTTTTTTTGAAACAGAGTGTTGCTCTGTTGCCCAGGCTAGAATGCAGTGGCATCATCATAACTCACTGCAACCTTGAACTCGGGGGCTCAAGCGATCCTCCTGCCTCAGCCTCCTTGAGTAGCTGGGACTACAGGCACGTGGCACCATGCCCGGCTAATTTTTGTATTGTTTTGTAGAGATAGGGTCTCACTATGTTGCCCAGGCTGGTCTCGGACTCCTGGCCTCAAGCGATCCTCCCGCCTCAGCCTCCCAAAGTGCTGGGATTACAGGCGTGAACCTGGCAGAACTTTCATTCAACTCACATAACCCTCCTTTTACCACTTCATGATAACTCCAAACTGCAATCACTCTGACACCTGCTTCTACAAGCAAACTTCAGGTCTTTGTCAGGGTAAAGTGCTATGCTTATTGTAGTATTCATATTTCTTAACAATTCGACATGTGTAAAATGGTGCTACTATTTTTATTAGGTTCCTATCTTTTTTGTGGGTGTTACTGATAACATTTTGGAACATTGTGTGCCTAATCTCATTTTTCCCATGAGCCCTGTGATTTTCTTAATGTGATTTTGCATAATGTTGTATAGGAACACTTACGTCACATTTTAGCAGAGCTGACTCTGTAAATTAATTAAAATTAAAGAAGATTAAAAATTCAGTGCCTGAGTCCCACTAACCACCATTTCACATGTTCAGTAGCCACATGTGGCTAGTGCCTACATTTACATAGAAAGAGCATAGGACAGACATAGAACGTTTTCGTTATGGAAAGTTCTACAGGACAACACTGACATACACCTTGAGTGTTTAGTCTGAAAGGTCAGATAAAATGATGAGCTTACATAAGAGCTCACTCTTGACCTTTCCTCAATGCCTGATTAAGTCTGTTCCTGTTCCATCATTCTGGGTTCCTTATCTGCTGAGACCATGAGCCAAGAACCTATGGGATACCCTTCTTTTGTCCTGTTTGTTTTCCATTCTTTGAGGTGAAACTACCAAAGTATTTTGTTTTGTTGCTTATATTTTTTTTGCAGGTGAAATTGAAGCTCAGAAGAAAATTTTACAAAGACTAGAGTCTTACATCCAAATACTCAATGGAGTCAACGTGACAACAGCTGCACCTAAATCTGAGGGGCTCTGTTGTCTTCTCCATCCTCTTATACCCTCTGTAAGCCCCTACCTCCCTATTCCTTATCTACTGAGTCCCCTTAATGGCTAATAATATCAGCCAGTATTTACTGGGCACTTGCTAGGTACCAGGCCCTATGCTAAGTGATTATCATGCATCATTGTCTCATTTTACTGTTTACAATAACCCAGAGGAGTAGGTACTATCATTTTACAGATGAAGACATAGAGGCCCAGAGAGATTAAGTAATTTGCCCAGGACACACTTAAAGAAAATGCCAGAGCTGAGATTCCACTCGGTTCTATCTGATACAGAGCCTACTTTATCAACCAGTCCACTTTCCTCCTTAGATTCCAGACTTTGGAAACCTTTTTAATGAGGCCTCAGAGAGGCAGAATTTCATTTATGCAGGGGTTGGCAAACTACGGCCCTTAGGCCAAATCTGCCTTACCGCCTGATTTTGTAAATAAAGTTTTATTGGAATGCAGCCAAACTCACTTGTTTATGTATTGTCTGTGGCTGCTTTCACACTACGGTGGCAGAGTTGAGTAGTTGTGACAGGGACCATATGGCCTGCAAAGCCTGAAATATTTACTCTCTGGCCCTTGACAGAAGAAATTTGCTGGCTCCTGCTTTATGGCAAGATTGGAACTCCTTTCTACTTGGACTGTCTTGATCTTCTCAGCCACAGACTTTCACATATGCCATACCTTCCAAGCAAGCATCATTTGTCCTCATCCAGAGAACATTCCTGCTTTCCCTTTATTGTTGTCCTCCTTGGTTTCATTTGACCTCTTGTCCCCCATCCTGTCCTTCTGCCTTCTCCAGCCTGTCATCAGTGGCTACCGAAATAAGTCCACCTTCTCTGTGAACCAAGGTCCAGATGGCAATCTAAAGATTGTGGAGTACTACCTGGGAACTTGGAGAGGTCAGTTGAAGGCTGTGACAGAGCAAGGACTGAGAGGAAGGGAAGGGTACAGAAAACAGTGTCAGTAGGAGTGGAAAATAATGGTGGCCTTAAGAAGGTTGAATTGGAAGTCTTTGATGCAGAACATGATCACAGGGTTCGTTGTGTATACTTTTTGATGTGTAGTCATTATAAAATAGTGGTAGAGATCACAACCCTCACCCTTTTTTACTCTAAAAGCTATATGCCTAATAACTAGTAAACACTTAGTAAATGTTGGTATTGTTGCTGCTGTTATATCATTGTCATTGTCATCATCATCATTTTATGCTACTCTCCATACTGGGAGCAGTCTCCTCGTCTTTTCTATTTCACATCCCCATATCCCTGGAAACTAGAGTTTTCTGTGGTAAATCTGCCTTAAAAAAATTGGAAGGGAAGGTACATACTGGTGAGGGAAATCACAATGGCATATTTCTGAGACTTAATTCCAGTATCCATTCCCAGATTCCATTCCTGAGCTTTCCATTTGCTCATTTTCAATAAATCCACTTGAAACACCATCATTTTATATTAGTCACACTGTTTAATATCCATATGCCTTAAACTGCAGTTCGTTAGGGCAGGCACTTGGCTTTTTTCCCTCTTGTGTGCTGAATTAAATGAGTATATGACGTCAGTGTTCTATTATTTAGTAATAGAAAAACAAAACCCATTACATTTTATTTCCCTCTTAAAATCTGAACAGAAAGCAGACATTGTCATATTGCGCATTTGTGGCATAAGAGAAAATATTGAGGACTTGCTCCATTAAGAATTAGCTGCTTAATGGCTAGACCAGGAAACAATTAGGTTTTCTCTGAAAAATGGCCACGAGCTTGAATTAGTCACTTTGCTTCTTCATATCTACATATGCCTCTTTGAAGGGGGGAATTTGAAGTGCCAGACATTTTCTTTTAAATAATCTTTTAGCAGTAAAACAGTTTAAATTAATTTTTTTTCTTTCCGTAGATGAGAACATGGTTTGTGTACACTCTAAGCATCTGAAAAACATCCCTGAGAAACACAATCAAGTGGCACAGGTAAAAAGGAACAAGGGCTGGTTGAAGATGACCCGGGGCATTGTAGTCTTATAACAGCAATATCCCTGACATTTTAATAATAGAGCCACTTCTAGTGCTAGAGGGTAGGAGGAGCTCTGTACTGAAAGTGTACCTCTTCACTTGGAGAGAACATTGCTAGTGTTTCATTTCAGAGAGGGTGCAGAGGAGGAGAGAGAACTGTGTCCATTATTGTAAATGTCAGGCATCCAAGGACTTTAATAATAGGGAAATATTGGGAAAGAGAGACACTGATGAGGGAACTTTAGCAAGTATTAGATATCTGAAATATTTGGAAGGCTAGTGTTTTCAGCAGAACAGAATTGAGAAATATAAGATGCAGGGGTGCTGGTAAGGTATCTACATCATGAGATTGGCCTCTGAGACATTTTTATATCATTCTATTTCATGTACCCAATATTTGTTGAGTGCCTACTATGTGTCAGGCACTGTGCTAGGTGCTGGGGCTACAGTGGTGACTCAGCATGTCAGTAGACATGGTGCCTGTCCTCACAGAACTTAAAAAAAAAAAGCCAAAGCCTTACTAGTGAAAACTGAGCATGACTCCCAACTGACTCTCTTGTTCCCTGTTAATTCTTACCAGCACCCACCCGCCTAATGATTCAAGTTTCTGACACTTGGGTGCTGCCTTCTGATAGGACACATCTTGACCTCCAGAATTTCCCTGCTAGGACACAGCTCCCTTTGTAGGATCATTCTCCAGATATCTTCCTCCATGGCCTTGTCAGCTTCTTCTCCCATTCTCTTCAGTGGCTATTCTTAACTCTTACCTCTCCTCAAATTTCCTACCCCATCACCTTTGCCCTTGCTCTTGGCAGATGACCATGTCTTGTTCTTCACTGGAAAATTAAGGCCATTAGATGAGAACTCCATTAGCTGTTCTTCCTACCATCTACAAGTTTCACTGAGATCTTATCCCTCCTTTCCCCCATCTCAGTGAAGGAGGTGATTGCTCCTCCCTCTGTCCAATGCTTATCGTTCTTCCTGTTTGGACTTACATCCTACTTTCCAGTATCCCTGCTCCTTCATTACATACCCTCTTTCTTCTGTTTCTTTACCTCTTCCCCCTACCTCTATTAGCTCTTTCAGTTCATAGGCATATTAAATATCTCCTGTCTTTAAGAAAATCTGGTGGTTCTTGCTTCTGCCCCCAACACTCCATAGAAATTGATCTTTTAAAAATTTTTTTGAGACAGAATCTCCCTCTGTCACCCAGGCTGGAGTGCAGTGGCACGATCATAGCTCACTGCAGCCTCCAACTCCTTAGCTCAAGTGAACCTCCTGCCTCAGTCTCCCGAGTAGCTGGCACTACAGGCACGTGCCACCACACCTGGCTAATTTTTAAATTTTTTGTACAGATGGGGCCTTGTTTTGTTGCCCAGGCTGGTCTCAAACTCCTGGCCTCAAGCAGTCCTCCCATCTTGGCCTCTCAAAGTGCTGGGATTAACTTTGTACTCTCCCACCGTGCTCGGCCAGAAATTGATCTTATCAAAGTCATCAGTGACTTCCATTTTGCACCATCCAATGGAAACTTTCTGTCCCCAGCTTACATTTTCTCTGCCTGTGGCACCCCTTGTTATTCTTATTTTCCTCTTGAAACACTGCCTTCATTTGGTTTCTGTGATACCATTATCTGATGGTTTTTCTTTCTATCTCGCTGGCTACTTCTTAGTCTTTCTCATGGGACTTTTTCTCCTCTTTCCCACTGTAAATGTTGGTGTTCCTCAGGAATCTGTCCTTGGCCCTCTTCTTTCTGAATATATTCATGGGAGACCCCACTTAACCATTGCCAATGACTTGTATAACCACTTATAAACTGACAACTCCTAAACTTATATTTGCATTCTGGCGCCCTCTTGAGCTTTGGGAGGTGTGTTTCCAAAAGGCTACGGAATGACCTCACTTAGCTGTCATGCAGAGCTCTTGAAATCAACATTGTCCCATATCAGGGTTTCTCAACCTCTGCACTATTGACATTTTGGGTCGGATAATTTTTTGTTGTGGGGGGATTGTTAAGTGCATCGTAGAATGTTTAGGAGTCTAGTTGGCCTCTACCCACTAGATGCCATTAACTGTAACAACCAAAAATGTCTCCAGAGGTTGCCACATGTCCCCTGGGGAACACAATTGCCCCCAGTTGAGAACCACTGCCCTAAACTAAACTTACCCTCTTCCCTTCCCAAATGAATTTCTTTTTTTCTCACCTTAGTTAGTGGTACCACCATGTACTAGAAACGTGTCATCCTAGACTCCTCCATTTTAATTTCCCCTTCCTCAGCCACATCTAATCAAGCCACATCAAACCTCCAAGTCTTGAAGGTTTTACTTTCTAGAAATATCTTGGATCCACACACTTCTCTCAGTTTCTTCCACCACCACCAGTCTAGTCCCAGCTCCCATCTTCTCTCGCCTGGACTACTAGAGTAGCCTCCAAACTGGTCTCACAGATCCCAGCCGCCTCTCTGAGTGTATTCTCTGCACAGCAGCCAGAGCCATCTTTAAAATGCAAGTAAAGATTATGCCACTCTGTTGCTTAAAATTCTGCAGTAGCTGACCAATAGCTTTTGGAATGAAGTTTAAATTCCTTACCTTTTGCACTTAAGGATCTTCATGATAAGGTCCCTAGCCTAATCTTCTGCCACATCCTCACTAGCGTTATACTGCCATACTTCCCTGCTATCTCATTTCTGCCTGAGGCTGTCCTTTCTATCTAGAATGCCTTGGCCTGGCTTCTACTAACTCTCTAAGATTCATTTCAGGCATCAGATCCCGTAGAAAACTGTATCTGACTCCTCAGTCTGGTTAGGGCTTCCCCTCCTCTGCACTCCTGTATCTCCATCACGTATCTCCTATATCTCCTATTGTAGCACTTGTTACACCATATCATGTTGTTTGGTGGTGCTTCCCACGCTAGACCGTGGAGGTAGTAGCTATGTATTATTTAACTTTGTACTCTCGCACTTAACACAGATTCATACACACAGTGGGTGCTCATCAGATGTTTGATGAATGAATAGCTCTTTGCAATATTATCCAAGTTTCTAGCCCTTCTGGCTTCTGTTGGGCAAATTTCTGCCCTCCACATCTATCCAGAGGATTCCTCCTCCATGAAAAATTTGTACGAGACCTAAAATCCAACCCAGTAGGTACTCAAATATAGGCCAGATGCCTATTGTAGTACCTTTCAGGCATATACAAGAAGGTATGAAAAAAAAAAAGCAGAAAAGAAATTTAAAAAATAATAGTACTTTCCACGTATAGAGCACTGGGATGTTTTCAGTATTTTTTATACCTTTGTGTCCTTTTCCCTGTTACTGGTACTGACATTCCATTCCATTAAGATGGTAGGATAACCTTAGTTTGCCCCCTATTTGAGGCTTAAATATCTATTTTGAGGCTTGAGGCAAAATGTGAATTTTATGGGAGCTGGCAGTCAGAGCACCAAGGCCTAAGAAGCTGTCTTTATTTTTGTTTTTATTCTTTTTGTGAGACAGGGTCTCTCTCTGTCACCCAGGCTGGAGTGCAGTGGCGTGATCACAACTCATTGTAACCTCCAACTCCCAGGCTCAAGCAATCCTCCTGCCTCAGCCTCCTGCGTAGCTGGGACTATAGGTGCCTGCCACCATGCCTGGCTAATTTTTCTTATTTTTTGTAGAGATGGGGTCTCACCATGTTTCCCAGGCTGGTCTCTGACTCCTGGCCTCAAGTTATCCCGCCTCAGCCTCCCAAAGTGCTGGGATTACAGGCGTGAGCCACTGCTCCCAGCTAGAAGCTGTCTTTAAATAACTTGGTTCTTTCACCTTCCTCAAAAAGTGATCAGCTTACATTTGTTTGTTTATTTTGGTATCATTATGAACTCATGGACTTTTTTTAACATACTTGATAATGTTTCAATCCACTGCAGATACTATTTATTTTGGTATTCAAATTGTTCCATTTTGGGCCATTGGAACCTCTTTAAGTTGCCTTGGAGCCCCCAATGGCCCTGATAGTTCTGGACTGATAAGATATTCCTAGCACATTTAGTACATTTTCTGCCTGAGACTTGGAATCAGCCATTTCTTCAGGGAATCATTGTTTCTTTTAGTGGGAAATGATATTTGGAGGCCACAATATGGGTGCTAAGGGTGTTCATTTATACTGGATTGGTCATAGTTCAAGGCTTTTCTAGTGGACAGAGCTAGGAAATATTTTTTTAAAAGAGAAAATATATGTTCATATTGATATATCCAAATCAAGTTTAGAATTAGTTTTTACTTAAATCTTTATATTTTTATTTCTTGTCTGTTAAGTGAAAATTTTAGCTCCTGACAACATTAACATAATTACTTATTTGTTCTATGTCACTATGTGTATAATAATTTCAGAAAATAATTTCAGTAACAATATGATTACTAACAAATGATTATTGAAACATAGCTCAGGATTTCCTTCTATTTCGTTTTGTCAAATTATTGTGCTCCTTGAAATAATTCCTCTTTTTGTAGTCAAGCCACCACCACTGGATACTTGGTACACAGATTCTTTTTTTTTTTATTATTTTGCTTTCAAATTTTAGAGATTGATTTTTTTATTTTTCATTTTGATTTAATTTTATTTCATAATTTTGTAAAATATTTACATGGTTCCAAAGTCAAATCTACAAAATAAAGGCACATTCAGAGGTGTCTATCTTTTACTTCTGTCCCTTCTGCCCAGTTCCCTCCCTCCATCTATGAGTAACAATTTTTATTGGCTTTGGGTTATTTTTAAAACTGTCAAGAGATATTTGCATTCCCCCTTTTCTTAGCTAAAAGATGGCTTACTATATACACTGTTCTGCACCTTGATTTTTTCACATAATAATATACTTTTTTTTTTTTCTTTGGGACAGGGTCTTGCTCTGTCACCCTGGCTGGGGTGCGGTGGTGTGATCATAGCTCACTGCAGCCTCGAACCCCTGGGTTCAAGCTATCCTTCTGCCTCAGCCTCCTGACTAGCTGGACCAAAGGCACACGCTGCCACACCCAGCTAATTTTTCTATTTTTTGTAGAGACGAGGTCTCGCTGTTGCCCAGGCTGGTCTCAAACTCCTGGGCTCAAGCAGTCCTCCTGCCTTGGCCTCCCAAAATGCTAGGATTATAGGTGTGAGCCACCATGCCTGGCCTTACCTCGTCTTTTTATAGTTGCATAGCCCTACATAGTGTGATGTATTTTACAACTTTTTGTTTTTATTGGCGTGAATAATTACCTCATTTTTCTGTTTACTTAGTTTTCTATGAACATACTGTTAATTTTTCCAAATGCTTTAAAAGCTCTGTGAAACATTTGTCAATATTTTCCATATGCTGAAAAGTTTCAGTTCAAGTTTTTCCCTAAAGACCTTTGTCCCGGAGTCCATCGTCCTAAGTCTACTAGGCCTCCTGAGTGGCTGTTAGTTATCCTGGGACTTCCTTTGCTGCTCTCTAGTCTTGTCTCCCCTGTTTCTTAGCTGTCCTGTCTTCTTTTTTCATGGTTCACACCCTAATTTGGCTAGAGTGCAACCTCCATTAGCTTCTGAGGAAGGGTGCCTAGGAGGTAGATTTTTAGAATCTTTGCGTATCTATAAATGTCTTTTTTCTGTCCTGACATATGACTGAAAGTTTTTCTAGATTTAAAATTCTGAGTGTGAACTCATTTGCCTTTATAAATTTGAAGACACTGTTTCGTTGTCATCTGGCTGCCAATGTTGTGTGAGTCTAAATGCTACTTTAAGTCCTGATCCTTTGTAGAAAATCCCCTCCCCCCTTTTTTTTTCTCTGGAAGCCTTTAGGGAACCTGTCTTTATCCCTGAAACTTCATGACCATGTGGGCCTTTTTTTTTGGTGGTGTTCATTGTAGTGGGCACTTTCTAGGCCTTATTTTTCTGGAGACTAATACTTTCAGATGTGGGAAATTTTCCTGTATTATTTCTTTGATTACTCCCTCCCCCTCATTTTCTGTGTTCTCTCTCTGCCTCTTATTATTTGGATCTTGGACTTCATGGATTGCTTCTATAATCTTCTACTCATCTCTCTTTCCTATTTTCCATCTCTTTGACTTTTTGTTCTCCTTTTTGTGAAATTTTCTTGACCTAAATGCCAATACCGTTATTGAATTTTTTTCTACCATCCTGTCTTTAATTTTCAAAAGCTTTTTCTTGTTTTCCGATTGCTCCTTTTGTATAGCATCTTGTTCTTTTTTGGTAATGTAATATTTATCTATCTCTCTATCTGTTTGCTTTTTTTCTGTTCTTTGAGTTGTCTGTTTCCTTCAGGATTTTTGTTTGTTTGGGGCATTGTCTTCTATAATGGAGGCTCTACTCAAATAGTTGGTGATACTTGGTTGGCTGTTTGTGTTTAAGAGTGAGGCCTTAAAACATTAATTGGCAGTTCAGCCTCGGTGGGTTTGCTGATTCTTGGATTCACTGCTGGTGATTGTGCTGGTGGTGGGGGGAGGGGGAGTGTTCCCCACATCTCTGTCTCTTGAGTTCTTTACTCTGGGGCTATTCAGTTTTTCCAGAGAATTATCTCCAAATTTCCTGCCTGTCTGCTGGCCTTCTGGAAGCAGGTGTAGAAAGGTGGCCATTAAGAATGCAGATTTACATAGAATCTTCCTGCTTCCATCCCTTTACTACCACCACTGTGCCTGATATCTCCAAGTTCAGAGCTTTTATGGGTTCATTTCCTCCTGAGAAAAAATCTCCAGTCTTCTTGTAGAGAAAGATGGAAATTTTTGGTAAAATGAGGATGTTTACGAGTTTTATGTCCAGATGTTTAACCAAACCCTGATTTTAGCCATGCACCTTACCCCGTCTCTGTGTCCTGCAGTATCTTGCATCTTCAGGAGTGAGCCTTTCCGGGGTTGTGTGAGGCAGATAAGCTTTATGTCTCATCAGGTTCCCCTCTGTGGTCACTCTGGATGTAGCTTCCTTCACCTTGCTAAATCAGTTGTCACTCCCATCTGCTTTCTGTCTTCTAAGACTTTATTGAGTTTGTTCTTCTATTGTTTTCTTCTCTCCTGTTATCTTTCCTTTCACATTTATTCATTTGACAAGTACTGTTGCATGCCTACAAGTACTAGGCACTATTCTATTTTTGTAAATCTTTTTTTTCCTTTTATTTCAGAATATTATGGGGGTACAACACTTTACTTATATATATTGCCCATGCACTGCCCATGTCAGAGCTACAATCGTGGCACTATTCTAGATGCTTAGGATACAATAATGAAGAAAATACCCCTTCCCATTGGAACTTAAATTTTAGTTTGTGGGGGGGAAGATTTAAAAAAAAACATAATAAATAAGTAAATTATATGGTATGTTAGAAAGTGATAAGTGCCATGGGAAAAATACAGTGGAGTAAGGAGGATAAGAAGTTCTGGGGTGGGTAAGCACAGTCATGGAAAACAAACAAACAAACAAAAAAAAGAAAAAGAAGAAGTTCTGGGGGCTGGGGAAAGTGTGGGCTGTAGTTTTAAATAGGGTCAAGGTAGGCTTCATTGAGAAAATGATATTTGAATAAAGCAGTGATTCTCAACTGAGGGCAGTTTTGTCCTGGAGGGAACATTTGGCAATGTCTGGAGACATTTTAGGTTGTCACCACTGGGGCATGATTGGGTGGTGCTATTAGTATCTAGTGGGTAGAGGCCAGGGATGCTGTTAAACATCCTGCAGTGGCTGAGCATGGTGGCACACGCCTGTAGTCCTAGCTACTGGGGAGGCTGAGACAGGAGGATCACTTGAGCCCAGGAGTTCGAGGCTGTAGTGTGCTATGATGTTCAAGGCTACCTGTGAACAGCCATTGCACTCCAGCCTGGGCGACATGGTGAGGACCTGTCTCAAAAAAAAAAAAAAAAACCACAAAACATCCTATAGTGCATGGGGCAGCTCCCTACAGCAAAAAATTATCTGCTTCAAAATGTCACTGGTGCTGAGGTTGAGAAACCCTGGAATAAAGACTTAAAGAAAGTGAGGGTATTAGCCATGTAGAGATCTGAGGGAAGAGCATTCTAGACAAAAAGAACAGCTATTGCAAAGTCCCCAAGATGGGAGTGTGGCTGGCTTTTTGGAAGAACTGACAGTAGCCCAGATGAATGAGGGAAAGAGGTGAGCGTTAATGAGGGCCAGATCGTGTAGTGCTTTGGGGTCATTGTTAGGGCTTTGGCTTTTATTTTGAATGAAATGGGGAGCCATTGGAGGTTTTGATGGGTGGGGGAGGAATGCCATGATATGATTTAGGTTTTTAATAAGATCACTCTGGTTGCTGTGTTGAGAATGGATTATGGAGGGTAAGAAGGGTAGAAACAGGGAGACCAGTTAGGATGCTATTGCAGTAACCCAAGTGAGAGATGATATAGACCAGTGGGAGCAGTGGAGATGGATATACCTTGAAGACAGAACTACAAGATTTCTTGATGGATTGGATGAGAGGTATTAAGAGAAAGAGAGGAATGAAAAATGGCTCTAGGTATTTGGGTAGAGCAAGTGGAAGGGTGGAATTACTATCAACTGAGGTGGGAAAAACTGTGGTAGAGCAGATTTGGGTAGGGGAGGATTTGTATATAGTTCAATTTTGAACATGTTGCATTTGAGATGCCTATTAGACATCTGAGTGGATATGTTAAGCAGGTAGTTGGATATATTAGTCTGGGGTTCAAGAGAGAGAAATCCAGGAGTTGTTAGCGTGTAGATGTTATTTAAAATCACGAGACTAGGAAGAGATCACCAAGAGAGTGAGAGTAGATAGAAAAGAGAAGAGGAACAGGAACTAAAGCCCTGGGACACTCCCATTTTAAGAAGTTTGGGAGAAGAGGAAAAACCAATAAAAGAGACTGAGAAGGAACAGCCAATGAGGTCATAGGAAACAGGAGAGTGTGGTGTCCTGGGAGCCAAGGAAAGAAAGTGAAGCAATGAGGAATGGCTCATCATCTGTGCCCAATGCCACTGATAGGTTGAGGAACGGAGGACTGAGAATTGACCGTTGGGACTTCATAACGAGGAGGCTGGGGGTGACCTTAATGTGAACTGTTTGGGTGGAGTAGTGGGGACCTGGTTCAAGTGGGTGAATAGAAGGAGAACAGTTCTTGTTAGGAGTTTTGTTACAAAGAGGAGCAGAGAAATGGAGCAGTAGCTAGTAGGGAATGTGGGGTCGAGAAGGTTCCTTTTTTATTTCTTCTTAAAATGGGAAAAAAAGAACATGCTTGTATATTGATGAGAATGATCCAGTACCGAGGGAGGGAAGTAAGAGGAGAGAGAGAAGGGAGAATTGTCGGGAACAGTGAGCTTAAATAAATAAGCTTATGCTTTTTAAATTTTATTTCATTTTAGTAGGGTTTTTAGTAGGAATATGCTGGTATTTTAACTAGAAAGTCCCTTCAATCTTAATACTTAGGCATTCCCATACAAGAATAGGAGTTTCAGTCTCCATTTTACAATAAAGAAACCTAGGTCCTATAAGCTGTATTTCATATTTATTCACCCATTATCTTCCAGGTCAGGCTCACCTGTTTAATTACCATCCTTCCAGGACCTCCATGAAATTTCAGTCTTGCTTCCAAGAAGCATTTCTTTCTAACCAGCCAGTAAACAACAGTTGAACCAGTCTTTCTTTAAATCACCAGCCTTAAAATTTGAAAACTGGCTGGGTGCAATGGCTCACGCCTGTAATCCCAGCAGTTTGGGAAGCTGAGGTGGGAGGATCGCATGAGCCCAGGAGTTTGAGATCATCCTAGCCAACATAGTGAGACCCTGTCTCTACAAAAAAATTTTAAAAATCAGCCAGGCCTGGTGGTGTGTGCCTATAGTCCTAGCTACTCAGGGGGATGTGGCAGGAGGATTGCTTGACCCCGGAAATTTGAGGTTAACAGTGAGCTATGATTGCACCACTGCACTCCAGCCTGGGCTACAGAGTGAGACCCTGTCTCAAAAAAATATATATTTTTTTAAAACTACGTTCAGTATTAATCAAGCATATCTTATATTGCATTTATATGAAATTGCAGTGAAAGTGATCAAGTACAGCCTTAATTGATTTAACACTGTCAGGTAGCACTGTTTTTTGGTATAACTACTCCTTCCCTGCATAATTTGGGGATTGTTTAAAAATACGGTGGACCTAGAATGCATGCATTATGAAAACAAAAGGACCTAGTAAATCAGTGTGTCCTGTTGTGGTAGCAACTGGCTTTCATTTGAAAAGTTTGGCTTTCAGGATTTTTGAGATCACAGAAACTAAATCAGGATTGCATTTGACTTTTATTCACCAGGAAGAAATGGAGGATCTGACTAAGGTAGGTATAATGTAGTTGGCACCTGGTTATATGAAGACATATAGAAATGATAGGCTAACATTAGGAAGTTGTAATAAGAATGGAATCATAGCAGCTTGGTAATACATTAGGAATTGCTGCCAGGAGGAATTAACAGAAATGGAAGATTATTATATTCCATACTGTACATAGAATAAACTGAGATTCCATACATGAATGCTTTTCCTGTTCATTCATTCATACCTTCTTTCAATAATATTTCTTGAGCACATACTATGTGCCAGACTAACGATACAACTCTAAGCCTTCATGGAGCTTACAGTTTGGGATATTATACAATGGGCAGTATCCTCTGTAAGGTCACAGGGCAGGGATCATGTTTCTTATATCATGTATTAGTCTGCTAGGGCTGCTATAACAAAATACCACAGACTGGGTAGCTTAAACAACAGATATTTATTTCCTCACTAGAGGCTAGAAGTCTAAGATCAGGGTCTTGGTAGGTTTGGTTTCTTCTGAGGCCTCTCTCCTTGGCTTACAGATGGACACTTTCTTTCTGTGTCCTCACGCTGTGGTCTTTTCTCTTTGTATACCCATCCTTGGTATCTCTCTCTGCTTCCAGATTTCCTCTTCTTATAAGGACATCAGTCAGATTGGATTAAGGCCTGCCTTAACGGCCTCATTTTAACTTAATCACTTCTTTAAAAGGTTTATCTCCAAATATGGTCACATTCTGAGGTACTAAGGGTTAAGTCTTTAATATATGAATTTTGGGAGGACACAATACAGTCCAAAACAGTCACCTAGCATAAATAATCAGCTGTGGAACTTGTTAGTTTTCCCTGTGTAATAATACTGTTTTCTTCCTGGTACTATGACATACTCCTTCGACAGTCTCCACTGGAACCCTGCCTTCTGTTTCTTGAAGGTGGATACTGGCGTGAGCTCATAGTCTGCACCAATAGCCAAGGGCACACAATGGCTATCATCACTTTCCGTCCCCAGGAATTAAGTCAGGTGAGCCTCACAGGATGATAGGGGCAGCTACTGTAGCAACCCTGTTACTATGCTGCTGTTGGTTTTTGGAAGTTTCAGGGCACATAGCAGAAACTACACATCCACAGAATATTTATGTTGATTGGGGAGAGGGGTTGGGGATGAGGAGAGGAAGATGGCAAGGATAATATTTAACCATACTGCTGGCATAATCAAACCACAGAGACTGTGGCTGGGTTACCAAATTAATTGTCATGTGAGGACTCCCAAGTATTTTCACAAGAACTTTGCCCATGGTAGTAGGTGCTCTACTAAATCCAGAAGCCAATTCAGTAGAGACTAGAATGTCAGAAACTCATAACCCAAATAATAGTTTACATTTGTAACGCACTTAGAGCTTTCAAACATTCACACGTTAAAACATTCCTGTACTTACATGATCACCTCAATCAACTTGTGAAGTAGGCAGGAGAAGGAGAGGTATTGTCACATTTTACACATGAGCAAGTGGAGGCATAGAAATACCCAAGGTTAAAGAGCCAGTAAATAGCAAAGCTAGGATTTGAACCCAGGTCCTTTGATTCCTGGCTTGGTGTTTTTAATGCTATAGCTCCAATGTGGTTTATTGTGATATATCCTTATATCACGCTAATGCTTAGGCTCTCGGTGGTGATGTAAGAATTTTAAAATGTTCTGAACTCAAAAAAAGGATTTCACTACCATGCTCATTCTCTTCTGTGCCCCCTCTTTTCTTTCTCCTAGGACTCACGTCTGAGGTGGTGTTTGGGTGGGTAGTTGGGATATCTGAAGTAAAGAAGTACAAAGAGAATTGAAAGGTTATTGCCTCTTCATGATGGAACAAAAGCTTAGTTTGTTTCCTTGTTTACAACAAGCATAACTCTCACACTTTCTTTAAAGTATTATTAGAGGCTCAAACTACAGGAAGTGCCAATTCTGTTGTGTAGGATTTGTCAAAAGCCCATAAGGAAAGCAGTGCTTTACTGAGATGTGAAAATTGTGTGTGTGTGTTTTTTTTTTTTCGTCCTATAGAACATTGCTTTACGTTAAGTGTTATTTGTAACGGGATTTGAGAAATGTGTCTTCTTGTCTGACTGCTGCAGGGCTCATTACTCTAGAGCTTGGAGAGAAAATTTCTCAGAGATGAGTCTTTGCTTGACTACTGATTTTGTGGTCTGGGCAGGGGGAGCTTCATGTTCAGAAGGAAACTGTAAAGGAATTTTTCATCAAAGGCCCTGGAGCAGCCTGTGACTTGACCTCACTTTACTTCTAGGAAAGGTAAACCTGGGACAGCCAAACAGCAAGTAGGAGCCTGATGGCTTGCCAGAGTCTTGGTTTATGGGTTGCTGATGCAGGGCTGCTGATTGATAGTGGAGGATCTGGGCTAAGTGTTTCTGGCCCTTGTACGCCAGCCAGGTCTGGGAACCCAGGCCAGAATGTAGATGAGAGAGTGTCTGCGTGGACTTCCATCCCCTAAGGGAAAACTCCTACAGAGTTCTCAGGGCCATGGAAAGGAGGCTGTGTCTCCTAGCTGAGATGCCAGGGCCTCCCCTTCCCACCAACCACTAGAGATGGAATGGTCTGACTTCCCAATATTCTTTCTTCTTTTATTCTTTTCCAGCAGCATGACCTGTTGCAGTCCCCCTACCAGCTCCTATTTGGGGAACCCCATATCTTTGAAGATCTCCTAGGCTTAAAGATCTGCATCTCTCCAGGTGCCTTTTTCCAGATTAACACTGCTGGTGCAGAGATGCTGTATCGGACTGTGGGGGAGCTGAGTGGAGTGAACTCTGACACCATCCTCCTTGACATCCGCTGTGGAACTGGCAAGTAGTATACCATGCATGCTGCTTAGCTCCCAGGGCCCTTGCAGCTTGCAAGAGTAGGTAGGGGGAGGTAGTGGTAGTGATGCAGGCATAACCTTATTGGTTTAAAACCCTAAAATACTTTCCTCTTATTCTCTCTTACCTCACCAGGTGTGATTGGCCTCTCTCTGGCTCAGCATACATCCCAAGTCCTCGGGATTGAATTGGTGGAGTAGGCAGTAGAGGATGCCGGGTGGACTGTAGCCTTCAATGGTATACAGCTCACAGTCTGGGGAGAAATTAAGGGGTGCAGTTGTTTCTATACTATGGAAAGGATTGTGTGGGAAGGGGCAACTATTGTATTTCTGACCTGGAGGAAGGGAGAGGATTCTGGAGTGGTCAGAGTTGGGTCCTGATGGTTTTCTGGAAAAGGTTCCAGTATCTAATATTTTTTTATTTCCTGTCTAGAAGAGGAACTTGAGGGAAGGAACAAGGCTAGGTAATAGGAAGGGAAGTGGCAACACTTTAGATATAATAGAAGAGCCTTCTTGACATTAAACTCATGAGGCATCATAGCATAATAACAATAGGTTTCAAACCTATATTTTTAACAACAAAACCTTTTCTTCAAACAAAATCTTATGCCAAACTGCAATATGGAAAGCAGATCATCTTGTCCCCTCTACTCCACCTCCAGACAGCTCCTGAGGCAGTATATGAAAACGTCTGATGTAGCAGGAAGAGCACTTGAGTAAAAGTCAAGGTTCTTGTCTTGGCATAGGTATTTATGTGCCGTGTGAGTTGTTATTAATAATTCGTAAAATAACACTATCTAGTCACTCAGCTGAAAGGCTTACTGAGATATTCCAAGGGAAAGTACTTTGGAAAAAATGAAGTACATCCAAAAGCATTTCTTTCATTGTTATTTGGAGATAATGTCAGATCCAAAGGGAGCATGGCACAGCCCTGGCTTCTGTACAGTTGTCTAAGTCGAAGCTTCCCCCGACTGCTGGGCTTGAGTTATGTCATGTGAGCCTCTCTTCCACAGGCATCACCAACTGTGAATTTCACACTGGTCGAGCAGAGAGGATTTTGCCATAGCTGCTAAAGTCAAAGGAAAATGAACAGTTAATTGCTGTGGTGAATCCAGCCCGTGCCGGACTGTGTAAGGATGAAAAGCTAGTTGGGTGTTTCCCATGATGGCCACCAGCTTTGGTTCCTCATTCGCAGACCATGCTAAGGGTGCTCCCAGTGGGCTGGCCCTGAACTTGCTTCTTCTCTATTCCTAATCAGTCTTACGTGATAGTCAGTTGGGAGTTTGTGATAACTGGGACCATGGTAGTTTAATTATGTCAGTAGCAAGCTATTAATATTTCTTCCTTCAGATTACAAGGTGGTTCAAGCTTTTCGAAACTGCAGGGCTATCCACACACTAGTTTTTGTTTCCTGCAAGCCCCATGAGGAAACCACAAGGAATGTCATTGAGTGAGTCTTGACTTCTTTTTTAAATTATTTTTTCCCATTATCGAAGTAATCCATGCATGTACACAATTTGGAAAATGCAGAGAATTGTAAAGAAACAGAAAAGAAAACATTATACCACCTTCAAGAGTCAATTACAGGGCTGGGTCTAGGGTGAAGCAAGTCAGGTACTCAGTTTGGGTGTGAAATTTAAAAGGGTGCCAAAAATCTCAGCAATCAAGATAAATTTTTAATGCAATATTTTGAAAGATCAAAATTGACCCCCAAAATTCACAATCAACAAAATATTAAATTGTTTTAAAAGGTGGGATCTGCCCCTGTGCTTGCTGAACCCTCCCTCACTGCCTTACCCTAATTCTGGCTTTGGTTCCAGTAAATCTTTATTTATAAAAGGAGGCGGCTAGCTTGCAGGCTGCAGTTTTCCAATTTGATATTCTAAAATATTGCATCAAAATATTAGTTGTCTTGATTACTGAGTTTTTTGGCACCCTGTTAAATTTTGCACCCAATGTGAGTGCCTCTCACTTTGTTCTAGTTCTGACCCTGGTCAGCTATTTTGATTTTTGAAAGGTTTTCTTTTTGTAATCTTTCTCTTTTTAACATAAGTAATGTAATTTCTTTCTAACATTCGAACAACATAGGCAGGTATAAAGTACAGATGATATACCTGAATGAAACAAGCGAGAATTAAAAGTAAATATATATGATTATTTGTCAGTGTAAAAAAATGTAAGTGAATTGAGCTTTCAAGTCAATGAGCTAGAAAAAGAACAATAAACCTAAAGGAAACTGAAGGAAGAAATCAATAATGGTAAAAAATCCATAAATTGGCCAGGCATGGTGGCTTGCGCCTGTAATTCCAGCGCTTTGGGAGGCTGAGATGGGAAGATTGCTTGAGGCCAGGAGTTTGAGACCAGCCTGGACAACATAGCGAGACCCCATCTCTAAAAAAAATAAAAATAAAAAAATTAGCTGGACATGGTGGTATGCACCTGTAGTCCCAGCTACTCAGGAGGTTGAGATGAGAGGATCATTTGAGCCCAGGAATTCGAGGCTGCAGTGAGCTATGATCATGCCACTGCATTCCAGCCTGGGCGACAGAGCGAGACCGTCCAAAAAAAAAAAGAAAAAATTAAAATGTAAAAAAGGGAAATTATAATGTAAATGCACCCCAGGAGATCAAAGAATTTCTTTATAATCTTGGAGTACAGAAGCCCATTCTAACAGTGAAAATTCAGAAGCCATATAATAAAAAGTTGTTAAATTTCACTACATAAAAATAACTTCTCCCTTCATTATACCATACACAGAAACGAATTCAAAATGTGTCATAGAACTAAATGTAAGAGCTGAAACTGTAAAACTCTTAGAACAAAACATAGGAGATTTAGAGTCTTCATGACCTTAGGTTAGGCAAAGCCTTCTTAGATATGACATCAAAAGCTTAAGGACCAAAAAAAAAAAAAATCAAAATGAAAGAGACTTCTGTGCTGCAAATGATACCATTGAGAAAATGAAAAGACAAACTATAGAACAGGAGAAAATATTTGCAAATCATTTACAAGGGACTGGTATCCAGAAGCCAGACACAAAAGGCCACATATTGTATGATCCCATTTATAGGAACTGTCTAGAATAGGCAAATCCATAGACACAGAAAGTAGATTTGTGGTTGGCTAGGGGTGGTGGTGGGGGTTTGGGGAGAAATGGGGCATGATTGCTAAGGGGTGTGTGGTATCTTCTTGGGCTAATGAAAAATGTTCCAAAATTGATTGTGGTGATAGATTTACAACTCTGCAAATAAACTAAAAACCAATGAGCTGTATAATGGGTGAGCTGTGTGGTATGTGAATTGTATCTCAATAAAACTATTGAAAAAATCAGTAATTTGTGCATGATGAAAAGCACCATAAGTAAAGACAGGAGACAACATAAAGAACTGGAAAAAAAATTTACAGTTCATTTCACAAAGACTTATTTCCTTTATCTATAACAAACTCCTAGAAATCGATGAGAAAAAGTACAACAGCCCAATAGCAAAATGAGCAGATGATATGAAAAGGAAATATTATAAATGTGTTTATGAACCATGAGAGGATGTTGTCTCTCCCATGATAATGGAAATGCAAATTAGAAGTACCCTGAGATACTACTTTGTATATCTCAGATTGGCAAAAGTTCAAAAGTTTGATAATGCATTCTTGGCGATAATATAGGGAAATGTGAATTCTAAAAATTACTGGTGTAAACTGAGTACTAACCCTATGTAAATTGGCATTCTCCCTATGGAGGGAAATTTAGCAATATAGATTAAAATTACAAATATATAGATGCACCCTTTGACCCAGTAATTCCATTCCTGAGGCTTTATCTCCTACAGACATACACACGTGTAAAATGACATATATGTATATATACAAATTTATTTATTGTACTATTTTAACAGCAAAAGGTAAAATATCCTAAAAGTCCATCAGTAAGGAACTGGTTAAATAAGTTATGCTATATCCATACAATGGAACACTGCTGTTATAAAAAAGAATGAAGGTGTTCTTTATGTACTGATAATGAAAGATCTCTAAGGCATGCTATTTTTTGTAACAGCTTTATTGAGATATAATTCATTTATCATACAATTCCCCTCCTTTTTTTTTAATAGAGATGAGATCTTGATGTGTTGCCCAGGCTAGCCTCAAACTTCTATGCTCAAGCAATCCTCCCACCTCAGCCTCCTGAGTAGCTGAGACTATAGGTGCATGCCACCACACCCCCCTCATTGTTTTGATTTGCATCTCCCCAGTGCCTAATGATGTTGAACATTTTTTCATGTGCTTGTTGGCCATTTGTAAATCTTTGGAGGAATGTCTGTTCAAATCCTTTGCACATTTTTAATTGGGTCATCTTTTTATTATTGAGTTTTAAGAGTTCTTTTATATTCCAGATATAAGTCCCTTAGGATTTGCAAAATTTTTCTCCCTTTCTGTGGGTTGTCTTTTCACTTTCTGGATGGTATCCTTTGAAGCATAAGGGTTTTTAAGATGCCCTGTCTATTTTGGGAGAGGCCTTGTGATTTTGGTTCTAAGCTATGTTACCAAGTGTAAATAGCCAGGTACAGAATTGTTTATGTAATAGTAAACTATCTTTGTAAAAATAAAATCACAATAATATATATTTGTATTTGCTTATATATGCATAGAGAAACTCTGGTAAGTTATACAAGAAATTGATAATAGTTATCTGTGGTTGGGGAGAACTGGGGAGATGGGAGTCACAGGTGGGAAGGAGACTTCACTGAATACCTTTTTATGTTATCTCATTTTGAATCAAATGAAAATACTCAAATGCAAAGCAAGTTTCAAAAATGCAACGATTAAGGGTAAACCTTGGATTCTATTAACATTCATACTGAGTAAAACAGTAAACATGGCCTCAAAAAGAGAATTTTGAAAAGACAGTATGCATATATGGCAGAAAAAAATTCAAATAATGCAAAAGAATATGTGATGAACAGTGAGTTTTTCTACTTTGCTGGTTTGGATATAAATTGGTACAACCTTTTTTAGAACAGTTTGGTGGTACATATTTTAGGGCCTTAAAAACATATAGGCCTGGCCAGGCATGGTAGCTCGTGCCTGTAATCCCAGCACTTTTGGAGGCTGAGGTGGGAGGATTGCTTGAGGCTAGGAGTTCAAGACCAGCCTGGGCAACCTAGCAAGACCCCATCTCTACAAAAAATGGTAAAAAAAAAAAAAAAGTAGCCAGGCATGGTGGCATGTACCTGTGGTCCGCTACTCAAGAGGCTGAGGCAGGAGGATCACTTGAGCCCAGGAATTGGAGGTTGCAGTGAGCTATATGATTGTACCACTGTACTCCAGCCTGGGTGACAGAGCAAGACCATGTCCCAAAAAAAAAAAAAAAGTATAGGCCCTTCAACTTAGCACTTCCACTAAATAACTAAAAATGTGCGTAAAGATGTAACTATAATATTCATGGAGGGACTTTTTGAAATAGCAAAAAGAAACAACCTAGATTTTCAATTGCAAAGAATTAGATAAACTGTGTTACATTTATTTAATGAAATACCATATAGCCAATAAAAGTGAGATAGCTTTACATATGTATAATGAAGAGATGCTCATGATATATTATTAACTGAAGAAATTGGTTGTAAAGCAGTATGTATAATATGTATAGTGTGACTCCATCTTTAAAAATCAATTTTAAATATTTGGAAAGGCATATCCTGAAAAGCTAGCAGTGGTGGTCCTTCTGAATGGTGAGTTTATAGATGAATTTTTATAGGTCTTATTTTTGCTTGGCTGTATTTTCTGTTATGAGCCTTTGAAATAAGGGGGAAAAAGTAATCTACTTTGAGAATTTTTAATAGAATAAATTCAAAAAATATTTAGTAATTACCTATTGTGTGCAAATCATACAGAAAAATATATGACCTAGGCCCCTCTCTCCATTCACCGGATATATATTGAACCCCTATTCTGTGTCACATAGTGGGAACACAGAGATGAATAATGAATAAGCAGTTTTTGCCTCATTTCCACCCTCAAAAAGATTATACTCCAGTGAGGAAGATGGTTAAGAAAAACAATTACATTAAATATGGTAAATGCTCTATAAGAGAGAAACACAGGGGGCTGTAGGAACACAGAGGAAGGGCTTAAATTTTAAGCAATTGTGTTCTTGTAGGTCCTCCTTTTGTTTTTGGGAACTGACGTTATGATCTATTTCTACAGGCTGTACTGTCTTCCAAACTTCTCTGCTGAGAAGCTCCTAGGCGAGCCTTTTGTCCTGAGATAAACTGTACCTGTGGATTTGTTTCCCCACACCCTACACTGTGATCTGGTGCTCCTGTTCACTCGATAAGTAGCCTCCTAGAAGACTGCAGGCTATTTGTTAAGACTGAAGCTTCACAAGCTTTCAGGTTTGGCGTATTGCTACATTGCAGACGCCGGGAGCATTACCAGGGAAACTAATCTTTGGATGATGAGCAGAAAAAATATAGTGGGCTTCCTGTCTGAGGCGCATTTAACCTTAGTTTTCAGGTTCCCTTGTGATCGTGCTTGTTTGCCTGGTTTTGACCACTCTTTACTCCTTGACCCTGGGTCTGGATTGTTTCTTCCTTTTGCTGTCAGCCTGTCATGGTTCTCTTGGTCCTACTTTATTTTCTTGTCTTTTCCATCTGAGTCTGTTTATGGCATGGCGACAGCTGAGCTTTTTATAGCAGCTGGTAATAATTTCACATTGACTAGAGTCTGTATTTGTTCAGAGATTTTACTATTTTTAGATGTTTTTAAGACTTCTGAGTTCATGAGGTAGCCAAGGATTAGAACTAGAAACAAATTTAGTTTTTTAAAAAGCAGAGTAAGCCATGAAGTAATTGTAGGGTGACTAAGTGATCATCAGTAGAGGTTCATTCCTTTCGGTTTTCTTGGCTTTGAGGCCTCTAGAATGCCCTTTGTTAATGTGGTTATCCCTAGGAGCAATAGCACCAATTAATTCTCACCCATGGAGGAAGAATTGGTTATTGGAGAGGCCCTAAGGGAGAGGAGATTTTCAAAGAAGAGACTAAACAACGATAATTGTGCTGTGTAGTCTCACAGGAGAGAGCTCCAGAATCCAATATGTAGTATTATAAAGTGGATATTGAAAACTGACTCTATATTCAACATTCTCTAGTCTATGATTTCTTCGACTCTGGAGTTGTTCTTGGATACTTGCCCAACAATTTAGATTATGTTTTGAATCTTTTAACAGCCTAAGGACGTGTAACATAGCAAGCATTGTCTGACTTACAAAATGAATACCTGGTCTGCTAGTATTTTTAATTCTACTCAATCCCAAATACTTCTAGAGAAGCCTCCTTCTCAGAAAAATATGGCTGTTAAAGCTACTATATAATGTTTTGTATTCTTTTATGAGATGGCTAGTCAGATGTAGCCACAGGAGGAGACACAGGAGAGGCTCAGGAAAACAAAGTCTGTTATACTCACAGGTCCTAGAGATAGGAGGCACACCACACCATGCAGGGTCACATGGGAAAGACACCAGAATGGTCAGGAGGCAGAAGGCGGGATCGAGGGGAAGGTTTAGGCCTCTGCCTTTATTTGGGTTTCCTTGGGAAAGGCAACATGGGGCAGGGTGAATAGTTTAGGATTGGCTAGTTTGAGTAATTCTTGTGGGCTCTAAGTTATAGGGGTGCTTTTGAGTTGTTTTGTTGTTTTTGGCCCTATGATATTTAAAGCAGAGGAATATTGTCTCCTGGGGTGTATGGACCAGATAGAGGAGGAATGGCTCTGAATTGGTTAGTTTGCATATCAAAGACATCTGGCTGAGCCCTTGCTATCTCTAAAAATTAACTAGCTCAAGGAGGAGCAGCCAGAAAGATTTTTTAAGATGTCAGAACAGCATAATATACAGAAATATAGGCCGGGCGCAGTGGCTCGCGCCTGTAATCCCAGCACTTTGGGAGGCTGAGGCTGGAGGATTGCTTGAGGCCAGGAGTTTGAGACCAGCCTGTGCACCATAGCGAGACCCCATCTCTAACAAAAAAAAAAATTTAAACTAGCTGGGCACGGCGGCATGTGTCTGTAGTCCTAGCAACTTGGGAGGCTGAGGCAGGAAGGTCACTGGAGCCCAGGAGTGTGAGGTTACAAAGTTACAATGAGTTATGATTGTGCCACTGCACTCCAACCTGGGTGATAGAGCAACAGAGCAAGACCCTATCTCCAAAAGAAATATATATACTACATAAAACTATACAATAAATGTCCATTTTAAAAGGCTAGAAGGGAAGGAAATAATCTAAAATGGTAAAATTATTGGTTTATGGTAGTCGTAAGTTTTCTTTTCTGTTTCCGTAGTTTTAAATTGTATGTAATGGAGTTATTTTTATAACTAAAATTTTTAAGATAGCAATTATTTTTCCCCTTCATTGTTCCCCATATCAGTAAATGGCAGTACCATCTACCAGTTACGTAAGCCGGAAACCAGAGTTCTCTTTCTCATTCTTGTATCCAACTGCCTACAAGGTTGATTCCTCCTGGACATGTTCTAGATACTCCAAACTCAACATATCTAATGTTGAATGCTTTACATCTTTCCGCCAAAACTGTTCCTCCTCTATACTTGATCTTGTTGAATATACCAATCTACTCAGTCACCCAAGCCAGAAGCCTGGGAATGATTTCTAAGTCCTTCTCCTGTGCTATTGCCCCCATCCAATTTATCACCAAGTTGCCATCCCTGCATGCTACCATCATCTCTCACCAAATTACTACTGCAAGAGTCATCTTCCCAACTGATGCTGCTTGTATCCACTCTTGTCCCCCTCCATTCCATTCTATATAGCCAGAGTGATTTTTCTAAAATGTAAGTCTCATTGTGTTTCTCCATTGCCTTAAAATATGTCATTGGCTTCTTATTGCTTTTAAAATAAAGTCCAAAATTCTTGATGAAGCTTAAAAGCCACTTCATAATTTGGGGAACCTTGTTTCTCTAGACACATTGAATTCTTTTCCCTGAAAAGGAAAAAGTTCTTCCATTCTGGTCCTTTTCACATTCTGTTTCTTCAGCTTCAAATGTTTTCCCTACCTCTATCTGGCTAACTACTCATCCTTCTGTTTTTAACTCAAGGAATATTTAATGAATAAATAAATATACGATTGGTTGTGGACAATCAACTTGCTGATAATTTTGTTACTCTTTTATAGGCATACCTAGGTGATATTGTGGATTTGGTTCCAGACTGCTGCAACAAAGTAAATATCATAATAAAGCTAGTTATATGAATTTTTTAATTTCCCAGTACATATAAAAGTTATGTTTACACTATACTGTAGTCTGTTAAGTGTGCAATAGCATTATGTCTAAAAAGCAATATATATACCTTAATTTAAAAATACTTTATTGCTAAAAAATGCTAATGATCATCTGAGCCTTCAGCAAGTCATAATCTTTTTGCTGGTGCCTCCAGCAGTGCCTCAATGTTGATGGTTGCTGACTGACCAGGGTGACAGTTGCTGAAGTTTTGGGTGGCTGTAGCAATTTCTTAAAATAAGACAATGATGAAGTTTGCAGCATTAATTGATTCTTCCTTTCATGAAAAGATTTCTTTGTAGCATGTGATGTTGCTTGATAGCATTTTACCCGCAGTAGACTTCTTCCACAATTGGATTCAATCCTCAAACCTTCCTGCTGTTTTATCAGCTAAGTTTATGTAATACTCTAAATCCTTTGTTGTCATTTCAACAATGTTCACAGCATCTTCACCAGGAGTAGATTCCATCTCAAGAAAACCACTTTCTTTGCTCATCCATAAAAAACAAAATGTACTACTTTTCTTTTTGAGACAGAGTCTCACTCTGTCACCCTGGGTAGAGTGTCATCATAGCTCACTGCAACCTCAAACTCCTGCCTCAGGCTCCCGAGTAGCTGGGACTACAGGTGTGTGCCACAACACCCGGCTAATTTTTCTATTTTTAGTAGAGATGGGGTCTCACTCTTGCTTAGGCTGGTCTCAAACTCCTGAGCTCAAGCCATCCTCCCGCCTCAGCCTCCCAAAGTGCTGGGATTGCAGGTGTGAGCCACCACACCCAGCCCAAAATTTATTTCTTAAATAATAAGACTTGAAATTCAAAATTACTCCTTGATCTATGGCTATAGAATGGATGTTATGTTAGCAAGCATGAAAACAACATTAATCTCCTTGTATATCTCTAGCAGAGGTCTTGGGTGACTAGGTGCATTGTCAATGAACAGTAATACTTTGAAAAGAATTTTTTTTTCTGAGCAGTAGGTCTCAAAAGTGGGCTTAAAATATTGAGTAAACTATGCTGTAAACAGGTGTTCTGTTATCTAGCTTTGTTGTTCCATTGATAGACTACAGGCAGAGTAGATTTAGCATAATTCTTAAATGCCCTAGGATTTTCGGAATGGTAAATAAGCATTGGCTTCTACTGAAAGTCACCAGCTGCATTAGCCCCTAACAAGAGAGTCAGCCTGTCCTTTGAAGCTTTGAAGCCAGGCATTGACTTCTCTCTAGCTATGAAAGTCCTAGAACGGCATCTTCTGATAGAAGGCTGTTTAATCTACATTGAAAATCTGCTGTTTAGGGTAGCCACTTTCATCATTTATCTTAGCTAGATCGGCCCTTGCTGCTTTACCTTGCACTTCTATGTTATGGAGACAGCTTCTTTCCTTAAACCTCATAAACCAACCTTTGCTAGCTTCTAGCTTTTCTCCTGCAGCTTCCTCGCCTCTCTCAACCTTTGTAGAATTGAAGAGAGTTAGGGCCTTGCTCTGGCTTAAGGGAATGTTGTGGCTGGTTTGATCTTCTATCCAGACCACCAAAACTTCTCCATATCAGCAATAAGCCTGTTTTGCCTGTTTTGCTTTCTTATCATTTGTGTGCTCATTGGAGTAGCACTTTTAATTTCCTCGGAGAACTTTTCCTTTGCATTCACTGTTTGGCTGTTTGGCACAAGAGGCCTAGCTTTTGGCCTGTCTTGGCTTTCAACATGCCTTCATCACTAAGCTTAATCGTTTCTAGCTTTTGATTTAAAGTGAGAGACATGTGACCCTTCCTTTCACTTGATCACTTTAGAGGCCATTGTAGAGTTATTAATTGGCCTAATTTCAATATTTTTGTGTTTCAGGGAATAGGGAGGCCTGAAGAGAGGGAGAGAAATGGGGGAATGGCCTGTGGGTGGAGCAGTCAGAACACACACAGCATTTATTGATTAAGTTCACCATCTTATATGGGTGTGGTTTGTGGTGCCCCAAAACAATTACAGTCGTAACATCAAAGATCACTGATCATACATCATCATAACAGATATAATAATAATGAAAAAGTTTGAACATGTGACACAGAGACAAGAAATGAGCACATGCTGTTGGAAAAATGGAGCTGATAGACTTGCTTGACACAGAGTTGCTACAAACCTTAAATTTAAAAAAAATGCAATATCTGCGAAGCACAGTAAAGTGAAACTCAATAAAATGAGGAATGCCTGTATATCCTGTAAGATGATTTTAGAATCATGTCTCCATCTTTATTATGAAAATTTTCAAACATATAAGAAAGTTGAAAGAATAGTACAATGAACACCAGTATAGCCACCATCAAGATTCAACAAAGGTTAACATTTTGCTGTATGTGCTTTATCTCTGTGTATATATGTTCTTTGATAAACCATTTGAAAGTTAAGTTGTAGACATCTTGACACTTCACCTTTAAATACCTGAGCATACATCTAAGCATAAGGACATTTTTTCTACATAACCATAATACTATAAGTTCAGCTAATACAATCAACAATACCTTACCAGTCTTCACTAATATCATCTAATATGTAGTTCAGTGCTTCTTAACTGTGGTCTGTAGACTGCCTGTTGGTTCACAGGGAGATAAGGAGCTTGCACCAGAGTATACATCAGAGTACCACATCCTTCATTGAGAAAGTCTTGTAATAAAAAAAAAACCGGCAGCTGCATTAGTGTGCTTAGTGACATAGTTCACTTACATCTGTGTACTGGCAGGGTAGCACTCTCCATATTCAGTTTCCCCAACTGTCCCTAAAATGTCTTTTATGGCTAATTCACACGTTGCATTTGGTAGTTGTATCTCTTCAGTCTCCCTTAATCTAGAATGGTCTCCCTACTACTTTTTTTTCATGACACTGACTTTTTGTATACCAGGTCTGCCCCACATTATGGGTTTGTCTGATTGTAGGGTGACCAACTGTCTTGGTTTGCCCTGACTCTCCCAGTTTGAGCACCACTCCTTATCCTGGGAAACCCCTCAGTTCTGGGCAAACCAGGATAGTTTGTTTCCTTATGGTGGTGTTTAACTCCTTCTGGCTCTTGAATTTCTTTTAGGTCTAGTGGCTTGATTAGATTCAGAGTAAAACATTTTTGGCAAGAATACTTATTAAGTGATGGTGTATACTTCATGTTGCATCCCATCAGGAGGTGCATTATATCAGCTGTCCACTCTTAGTAAAGGTGGTGGTTAGGTTGATGGCCCTAAGAACTCTCTGTGTAATTTTCCCTTTGTAATTAACAAGAAATCTGTGGGATGTTATTTGGCATCATGTGACTATCCTGTTTCTCAAAACCTCTCACCTAAAGATTTTAGTATCCATTGATTACTATTTCCTGACTCAGTCATTTTTTTTTAATTTTTAAAATTTATTTTCCAACTCAGTTTAATTGGGGGTTGCAAAATGGTGATTTCCTAATTCTTTCAATCAGTCTATGTTTATTAGCTGGCATTCTTCTGTAAAGATAAGCTTTTCCTCACCTATAGGGTATAAACTAGAGTTCCTCCGAAAAGGCAAGGTAAATGCCTAATTCTTTCCCCTTAAATACCAATTTTCAGAGTAAGAAGTTGACATAATAGTTACTTCCAATGGTGACAGAGTTGTTTTCTTTTTTTTTGAATATCACTTGATTCAGGTTTTTGTTTTGTTTTGTTTTGTTTTGTTTTTTTCAGACAGGGTCTTGCTCTGTCGCCCGGGCTAGAGTGTGGTGGTGTCATCATAGCTCATGGCAACCTCAAACTTCTGGGCTCAGCCTCCTGAGTAGCTGGGACTACAGGCACATGCCTAGCTAGTTTTTCTACATTTTGTAGAGACAGGCTCTCACTGTTGCTCAGGCTGGTCTCGAACTCCTGAGCTTAGGTGATCCTCCCGCCTTGGTCTCCCAGAGTGCTAGGATTACAGGTGTGAGCCACCATGCCGGCCTTGAATGTGCAGCCAGGATTGTGACCCTCTGATTAGGGCTGTGGTTCCCAAATTTGTCTGAACATTAAAATCCCCCAGGGAACTTTCCAAACTTCCAAAGCCCAGGCCATACCCAAACCAACTAAATCATCACAATCTTGGGGTGAGACACAGGCAATGGTAATATTGAAATTTCCCTATTGATTTCAATGTGTAGCCAGCGTTGAGAACCACAGGATTGGGGTATTTGATAACGCCATTTGATTGGGGACTGGAAGGGAGAAGGGAATGATTGTCGTTTCTTGAGATTTAGGTCTTCTAACCCTTCACCTTCAAAGTCACATTGCAAATTTATAACTTACAGGGTCATCACCGTCATCTTTCTAAGGAATATATTTCAGAATGGCCTGTAACGTGCAGTCATGAACTAGTTGAGGCTCCCTTAGCACTCACCATTTAATGTAAGTACAAAAGGATAGTTGAAATGGAATATAACTATTATGTCTGAGACTTGAAAATTTTCCATTAGCTGATTCTATACCATCAATATATGTATTTCCACATTTTATTTCTCATTGTTTCTCCTCAAAGGAGACTAAGAGGGGTGACAGTGCCCACATCTGGCCCAGAGCCACACAATGGAAGAACATGTAAATATCCTCTAGTGCATTCATAACTGTTAGGGAGCCTCAGGACACATGGAAGGGAGAGGCCTTTGCTCTGAGGACCTAAAAAAGGAATTTAAATATTTCAAGATGTTTACATTCACCGTTTGCAGTTACTGATTACCTTTACATGTAACAAAGCCAAGGAATATCTGAGAAGAAGAGAGGACTATATTATACTTAGCTCTTTAATAGTCTGTCTCCTCCAACTAGACTGTAAAGTTTGAGAGGACAAACTATATCTTGGCTATATCTTGGTCACTGTTGTATCTCTAACACCTAGCATGGTGTCTGAAGTGTGGCAGGTGCTCAGAAAGGTGACATAGCATACTGCCAAGTAGAGCAGCTTTGGAATAAGGCTGACCTGGGCTGGAATCCTGGGTTCATCACTTACATGCTGTGTGACCTTGGGCAAGTTACTTAATCTCTCCAGCCCTCTATTCCCCCACTCCTCTCTCTGTAAAATAAGGGTAATAATATTAATAGTACTTACCTCACACAATTGTTTCGACCGATTCAGTGAAACAATATATGTATGTAAAGCATTTGCAAATTGCCTGGCACATAGTATGCATGAAATGGGAACCATTCTTAATAATCTGATTATTTGTTAAGTGAATAAATGGATGTCATGGCCTGCTTTCCCGTCTCATTTTTGAGGTTAACTGCCAAAATTAACCTAATCGATTTGTTTTCGGTAAGTTTTCAGTAATTTTAGGTGAACAAAACCAAACACATGTTGGAAAGAGTTCCTTCCCTGTTGGTGTGGGTGTTTCTCAGCATTTATGGGTTAGCCAAATATTATAGCTTCTAGTAAAAAGTTTAAATACAGTTTGAAGAAAAATGAAGCATAGAAAACAGACAAGGAAGGCCATCCCTCTCATTTTGTCACTTTCATAATATTGGTTGCTAAAAATAACCCACTTGTCAAATCGCTTTGTACTACTGTGGGAAGTGCTAATGTAGGACATGTTTTCTGAAAATAACTGTGATGAGGTGTGATGGATTAAGGGCTTTCGTACAGAAGTGATGGAGTTCCCTTCCGGGTGGAATAGCTCAGGATCCTCAATTGCTCATAACACCTACTAGCTTGCCCTTTCAGCCTCCTAAGAGGAAACTTGTTTCTAGAGGTGGGTTTTTTTTTTTTAAACTAAACATACTATAAATACTATATGGGATCCTGGATTAGATTCTGAACAAAAAAGGACATTAGTGAAAAAACTGGTAAAGTCTTAATCAAGTCTATTGTTTAATAACTAGTATTTTACTAATGTTAATGTGGTAGTTTTGATGAATGTACTAGAATTAAGTAAGATGTTACTATTAGGGGAACCTGAGTGAAGGGTGTATGTGAACTCTGTACTATATTTATAACTCTTCAGTAAATCTAAAATTATTTCAAAATGCAAAGTTAAAAGAAACTAAACATAGTGTTTTACAAACTAAACCTACTGATTGAAAGTGAATTCTAGAAATACCAGGTCTGGGCAGGTGTAGAGGTCAGGGGTCCAGGGAGAGATTTTTACTCACCCAGATACCCAGATATGTGCTAGATATTTGACTAATTGTAAGTACTACCTGTGACAAGGTGACAAGAGGGGTAGCATGTAGCAATTCTTTTACAAATAAGGAACTTCTAGCACCCTATCAAAAAAACCAGTTCCTTTCATTCAGTATAAGCAAGCCTCATTCAAAAAATAGCAGCCCAATTTCAAGGAGGTCCAAATATAAGTTTTCTTAAACTCACATCTTAGAGTTATTTGGTCAGCTTGGGGTTTGGAAGGAATTTCTCATGGTAGTGCTAAACCTGAAATGGTAATTATGTTTGAGTAAGTGCCCTGAACACAAGGAGGGCAGGAGGAAGAGGAATGATCCAGCTTAATGATTTTTTTAATTGAAACATAATAGTTGTACATATTTGGGGGGTATGTGTGATATTTTGATACATGTGTGTATATACAGTGTATAATGATCAGGTCAGGGTAATTGAGATATGTGTCACCTCAAACATTTTTTCTTTATGTTGGGAACATCTGAATTCTTCTCTTCTAGCTATTTTAAAATATACAATAAATTATTGTTAACTGTAGTCACCCTACTGAACTACTGAACACTAGATTTTATTCCTTCTATGTGACTGTATTTTTGAACCCATTAACCAGCTTTTCTTCATCCCCCCAACTTCCCAGCCTCTGGTAACTATCATTCTACTCTGTACCTCCATGAGATCCACTTTTTAAGCTCCCACATATGAGTGAGCACATGTGATATTTGTCTTTCTGTCCCTGGCTTATTTCACTTAACATAATGACTTCTAGTTCCATCCATGTTGCTGCAAATGACAGAGCACCAGCCCGCACTTAGTGTTCAGTTCTTCTCTAGTTCCTGAGTCAAATTATCTATGAAGTTAACTCCTATGTCAGCTAAAAGGCAGGTGTCTTTGTAACCTAGCGTGATCATCATGACAAATTTCTAAAAAAAAAATGTATTATTAAAAACATGTTGGGGGAGGGGACGTGGAATCTAAAAGAACTATGGTGCTCTTCATTCTTTTAAGTTCTTTAGAAATGTATTCTTATGGGTATGCTTTACATAGTTAGAATCAGCATGTGTACCTGCTTTTCCTATTCTGATGTTTTCACTCAACATTATTTCCCATTGTGGTTTCCACCCACACAGTGCACATAATTGCCATCTTTAATGGCTATGTAACATTCCATTGTATTGAATAGCATGCCAGTTCTTAGGACTGGGCTCACTTTTCTGAGCAGACCTAAAGGCCTGCTGTCTTTTAGCACCAGAAGTCTATTTTAGTTCCTGGAAGTGGTGACTAGCATAAGTGTGGGATCGCGTGGGATTCCTGAGTCATCAGCACACAGCACAGCCTGAGTGCTTTGTTAACATTGCTCTGCCCACTACCTGGCAGAGTCTCCCTGGGCTCCCTGGACCTGAGCCGGGCACTTCCTGGGAAGTACAAGCCCCCTGATTGCCATGACCCTGAGCTGATGTTATCTATATGCCAACAGCAGAGAGTATCTACTGCTTTCTCTGTTGCCTGGGGTAACAGTGCCACCTGTGTTTCCCACAGAGCTTGACATGAAAGGAAAGGCAAGGGGAGTGGGAAGATAAATTATTACAGCTGAAGGAATAAGACACAGGTCAGGGTGCCGTGGCTGTAGTTCTAGGCACACCTATGAACATGAAGTAGGATGAAGGGATGATTCAAGTTCTGGAAAGTTGGGTGACAGCTCTTGCTCTCTACACCCCTTCCTGTCAGAAATTCAAGTTTTGGTCTTCCAGTAAAGGGTTTACAGGGTTGAGTAACAAAGCAGTGAGTCCAGGCTTGACCCCTATCCCAGCCATAGCCAGTGGCACCTTGTGGTTAAGAATACTAGTTGATAAGATTCTCCTGAGAAGAGTGATGCTATGTTCAGTACACTTGATTGTTACATCTTGCCAGTAGCAACTGCCTTGAAAATGAATGATTTGAAGAGGTTACTGGGAGAGAAGAGTGATATTCAAAACACAACTGGTATGGCCCAAGCACCAACACCCACATCTCTGGGGGATTTATAGCTGGGTTAGCTACTACTGGTTTCCATCCTTCAACCCTGAATTATCACTGTTCTTTCTCTACCTTTGTTGTGTGCTAACTATGTGACAGATGTCCTATAGATCATAGACTGCTTGGCAACCCTGCTGACAGGATACTGCTGGCGGGTAGATACATGTGAATGAAGAGTGGGAACTGGAGTGCAGGAGATGGAAACCGTTCAGAGCAGAAGGACCCCTCTACCTATTCATAGTGAATTCTCTACTCAGAAAGCCCAGGTCTGTCTTGAAAGATAAAATGGACAAATACTCAGAGCCATGTGGGCCTTGTTGAATGATGAGCCAGGGTCATTCATATGCTGGAAGTGCCTCTGACAGGAGCTAGATTCTAAAAGTCATGGAAAGAGGCTAAGACATTGACAACTAAAGAAGAGAAACCCCAAGGTAACCACTTGTCTTTAAGAAAATCTGTCCTCTGGGCTCAAGAAACTATCCTTATTTTGGTCTGTGGGCTGCTGTGCTGAGATATAGATTTGTAAAGCCTCTTTGACAGATATAGGATTCTCAAAGACAAAGATGTGGGAGGTGATGGTTGTAATTACCCTAGATTCTCATGCTCTTTGTACTTTAGAATCTCCCTTTGGGTGGTTCTCTACAGAAAAGGGGAAAGGGGATACCCCTCTTCCAGAAGGGGGGATATAGTTTTCAAATGATCTGACCAAGCTTCTCCCCTAAATCATAATAATGGTAGCTAACATTTAATGAGCTACCTAGGATATGCCACGCACTATGCTAAACATTTTTGTATGGATTGTCCCCATTAAACTTCACAACAGGCCTGTGAGGTATAGGCAGTTTTTCCTGTCTTCACTGGGGGAAATTGCCAGGTCACCCAGCTTGATAAGGGGTTTGTAAAGTACATTAACAGCCTGTAGCAACAAAATTAAGATTCACTCAAAAAAGAGTTTTTTTCCTTTACATGAATAAGAGTATACTGGCTGTATTAGCGGGAGTATTCTTTACATAAGCTTTTGTGATTGATAGATTCTATGCAGGTAAATTTGGTTGACACCCAGGAACACATACATTGCATAAAGGGAATGTGCCAATATACTGAAATTCAGTTTTATTACAGGTTGTTCAACCTAAATTCTCCACCCAACTCACATTCATAGGGTATGCTTCCATCCCCCTTTCCCATCTACTTCCCCTTCCCTATTGGCTAAGAAAGTACACCTGCCTCATAAACACACATGCCATAAAGAGAAATGTGGATGATCCAATTTTCTTAAGAACCATGGTTTGTTGAATTGTAGTGTCCTGCCTGATGAAACTCTTCTTCAGTAGAGATATTTGCTGCATCCCCGGGTGAGAATGATTGTCAGCAGAGTTCTTCAGTGATATTAATCAGGCAAACTGGAGGAAAGTAGGTGGGCTGAGCAGCCAAGGAAGACCCAAGGAGGATGCCAGCCGTTTTCGGAGCAGGTAGAGCACTGGCTTGGGTGCACAGAGATCTTGATTTAGGAGCAGCTCTCAGCTGTACCGTCTTGGGCAAGTCACAATCTCTCTGTACCCCAAGTTCCTCATCTGTGTAACAACAGGGGTGGACAAGAGGCTCTGTAAGGTTCCTTCCAGCTCCATGTCTAACAAGCTGAGCCTCAATCAGAGTCATGTCAAAGACCCATAAGGTGCTTGGGGTGGTTCCCTTGAAGATAGGAGCAAATAATACCATCTTAGACAGTGTCAGACCTTCCAGATGGGGTTGTAAGATGGATATTTCTGTGTAAGATTTCTATCCCTCATAAACAATTACGGGTTAGTTGGTTTATACTGCTTGGTGAGATGATATAGGGTAGAGGTAAGAGCATGGGTTGTGGAGTTGGACCTTAGTTTGAAAATCAGTTCTGCCACCTCCTCGTGGGTGCCCTGGGACAAATTATTTAACCTTTCAGAACATCAGTTTCTGCCTCTGTAGATGGTGATAATAGAATTGACTTCATAGGCTTTTGAGGATGAAAGACAATGATATATATAAAGCACTTAGCCCAGCACCTGGCAAAATGGAAGTGCTGAACCAACTGTGTCTGCTACAACTATTGATGTGCTGATTGATATTAATATAATTCTCCTGACAGGATACAGTTCAGCATTTTTCCCTGGATATAGCTTTCTTTTTCTGGATAGAGTTTGAGAAAAACATAAGTGGATCTTTCTGGCCTAAAGTAGCTCTAGAATCAGACAGATCTGGATTCAGTTCTGTTCTCTGCTTTTTCTTCCCTCACCAAAATTGGTTTTTTTAAATTTTTATTGATATATAATAGATATACGTATTTTCAGGGTACTTGTGATAATTTAATACATTCATATAAATTGTAAAGATCAAGTCAGTGTAATTGGGATATTCATCACCTTGAATATTTGCATTTCTTTATGCTAGAAACCTTCAAATTATTCTCTTCTAGCTACCCTTCCCAGCCTCTGCTATCCACCAATCTACTCTCTATCTTCATGAGATCCACTTTTGTATCTCCCACATTTGAGTGAGAACATCCAGCTTTGCTTTTTAGAGGTGGTGGGACCTTGGGCAAGTTACTTAACTTCTCTGCCCCATAGTTTTCCCATCTATAAAATGCAATCAGGTATAGTGCCTACCTCCAGGCATTTTTGTGAATCAGATAATGGATGTGAAGAATTTAGCATTGTGCCTGACATCCAGAAGGCACTCAATAAATAGTGGCTGTGGTCCTCATGGTGAAAGTAATACAAATCAAGTATTCCAAATCTGAAAATCCAAAATCCAAAATGCTCCAAAATTCGAAACTTTTTGAATTGCTGACATGACATTCCAAGGAAATGCTCACTGGAGCATTTTGGATTTTTGGGTTAGGAATGCTCAACTGGTAAGTGTATATAATGCAAATATTCCAAAATCCAAAACACTTTTGGTCCCAAGCATTTCAGATAAGGGATACTCAATTTGTAGTATAGTAAATAATGAATAACTACCACAACTACCACTTTTGGGATAGAGGGTTGAATGCATTCAAGCTTCTACAGTTTTTACCTAACCATAGTGTTAGGAGAGGCAGCAGTTGCTGTTCCTGAAGGGACAGCAAAGCAGTTGTTGCTCGGCTTCACAGACAGTGGCTGGGACTTTAAAACCCAGTTGTTTTTGGAGGTGACTGAAAATGACTCAGTAGAGCATAATTCTCAGCAAAGAAGTTCTATTTATTTTTACCAGTCCCGTCACACCCAGGAACCTTGTAAGAAAAAAAAATGTATTTCTGAATGAACCCTGTACTTCTAAGGCTCAATTTTGGTTGGTCACCCACGGCCTATTGTCTGCAGGCTTCGTCAGGAGCAACTGGGTACAAAGATGTAAAGTCTCTGTTCTTCTTTTCCAAGATGGTCTTCATTCTCAAATGGAGGCACCTAACTTTTCTTGAGCCTCTCAGTGAGAATAGAATTAATTTGATGGCTGGAACACAGGTATACAGGAACAATGGGGGCTCTGAGGGATGTGATGTTAGAGTAGGTGAAGTTGTAGGGGGACTGTAGAGGTGTTATCAGATAAAAATTAGAAAACTAAGTAGTCCTGATGGTTCTGGAGTTGAACCCATTTGCTGAGGGAGGGATATTAGATGTTTCTTTTGATTTCCCTCCATTTTTCTCTTTAGTAGTCTGTTAAAAGTAAAAAGAGAAAGAAAATGGCCAGTCACTGCAAGTGAAGCCAGGGTAGGAGGGTGTTGGCCAGTTTCAAAAGGAGTATAGACTGTACCCCAGGTGCCCACCCTCTGCCCCAGCCTCATTCTTTCACTCTTGCTCTCTCCCTCTGCCCTTCATTTGATGAATACTAACCACAGGAACCAAAGTCATCTTCACAGGCATTTTCCCGTGACATCTTCTCTGTGTCCCATGTATCCATTTTCTTTTTTGCCCTGGGTTCTAAGGTTATAGAAATGAAAATGGATTTCAATTTTGGACAGAGAGTTGGGGGTAGTTGCTGACATCTAGAAAAACATCTCCCCTTTTCTTTTACCAGATTCCTTCTACTCAACTCTCATCCCCACTCCTTGTCCCCAGACTAGTGTCTATCTCCTCCTTTGTGGCCCTGGCCAAGTCCAGACCCCTCCATGTAGGTCTAACAACCCAAGTCTCTAGGGTAGCCTGAAGGTATCCCTGAGGTTACACTATTATATTGACAGTTGACAGTCTTGGAGACTAGAGTCCCAAGGAACACTGAGAAGGAGTGGCTGTTAACAATAGTGAGCCTTCAAGCCCTCACAGCTTTTTTTAAAAATGCCTTTATTGTATTGGGAAAAATGATATCTGCTTATTATAAAAAAGAAAATTTCCAATAAAACAAAAATCCAAAGGAAAGGCACCTAGGCCTTTTAGTTCTCAAAATCACCTGGTATCTCACCCTTCAAGAAAACCACTGCTCATATTTTGGTGATATCCTTCCAGATATCTCTATACATGTATATATATCATGCTGTACATGCCAAACTCTAAGTAGCTATTTTCCCTAACAAAATGCCAGGTTGTAGAAAACTTTCCATGTCAGTAAATATAAGTCAACACTAGCCTTCTTAATGTCTGCATAGTATTTCACTGTGTGGCTGCATCCTAATTTATTTAGCCATTCCCCATTGTTGGATATTTAGGTTGTTTCCTGCTTTTAGCTGTTGTACACAACGCTGTGATTGAACATCCTTGAGTATACTTTTTTGGAATACTTATGTAGTTACCTTTGTGGGTTTTTAATTTTTTTAATTTTTAAATTTTTATTTATTTATTTAATTTTTAGAGACAGGGTCTCACTCTGTTGCCCAGACTGGAGTGCAGTGGCCTAATCGTAGCTCATTGCAGCCTTGAACTTGAAGGCTCAAGAGATCCTCCTGCCTTAGCCTCCTGAGTAGCTGGGACTACCAGCACATGCCACCATACCTGGTTACTTTAAAAATTTTTTTAAAGACAGGGTCTCACTATGTTGCCCAGGCTGGTCTCAAACTCCTGGCCTCAAGTGATCCTCCTGCCTTGGCCTCCCAAAGTGCTGGGATTACAGGTGTGAGCCACTGTGCCTGGCCTGTAGTTATCTTTGGATACAGCTCAAGAAGTGAGATTACTGGCTTAAAGTGTATTCACATTTTTAAAGTTCTTGACATGTAGATTGAGAGAGAAAAGGAAGGAGGGAGATAGACAGCCAAACTACCCTCCATAAATGTTGTGCCAGTTTGTACTTCTGCCACTGGAAATCATAACCTTTAAGATAACCCCATAGTCATCTAAAGATCTGTGTTAACTAGTGATGGGGTATCATACTAGGCTACCAGAAGGTAGTCCCCAAGCACTCTCCCTGTGTTCTTCTCTTAACCACCAACCATAGTGTGTAAAAAGAATTTCAGGCTCAAAATTGGAATACTATTGTAGAAATTGTGAGGGAAGGACTACGTATCTTCTCTAACCACTGATCCAACATTACCTTCAAAAAGATTGTCATCAATATACAGAGCTGGAGTCTGTAGGTCATCATGTTGATCATAGCAAAGCTCAGTAGTGTTCTTAGCTCTATTTTCCCCAGAACATTCACCTTCCTCCATGGGTTCATCTAAAGCAAATGTTACTGATATATTCTTTTTAGGCCTTAATCTTAAACCTTCTTTCTGTACAGCAAGAAGATGGGGAGGGGGGAGAGTCAGTTGGTGCCCAAGAGTTCGGGGATTGGTCCCTGGGCATTAACATTTAAAGAACCATTTACCTGTAGGATTGGCTTTAGGGGCCTAGCTTCCACTGAGTGTTGTCCTACACGCTGTCTTTTCTCTTTGGATGTTCTCATTCTGGTAGAGAAGCTGGGTAAGATGGACAGGACAAAGCAGTAGTAGAAACAGACACACTTTAAGCTTCTTTATTTATTGCAGTTACTACCCCATCCCTGCCATATGCCTTTGGTCAATGATAGTGACATCAGGGCAAGAGAACTCCTCAAAACCTTGATCGCCTTCTGTTTTCTTTTTCTTTTTCCTCTTTTCAACATTTCTGTCCTCTCCCATCATTCCTCATTATTGGGAGGATCAGAGGACTGGAGGCTGAGAATGTGGAGCAGTTCCATGACATTCATCTATAGAATAATGCCAATGGGCTCCTTCAGGGGCTTATCTTCCTTTTCTCCTCCCCATGGCAAATCAGAGAATTCTGTTTTGGAGAAGTCCTAATGCTGATAGGTTGGCTTTACCTTTATGAAACTCATGCCACTCATGTGACCACTCAAGTTGTGCCAGGGATGGGGTGTACCTAACAATGTTGGAATGTTGGTGGGTACTGCCCTAGCTCCATTTGGGCCAACTGATATTGAGAGACTTGCTCAGCACCACCCAGAAGCCAAGCATCTCCCAGAACTCCCTGCTCATGTGGAAGATTGACTCCTGCTTCTATTCTTATCGGTAAGTCTAATAGAGGCATCTCAGTACCTGTCTGATGAGCATCTTTCTCCAGAGCCTCTGGGATGCTTGGAGGTTGGGATGCTTGAGGTGGGTGGTTGTTGGCGAGTACACAGCTCTTCATGTTTGTCTCTAATGACAGCTAATAGCCAGCGCAGCCCTTTAATTATGGGTTGATGGTTCCTCCTTGGGAGGTTTGCGATGGCTGAACATGGTTCCTGTGACAAAAAAAGAGAAGAGAAGCCTTCAGACCTGGAGCCTGGGACCCCTGTGGCCCGTAGGCTCAATCACTGTCATCCAAAGAGCAGAGGTACACATAAGCTCTGCTGTGCCTAGAGAGGCTCTGAGATTTCCTAGGAGACACTCAGTATTCACATCTGAGGAGGTAAATGAAAGACACAAAAGCTGAAGTCCTTTAATAAAGTGGTTGTGGTACCTTGGATGTGTGACCTTGAGCAAGTCACTTAGAGTCTCTGAGCCTTAGCTTTTTTATCCATAAAATGGGGATGTTAAAACGTCCAGGTTTACAGAGCTATTTTGAAGGCAGAATGCAATACTTGTTATCACCATGAAGTCAGAAATCATCACTTTATATGTTGCCTGGTAGGGAGAGACTGTACCCCAAACCCACCATACGGGGCTGATTATGGAAAGGGCCAAGGGCTGCATCAGCTGGGCTCTAGAGGAAGAGGGAAGGAAGGGGTTGACAACTTACCACTCGGCACAGGGACTTATACTCATTCACTAGCCTTTCCAGGAGTAAATATTCAATAATATCGCAAGGTAGGAGGGCGTTCTTCTTGTCTTGTTTGTTTGCCAGGCTAGAACAGGGCATGAGAGAGAGAGAGAGAGAGAATTGCTAACTGGGATACTGGCATATAAACAGATTTGGAGTTTTTACACCCTCTCCCAAACTCTGCTCATGGTCTAGTTGGGGTTGCTAATGAGGAATGAAAAAGGCAAAAAGGGATGTGGGGCGTGGTGGTGAGAATTGACTGGCCGCCTGAATTGCCATGCCGGAATAAGTACTGGTTACATAACTCTTGAGCAATCTGCTCAGAGAGGAGGCCACTGGCATTGATTATACAAAATAGGGGTTGTTCTCTGCCACCGTGAGTGAGGTCTCAGGATCAGAGACTGAAACTAGGAAAGTTCAGAAGAAAATTCAGGAAGGCAGTCTTCAGGAAGGAATGGGGGTGGTAGATCCAGATATCACCTCCCATTTCCCTTTGATGCTTACCTTCAAAATTACCTTGGTACAACTAGGTAACATGTCCCCCATGGCAGTGTGTGGTAGAAAGTGGCTCTTGAAAACAGCCTCCAGAGGGCTGGGCCACTCCACCTCACTGAGCCTAAGGGAACAGGAGGTCTAGCTGGGTGTGACAAAGGGACCACCCAGCCCTTCATTTCTGTACTTAAGATACAAATTGGGAAGGAGAAATAGTACACAAAGGCAGAATCTTACATTAAGATGGGTTTCCCTGCCAGTCTTTTATCAGACAGCAGACGTGTTAAAATGATCTTGGCTTCCTGCATGCGTTCTAAGTCGCTGGAATCCAGGACAAAAACAAGCCCGTGTGCCTGTGCGTAGTAGTTTGGCCATGTTTCTCGGCCCTTCAGATCTCCATTCAGGTCATAGATGGAAACTTCATACTCATCTAATAGGAGTGTAGTCAGTTCCGATTTCATACAATTGTCTGTCCTACTGGGAAGTACTGTGCATAGGGGGAGAGAGGAGAAGCAATCACAAAGCAGGGAAATATAGTTAGATCAAAGAGTTTGTTGAACCTTGACTAGAGCCTGCTCTGAGAAATCCTACTGAGCATCCTGCCACCCTGCTCATACTCACGGATTCATCTTCCTAAACCATTGCTTTGCCCATGCTTCCCTCTTCTGGCTCGGTAACCTTCAGTGAGTGCCCACTGCTCCCAGATAGAAGACACACTCTGTTGCCTCCTAACCTGGCTGACCCATCTCCTAGCACTCTAACCTGACAGGTGGCCACACTGTCCCTGGTACACATCCAGTCTGTTCCTCCCTCTGCTCCTTTGCCCCCACTCTACATGAATGCCATGTTCTTTCTTGCCCTGGGCCTTCACAAGATGCCGTTCCCTCTTAAAACACTCTTCTACTACTCTTTGCTTGGTTAACCCCTATTTTTTAAAATATCATTTTCAATCTTGTTTATTCTAGAAAGTTTCCCCTCACACTACCATCCCCAGTCTGGATAAGGTAGCCTATCTTCGGGGCTTACCATTATCATAGTATATATTACAGTGTTATAAATTCTAGGGTTTACTTATATGGTTTATAAACTGCAACAGGGCAGGAACCCTTTCAGTTTTATTCATGATGCCTAGCACAGCAGCTGGCACGCAGATACTTAATTTAGATCTCCCCCCCCCCCGCCAAATCTCTCTCTCCCTCCCTGCCTCCTCCTTCTCCCTCCCTCTCTCCCTCCCTCCCTTTCTCTCTCTCTCTCTCTCCCTTTCTGTCCCTGTTTCTCCTTTTCTCTCCATCTCTCTCTTCCTCCCTCCCTGTCTCTCACAAACTGGTCCTTCATCTGTTTCTGTGCTTGCCTTGTCTCCCCAGCTAAAATATTAGCTATTTGAGGGAGGGGCTGCATTACCCAACATACAGTAGGTGTTCAATAAATGTTTATGGTAGCTGTTACTGTGGATGAGGGTATGAAGTCATCTTCCACATATCTCTTCCAAGAAACCATGCCAGATCAGGCACATTTTCCCTTTAAAAGCTATGGCCAGAACATAAAATCCCATAGGGAATTCTATACCTCACTCAGCTCCCATAGAAAAACAGTTCAAAATGACAGTTTTTATATGCATTCCAGTCTGTTGAACTGACCGTTCTGACCTAGCTCTCTGCCCACTTTAGGAGCAAAATGATTTTATAGATTCTCTACACTCATATCTGGGAGTACTAAGAACAGAATCAGTAACTTCTTAATTTCCATAGGATCGCCAAAATGAGTCATTACACTGAGAAGTTAGTAATAGTTTTCAGATCTTTGGAAATGTATGATTACACACACAGTTATAAGTATACATATATACCTATATATGTGTATATATGTATATATTATCATTATGTTTTAATGTGATTTTATAAACACCTGGTTTCATGTTAGTCAATGATCTTTTTAATTATAGTTTTCAGATAACATGTAATTTTCAGTCAACTTTGATGTGATACTTGCTATGTATTAGACTACTTAAAAATAATGAGTGAAGGTCCAGGCACAGTGGCTCACGCCTGTAATCCTAGCACTCTGGGAGGCCAAGGCGGGAGGATCTCTTGAGCTCAGGAATTCAAGACCAGCCTCAGCAAGAGTGAGACCCTGTCTCTACTGAAAATAGAAAAATTAGCTGGGCATCGTGGGACTTGTAGTCCCAGCTACTTGGGAAACTGAGGCAGGAGGATTGCTTGAGCCCAGGAGTTTGAGGGTGCAGTGAGCTATGATGACACCACTGCACTCTACCTGGGGCAAACAAGTGAGACTCTGTCTCAAAAAATAAATAAATACATACATAAATAAATAAATATGTGAATAGGTTAAAATGCTAAAGGTAATTTTAAAATTTTGTTTCCTGCATCGAGACAAGCTTTATATTATTTTTTCCCTGTCCGAGAAAGCAACATTTTTCCCTAGTTTTCTTTTTCTTTCTACTTGAAACCTTACCAATTCCTGAATAATGCAGTCTATTTTTGGTGAACCCTAGATACCATGAGCAATTGTTCCCTAACAATTTACATTTCTCACATTTCCTCTGTTAATTTATAAACACCCTGAGGTCAGGTACTGTATCTAATTCATCTCTATATCCCTAGCACAGTGTTTCATAAAGCATGGTCTGGGACCGCATGCTTCAGAGTTACTTGGGGGTGATTGTTAAGTCCTACCCTAGACCAAATGAATCAAAATCTCTAGGCTTGGGACCCAAGCATTTGCATGTTTAACAAGCTCCCTATAGTTAACAAAATCCCAGGTGATTCTTCTGCACTTTAAAGCTTGAGTACCACTGTCCTAGAGAGCCAGAAAACTCATGCCTGGTTGTGTGTCAGCATCACCTGGCAAGCTTCTTAAGATAGAGATTCCATGGGGCCCCTCTAGACCAAAGTATTTGAATCTCCAGGTCCAGGATAAGTAGGTTTGAAGGGTCCCCAGGTGACTCTGGTCATTGGTTCTCATTATTCACTGTTCTCCATGATCATCTGTGGAGCTTTTTAGGCCTATGATGCTAGGCCTCATTCTCTGAGGGTCTGATTCCATAGATCTTGGGTGGGACTTAAGAATCATGTTTTTTTAAAAAGCTCCCTAGGTGACTGAAATGTATAGCTAGGTTTGAGAGGCACTAGTCTAAATGTCCTCATTTAGGGCACCTGCTTAAGCTCACGCTTGGGTTTTTTTGCCCCACGTGACCATGCCAGGCAAAACGGTTACAGTGAATGGTGTCATCAATAATAATGATTTGTGTGCCAAAATATTTTTTAGCTGGCATCTTCAAATGTTCACACAAGTTACTACTTGTAGATTGGAATTTCCTTCCTAGGCAATTATCTGTTCTGGCAGTCATCTTAAAAGCATTTGCAGTAGTGTATAGGGGAAAGGGAAGCTCATCAGTGGGGCCACAAGCTGAGAAAAAAAAAACATTTGCAGGAGCAGGGGAGGTGAGCCATTCAATTCTGAGCACAGAGTAACCTACTAGATTGATTGTGGTGGTCCTGCATGGACAGAGGTGGCCTGAGACATTCTTCAGAATGTGACATCAGTGCCTATTAAAAACTTCTCTGTGAATATAGTCACAACCATAAACCAATACACTTATGAATCAGCCTAAGTTATTCACTGAGCACAAGGCAAGTTATGCAATAACAAAATAAATTAAATAAACTCCAGACACTGTCCTCTAGGAATTAAAATGGAAAGCAGACACTATTCTCACAAAGTAGCATAAGGTTAATTCCAGTTGAGTGCTTCCCAAAGCCGGCTGGCTGTCAGAAACCCTTGGGGAGTTCTTAAAATATATATTCTCAGGCCCCACCCAGACTGAACGGGAATCTAGGAGTGAGGCTGAGTTGGGGCTCTAGAAAATTATCCCCACTTTTATCAGTAATCTTATGATTTATCCTAGCTCCTTGATTGTTCCTAGCGCTGTATGATTTCTTACCATTTCTGCCCATTAGAGAATTGGGAGAAGCAAGGAGTCAAATTTGCTGCCTAAATAGCAGGCTGAACTATTGGCTAAAATGTGGTCCCTGGAGCTGCCACTGGGGCAAAGGAAGAAGTTAGAAAAATGGCAGCATGTAGCCTCGGGAATGGTGGAATGGGGGAGGACATTCATTCCACAAATATTTATTGAGTACCTACCTGAAGATGCAAAAAGTACAGAGGCTAAAGATACAGAGATGAAAAGATCCATTACTTCTGCCCAAGGGGCTCACAGTCTAGGGGATGGACTTGCAGTTGCGCGATGATATTGTGGTAAGTACGTGCTGGAGGGATGCACGGAAGAGAGTGGGAGCTGAGGAAGGAGGCTCTGGGAGTTAGGCGAGGCTTTTCTGAGTTCAAGCTATGCTGTGACTTGAGGCACTTGATTAAGCAGGTAGATAATGGTGGGGATGAAATGCTAGGTAGTGGGTCAGTGTGTACAGAAAGCACGGCCATGTGAACTCGAATGGTGTGGTGGCAGAGGGATGGCAAGTTGTTTGTTTTGGCTGTATCAGAAGGCATATGTGGATAGCATAGGAAATGAAGCTGGAGGAGGAGTCAGGGACCAACTCACGGAGGGCCTTGTGTGCCACTAATGAACTTAAGTTTTATCTTGAAAACAGTGGGGAAGCATTGAACAATTTTGAGCTGTGATCAGATTTTTGCATTAAGTCATTTTGGTGACTGTGTGGACTGAATACTGGGAAGACAACTGGAGATGATGAGATCAGCCAGAAGGCTGTTGCTACAGGTTGAGGAAATTGAAGAGGGCTTCAAGTAGGCCAGTGGCAGAGGAGTCAGGTTAGCCCTTTCCCATTCTTTGCTGAGGGCTGCCAGGTTATGTAAAATTCAGCCACATCATCCCACCCCTTCATTTATTCAATAAGCATTGATGGAGGGCATCCTATGCCAGATATGATGCTGGCCTCTTTGGTTGACTAGCAGCTAACCGGGCCTTCACAACTAGTATAGTAGCTTCCTGAAATTCTGTGTAACTGCTTCTTGAAATGTCAAGATACTAAACTAGAGATCTGGTATTAAACTTGCACATCTCTGAACTTACATTACTCAAGCTCGAACTCTCTATATTAGCTGTCACAAAGAGTTTCATGTTATTAAACTTCTTTATCATCCCACACTTGTCTTTCTTATCTAGACCAAATTCCACTTCAATTGAGCTCTGAAACTAGACACCATTTCAAACATGCTATCCTTCATAATTGACTGCAATGCTTTACATAGTTTGAGCTCATTTATACTGACACTGTGAAAGGATTTTCAATTAGGATAGCTTGTAAAAGGAGCAGGTGACAGACATTACATAAACAGACTGATAACACCTGAGGGGAATGGGGGAGCGTATGTATGTGTGTTGGGAGGTGTTTATCCTCAAAAAGTGGGAAACTGAGGGCCATGAAGTAATGCTAGGAAGGAATGATTATTTCACTGGACCCTGGAGTCCATGGGAGACCTACACCAGTGTCTAATGCTCTCAGTTCCCTTACATCTTTGGAACGCCTCCACAAGAACAGTTTTGCCTGAGTTGTCCAAGCCAATGATAAGGATGGTCACCTTCCTGGAAATGGAAAAGAAAAATGAGCCAAAGCCTTAAAAAACAGTTTTTAAGCTAAACAGAGAGTTCTATTGCTTAGTGCTTGGGACTCTGCCTGCAGTACTCCCAATGTGTGTACCATAAAAGGCCCAGCCAAGGTGCTGGAAGGTGGTGTGGGAACCCCTCCCCAAAGCCTCCAAGGATGCTTTTCTTCCCTGATTCACTTACCTTGTAGAATTGGCCATCATCTCTCAGCCCTGGCCCCAATCTTGCAGACACTGCTTAATCACTTTCCCTAACGATATGTATTACGAAGATTTGTCCCTTGAGGGACAGATACATGGGAGGAAATGGTGGAATAGGTCTAGGAAAAAATTGTAATATTACCTTCGTGCCTCTTCAGTTGTCTTTAGCCGAGACCAGCAGGAGGTTAGAAGCCGGATCATGATTCAACATGGTTCTTAAATATTAAGGAAAGAAAGTAAATGAGAAATCGGTTGATGGACATTTGCATTGTTTTGGCTCTTATGAATAATGCTGCTTTAAACATTTGTATATAAGTTTCATTTCTCTTGGGTATATACCTAGTAATTGCTGGGTCATATGATAAATCTATGTTTAACCTTTTGAGGAGCTGTCAGACTGTTTTGCAAAGTGACTGTAACATCTTACATTCCTACCAGCAGGACGGTTCCAATTTCTCCATATCTTGCCAACACTTGTATTTTTGTTTATAGCTATCCTAGTTGGTGTGAGATAGGTATCTCATTGTAGTTTCGATGTATATTTCCTTAATAACTAATTACAGTTGGTCCTTAAACAACACAGGTTTGAACTGCATGGATCCACTTATACATGGATTTTTTTCAACCAAACGCAGATATTCAAGGGATGCAAAACCCATGTATATAGAGAACCAACTTTTCCTATATGCGGGTTCCGCAGGGCCGACTGCGGGACTTGAGTATGCTTGGATTTTAGTATAATTTTGGGTCCAGGAACCAGTCGCTATACTGACAGATGACTGTATGTTGAAGTCCAGAGTAGGAGGAAGCCCTGATTGGGTTAGCCAAGTACTTCAGTTGATTTAGTTGGGCTTTGCTTAGCTATCTAATGAGCACAATTTATGTGCAAGCTTATTAATGGATAACTTAGCAGGGTTCTGCAGAGTCATCCAGTCATCCGCTGTTTTGGAGAATTGCCATTCGCAAATACATTTCACAGCATTTCTTAGAGCACAGCTCGTTCCCTAGGAGATCATTAGACTTCTCATAAGGACCTCCTGGAGAATGGCTCTGGCTTATGCCAGACAAAAGGGAAACCTTATATGTGGCCTGTGATCAAAACCAACCTTACTCCAGCTTTCCTCATGGAGCTGATAAGACCTGGAGCCTGAAACACCAGAGCCTAATTGTCTGAGTTCCATGATAGCCATCTACCTTTGAGAGGAGGCCAGTAGCAGTTTCATGTCTATTTACTGATAATTGGCAGAGCTTCCTAGCTTGATCTCAGGCTCTCTGTATTTGTCAGTGTCACCAAGAAGGGTCCAATTGGCATCACACAAGTTCTTCCCTTTACAAGGAAGGGTAGGTAGGATAACCAAATGGGAAAACGACTAAACTAAGGATTACTGGTCCTATCTTTTATTTCCAGTGCCTCTTCTGGGTAGCCTGAAGAGAAATCACCTAAATTAAACCTACCATTTTCAGATATCTTATCTGTAAAATGAAGATAATGATCTATTTTGCTTACCTTGAGGTGGTTTATTTATCTGATAAGAAGTTGGTTCTTTTTGGATGAAAGACATAAGATGTATAGGTAATAGGAAGGTGGATTGCGCTTTCTAGCCTTCTTGCCAGATTAACACACCTCAGTTGTTAACTTATAAAGGATCTGGCAATATCCTAACAATGGCTGTGAAGGTTCTGACATATCTATGGCAACCGCTACCTGGTTCATAACAAACAAATTCACATCTCCTTACCTTGTATGATTACAGCTAACTACTAAGTGAACTTTTAGTCATCATAGTTTTTTTTATTTTACAAAACATTCATATAAAATTTACTGTGTGCCAGCACTCATTTAAGCACTTTATACATATTAACTCATTTAATCCTTAGTACAACATGACAAAGTAGGAGCTATCATTCCTATTTTTAAGAGATGAGGTTCACAAAGAGGCTAAGTAACTTTCCCAAGGTTACCCAGCTAGTAAGTGGTAAAGCCAGAATTCAAACCCAGGCAGTCTGGCTTCAGAGTCTGCGTATTAGGTCAAAGGTCTCAACAGGCTGTGTTGAGTGAGAAGACCTAAGGTATCAGAGAAACTGCCTCTGCTCTGGGCCTCTGTATCTCTTCTAGCCAAACTGTATTGTACTTACTGTTTTTTATGGAACTTTTTTAAAAAAATAAACTTTATTTTTTAGAATGGTTTTAGATATACAGAAAAATTGCAAAGATAGTACAGAGAGTTCCCATATACCCTATACCCAGTTTCCCCTATTGGGTTTTTTTTTTTTTTTTTTTTTTGAGAGACAGAGTCTTGTTCTGTCACCCTGGGTAGAGTGCAGTGGCGTGATCATAGCTCACTGCAACCTGAAACTCCTGGGCTCAAGCAATCCTCCTGCCTCAGCCTCCCGAGTAGCTGGGACTACAAACGTGCACCACCACGCCTGGCTAATTTTTTCTAGTTTTGGTAGAGATGGGTATGGCTCTTGCTCAGGCTGGTCTCAAACTCCTGACCTCAAGTGATCCTCCTGCCTCTCCCTCCCAGAGTGCTAGGATTACAGGCATGAGCCACCGTGCCCGGCCTAGTTACCCCTATTATTAACATCTCACGTTAGTGTGGTGCATTTGTTATGATTCATGAACCGGTATTGATACATTATTATTAACTAAAGTCTATACTTCATTCATATTTCCTTAGTTTTTACCTAAGTTGTTCAGACTTTCTTTGTTTTTGATGACCTTGACAGGAGTACTGATCATTTTGTAGAATGCCCCTCATTTGGTATTTATCTGATGTTTTTCTCGTGATCAGACTGAAGTTGTATGTTCTTGAGAGGAAGACCATAGAGGTAACATGTCATTCTCATCAGTCACATCAAGGATATGTGCTATCAACATGACTTATCACTGATGATATTAACCTTGATCACCTGGCTGAGGCAGTATTTGTCAGATTTCTCCACTGTAAATTTACTCCTCCTGCATTCCATCTTACTCTTTGGAAGGAAATCACTATGCATTGTCCACACTTAAGGAATGGGGAATTATTTTCTACCTCCTTGAGGTGGAATATCTACATAAATTATTTGGAATTCTTCTGTATGGGGGAGTTTGTCTATTCTTACCCATTTGTTTATTAAATCATTTATTTATACAGTATGGACTCATGGGTATTTGTTTTATACTCTGAGCTATAATCCAATACTACTTTATTTTCTTGCTCAAATTATTCTACCTTGGGAGCTCTTTCATTTGACTCTTCCCTTTGACATACTCCCATCATTGTGGAGTGCTTTTTTTTTTGAGCACTTCTTTACTTTTTGGCACTACGAGATACTTCAGGCTCATCTTCTGTATTCCATGCCTCAGTCCTAGAATTAGCCATTTCTCCAAGGAATCCTTAGACACCAAATCTGGGCACTAGATGTGCTTGTTGCTACTGGAGTGTCATTGCTTCTAGGCCCTCTCAGGTGACAGAACAAGGAAATATAAGTGTGTATACTAACCTGTGTATATATACATATTTATAAATATGTAACTGTGTGTATCTACAGTTGACACTCCATATCTGTGGCTTTGGCATCCACTGATTCAACCAACTGTGGATGGAAAATATTCCCCAAAAATGAAAATAACAATACAACAATAAAAAATAATACAAATAAAGACCAATACAGTATAACAACTATTTATGTAGTATTTACATTGTGTTAGGTATTATAAGTAATCTAGAGATGATTTGAAGTATATGGGAGGATGTGCGTGGGTTACATGGAAGTACTACACCATTTATTGTAAGGGATTTGAGCATCCTTAGAGTTTGGTATCCACAGGGAGTTCTGAAACCATTTCCCTATGGATACCGAGGGATGACTATATATTGAGCTAAACATGTTATCATACTGATGCCTTCAACTCTAATCTGTCATCATCGGGTGGATCATTCTAGCCTTCTCCCTTTGCTTGGCTGTAACCTCCCACTCCAACAGTGAGAAACCTGGCTGCCACCATCTGCTATCCATTTACTTAATTGTTCAATTCCAGTGTATATGTATATCAGTATCAGAATTGTTAACCCATATGCCCCCATGGGAAACAACTTGATCAGCTATAGTATGGTGCTGTGTATAGTTCTTTTTGCCTTTAGTCTTATAGACTACACTTATTTCCAAAGCTTTTTAGGTTATCATACTTGCCCCATTCAGTGAGATTGTTTCATGCATTTGTAATACACAGACTGTAATAGTTAATTTTATGTGTCAACTTGACTGGGCCACAGGGTACCCAGGTATTTGGTCAAACATCATTCTGGGTGTTTTTGTGAGGGTGCTTTTGGATAAGATTAGCATTTAAATTGGTAGACTGAGTAAAGCAGATTGCCCTTCCCAATGGGAGTGTGCTTTATCCAATCATTTGAAGGCCTGCATAGAACAAAAAGGCTGAACCTCCCCAAGTAAGAGGATTGTTCCTGCCTGACTGCCTTTGAACGAGGACATCAGCTTTTTTCCTGCTGTTGGACTTGAAACATGAGCTCTTCTTGGGTCTTCAGGCTGCCGGCCTTCAGACTGGAACAACACCCTTTGCTCGTCTGGTTCTCAGGCCTTTGGACTCAGATTGGAACTAACCATCAGCTCTCCTGGGTCTCTAGCTTGCCAATTCACTCTGCAGATCTTGGGACTTGCCAGATTCCATAATCACATGAACTAATTTCTTATAATAAATCTCTTTATCTGTCTATCTGTCTATTCATCTATCTATTATCTCACCTATTGGTTATTTCTCTGGAGAACCCTGATTAATACATATATTTATTCATCATTCCAAATTTTGAATTGGATAACAGACTAGGCCTTCAGCTAGGGTGACTATATGTTCCTGTTTGACCAGAACAGACCTGATGTCTGTTGTCCCCCATGGCCATGGCCAAATTTGTATCCTGGCCTGTTTTCTTATGGTGTCTGGGCTAAGAATGGTTTTTACATTCTTGATGAGTTAAAAAGAAAGAGAAGACTATGTGACAGAGACTGTATGTGGCCTCGAAAGCCTAAAATATTTACTATCTGGCCCTTTTTAGAAAAAATTTGCCAATCCTCATTCCAGAGTAATTACTAATAGTGCCTCCTTTCACCCTCAGAAGTGTCCTGGTTTAAATGATACACTATATGAACACCTATCTTCATCTGAACGAGGCACTTTACACTCCTTTGAAAGATCTAAGCAGAAGGCTTTTCTAAATATATAGATTGATTTTTGTCCCACGTGAGGTTTCATTTTCACCCTTTTTTGCCCATACTTGCTATCCGAAGGGAGCTATCTATAGCTGAGATCTTGTGCTATCCCTCAAGAGAAGTAACCCACTTGATACCACTGTTTTTCTGTCGTGCCCAGAGATATGTTAGGTAGAGGAATAATTTACTGTGCCTTTTCCCCATCTGGGTTTATTTGTTTGCGCATACACACACACACACACACACACACACACACACACACACACACACACACATATATACACACATACATACATACACAGTCTTGCTCTGTTGCTCCCAGGTAGAGTGCAGTGGCATCATCATAGCTCACTGCAACCTCAAACTCCTGGGCTCAAGTGATCCTCCTGCCTCAGCCTCCCGAGTAGCTGGGACTACAGGCACGCACCATGATGCCCAGCTAATTTTTCTATTTTTAGTAGAGATGGAGTCTCGCTCTTGCTCAGGGCTCAGGCTGGTCTCAAACTCCTGAGCTGAAGCGATCCTCCCACCTCGGCCTCCCAGAGTGCTAAGATTACAGGCGTGAGCCACCACACCCGGCCTGTTTGCTTATTTTGTGGATAACTCCGAATTCATGTTGTTTACTTTGGTACCTGCTTAAAACTATGAAGGAAAAGTTTAGACTGAAGAAGATGAATGAGGAAATGTGACTGAGCCAGGCTAAACACTGATCAGACCTCACGCAATGTAAAATGTTAGCAATAATTGGGATCATTTACTTGTTACCAATTGGCTAGCATTAGATTGAGTACCATGAGGATTGGTAAAGAGCAGCCTTATGATGAGATTGGAGCTAACAAGACAAACATATATGGTATTATTTAATATTATTGATTATCTTGACGATTAATAGAGATAGAATTAGTGAAGAGTGACCATAATCATCCAGTAGTATGTGTCATCACGAATAAATCCTACCATTTAAACTGTGAAATATTAGAGGAGCATAAGTGAATGTCATAGCATTTCTCCCAATGGGTCTAGTTTTGTGTGATTCTACTCATCTGACTCTGGTATGACATTTCCCTTTTAACCCAACCTGAGTTGCCTATTAGGGTTCTTTCATGACCCTCTGAAAACAAAGCTATTTTTCTTTTGTACCTTTTGTTCAGATTACTTTATTTCACTAGCTTATACTTATACCACCAACTTAGTGCTACTGCCTCTCACGGTACCTCTAGGTCTCTAATTTATTGGTGTTTTAGTTTTATTGATCAATTCTGCTGGGATTTTTTGATGGTTTATTTTCTATTTCATTATTTATTTTAGTTTTACAGGATAATTATATTTCTGCAAAAACACATAATTAACCTTCCAATTATAAACATGTATATATATTTATTTCTGTATGAGCATGGAGAAATATGATTTAACAACATCAGGATGTTAAATTCTTTACCTTGGTGGGGCAGAGGTGGGAAAGCAAAGGGAGGTGGTGAGGAAGATTATTATAAATATTTTCTTTGTTTTGTTGCAGTGGTTATTTTGAACAATTATTAACTTTGGATTGTTGTAAAATATTATAAGAGAAAGAAATTAGAAAGTATCCACATCTCTCATACCCAAGGGACCTACCTACCTACCTGCAAGTTCCCATCACCTCTTCCTGGCACTTCTGCAATAGCCTCATTACACTTCTGTTTTTGCCCTTTTCTAAATATTTTCCCATCTAATAGGCAAGATAGTACTTTAAAAACCTAAATTAGAACATGGCGCTCTCTTTGTTAAAAACCTTCAATGCCTTTCCTTACACATTAAAGGAATTCCAAACTTCTTTTCTCACTCTAAAAAGCCCTGAGTGATCTGCATCTGGTCACCTCTCCAGCTCCTCCTCTTTGTTCCAATCCTCCTCGTGCCCACTGGGCTCCAGCCCCAACTGTTAGCTGCTGGGACATGAACAACTACATATTCTTGCCTCAGGGTCTCCTTATATCCTACTCCTTATATTCTGCCCCCTGTTCTCTGCCTCAGATACTCTCTCCCACCCTTCACTTTAGCAGCTGTTTCTCATCTTCCAGTGCTCAACTTAAATTTCACCTCCTCAAAGAAGCCTTCTCTGAGCTTGTTTCCCTTTCCCCTTTCCATCCCAGTTATTTTTATTTTTAACAAGTTTTTAGTGTAAAATAAAGCACAGTTGGAGAAAATTACACAAAACAAAACTTAGCTTAAAGAGTTATTATAAAGTGAACACCCTTGTAGCCATCACCCAGGCCAAGAAATAGAATGTTGTCACAGCCATCCTGGAAGCCCCTCCATGTGTCACATTCAAATCACAGCTCCCTCCTTCCTTGCAAAAGTAGCCATTATTCTGACATCTTTGGTAATCACTTCCTTGTGTTTCTTTACGGTTTTTATCTCCTAAGTATGCATCCCTAGACAGTGCAGGTTTTTTAAAAAAAGATATTTTCTTAGCGGTTACTATGGGGACTAGAGTTAACATCCTGAATTAATAACACTGTAGTTCAAATTGATACCAACTTACTTTCAATAACATAAAAATTCTGCACCCCGCTTTGTTGTCACAGCTTACATCTTTGTACATTTTATGCCCAATATTATATATTTAAAATTACTTTTATGCATTTACCTTTTAAATCATGTAGGAACTAAAATGGAGTTGCAAACCAGACATGTAATATTACTGGCTTTTATGTTTATTTATGTAGTTACCTTTACCAGATATCTTTATTTCTTCATATGGCTTCAAGTTACTGTCTAGTGTTTTTTTTGGTTTAATTTGATGGATGCCCTTTAGCATTTCTTGTACACTGGTAATGAACTCTTAACTTTTGTTTGTCTGGGAGTGTTTTAACTACTTGATTTTTGAAAGACATTTTTGCTGGATATAGAATTCTTCATTGACAGTGGTTTTCCTTTCTGTACTTTAAATATATTAATTCCACTGCGTTCTCTTGTCTGCAAGACTTCTGATGAGAAAAGGCTGATAATCTTATTGAAGATCCCTTGTATGTTATGTGTTGCTTATCTCTTGCTGTTTTTAAGATTCTCTCTTTGTCTTTGGCTTCCAGCAGTTTGTAATGTATCTCAGTGTGGATCTCTTTTGAGTTTATCCTATGTTGAATTCATTGAGCTTCTTGGATGTGTGGACTCATGTCTTTAATCAAATTTGGGAGGTTTTCAGCTATTGTTTCTTTAAATATTCTTTCTCCCCCTTTCTCTCTTCTTCTGAGACTCCCATAATGTGTATATTGGTCTGCTTAATGTTGTGTCACAGATCCCTTAGGTTGTTTTCATTAGTCTTCATTCTTTTTTCTTTCTGCTCCTCAGACTTGATAGTCTTAATTGTTCTGTTTTCAAGTTCACTGATTCTTTCTTCTGCCTGCTCAAATCTTCTGTTGAACCCCTCTAGTAAATTTTTAAATTGTAGTTATTGTACTTTTTAGCTCTAGAATTTCTATTTAGATCCTTTTTATAATTTCTATCTCCTTATTGGTATTCTCATTTTGTTTATATATCATTTTCCTGGTTTTATTTAGTTCTTTGAGCATATTTAAGACAGTCAATTTGGGTGTGGTAGCTCACACCTGTAATCCTAGCACTCTGGCAGGCCAAGGCAGGAGGATTGCTTGAGGCCAGGAGTTCGAGACCATCCTGAGCAAGAGCAAGACCCCGTCTCTACAAAAATAGAAAAATTAGCCGGGTGCAGTGGCACGTGCCTGTAGTTCCAGCTACTTGGGAGGCTGAGGCAGGAGGATTGTTTGACCCCAGAAGTTTGAGGTTGCAGTGAGCTATGATAACGCCACTGCATGCCAGCCCAGGTGACAGAGCAAGACCCTGTCTCAGAAAAAAAAAAATGTCAAAGACAGTTGATTTAAAGTCTTTGTCTAGTAAGTCCAATGTCAGGGTTTTTTCAGGGGTGGTTTCTGTCAGTTTATTTTTTTCCTGTGAATGAACCATACTTTCTGTTTCTTTGTTTACCTGGTGAGTTTTTGTTGAAAACTGGACATTTAAATATTATAATGTGGTAACTCTGGACATCAGATTCTCCCCGTTTCTCAGGGTTTTCTGTATTTGGTTGTCAAGGGCTATAGCCATCTGTTTGTTAGTGACTTTTCCAAACTATTTTTGTAAAAACTATATTCTTTATTGTGTATTATCACTGAAGTCTCTGTTCTTTTAGCTTGTATTAAGCTAATGTTTTGATCGATATTTTCTTGAACACCAGGAACTAAAACAAAGAAACAAAAACCCACCTCTCCTAGTCTTTGCAGATTGGCTCAGTCCTGGGGGACTCCTTCAACCCTTATCCAAGCTGTTTACAACTCTCTGTTAGCCTTCACTTTCTGCTTTCACTGAACCTGGAAATCCTCCAGAGGCAAAAGCTTAGGGTCTTTTCAGGCCTTTTCTGAGCAGGCATCCTGCCCAGGATATGCATGTGGCTTTCTAAGTTCCCAAGTAACACAGGCACTTATGAATGTCCTAATTTCCCAAAGAAACTTTCTCCCCAGCTTTTTCTCCCAGCCTTTAGGCGGTATATTGTATGACTCAACCATAATTTTTGCCCCAGGCAGCTGCAGTTTTTTTGTTTGCCTTATAATATTTTCAAGCAGTGCCCCTCACTTTTCCACCCTGAATGAGTTCCAAGTTAGGTGAAACAGAGACAGGCACCTTGCACTCATCCCTCAGCTAGCCCCCAGACAGTGTAGAACAGATCTATATATTAATTTGTGAATAAGGTCTGTTCTGCTCTCTCTGGAACCAGGGACTGGAGTCCAACACTGAGGATGCAGGCTGCTGTCTTCAAGGATACCACTAAGCCAGGGAAGGAGTAGGGCAAGGATGAATAAAAATACCACAAAGCTCTCCTGCTATGTTTTTTTTGTTTCAGTGTTCACTTGGTTGCTGTAAACCTTTGACTGTTTTCCAGAGTTCTGACAAAGTTGGTTCTGACTGTTTCTGCTTGTTTTTCAATGTTTCTGTGGAGGGATGGGAGTTTAGAACTACCTACTCTGTCATTTTGCTGATGTCACTCTCCTACACACTATAGTATTGCTCATTTTTAAAAACTTGATATTTTAACATCTGTCTTAATCTATAGGTTCCCCCTCCATCCCTTCTTTGTCTTTTCTTTGCTTTTTAAAATTATCATACATTAAAGTTGACTTTTTAAAAACATATCTATGCAATTTTAACACATGTAGATTCATGTATCTACCACAATAATCAGTATGTAGGACAGTTTCATCACCCCAGAAAACTCCCACTTGCTATCCCTATATAGTTATGCTTCTCCTCCAACCCCCATGCCCCTCACCCCTAACGCTGGCAATCAATAATCTGTTCTCTGTCATTACAGTGTTGTCATTATGAGACTATTACATAAGTGGAACATGCACTATATAACCTTTTGAGGCTGGCTTTTTTCATTCAGCATAATTCCTTTGGAAGTCATCTAATTTGTTGTGTGTATAAATACTTGGTTTCTTTTTATTGCTGAGTAGTATTCCATTAAATGGATGTACCACAGTTTGTTTTTTCTATCCTTTGAAGGACATTTGGATTGTTTCTGATGTTTGGCAATTATGAATAGAGCTGCTACAAACATTCATATTCAGAATTCTTTGTTTTTGCTTTTTTTTACTTTTTATTTTGAAATAGTTATAGATTTACAGAAAGTTGTAAAAATAGTACAAGGAAGTCCCATGTATCTTTCACTCAGTTTCCCCTAATGGTGATCACTTGCATAGCTATAGTACAATATGAGAACTATGAAATTGGCATTTGATAAAATGCATAGACTGTATTCAGGTTTCACCAGTTTTACATGTACTCATTTGTATGTATATGGTTCTATGTATTTTTTAAAATAACAGCTTTATTGAGACATAATTCACATATCGTACAATTCTCCCATTTAAAATGTGCAATTTGGCCGGGCGCGGTGGCTCACGCCTGTAATCCTAGCACTCTGGGAGGCCGAGGCGGGAGGATTGCTTGAGCTCAGGAGTTCAAGACCAGCCTGAGCAAGAGTGAGACCCTGTCTCTATAAAATAAATAAATAAATAAATAAAATTAAATGTGTAATTTAATAGTTTTCATTAATAGTATATTAAGGAGTTATGCATCTATCACTACAATCAATTTTGGAACATTTTTATCACCTTCCCAAAAAACCCCATACCAATTGATAGTCACCAGCTTTTTTTCCCACCCCCAGCCCTAGGGTGTGGGAAAAAATAATCTACTTTCTGTTTCTGTAGATTGCCTATTCTGGACATTTCATGTAAATGGAATCTTACAATATGTAGTCTTTTGTGACAGGCTTCTTTCACTTAACATAATGTTTTGCAGATTCATCCATGTTGTATATGTTTCAGTACTTTTTATTGCTGAATAATATTCCATTGCATGAATATACCACATTTTGCTTATCTATTCATCAGTGGATGGACATTTGGTCTGATTTCATTTTCTGGCTATTACGAATAATGCTGTGATGAATATACATGTACAAATTTTTGTGTGGGCACATATTTTCATTTCTCTTGATCATACACCTAGGAGTAGAATTGCTAGGTCATATGGTAACTCCATGGTTAACCTATTGAGGAACTGCCAGATAGATTTTCAAAACAGCTGTACCATTTTACAATCCCACTAGCAGTGTCTGAAGGTTCCAATTTTGCCACATCCTTACCATTATTTTTTTATTATCTGTCCTTTTGGTTATAGCCATGCTAGTGAGCGTGAAGTTGTATCTCATTATGGTTTTGATTTGCATTTCCCTAATTTCTAATGATGTTGGGCATCTTTTCATTTGCTTATTGACCACTTGTATATCTTTTTTGGAGAAATATCTATTCCAATCTTTTGTTCATTTTAAAACTTGGTAATTTTTTATTATTGAGTTTTAGTAGGTATTTATATACTCTGGACTCAAGTCCCTTATCTGATATATGATTTGCAAAAATTATCTCTCACTATGTGGGTTGTGTTTTTACTTTCCTGGTTGTATCCTTTGCAGCACAAATGTTTTTGATTTTGATGAAGTCTAATTTACACATTTTTTTCTTTTGTTGCTTGTGCTTTTGGTCTTACATCTAAGAAACCCCTGCCTAATTCAAGTTCATGAAGATTTATGCCTGTTTCTTCTAAGAATTTTATGATTTTATCTCATACATTTGAGTCTTTCATCCATTTTGAATTAATTTTTGTATATGGTGTGAGGTAGGAGTCAAACTTCATTCTTTTGCAGGTAGATAGCCAGCTGTCCCAAAATTCTGTGCTTTTTTTAACATGTGCATAGATTTGTGTAACCACCATCAAAATAAAGATATAGAACTTTTCTGTAACCACAGAGATCCTGCTACTCCTGTATAGTCATAATCATCTCCTCTCCTCCCATGTCCCTAAGCCTTAATAACCATTAATCTGTTCTCCATCTTTATAATTTTATCATTAAGAATGTTATATAAATGGAATCATATAGTATGTAACCTTTTGAGATTAGCTTTTTCACTTAACATAATTCCCTTTAGATCCATCCAATTTGTTGTGTGTATCAGTAGGTTTTGTTGTGTGTGTGTGGGGGGGTTCTTTGAGAATTCCTACATAGACAATCATGTTATTTGTGAATAGAGACAGTTTTATTTCTTTCCTTCCAATATTTATTCCTTTATTTCATTTTCTTGGCTTATTGAGCTGGTTAGAACTTCCAGTACTATGTTGACTAGCAGTGGTGAGAGCAAACATCCTTGCCTTGTTTCTGATCTTAGGGAGAAAGCATTCAGTCTTTCAACCTTAAGTGTGATATTAGCTGTAGTTTTTTCGTGGATGTTCTTTACTAGGTTAATGAAGTTACTTTGTATTCCTAGTTTGCTGAGAGCTTTTATCACGAATGGATGTTGAATTAGTCTCATGCTTTTTCTACATTGTTTGATATGATCGTGTGGTTTTTATTTTTAAGCCTTTTGATAGGTGGATTGCATTGATTTTCAAATATTAAACCAGCCTTGTACCCTGGAGTAAACCTCAGTTACTCGTGATGTATAATTATTTTTATACATTGCTGGATTCTATTTGTTAATATTTTGTTTAGGATTTTTGTATCTGTGGTACATGAGGGATATTGGTCTGTAGTTTTCTTTTGTATTGGCTTTGTCTAATTTTGGTCTTAGGTGATACTGGCCTCATAAAATCAGTTGAAATTCCCTCCTCTTTTCTGGCAGAGATTATGTAGAATTGGTGTTAAATCTTTAAACGTTTCGTAGAATTCTTAGTAAAACCATCTAGGTCTGGGGATTTTTCTTTTTTTACCCTCAATTCCAGCAAATGGGGATTTTTATTTTAGGAGTTTTTAAACTTCGAGTTTAATTTCTTTGATACTTATAGCGCTATTTAAATTATCTGTTTCATACTGGATGAGTTGTGGTAGTTTGTGCTTTTTGAGAAACTGGTCTATTTCATTTAAGTTAGCAAATCTATCTGTGCATAGTATTCCCTTATTATCCTTTTTTATTCCTAATGTTGGTAAATTGTGTCTTCTCTTTTTTCTGTGTCAATCTTTCTAGAAGTTTATCAGTTTTATTGATTTTTTTTTCAAAGAACCGTTTTTGTTTCATTCATGTTCTGTATGTTTTTTCTGTTTTCAATTTCATTGATTTCTGCTCTTATCATTGTTATTTCCTTCCTTCTATTTGCCTTGGGTATAATTTTGCTATTGTTTTTCTAGTTCCTTAAGGTGGGATGAATACTTAGATTATTTGAGAGTTTTCCTTTTTTCTAATGTAAGTGTTTAGTCCTATAAATTTCCCTCTCAGCACTGCTTTTAGCTGCATCCAGTACATTTTGATATATTATATTTTCATTTTCATTCCATTCTATGTATTTTTTAAAATTTCCCTTGAGACTTCTTCTTTGACCCATGATATATTTATGTGTGTTGTAATTTCCAAATGCTTGGCGATCTTACTGTTGTTTTTTGTTTTTTTTTTTTGTCTTTTTGTTGTTAATTTCTAGTTTGATTTCACTATGGTCAGAGAATATACTTTGTGGTTTTGGTTCTTTTACATTTGTTTGGATTCATTTTATGACATAGGAGATGATCTGTCTTGGTGATGGTTCCATGTGCTCTTGAAAGAATGTCTGTTCTGCTGTTGGTGGGTGGAATGTTCTGTAAATGTCAGTTAGACCTTGTTGGTTGAAAGTGGTGTTCAGTTCTTCTATGTCCTTGTTAATTTTCATCTAGTAATTCTATCAATTGTTGAGAGAGGGATGCTGACGTTTTAAGTATAATTGTAGATTTGTCTATTTGTTTTTTCATTTCTATTAGTTTTTCCTTCATGTATTTTGTAGCTCTGTTTTTTGGAGCATACACCTTTAGATTTGCTATGTCTTCTAGGGGAATTGACTCTTTTTGTTGTTATGTAATGTCCTTCTGCCTCTGATAATTTTCTTTGTTCTGAAGTCTACCTTATCTTTTGATTCTGTTTGCATGGTATATATTTTTATATCCTTTTATTTTCAACCTACCTGTATCATTACATTTGAAGTAAATTTCTTGTAGACAGCATGTTTGAGTCATTTTTTTAACCACTCTGCCAATCTGTCTTTTAATTGGTTTGTTTAGATCATTTACACTTAATGTAATCGTTGATATGTTAAGGCTTCAACTTGCTGTTTTATTTTGTATTTTCTGTTTGTTCCCTTTGTTTTTTGCTCCTGTTCATTTTTCCTGCCTTGCTGTGTGTTGCTTGAACCTTTTCTAAGAATTACATTTTGGTTTATCTATACAGGTTTTAAATTAGTTTTTATATTTAGTGTTCAATATACCAATAATTCCATCCTTTCTAGTTACTGAGCTTTTGTTTTTTCCAAATACTTTTTTGGCCCCATGGTCTTTCTTCTCTTTTTTCTGGAACTCCAATGATATGAATGTTCTGTCCTTTTTTCATTGTCCCTCAAGACCCAGAGGCTCTATTCATTTCTTTTCAGTCTGTTTTGTCTCTTGTTCAGATTGGGTAATTTCTGTTGTTCTATCTTCAAGTTCACTGATTCTTTTCCTCTGTCATATTTATTTTGCTATAGCCCATCCAGTCTTCTTTTTTGCTGAGATTTTTTTTTTTCATTTGTTTCAAGCATATTTTTAATTACTTATTGAGGCATTTTTATAATGATTGCTTTAAAATCCTTGCCAGGTAATTCCAACATCTGTGTCATCTCAGTGTTAAAGTCTGTGGATTTTCTTTTCTCATTCAAGTTGAGATATTTCTGGTTCTTGGTAATAATGAGTGATTTTCTATTGTGTTTTGGATGTTTTGGATATTATGTTGTGAGACTTTGCATTCTCTCTCTTATCCCTTTTTTGCAGGCAGTCACCCTGTTTAGATGTGGTGTGCAGGTCTATGATGGGGTGGATATACACCTCTCTACTGGACCCTGCTGACGCTGGCCAAAGTGAAGCACCACCTCTTCCCACCTTGTCGCCAGTGGATGGAAGTGAAAGTTTAGCTCTCCACTCAGTCCTGCTGACACCTCCCTGGCAAAAGTGTAGTACTGAATCGCATCACTTTGTTGCTGCTGGGTCAGATTGGAAGTTCGGCTCCCTGTTGGGCCTTGTTGACATGGGGGTTGGGGAGAAGCAGAGTACTGCCTCACCTGTTTTGTTCTACATTGTTGCCACTGCGGGGAGGGGTGGAAGTTCAGCTCCCTGCTGGGCTCCCTCCCAGCACTAGGTAGAGAAATGAGAAATGGAGGGCTGGCTGACACTGCCTCATTGCTGCCATGTGGGGATAGCCCCACTGACACTACCCCAGCAGGGAAAGTGGAGTGCCAACTAGCACCACTTTGGATAGCTTTGTTCCACTTCTTTGCTACTGCGAAGATAGGGTGGAAGTTCACTCCCATTTGGCCCTGCTGATACCACCGCTGTGGGGGAAGCAGAGGCCCAACTCACCCTCCCTAACTGCTGCCATGGGGGGGTCAGACATAGGTGTCTCTGTTTGGCACAGCTGACACCATTGGGAAGGGGCAGATTTTCCTTTGATATTTGACTAGAATAGAGTTGGTATTATCGAAAAGTTTTTCTGTTTTGTCTGGCCAGCCTTTTCCTAGTCATTTAACTAAAGGGAATAAGCTTTTCTTGAGTCTCTTTTTTTCAGTCTGGGCCTATTGGCAGTTTTAGATTGCAGGCTTCTCCAGCACCCCATCTGGAATATATGGAAGGCAAAAAGAAACTCCAGGCAGCTTACTGCTGTAATGTTCTTTAGGTCCTAAGGTGTCTAGGCAATCTATAATACCTTGTCATTTCCACCTTTCAGAGTCTTCCTATGCTTGATTGTTTTTGCATCAAGGTTTTCTTTTTTATTGTAAGAGGAAGGACTAGTTAGAAATGGGTCATTGATTTTTTAAAAATATTTGTTAATTCTTTCCTTCTACTTTCTTTGGGTATGCTTTTTTGTTACTTATCTGTATTCTTGGGTTGACTATTTATTGTCATTATGTCTTGTTCATTTATTGTCAGTTGAAATCATGTATTATCAGTTGAAATACATTTGAATATATTGGAACAAATAAATGAATTTAATGCTACAACTTTCTTGTGAGTACCACTTTAGCTGCATATCATAGGTTTTGATGGGTTCTGATTTCCTTGCTGATGATTTTTAAACAGTTTGTAATTTCTGTTTTGATTCTCTATTTAACTCAAGGGTTATTTAGAAGAGTGTTTTTAAAATGCCAAGTGGATAGATGGGAGGCAGAGCTATTCTTTGAGCCTGCATATTTCCACATAAGACCAGGCAGGTCCTCAGAGAGCAAGGATTTTTTCTGAGAAGCTCCCATGGAAAAATAAGATTAGAAATTTGGCCACCTGCTATTCTTTCCCTGTCTTTATTCTTCAGGTATTGATTGTATACTTAGATGCAATAAGTCTCAAGGTGCTTTGCCTTGGCAAGGAGAAAAAGAAAGTTAAGACACGGTTCCTGCCTTCAAGAAGTGTATAGTTAGAGTGATGATATGTATACACAAACCACTTAAATAGCAATACCTGACAGTAGTGACTAAATTACTGGCAATGGGGTTTACAGACAAGGGAAATCAGTGTGGTCTAAAGTAGTTTGGGGGAAGACCTCTTGGAAGTGGGACAAGTATTTGAGTTGGACCTTAAAGGGTAAGTAAGATTTAAATATGCAGAGAGGAAATGGAAGGATGCTGCAGCCTGAGAAATTGGCATATCCAAAGGCTACCATGGATGGAAATGGGAAATTTGAGTTATGGTGGTAAAGGAAGATGAATTCAGTGTTGCTTGTCTTGAGTTTTAGATGATTATAGACATCTAGTGGGGAAATACCCTGTAAGTTATTGATCCTCATTTAGTGATAAACTAGTTGAGTTTAGCTTTGTCCAAAACAGTAGTCTGTTCTCTCTTGGCTTGGTCAGAGGGATACAGTGTTCTGGTTTGGATATATCTGAGTTGAGTATATGTGTCATAGGTGGTATACCAGATGTATCCTGCTTATCTCTCCTGATCCACTCTTCACTCTTTTATACTCTGCTCTGTGATCCAGGAGGCTAACCTATATGGATTACATCAGCAAGTCCCTTTCCCTTCTTGGCTTCTGGCAGAGTTTGAGCAGTAGAGATCCCTGGCAGGACATCAAAGGGAGGGAAGAAACTGAGGTCAAAGTGTTTATTCCTGGCTTTCTCCTTGCAGGATTGCCTTAGGCTGGCTACTGTCCCTTAACTAAAAGTCACAGCTCTCTCAGGGGGACTTTTTCTATACCATGTTTTCCTTTTTTTCTTTTACCTGTTTCCTCCCCTCATCCTTTTGGGCATAGGGGTGTAGTAACAGCCCCAAGTTACTGTGCTATCTCTCCCTATTGGTTTTCCTACATCCTGCCCACACCTTTGTATAGTCCTTTTGTTAAACTTTCCACTAATTATGTAATTTGAGTGTGCCATCTGTTTCCTGCTGGGACCCTGACTGATACAGATGAGGTCTCAATTTTCAAAGAATTAGAATACAGTGAAATAAGCCTAACAAAATATGACTAAATATGATTCAATCTGTCTGTCTCTGATTAATCTAGGCTCTTGCAGAGCTTTCAGATAATCATTCTGAACTGCAGTCTTTAGCATATCTAGACACATGGGAATGCCAGTTCATGGAATATTAATAATAACTAGCATTTATTAATTACTCTTTCCATGCATGGTGCTAAGCATGTTTTATGTGCATTATTTCACTTCACCTCCACAGCAACCCTATGAAGTAGGTAATGTTTGTTTTTAATCTCCTTTTTATAGATGAGGAAACCAAGGCCCAGAGAGATTAAATAGTCTTCCAGAGATTTCACAGCTAAGAAACCAAAGAGCTGGGATAGAAATTCGGGTCTGTCTGACTCCATAGCTCATGTTCTAAATTTGAAGTGTGGTCTTCAGTTCAGCAGCGTCTGGGAGTTTGTTAGAAATGTAGAATCTCAGGTTTTACCTCACACCTACTGAATCAGAATCTGCATTTTAGCAAGATCCCCAAGTGAATTACATGCATATTAAAATTTGAGAAGCAATACTTTAAACCATGTTGCTATTACAGTCTGCCTATTACAGACTACTATAGAAAGTTCTGTTTGATTGATGCTGGGTAAAAAGAACATTTACTATTCTGTGCTCTTTAACACTAACATATGGCCTTCTAACTGGAATCTGAAAAGCCAGTGCTGTCATTTTTGAGACAAGGGCATTAAGAGTCATTTGAGAGATGCCAGGAAACAGCCTGAGCTGTCACAGTCACTACCTCTTCCCCTTAATCTCACCCCTCCCTTTTTTTTGAGACATGGTCTCCTCTGTTGCCCAGGCTAGAGTGCAGCAGCAGCATCATAGCTCACTGCAACCTCAAACTCCTGGGCTCAAATGATCCCCCTGCTTCAGCCTCCCAGGTAGCTGAGACTACAGGCACATGCCCCCACACCTGGCTAATTTTTCTATTTTTTGTAGAGATGGGGTCTCATTAGGTTGCTCGGGCTGGTCTTGAGCTCTTAGTCTCAAGTGATCCTCCTGCCTCGGCCTCCCAAAGTGCTAGGATTACAGGCATGAGCCACCACACCCGGCCTCACCCTTTTCTTGTCACTGTTGATATCTGCTTTAAGAAAGCATATGAGATGATAAATCTATGAAATGTGCTCTATCTCACTAGTAATTAGGGAAATTCAAACTAAGACCACAGTGAGATACTACTGCACATGCATCAGAGTGGCTAAAATGGAAAAAGACTGACATTATCATGTACTGAGGAAAATGTGGATCTAATGGAGTGTTTGTACACTACTGGTGGTAATGTAAATTGGTACAATTACTTTGGAATCCTCTTTGGCAGTATTGACCAAAGCTGAACTTAGGCATACTCTAATGACCAAGTAATACTACTAGATATTTAATCAAGAGAAACCCTCCCACATGTATATAAAGATACACATGCACATATATCTATATATCTATATATATATTTCCATTGAAAGATTTTGTTGGAGGTAGTAAAATATGGAAAGCAACCTAAATGACCATCAACAGAATGAATACGTAAATTATGGTATATTCATCTAATGGGATTCCATAAAGCAGTTAAAATGAATTATAGCTGTATGTAGCAACATAGAACTAGGGCAAAATGTATCAAAACCATACTTTTGAGGGGAAAAGTTCCAGAAAATTCTGTATGATAACATTTATGTAAAGTATAAAAACATAAAACAGTATCCTATTATGTTATATAGGATATTGTTTATGGTACATGCATAGATAGTAAAAAGAAAATTTTAAAAAATATTTTATGTTTAGGATACATGCATAGATACAGTGTTTATGGTATGTGCATAAATAGTAAAAGGAAAAAAAGTTCTCACTACATACACGCATACACACACACACACACACACGGTCAGTTAGTTGCAGAACTAGGACGAGAAGCCAGTTCTCCTTATTCGTCTTTAACCTAAGTAATAGAGGCTTCAAAATCCAAAGGGTGTGCATGATCATTAACTTGGCTTCCTGTCTCTGGTAGCTAGGCCTTTTGTAGCTCAGAACACATTATGGGAGCCTGGTGAGTTTGGGGAATCAGGAGGATTAATCATCTCTTTTACATAAAGGCAAGGTTGCTACAAACTTTTTTCCATATCCTCACCCTCTGTCTACTGGCCAGGAATGCTGAGTTTGACCTGCTTAAGGGTATCATTAAACAGGGTAATGTGAAACGCTAGTAAGCAGTGACTGTTCCAACTTAAAGCTGAACTCCTCCAGCACTTCTCAGTCATGTTTGACTAGCTCTGGCAGCAGCCGCTGGACACAAAACCCAGCCCAGAGAACCAAAAAAGTTATAAATGGTCTCTGGTGTGATTAAAATGGACCATTGGCAAAGTGGCTGGATCAAAATTCTAAGTTCTGAACAACACAGTTTTTCATGTAAAGGGCCTGCAGGGTATTTAGGAGAAAACAGAATTCTGGAAAATGAAAGGCAGTACATGGTCCCTGCTCTCTACTGTGGTTAGTTTTTTCTCAATTACTCAGTAATTGCCTTTAAATTCCCCAGGCTGTTAAGCCCTTGAAAATCTACCGGAGGGGTATGTAAGATAGGGAGAGTAAGAGAGAGTTTTAGAAGGGCACGGAAAAAGGAGGAAAATAAAAAAGGAGACTCTGTTGAATGGGTTGTTTCTGTTCTTTGATGATCTGACCCACCTGTTTTATGCATTTGATCTAGTAATGACTCATGAGGAGAACCTTAGAAGAGGTTTGAGTTCTAGTCCTGGCTTCACAAGTCCACTAGCTCAGTGACCTTGAACAAATCAATTAACTTCTTTGAACTTCAGATACTTCATCTATAAAATGGAGATAATACTAATATTTACCCAGTAAGGTTGTGGAGGTATGTAAAACACATAGCATAGTGCCTGGCACAAGGTAAGTAAGTAATTAATAGCTTAATGATGATCATTTTTGTTGTTGTTGTGACAGTGTCATGGGAGCAAAGGAGGGGAGCTTTTTGAGTAGGAGAGGGAAGTGTGGTCTACATAATAAATGCAGCAGAGAGGTCAAAGAGGATGAGGACTGAGAAAAGGCTAGGGTTTTGAGTCTTGATTAGAAATGCTGAGTGTTGTTTACACTTGAGACTTATCTTCTGAGCTTCTCATTTTTACTGGAAATGGGAATTAGAGTTTAAAAAGAAAATATCTCACTTTTTGTGCTCAGGATACATATTTACTTTAAGTTCAGAGGAAGTGATGTTTATAGGGAGAGTATGTAAGAAGGTAGCTGCAGCTGTGACAGCCATAGTAGACTCTTTCTGCTCATCCATTAGAACTTTCTGTGATGTGGAAATGTTCTTTATCTGTGCTGCCCAATGCACATGTGGCTATTGAGCACTTGAAATGTGGCTAGTGTGGCTCAGGAACTGAAATTCTAATTTTACTTCATCTTAATTAGTTTTAATTTAAATAGCCACATGTGGGTAGTGGGTACCATAATGGACAGTGCAGCTCTGGCTGCCTTGAAAAAGCCATCAGTCTAATTAGGGAAGCAAGGCATATACTCTTGAGACCAGTTAAATACCAAAAGAATTGGGGTCAGACAGTAGAGACTTAATTGTTCAGAAAAACAATGATATCCTTCAGGCTGGAGAATTTAAAGAGAGTCTTGTAGAGCAGGTGAAACTTGGGCTTGACCTAGAGGGATGTATAGTGTTTGGATAGGAGGAAAGAAGGCAAGAGGTTATTCCAGATGGGTTGGAGGGGGTAAGCAAAGGTTTGGAATTAGAAATGCCTCCTATATGAGAAGTTAGAGGACAATGGCCATTCTAAAATAGACCATTCATATTAGGAGTTAGGTGAGTTTGGGCCAGGTCATGGACAGCCTTGAGTGTTAGCACATAGAGTTTGGGCTGTCCTCACAGGCCAGGGTTTTGCAAAGCTTGTTTAAAACACAGATTCCTGGGCCCCACCTTGACCTACTAAATCAAATTTTCTGGGTTGGAGCCTAGGACATCAGTAGTTTAAGCAAGCTCCCCAGGTGTTGATGATGTACATTCAAGTTTAAGATCTATTAGATAGGCAGAAGGGAGCTCGTGGAAGCTTTTAGTCAAAGGAGTGATGTGATGATAAAAGTATCTTAGGAAGCTTAATAAGGTGGGAAAGTGTAAGATGTAGAAACTAGAGTAAGGAAACCAGTTAGGTGACTATTAAAGTAGTTCAGATATGAACTTCACAAGTCCAGATCTTCTTTCTGGCTAGTATCTAAGCTATTTTAGTTTAGACAACTAAATAACTTTCTCTTTTTTGTGCTTCAGCTTCCTTATCTATTAACTAGAGATGATCATGGCTCCTATTCATAAGGGCATTTTGAGTGTTAAGTTAGATCGTAAAGGGCTTACAACAGTACCTGACACATAGTAAGCACTCAATAAATGTTGGTATTAATATTATTTAAACTAAAGAGGTCTTTAGTTTATTCCAGTTTGCATAATAGTTAAAGCCAGTCAGTTACATTGCACCAAAAAAAGTGTTAAATGTGCCCATTCGGCATATTAAAACTAAGTACTAGACTTTTTGGTTAATGAGTTGTATTTCAAAGCATAATGCTTCACTTAATTTAACATATGATTATCCATCATAAAATAAGTCTAAACAGAGGATGAATAGTTCTTCCCACTGAATGTATTAACCTGTGGTTAGTTCTTGGCTATGAATTGTATATTTTTTTTAAACTTTGTACTTTTTATATTGCTACTAGCTTTCAGTGAATGCTGTTGATGACATTTATTTCTAAAGAAAAGAAGGGTCTCTTTTTTGCTCTTCTAGGGGACTGATAGTGAAAATAAAATTCAATTTCTTGTCTAGGCGTGTGGCCTGGTGTCAGTTGATGTACCCTGGGGGTGTGGCAACAGCTTGCTGAAGAAATGAGAAAGTCTCTTCTGGTGCCTAACTTGGTAGTTTGTGAACCTCTGGCTGCTGCTTCACTCTTCCTCCAGGCCTTACTGGAACAGAAGCTTCTAGCTTCTCCAGCTTCCTTTGCATAGTCGACTAGCCTGAAGTAACTCTCAAGATGCATTCTTCAAGTCTTGGGGTCAGAGAGGGAAGGAAACAGCTGAAGACCCATGATAGCTACCTACATACCTCTGAGCCAGGCTGAGCCAGGACGTTGCCTCAGACTCTTCTGTCTGCTTTCAGAAACAACGCCACTGCTAACTTTGTTCCCTTAGGTTCTTTAAATGGTTGGAAAAGATAAGTCTGTGACATGGTTGGTTAAGATTCTTTTTTTAATGTTTTGAAAAGATTAATGCATATTTTCCCTGCCACCTCCCTAGTTGTCCATTTCCCTTCCTGGAGGCAGTCACTGTTACCAGTTTCTTGTGTATCTTTCCAGAGATATTCTATACATATATGTATACCCTTAATTTTTATACAAATTGTAGCATATCATAAATGCTATTCTGCACTTTGCTCTTTTCCCATACTATATATTGGAGACTGTTTCATATCAGTACATACAGAGCTTCTGGATGTTTAGGTTGCATCCAATCTTTGGCTATTATCAACATGCTTATACATATTTCACATGTGAGAGTATATCTTTAGGAGAAATTGGTTAGAACACTTTGGTGATTGTTCAAGTGGCTATATAACCACAGTACTGTGTGTGTAATCAATGTGCCATGCTTAAATATGGGGTCATAGGTTGTTAGAGAGGATGTTAGAGCTAGAAAGGATCTTAGAGATTCCAGAGAAAGCCAAAATCACATAGAGACTTAGAGGCAGAGCCAGGACTAAACCCACAGTTTTTTACTCCAGTCCATAATGTAGCTCTTTTTACTACACCACACTGCTATCTGTGAGAGATTTGGCATGGCCTGATTTCTGTCCCAACAGGCAGGACTGGGCATTATCTGGCCCACTGTGATGTCACTACCCTGTCTTTACCTGATTTCTCTTTCCGGAGTCTGACTTTGCCAAGCTAATTTTCCCTACTTTCCCTGATGCTCTGACTAATAATAACTATTTTTTTCTTTTTAAGTTAAAACTGAAGTCTTTTATAGTTTAGGGACTCTTTCTTTAGTAGTAAAGTCAAGTAGGAGAGGCAGGAGTGCTAGGGAGGTGATCTGGTAATGGCCCAAGATTAATGATCTTTCCTGTTGCTAGAAACTCTTAGCTCATCCATTGAGTCATCATGCAGTCTAGGGGGAATTGCTTTCTCTTCTTAGCACTGCTGGGATATCGCCTTCCCTTGGCCATAAGACTGCTTATGTGCCAACGAGTGCTTAAGGTGCCCAATAAGAAAGAATGTGAAAGTGTATGCACATAATTTCATTCTTACTGTATTATACTAGGGAAGTGATATTCTTTGTGTGAGGGAATCAAGAGCTTTGGTGTCAGGGACAGACCCTTGGCAAATGACTCTTAAGCCAATCTTAACTCTAGCCCAGACCACAGAGGGGTCAACTGCTGTGAATTGTTATGAAATGCACACTCTGATGAAACTGTTCTAGGAACAGACTGTAGATCTATCCCTAGGACACTTTTTCTCAAAGTATAATCCTCTGAGTACCTGCATTGCTTGAAGGTTGGGGCCCCGGAGTCTGTAAGTAGCCCTCCTCTGCCCTCAAATGATTCTTATGTGAACTTAACTATAAGAAATACTGCCTAAGAAATGGTAAATTGGGGAGATGGTCATGAGTCTTTCAATTTGGGGTGGCCTATAAAATTAGTGATAATAGCTGACTAGCAATTCCAGGTTGTATATGGTTATTTCATTTGGGAAGACATAAAGACTGGGTTAGGTGCCCCCTATGTACTCCCACAGACCCTGTCCTTCTATCATAACCCTTATCATTACTGTATTGTAATTGAATGTTTTTGTTCCTTCCCTGTATAATCCAGAGGGTTCTTAGTTGTGAGCAAAAGAAATTGACTGGCTAATTCAGGCAGAAAATGTATGTATTGAAAGCACATTGAATAGCGCACAGAATCACCATTTAAACTGGAGAACCAGACTCAGGGCTACATAGCCAACACCACAGCTGCCACTGTTACTACCACCACCACTCCTCCTGCCATCAGCGTTAGCTCACATCCTCCAAGGAGCAGATACCAAGGTGGGATTAGACATGCAAGAGATTTATTAGGGGAAATGCCCATGACAGAAAACAGGGTGGGAACTAGAAGAGGCTAGGAGAGCTGTCAGACTGCGATGTAAATCTGACCTTTGTGGATAAGACAAAGCAAGAAGAAGGTTGGGGAGGAAGAGTCTTAGACTGAAATGCAGTTCTAATAAAATTTGGCCAAGCTGATGGGGAGTCCTGTAGCCAAAGCCACCTGTAGGAATAATTTTATGTCTCCCAGAGATGGGCCTGATTTAGTATCCCTGCTATGCTCAGTCATTGGCTGGGAGCAGTGTGGGCCTCATAGCACAGCAGCAAATACCGGGGTGAATTTAGAACATAGCAGCTAGGGCAAAGGTCAGTTACACTCCCCACATTGGGAGAACGGAGAGGCACATTTTCATAGCTGTCTCAGTCAGATTTTCCACTGCTTTGGGTTGCTGACTCCCAATTCAAGGATGGATCCTTGGATTGAGTGAGCGTAAGTCACATACCTGTGTCCTCACTGCAAGGGGTCCTGCTTCCCACCAAGATTCCTAAGCTCTTTCCCCCAAATAAAGGGGTTCAGATGCTGGACAGCAACACCCCCCCAAAAAAAGGACAATTGTCCACTACACTGTGTGAACTTCTTGAGAGCAGAGATCTTTGTCTTGATCATTGCAATTACAAATATTTACAAATAAATGTTTATTGAAATAATTGAATGAATGTAGCCAGCTGGTGTTCAAATGCCCTTACACACACAAACATACATGCACATACACACATACAAAATCAATCAATCAATCAATTTAGCCATCAGGGAAATGCAAACCAAATCCACTAAGATGGCTATAATCAAAAAGATAACAACTGTTGTCAAAAATGTGGGGAAGTTGGGACGATCATACACTGCTGATGGAAATGTAAAGTGGTACAGCCACTTTGGAAAAGTCTGGCAGTTCCTCAAAAGTTTACACATGGTTACCATATGATCTTGCATTTTAATCCTAGGTATATACCCAAGCAAATTGAAAACACATATTCATGCAAAAACTTATACAAAAACGTTCCTAGCTGCTTTATTCATAAGAGCCAAAAGTGGAAACAACCCTGTGATGGTTAATTTCATGTGTTAATTTGGCTAGACTGTTGTACCCAGTTGTTTGGTCACATGCTATAAACATTAAAATCAGTAGACAGTGAGTAAAATGGATTACCCTCCATAATGTGGGTGAGCCTCATCCAATCAGTTGAAGGCCTCAAGAGCAAAGGCTGAGGTCCTCTGAAGAAGATGGAATTCTGCCTCCAGACTGCAATGTAGAAATTCTGCCTGAGTTTCCAGCCTTCGGACTCAAGACTGCAACATCAACTCTTTCCTGAATTGCCAGCCTGCTAGCCAGCTCTGAATTTCAGACCTGTCAGCCCCCACAACTGCATAAGCCAGTTCCTTAAAATAAATCTCCCCCCCTCTTGCCCCAGTTGGTTCTGTTTCTCTGTGATATATCCATACAGTGGAATATTACTAACCATAAGCAGGAACGAGAGGGGGTGTTGGTCCCAGGGCCCAGCCGCCCCCACCAAAAAAAAAGAAAAGGAATGAAGTCCTGATACCTGCTACGACATGGACGAACCTTGACAACATTATGCTAAGTGCAAGAAGCCGGACACAAGGTCATATATGATCATATATTGTATGATTCCATTTACATGAAATGTTCAGAATAGATGAATCCATTGAGATGGAAAGTAGATCAGTGGTTGCCTAGGGCCGCGGGGAGGGGAGAATGGGAGCGAGTGATTAATGGGTATGGGTTTCTTTAGGGTGATGAAATGTTCTGGCTCTAGATTGTGGTAATGGCTGCATGACTTTATATTAAAACCACTAAATTGTACACTTTAAATGGGCGAATTGTATGGTATGTGAATTATATCTCAATAAAGCTATATCCATTTCATCCCCTCATCCCCTCCTCCCCCCCACCAGGCAGTGTCAATAGAACTAGCCAGCTGCCTGGCAACACCCATCATCCCCAGATTCCATGCTGCATTTTGTGACAGCACTTCTTTCCCTTCTAGGCTAATTTAGATGTTCGTTTTTAACCAGATTTGCTGAAGAAAAATGCTAGGGGTGAGGGTTGCAAGGAACTCACTTGTGTTTTGACTCCAGGCCCAGATCCCAGCTATGGATGATACTAATGAGGGAGTGGCTCAGAACTAACAAGCGAGAGTCTTTGTCCTCAGGAAACTTACAGTGAAAACAGAAATAAGACCCAGCTGATACGTGACTGATTTTACATTAGATATCTTTTAAGGATGCTAACAACCGAAACTGAGCATTCTATAGAAAAAAACTAGCCTCAGCAAAAGCGAGACCCTGTCTCTACAAAACACAGAAAAATTAGCTGGGTGTAGTGGCACGTGCCTGTAGTCCCGGCTACTTGGGAGGCTGAGGCAGGAGGGTCGCTTGAGCCCAGCAGTTTGAGGTTGCAGTGAGCTATGACGACGCCACTGCACTCTAGCCAGGGCAACAGAGTGAGATTCTGTCTCAAAAAGAAAAAGAAAAAAGCCATCCTTCCATCCTAGTGACTGGTTTTCTGGACCTTGCCCGTCACCTCTACCAACATGTGTTCCGTAACTGGACTGTCAGCCACTTGCTGCACTGCTTCTCTGTCTTTCCTCTCCTCTTCCCTCATGAATGCCAGGCACCTCTTACAAAGCAGCTCTTGGAGGCCTATAAGCAGTTTTCAGGCCGCAGTGGCTTGGAAAGCTCAATCCTATCCCTGAACCTTACATGGTTCAGAGGGGTTCTGAATGCTGATAAAGATGCCCAGAGCTTTCAGACCAGATGACTTTTAGATCCGTTCTTTGTTCCTGCTGAGTCAGGGGTCAGATCTTGATCCTCCATTTCTTACAGAATTCTGGTGCTTTTCAGAGGGAGAAATTGACCCTGAACACTACTTAGCATTCAGGGGGCAGCCTAGGGATCACCTCGATGACCAGTCCTTGGGAGATCAGTGCTCTTAATGGGCAAGGGGTCCCCGGGGCCTCATCAGTCTCATGACTGCCAACATTTTCAGCATCTCTAGTCCTAAGAAGAGTAAAGAGCTGGAATCTAGAGATGGCGTGAAAGACCAAAAAGAGTGTTGGACAGAAACGGCAAATTCTCAGTTAGCTCCTCCCAGCAGGACAAAGGTACAGGGAAATAAGAGACCAGAGGATTTAGTGACCTAAAGCGTCAGAGAGTCCTAGGGCTGAAAATAGAGAAGCTGGTGGGTAAGGGGATCAAATGACAGGAAATTTAACAGATCTATATCAGCTATGGGGGGATCCCCCTAAAAGTGTAATAGTAGGGGCTCCCTCAAGGAACCTATAATAATTCAATTGAGGGATAAAAATTAATACACTTGAAATAATTCCAAATTTGGTGCCAAACTGTGGTATTGACAAAAAAAAAAAAAATGCCGTAGGAACTCTGAGAAGGGACAGATCATGTTGGCTGGCAGACATCCTCTGTGAGCTGAATACCCTGGCTCCAGTGGCCACAGCTTTTAGAGATGAGTGTGTCTGAGTCTTGCATGGTTTCTTGGAGGAAGTATGGGGGAGGAAGATTCATCATCATCACCATTTGTCAGTCACCATCGTCATCAACAAGTGTCACAATAAACATTCATTAAGCATCCCTCCCTCACTAACTTTACACTTCTGTTGGGGAGGCAGGGCAAACATGGAAAGAGGTGAACGACTAGTACAAGAGAGCATGTGCAAGTAGCACAAAGACAGAAAAGTGAAGGTCCGGGAGATCAGAGAAGGCTTCCTGGAGAAGGTAGTCCTTGAGCTAACCCTTGAAGGAAGGTTAGCATTTGGATTAATGGAGAAAGGGGGCAAAAGGGGCTGTAAATGGTATCAAGGCACAGAGGTGGGAGTGAGCAAGGCAAATATGAGAGGTGAGAATAACAGCTGGATTGAAGCAAAGGGTGTGTGGTAAGGTAGCATGGGCGATAAAATTTGAGAGGAAAGTAGTGTAGTGATTATAGAAAGCCTTGAATGACAGGAGTCATTTTGGAACAAAGTAGGAAGTCATTGTAGATTTGTGTATTTGGGGAGAGATGTCACAGAGAAGGAGGAAAGGCTAAAAGAAAAACATTGGGATTCTTCATTCTTCCTAGCTTTGCTCTCCTGTGTTAGGGTGACCAACTCACCCCACCCCAGCAAAATGTGATGAGTTGGTCACCCTGCTTGAGACCCATCTGTGAACAGGTTCCTAAAGCAACCCCAAGAGGTTCTGCCTCATATACTGCTGATGGAGAACCTCGTCCCAACCTATCAACACTTTGTCTGAAGTTCTCAATAGCGTTGACCTCACTTGTGAAATGGAAAGGAGGAAGAAGCAGCCTCCTAGCCCAGCTGCTAGCACAGGTGCAGACCAAGATGGGGAGTCTACTTCAGAAGGCAACCTTTAGATGTATAATCTACCCCTAAATCAGCCCTGGGGAAGGGAGGCAGCAATCGTGGGAATCTTAAACAACAACACAACGACAAGACTAAGTCTATCTTGAGGCCATCATTTTGGTGGCTGCTACTTGGCCACTCCCCATATAGATTCGTTTTACTGACTTCCTGCAGCAAAAAGAGATTGGCACAGGCTCTGCTACATTTGTATTATTACCAGGAAACAGATGTTTTCTCTTTTTCTCCGGGGGTTTAGAATTATGCAAATTAAGGCATGCAAACAAAAGCTCAGTGAGGTGGGGGAGGATTGCTCTTAAGAATCCAGGCAATTTTCAGAGCTCTTTAAGACACCCCTCTCAGTTTTTACTAACAGCTCTCTTGGCTCTTCTCCAGACTATTTAGAACTTGGCACCTTTTCAGAACCTTTCAGCCAAAGACCTGAAAGTTCATTCCAAAGCTCCTATCTTGGCCTCATTTTGCAAGTGAAGAAATCAAGGTATATAATATGAGCTTTCAGTGTCTGTGGGCTGATCTTGAGTCTTGACCTCTATCCTGTTCTATCTTCCTTCTGCTGGAAAGTCTGGCTCAATTGCCTCCCGGGTTCCCTCTCCAGTGATGTTATCTGGAGGGCAATAGGACCTAGGGAGGTTCAAGCCTGAGGCGGACCGAGGAAGACACACCTGCCTAACCGCGTGGGTTGAGTGAATGTGGGAGCGAGCCTCTTAACAAGTTAGGCAGGGCGGGGTAGAAGTGGGCGTCTGCTGCTCTTGGGGAAGAGGAAAGCTGCGCCTCCCTCCTGGGTCCGAGGGGTCGTGGTGAGAAGTGCTTCTGAAGAGTGGCCCAAGCCCCTTTTTGTCGCGCCTCTCCACAGGAGCATCCTTCGGCGGCTGGGCGCCATTGGAACTCTCTGGCTGGTTTTGTTTGGCCCCAGCTGTCCCGCCCATCTCTCCCGCCCCCGCCATCCTGGTGCCGTCGTTCCCGAAGCTGCCAACCTCTCGCGGCCGGAATCGCGGGCCAGGCAGGACCCTGGCAGCAGACGGCATCGAAGAGTTTGGCGACATCTGGCCAGCCGGGTTGGCGCCCTGCCCGTTGAGCCTCTCACTAGCAAAGTTCCTCTCAGGAGAAGAAGCCTGTCTAGCCTTTTCTTGATCCTGCAGAGCGCGCGCATTCTGCTTCTCCCCTTGGAGACTGGCTCGCTCGTGGACAGAGTTGTGGCACTACCCCAGCCCCGGCCCGGCTCTCTTGGGGGCGGGGCTCGGGGAATCCGAGCAGCCATCCTGAGAACCTTGCACTCAGCGGCGGTCCTGAGAGCGCGCTGGTGCCCGGGCGAGCGGGCGAGCTGATAGCCACATCCTAGCAGTAGCTAGGATACCTGGGACGGAACTGAGTCCCCAAAGGGACTCTCAGGCTGCGCCCCCTCTTCTGCCCTGGCTCGGTTCTCCGCCGGCTTGAGGGGGCACACGACTCCGTGCGAGGAGCTGCTGAGTGTCGGTTCCCCCATAGAGCGGCTACCCCCTGCCTGGGGTCTGCGAAGGGAGCCGCCAGGGAAGCAGCTGTTCTTTCTCATGGCTCTTCGTGCGCCTGGAATTGGACTCCGGACTGGCCGCTGGGATGCTTGCTTTTGTCTTGTCCAAGTTTCACAGCATACATGTTGATTGGAATCCTGGGCCAATCAAGAGCCAAGTTCAAAGTGGTACTCGGGGCTCTCCATCTCCGACTCCAAGTCGAGTTTGAGTCTAGGAGAGAGGGGTCTCCTGCTCTAACTAGAGGATCTGCGTTCCGTAACGACTTAACAGAGTACTCCTCACTGATACCTGGACCGCAGTGGCTACAGGGTTCTCTTGGGGATGGGTGGGAGGGTGCTCTGAACACCAGACCACAACACTCAGAAAGAACCTCGACAATGGACAGAGTTTATGAAATTCCTGAGGAGCCAAATGTGGGTCCGGTTTCATCTCTGGAGGAAGATGTCATCCGTGGGGCCAACCCCCGCTTTACCTTTCCATTTGGCATCCTCTTCTCCACCTTTTTGTACTGTGGGGAGGCTGCATCTGCCTTGTACATGGTTAGAATCTATCGAAAGAATAGTGAAACATACTGGATGGCATACACTTTTTCCTTCTTTATGTTTTCATCCATTATGGTCCAGTTGACCCTCATTTTTGTCCACAGAGATCTAGCCAAAGATAAACCGCTGTTGTTATTTATGCATCTAATCCTCTTGGGACCTGTTATCAGGTGAGCAACTTTTTAATCTCTTCTCCATCCCCACCCCTGCTCCAGACTTGTGCAGAGAAAGGTGCAACTAATATTTACAAGATAGTTACTATGCCTGTAATCTAATCGATTCTCCCGTTCCCTCCCACTCTTGGCTTCCCTGTCTACTAACCAAAAGAACTTGACTGAAATCTTAAATGCCACCAGGATGAACATCTGGCATGTGCCTGTGTTCCAAAACTATGAATACCATTGATAAGACTTCATTAGACAATGTTTGCTGTCTGGATTTGGGTTGTGAAAACTAGTATGGAACCAAAAGACGTGATCACCCTGCGCACACAGGCCATAGCTGCGGAGTGTGTAATTTTGACTCTGCCTTCTGGATGCTCTGTAAATTGGATGAAAATCCGTCCCCCCCCCCACCACCTTCCATCACATCTCACATTCGGTTTCTGTACCCTGAGCTACTTGGGCTGGTACTACTGCTATTTTCAAGTTTTCCAGAGTAATTTGACGTCTGGAAAAATATCTTAAACCATCTGTGGTAATCTGGTACCCCAACCCAATGTAGTTCACTTGTCTGTCAGTTCATCAGGCTCCTGTTTATCTCTTTGTATATTTCTGCAATAAAGGTACACAATTGGGAGGGGGCAAAGGAAGATAGTCCATCTCTCTATGTGGATGAAGTAGCACAATGTCATAGTATCAAGCATTTCCATTCAGATTGCCTTGAAGGGAAGAGAATGTGCTTAATCCTAGGGAGACAGGTATCTGTGTCAGCAGTCTCATCTGGATGCTATGGAGTTTTCAAGGTAGGGAGACACTACAAAAACTTATGAGTTCAAGAGGGAACAATGAACCAAGTTTGTCTTGATTGCAAGAGGCAGACACCTGCAGTCAGCTGAGGAATATGGGTCAGAGTGTTGCAATGGGAAGGTATCGTTAGACAACTAAAAACAGTCTGTGAAACGGATTAAGAATGGAAACTCCCCCCTTTATAAAATATTTTATCTGTAAATATATAATTTTTATTTGTCAATTATACCTCAATAAAGCTGGAAAATGTTTTGATCAATATATTTTTAAATGGAGAAGACTTGATTAGGCTCTATCAGAGAAAATATAGGATATCAACAGAAACAGTGGCCTGGAATTCAGGCTACATGGAATCTGGTCCTCCCTCTGTCATTGACTAGTTGTGTGGCCTTGAGGAAATCTCTGCCGATGCCTCGGGCCTCAGTTCCTTCATCTGTAAAATAAATGGGTTGGGCGGATCATGGGTCTCAAACTCAAAAGCTTGTGGGAGCCAGGCAGGTATCATAAATGAGTGAAGTGGGCCAGGTATAAGATAAACAGTAGCCTAGTGTGTGATGATAAATGAAAATGAAGTCTCAACGGTAGAGAGATGGTGAGGAGTAGTGAGTACCATGGCAATCTGAAGTCCTCCTGACCTGCCTAAAGGAGGCAGCTGCTCAACAGTTCTGGCCTAATGCTTCCATGTTGGAATTCTGACCTACTATTGCCAGATCCCCCAACTTTTCAGGAGAAGCTTCCAAGACAGGATTTTATGTGAAATGTCATGATTTTAAATTTTGACAACTGACTTAAAAAAAAAAAGAAACCACCACAGTATAGGTCAAACCAAATCTGTTGGTCAGATATGACTCAGCTGGCTTATATGCAATCTTTGGCCTGGGTGATCTAAAGGTCCTTTCCAGCCTGGTGCCATGTCTTATACCTGTAATCCCAGCACTTTGGGAAGCCAAGAAGGTAAGATCGCTTGAGCCCAGGAGTTCAAGACCAGCCTGGGCAATTTAATGACACCCACATCTCTACAAAAAATAGTAATAAAAAAATTAGCCGGGAGTGGTGGCGCATACCTGTAGTCCCAGCTACTTGGAACTATTGCTTGAGCCCAGAAGTTTGAGGCTGCAGTGAGCTATGATTGGGCCACTGCACTCCAGCCTGGGCGACAGAGCGAGACCCTGTCTCTAAAAAAAAAAAAGGCCCTTTCCAGTTCTGAGTCTTTGAAGTTAAACTGTAAAAGGAAGACCTCATCTGGAACTTGGAACCAAGAGTTTAAAGATGTCACTAGAAGAGCCAGGAAACCACTCTTCTCTCCTTTTTCAAATGCAAATTGAGTTAACTTAGCAAGAACTCTCAAAATGCAAATTTCAGCAAGTACCCACCCCACCCCCATTTTGACTTACCTTTGTTTGCCTTGTGGCCTCCCAAGCCCTTTTTGATTTGGACCCTCTCTATGTAGTGCTGAGTACTGTCTTTCATTTTTGTGGTTTAGCTTCTGCTAGAAACGATTGGGAAGCCTTTAAAACCTCCGGCAGCTAAGCCCACAGCAGAGAAAAAATAATTAAAAACTCATAAATTATACTCTTCATTTGCATATTTTCAAGGCCAATTACTTTTTAGGTAGTTAGGAACTTGATTAATGCTATCAGGCACATGAAGGTGTTTGTAGGGCCTGGCTCCCTTACATAAACTGCAAGCATACTTCTGGAAGTGAAAATGTACTGTTATTTACTGAAGCTTATAAGCAAGGCAAACACCCTTACTTAAACCAGTAAATAACCTTAAGAATAGAAGCATAAACAGAGCATTTCATGCGACCACTTCCCCTGATATTTTATTCAGCAATAGCACTGATGGGTTTGGGTTAAAATCTAAAATCTTTGGTTGAAAAATGCACTTACGCATTTTTCCTGAAGAGGAAAGAAGTGTTGCTTTTTCTTCTCTGTTCTTTCTTTTCATCTTTTTCTCTCCCAGGTCTTAGAGTTTGTCCCTAGAAAGTGGAAGTTTCAAACTACACGCTTCAGAGTGGTGCACATGCATCAATCTCAGGGTGGTCTGTGGAGAACGGCAGCCAGCACATGTTTCAAACCTTCTTACCCGGAGCCAAAGCCTAGAGAGCATGTAAATCTCTGAGCCTGGCTTTGGTCTATTTTTCTGTTAAATTACGTTGCTGTTATTACTATCCTCTCCTCCCATAATTTCTCACTCTGTATTCTTTTCTTTCTTCTCATTCTTTCGTTTATTCAGCAAATATTTATCAAATACCCACTATGTGACAAGGGCTGTGAACAGTATAAACACAACCCTTGCCCTCAATCTATTGGGGAAGATATCTTAATTTCTGACACAAACGTTCTTATTTGTCATAAGAAATAGTCCACAGTTTGCATTCATTTCAAGGTGAGTGGGGGAAGTGGTAACTCAGGTGTTCCAAAACAAGATGTTCTAGTTGCTTCTCTTCTAGTCACCACATCAGAACTGCTGAAGACTTCTGATTTACGTGGGGGAGATGGGAGGGGTATAGCAGGAAATAATATCTATATCACTATTTCAAGGATGATAGGCTGTCATAAGGATGTTCTCTTTTTTGTAAAGAAAGAATCCAGTTTAAAAGGCTGTTGCCCCCAAGCAGGTCAAGAAGCACAAAAAGTAACCTTTACAGAAATCTTTTGATATTCCCTTTGGTATATAGTTCATTCAGTTCTGAGTTGTCAAGGCTTTTAAGTACCTTTATTGCTTAAGTGGCTTCCTGTGTATATGAGAGGTTTTTTCCTGATCTCTCCTGAGACTTTTTGGCCAAGACAGTTATAGTTGTGGGTGCTTTCTTGAAAAAGCAGAAACTAAAATCATTGATTATGGAGCTGAATGCTTTGAATAAGGAATGCTCTACCTCAGGAACTTGAGGTGTTACGAAAACCAGGGCCTTTTGGAACCTTCATCATTCTCTCTCAACACAGTTTTGTGTTCAAGGCACTTTTCTACCACAGGCCTATTCTTAAAAAAAAAACAAAACAACAATTCCTTAAGTCCTCAAAGAAGTACTTCTGAAATGGTGTTCTTAGGTCAGTCAGTGACCGAACAAAAAAGGATTAGACTCATGTAACTTGTAGAAGACATGACCAACCCTTTGACTCATGAGAAATGAGCAGAACAGAAGAGAGAAAATGGAAAAAAGTAGCACAACCTCCCCAAGTTATTTTATCCCTTCATTCCAACCTCCCTTCCCAGGACAACTTTAGTTAAGTTCCCATGATGCTTTACTTCTGCAGATGTTTGGAGGCCATGATTAAGTACCTCACACTGTGGAAGAAAGAGGGGCAGGAGGAGCCCTATGTCAGCCTCACCCGAAAGAAGATGCTGATAGACGGCGAGGAGGTGCTGATAGAATGGGAGGTGGGCCACTCCATCCGGACCCTGGCTACACACCGCAATGCCTACAAACGTATGTCACAGATTCAAGCCTTCCTGGGCTCAGTGCCCCAGCTGACCTATCAGCTCTATGTGACCCTGATCTCTTCAGAGGTCCCCCTGGGTAGAGGTGAGTGGGGTCAGGAGAGGGGAGGGCTCCACTTAAATCAAGGGTCTTAGAAGTCTAGACCCCAGCTGTCTGATATACTGGGCCACTAGCTTCATGTGGCTATTTAAATTAAAATTAAATAAAATTTAAAAGTTACTTCCTCAGTAATACTAGCCACATTTCAAGTGCTCAATAGCCACATGTGGCTAGTAACTGCTTTGTTGGACAGCATAGATATAGAACATTTCCATCATTGCCAAAAGTTCTATTGGACAGCACTGGTAGATAGTCAAAGAACTTAGAGAGTCAGACATCTCAGGCCTGCCAGATTGCTTAAACTGGGATAACCAGTGTAGACTAAAAATGCCGCAGATAAACCCTCTCTGGGTCCAGAAGAAGCTAATAATATCAGCAGTTAGAAGAATATTTTCCAGCTGGGCGCGGTGGCTCACGCCTGTAATCCTAGCACTCTGGGAGGCCGAGGCGGGAGGATAGCTTAAGCTCAAGAGTTCAAGACCAGCCTGAGCAAGAGTGAGACCCCGTCTCTATTTAAAAAAAAAAAAGAAAAAAAAAGAAAAAAGAAGAATATTTTCCATTGCCCACAATGTTTAAATTATGCTGTTAGTTTTATTTTTTTGTTTTGTCTGTTTAGATGGCTGTCTTTAATAAGAGGTTCCCAAATATCACTGATCATCAGAATCATGTGGTAACAGAATGGGAGAAAATATCTGCAAACTACCCATCTGACAAGGGATTAATAACTAAAATATATAAGGAACTCCAACAACTCAATAGGAAAAAAATGAAATAAGCTGATTAAAAAATGGGCAAAGGATCTGAATAGACAGTTCTCAAAAGAAAACATACAAATGGCAACAGATATATGAAAAAATGCTCAACATCATTAGTCATCAGAGAAATGCAAATCAAAACTACAATGAGATGTCATCTCACCCCAGTTAAAATGGCTTTTATCAAAAAGGCAATAATGAATGCTGGCGAGCATGTGGAGAAAGGGGAACCCTCATACACTGTTGGTGGGAGTGTAAATTAGTGCAACCACTATGGAAAACAGTATGGTGGTTCCTCAAAAAGCCAAAAATAGAACTACCATATGATCCAGCAATCCCACTGCTGGGTGTATATCCAAAGGATGGGAATTCAGTATATCGAAAAGATATCTGTACTCCCATGTTTATTGCAGCACTATTCACAATAGCCAAGATGTGGAATCAACCTAAGTGTCCATCAACGGATGAATGGATAAAGAAATTGTGGTGAATACATACAGTGGAATATTATATAGCCACGAAAAAGAATGAAATCCTGTCATTTGCAATAACATGGATGGAACTGGAGAACACTATGTTAAGTGAAATAAGCCAAGCACAGAAAGACAAATCTCATATGTTCTCACTCATATGTGGGAGCTAAATATTAAAAACAATTCATCTCATGGAGACAGTAGAATGACGGTCGCCAGAGGCTGGGAAGGGTAGCGGGAATTTGGGGGGGGGGGGGTAAAGTGGGGATGGTTAATGGGTGCAAAAATATAATTAGATAGTTGGAATGAGCAAAATTTGATAGCACGACAAAGTGGCTATAATCAACAGTAAGTTAGGGTATACTTTAAAATAACGAAAAGAATGGAATTGGAATGTTCCTAACACAAAGAAATGTTAAATGCCTGAGGTGATGGATACCCCAGTTACTCTGATTTGATTAATTCACATTGTATGCCTGTATCAAAACATCACATGTACCCTATAAAGATATACAACTATTATTTACCCATAATAATTAAAAAGAAAAAAGGAAAAAAAAAACCAACAACAAAAAAAAGAAAAAAGAATCATGTGGTAAGTTTCTTTTTAAAATTACATTCCCTCCCTAGACCTGATCAATCCCAGAGTATGGGGAGACCAGGAATCTGTATGTCTAAAAAGTACCCCAGTTGATTCTGATCAGCCGCATTTGGGAACCACTGATTTAATCATTTCTGCCAATGCCAGTGGGGAGGAAAAAAAAGGGTGTGGGACGAATACTAATGAGAGTCAGGCCTGGTTCACATTCTGACCTTCACTGTGATCTTTGGAGGAAGTCACAAAGCAATCACTGCCTTAATTTCCCACTTGTAAAAGAGGGATCCTGAAATGAGTAAGACCTCTAGAAGAGGATGAAATGTGAGTCAGTGTTTTCAAGGTTGAGAAAAAGTGCTGTTAATGAGTTATAACAGCCTGAGATTTGCTTCATCTGCTTGGGCAGAAGCTGGTACAGGTGTGGGTACAGCTTTGGACTATTTCCTTATTATTAGGTGCTGACCCTGTTTGGCAAATTCCCATGTCTCAAGTAAATGTAAGGAGAAAACTTGCCCTCTTTTCTCTTTTTCTCCTCTAAGAATTGTTCCTGAAATTGTATTGATCTTGAAGCTTTTCACATATGTAGAATTGACAATAGTTTGAGGAGAAAACTCCTTGTAAGTAATGATGCTTTTCCATCTGAGAATTTTGAGGGTCATCAAATCATCCAATTAAAATATGTATGCATTACAAAACTAATACATGCCCAAACTGAATGACCTACAGGTAATTGTATATGCACAGAAAATTTCTGGGAAGCTGTATAAAAAACTACCTCTGGGAGTGGGAATGAGAAGTCAGCAGACATTTCCTTTTTACTTTAAATCTTTCTGTACGGTTTGAAAAACTTTTCATGATCGTGTATTACTATTTTTGGTCATCATTTTTTAAATTATAAAAATCAGACGTGGTTATGGTAAAAATTCAAAACCATACAGAATAGATATAAAATAGGAAATATAATCTCACTCCTCAAAGATAATCTGTGTTAACCATCCAGTATACATTCTTCTGGACTTCTTTTTACTATGTAAATATAAACATACATACAACATATATATGTATACGTTTTTGCCCAAAAATGTACTATATAAAACATTCTATTCAGCAGTGTCTTTTTTTAAAGTACAGTATGCCAATACATCTTTTTTCAACAGTTATGTATAGGTACATATATAATATATAACAATAATAAATGTATATAAATAATATATTAAATATATTTAATATATAAATATATATATATTTCTAGGTGTTCTATCAGTTTTTAAAGGACCTGATTTTTTAAGTGCTAGGATAGTACCCAAGTAAGGTAAATGCATCTAGTACACTTTTGGAAGTGGGATAATGATGATGAAGAAGAAGGAGGAGGAGGGAGGAGGGAGGAGGGAGAGGGAGAAGAAGGAGGAAGAAGACAGCTAGAAGATAGCATTTACTAGGTTGTAGGGGCATTTCTCTAAGCCCTTTACATGTAATTTTTTCATTTAATCTTCACAACAACCCTAGGAGATAATTATTATGTCCCCATTTTACAAATGAAGAAACAGAAACACTGAGAGGTTAAGTAAATTCCCCAGGGTCCCATAAGTAGTAGGTGGCAAAGATTGGATTGGAATCCAAGGTGTCTGCCTTCAAAGCCTATGTTTCTAACTATAGCAGTATTTTGATCTATTATAGTGTGAGTCTGTCTGTAGGGAGGCAGATGGAAAGTGTTTTTACATCTACTGGCAGCGTCAGGTTTTCTTCCTCCTATTATACCACTATCAGTAAATGAGTTCTAATGTAAGGGTAAGCATCACCACACTTGGCTAGATGTATGCTCTGACATTCCCAGCTCCACAAGGAGCATCAGCTCTTGAGGATGGGACTTTGAGTGGTTGAGAAAGTCTAGAGTAGCCACTTTGAGAGTCTCCCATTCCAGTCTTTGAGATTCCAACACTAACAACTGAAGAAGAACTCAGAAACAGAGCTGTGCTTCATTTTGGATTTTCATGGGGAAATCTTCACTTTTCTTGCCCATTGGTTGACATCTCCATGCATCTAGTTTCTCTGGGTCCAGTGTTTTTATAGGAACAGAAAGCTCCAGCTTTTCTTTTGCATGAGTATTCCTTAGGCTTCCCATTTTCCTTGAGAGCACTAGATTTTTCCTAGTAATCAGTATCCTTTGACATAAAGGAAGAAAAGGAAAGGGCCACCTGTGTGATCTATAGTTGAGGCTTAGGTAGAGCAGGTTAGGGAGCATCCTGGTTCTTCTGGGCCCCTATCCTAACATATAGTGCTAGGGATGCCATGGGCTAGGAAACAGGGTTTTAAAATTTTTGAGCCACTCTGCTGGAAGTTCAGAGATTCCTAAAGCATGGGGGCAGATGATTTGATGTTGCTGATGACACATATGAGCAACTCTAGGGTATCTCAGTGAATTGGGAAACTGAGGCACATAAATAGATATTCGGTGATTTCCACAAACTGTCACACAGCTGAGCCAAGGATTTCTAATCCTAGGTATTTTATGCTGCCTCTCTAAACTCAGAAGTCTTCATTAATTCCACAAACATTTATTGAGCACCTACTATGTTCTAGGCAGTGTGTTAGGCTCTGGGAATACAGCAGTGAACAAAATAGACACAGTCCCTTCTGCCCTCATGGAATTTCCAATGCACATTTTGACACATGTCACTGGAGTTAAGCATTCTAGAAGCACATACAAACAAGGTTAGTTCCTTGAAGAAGATATATATCAAAGAAGGGATTTCTATTAGTGAGGGCACTCTCTATGAGTCTCCTAAGGCTGGATTTTTTCAGATAGAGTTCTTTCTGCCTCATTCAATGTTAGCTCAGAAGCCTGCTTCATCAGGTAGGTCTGCCCTGTCCTTTTATGTGTACTCTTCTCATGTTAGTGACTTCTCAATGTTAGTTCTAAGACCCACTCTTTTTTGAAATTTATTTTGTTTATTTACATGATTATTAAAGTAGTACAGTGTATGTTCATCATGGGAGATTTATAAAATAGAAATGTAGAAAAAAGGTTTAAAAAACTGATATAAAACCCTATTACACAAAAAAAGATATTTTGGTTCATTTTTTAAATTTTCTTTTTGTGCATGCTATTTTGTTTTATTGTATATATTTAAGGTGTACAATGTATATATGTATACAATGGCATATGTGTACATTGTGAAATGATTACCACAACCAAGCTATTTAACATATCTGTCACCTCTCATAGTTATCATTTGTGTGTGTGTGCATGTGTGTGTGTGTGTGGTAAAACACTTAAGATCCACTCTCTTGGAAAATTTCAAGTGTATAATACATTATTACCAACTATAGTCACCATGCTGTACATTAGATTTCCCAAACTAATTCATCTTGTACCTGGAAGTTTGTACCCTTTGACCAAAATCCTCCCATTTCTCCCAACCCCTGGCCCCTGACAACCACAATTCTACTCTGTTTCTATGAGTTTGACTTTTTTTAGATTCCACATATAAGTGAGATCATGCAGTATTTGTCTTTCTGTGTCTAGCTCATTTCACTTAGCATAATGTCCTCTAGGTTCATCCCTGTTGTCACAAATGGGAGGATTTCTTTCATTTTATGGCTGAATAATATTCCATTGTATGTATATATACCACATTTTCTTCATCTGTCAACAGATACTTAGGTTGTTTCTATATCTTGGCTGTTGTGAATAATGCTACAATAAACATGAGAGTGCAGATACTTCTTCAAGATACTGATTTCATTTCCTTTGGATATGAAATGAAATATGCCCAGAAGTGGGATTGTTGAATTGTATGGTAGTTCTGTTTTTAACTTTTTGGAGAACCTCTGTACTATTTTCCATAATGGCTACACCAATTTACATTCCCACAGATGATGTACAAGGGTTCCTTTTTCTCCACATCCTCACCAATACTTGTTAATTGTCTTTTTTTTAATAGTCATTCTAACAGGTGTGAGGTGATAGCTCATTGTGGTTTTGATTTGCATTTCCCTGATGACTAGTGATGTTGAGCACCTTTTCATATATCTGTTGGCCATTTATATGTCTTCTTTGGAAAAATGTCTATTCAGGTGTATGCTATTTATTTATATAGCCGTGATTATATGTGCATTTTCTCTTAACTGGGGCTCTCAAGTCCCACCTGTCATCTCTCTGGACCTCTGGGTGTGAGTATAGGCTCCACCACCAACATTGACTGATTGCCTGTTTTTTCTGTTCCTTGTTTTTTTGTTGTTTGTTTGTTTTTGTTTTGTTTTTCTTTGCAGCTGTGCTAATGGTCTTTTCCCTGATATCTGTCACCTATGGGGCTACTCTTTGTAATATGTTGGCTATCCAGATCAAGTATGATGACTACAAGATTCGCCTTGGGCCACTAGAAGTCCTTTGCATCACCATCTGGCGAACATTGGAGATCACTTCCCGCCTCATGATTCTGGTGCTCTTCTCAGCCACCTTGAAAATGAAGGCTGTGCCCTTCATAGTGCTCAACTTCCTGATCATCCTCTTTGAGCCTTGGGTTAAGTTCTGGAGAAGTGGTGCCCAGATGCCCAATAACATTGAGAAGAACTTCAGCCGAGTTGGCACCCTGGTGGTGCTGATATCCATCACCGTCCTCTATGCTGGCATCAACTTCTCCTGCTGGTCAGCCTTGCAGTTGAGGTTGGCAGACCGAGATCTTGTTGACAGAGGTCAGAACTGGGGACATATGGGCCTGCACTATAGTGTGAGGTTGGTAGAGAATGTGATTATGGTCTTGGTTTTTAAGTTCTTTGGAGTGAAGGTGTTACTGAATTATTGTCATTCCTTGATTGCCTTGCAGCTCATTATTGCTTATCTGATTTCCATTGGCTTCATGCTCCTTTTCTTCCAGTATTTGCATCCATTGCGCTCACTCTTCACCCATAATGTAGTGGACTACCTCCACTGTGTCTGCTGCCACCGGCACCCTCAGGCCCGGGTTGAGAACTCAGAGCCATCCTTTGAGGCTGAAGCGAGACAAAGCATTGTCTGATTCTATCTTCTGGGTATTTGGGGATGGGTTGGGGGTTGCCAAAACAACTATAACATTGAAGGAGAAGATGAGGCTCATGCGTGAGTACCCATCAGGACATTTTCTTGAGTTTTCTGTTAAGCCTGTGAGAAGAAAGAGCAACCCCCAAATAGGTTTTTTAAAAAAGATTTACTGCTATGTTTGGACACTGGGGGTATCGCTATATAGTTGGAAGGGTCAGAAATACTGTTCACATCCCTCCTACCCAGGTCAGTTGGGATAACTTACCTCTTAGCACCTTAGGCTCTCTATGACCTTCCAGCTCTGCCCATTTGCTTGAGGCATGGCTGAGCTGAAGACTCAGAATCCCACTAGAATATCTCCTGACTGATCAGAGGATGTGACAACTTACTAGCTATGGATGCCTCCCAGGAAACAATCTGACTAATGTGGAACCTGCAACTGTGAGTGTGGCTGGGGTCTTCTAATTCCAATGAGAAACTCTAAGAGAAAACCCCCACTATTAAAAAAAGCTGCTCCCCAAACAAATTAGCTCTTGTTAGGATTTTGCTAGTGGTCATTCAGCAAGGACCTCTCTTTTCAGCAGCCTTCATAGGCACACTTTAAGGTATTAAGGAGGGAGTGCAGAGTAGGATTCCTTCAGGGCATGAGCCAGAATGACTCATTTTCTCAGGGACCTGCATGGGCCTCCAGCTTGTCAAGTGGAATGGTTGAGTGAAACCTCTCACTTAGTGCCTCATTAACAGGGATTTCCTCCAACCCAGCTTTTCTGTGCTCTTGGCATTTTACTACTTGGTGTGGACCTCAGAGAAGCTGAACTGTAATCGAAAATGTTTCTGATATGTGGAAGAAGTGAAGACTGCTTTGTGTTTGCTACTGTCCTGAGTATTGTGTTGATTTGTTTTTTTAGGGGAGAGAGAAAGTAATAATGGCTGAGACATTACCTTCATGTTGTTTGGGGTTGCGATGGGTGGCTAACACTCCAAGGTAGAGTGAAGGCGGAGGAGGGAGACCAGATCACATTAAATCTTCTTTAGTACTGGTTTCTACCCACAGGATTTTACTTTCTAATAAGGAGCATATGTTTATCAATCCTCTGCTCATCCCTACGCCCCCAGTGGATGAATGCATGTCTCCCTTTCTAATGTATCTCAATGTTTACATCTCATATCAGTTGGGTATTTTGATGGGAATGTCAGCTGGATATCTCTGAAGTAACCAAGGAATTGAGGTTACTATGGCCGCTGCCTATTGGGCCTGGGTATCCCAGCATTTACCTAAGTAATGCTTGCCCCTCACAGACCAGGAAAATGAGAAAAATTCCTAGTAGCGTGTACCAGTTGTGGCCACCACGGTGCTTCAAGGAATTGTAAACAATCTGACCTAAGGCTTCCCATCCCCATCCAGTTTTACTCTTGAGATCATGCTAAGAATTTATCTTTAGCCCTTTTCCCTTTTCTTTTATCCAGTGTCAGGACATTATGTTGGGGGAGCTCCCTCTTCTAAGTAGCAGGGCTATTAACCAGAATTATTCTATTTCCTGGGATGGCTACTGTGGTTTTCCCAACTTTGGCCACTGTTTGGGGATAAAAGGATTGGATACTTAATTTGGGGGAGAGTGTAGTGGCTTGCTTTGGAGCAGCAGGGACTTCCTTATTCAACCCCAAGTCCCTCATTCCATTTTTCATGATGAAGAGACTTAGGTTGTTGTCATATAAAGTTCACACTGTTGTTTTCTGACTGTGTTATTCAAGGTGAACTTGAAAGAAATAACTTATCAGACCTCCAGAAGAACACACTGCCTCTTTGGAATTCAAGCAAGAATTTCTCCTCAGTGGTCACCATGCCCTCAATTAAGAGCAGGAGCAATGTGGAACAATAATTTAGTCCATAAAAGCCATGTGAATCAGCTACTTAAGGGGCAGGTGCTATGGAAATGTAAAGAGACACACACACACTGAGCCAGGCATGCTAATTAGAGCTAGAGTGGAGATGCGCAGGGCAGAAAAGTGTACCTCAGTACTGGACCAGCCAGTATTTTCCCTCCCTGTATCCTCCCCAGCCTCCTGACTTAATGTTCTGGGAATGTAGGTAGTTTAGCAAGAGGGGTGTGGAGCAGTTTCTGACCTGAAAAACCTGCTGCCCTCACCCAAGGTGATACATTATGCAAATGAATCCACAGAACTTCCTATAGGTGGTGGCCTTTCTGTTCCACAGAAATCTTCCAGATATACAGGAAAAGAAGGAATTGGGGAATATGGTAGTGGGGCAGGGGAAGTGCCTCCTTCCATTTGCAAACAATTTTTTAGTTGACTACTCTCTTTTTACCCTCTGAAATCTTAAAGTAACATAGGGTACATGTATAGGGGCAAGTCTTGCTGAGTGGAAGAGGAGGCAGAGATGGGGCCAGCAAATGGTTTCTGGAAAAGGGAGGCAGAACCACAAAGTTTGGGGGAAAGAACTAAGCCATTGTAACAACAGCTATTCCCATATTATTGGAAATTTGGTAGGCTAAGTATGGGCAAATCAGTATGTTAGGGAAGTGTATTAAACTAATAGTTGTCAGTTTCATTTACTCCACAAATACTTTAAAGACTATGGGCATAGAACTGTGAGGCATTGTGGAAGAATTAAAAAATAGCTTATGTTTATGAGTACTTACTATATGCCTGGTACGGTACTAGGCACTTTATATGCGTTATTTCATTCAATCCTCGCAACAAGCCTTATGAGGCAGGTATTTTTATCCCCCATTTTACAGATGAAGATTCTAAGGCATAGAAAGGTTATGTGACCTGCCCAAGGTCATAGCTAGTGTCAGAGCCAGGATTCAGTCTTAAGCCCTCAGGCTCCAGAGCTTACACTCTTAATCATGACACAAGCCTTTAAGTCCTCGTAGGTCCTTTGTGAATTATTTTAATATATTAGTAGTTTCAGGAGTATTTTCTGAGTTGTGGCTGTGTTCATACCAAACATTCTTTCTCCCAAACACTCCTTATCAGGGGGCACCACTCAGTTGCCTCTAGAGAGAGATCAAGTCCTACAAAGCCTGGGATAAAAACTGAGTGTGTGCTCACATGCACTTGTAGGTTGGTACTGGGTGGGTAGGGGGAAGGATGGCAGAGGGTCCATTTCCTTTCTAGTTTCAGGACATTGTCTCCTGTGTGTTCTTAAACACACACCTTCCAAGCCGTGGTTGTGGGAAGAAAACTAGAGGGAGCAATTCCCACTTAGGTTTATATGAACTCTGACTCCAGAAACAACCAATCAGGGCAGTGCTGAAGCCCATTCTCTTATACTTCTTGCCAACACTGCTTTTACTCCCACTGAGAAGCTGATTCCTAGTTCTAGAGCAGGCCAGGGGAAGTAGATGGTAGAGAATAATGATCTGCCCCCCAGCTATCATAGCACTGAGAGCCTAGGTCAACCTTCAGTGCTCTTTTAGCAAGCTCCCTCATGCCTGCACCTCGAATGGTCATGGTCCTTAGTATTACAGAGTTTATTGCCACTTCCCAGGGTAAGGGGTAGGGTAGGCATCTGTAGGGTAGGGTGCTCACCAGGACATTCCATCTAAGCCCATGGGGTCCTGTCTTTAAGAAATTATTTAGTACAAAGTCAGTTGACTCTGGACCCTCCAAAATATTTATCTACCCACGAGTGGGAATCCTTGTTCTCTGAAACTTTTGCTATTGGGCTTTCTTACAATCTTCAGGGGACATGTATGTCCATAATCTTATCATGCCTTTCCTCCTGAAGGACTGGCACAGTCACATACTTTAGATGTTAGGTGTGAGACGCTGGGGTGCATAGTGAAAGTACATTATGGGTCTTGACAACAAAGCATATGCTATGTGAAACTGGGAAGTAGCAAGGCCTGTATGAGATAGGAGAACTAAATGTGAGATATGAGATATGAGAACTAAATGTGAAAAGAACACATTCCATGCATGAAAATAACATCTTAATAGTATTTTATACTATACAAGTCACATTTATACAAGTCACATTTGTACACATTATCTATTACTGATGCATCATTGTTAGGACAAGCCCCCTTGAGTTGTACACATGGATTTGCATTGTTTTAACCTTCAATTCACCAAATATTAAGCTTTTATTTTGTGCCAGGAAAACCTATATAGATATCGCAAAGTGCTATAAAGACCCTGAAAGACTCAAAAATGAATCCCAAATATCTAGTGTAAATAATGTGAGAGATAAATAGGCACTCCCATACATTATCGGTATGAGTATAAAATATTAGTACACATTTTTGGAAGGTGATTTGTTAATATTTGTCAAAATTAAATGGGTATACATTTTGACTCAGAATTTTAACCTCTAGGAATTTTTCATGTAGAAACATAGTCACAATTGTGCAAAGAGATATGTACAGGGATGTTTGTTGCCCCACTGTTTATAGCAGTGAAAAATTGGTAACTTAAATTTCCATCTATGGGGAAATGATTAAACTCTGGCAATTCCATAATTGGAATACTATCTAGCCATTAAGAGGAGTGGGGTAAATGCATGCAGCATGTGCTCAGTGAAAAGTGACAAGAGCAAGTTGATTTAAATGTATAAGATAAGGTTATAAAGAATCATTCAAAATTTGTAAACAAGGGTGTGATAGGAAGTATAATGACCACCTCCCCCTCACAGATCTCCATGTCCTATTCCTTGGAACCTGTGAATATGTTATGTTACATGACTGGGGTAATTAAGGTTGCTAATTAGTTGACCTCAAAATGGGGAGATTGCCCTGGATTATTTGGGTGTGCTTGATGTAATCACAAGGATCCTTATAAGAGAGAAGGTGATGTGAAAATGGAGGCAGAGAGATTTGAAGATGTTATGCTGTTGGCTTTGAAGATGGAGGAAGAGGCCACAAACCAAGGAATGCAAGAACGCAGCTCTAGAAGCTGGAGAAAGCAAGGAAACATTCTCCCATAGAGCTCCAGAAGGAGTATGACCCTGCTGACTTGTTGATTTCAGCCCAGTGAAACTAAATTCCAACTTCTGATCTCCAGAACTCTTAAGAGAATAAATGTGTGTTGTTCTAAGCCACCTAGTTTGTGGTAATTTGTTGCAGCAGCACTAGGAAACTATTGTAATACTAAAGGAAAGATGATTACTTGATACTTTAATGTCACGTTAAGAGCATTTTCTAACAGGCTTGAGGGCCACCTGATTCTTCAGGTCTTGAGAATTGTAATTTGGCACAATTGATTAGAGTCCAGTCATTTTACAATTTTGTAAAACTGATAAGATGCAGTGATATTATTTTCTGTAGACCTAAAGAAGATACCACAGGGGAGAGGGGAGGGGTGAATAGGTGGAGCACAGAGGATTTTTAGGGCAGTGAAACTACTCTGTATGGTACTATAATGGTAGATACATGTCATTATACGTTTGTCCAAACCCACAGAATGTGCAACACCAAGAGTGAACCCTAATGTAAACTATGGACTTTGGGTGATAATGATGTGTCAGTGTAGGCTCATCAAGTGTAACAAATGCACCACTCTGATGGGGGATGTTGAAAATGAGGGAGGCTGTGCATATGTGGAGGCAGTGGGTATATGGAAAAATCTCTGTACCTTCCTCTCAATTTTGCTGTGAACCTAAAACTGCTCTAAAAAAATAAAGTCCTTTTTAAAAAAACCCTGGAGCATAACATTATTGAATAAAACAATTGTGGTAGTACTGACAATTGATTTAATAGGACTATCTCAGCTCTGAAATTGTAATTTTAAATGCATCTTTATAGAAATAAAACTGTATACTAAACTGTATGTTAAACAGTAAAAACAAAAGACTCCACAATTTTAGTTCTTATTGCCCTGTAGAACATTAACTGGCTTTGATTCTAATTTAGCAATCTTATTTTAGCTTTCCTTTTGTTTTTTTTTTAACTGACTATATATAAAATACCAGTTTTCATATCTTCTTTTGAGGTGACTTTGCCATCCTACTGGTTTCCTCCTCAATGAGTTAAATCAAACTTTGACACATGTTCACTCTCCATTTGTATGAAAATTATGTTTCTTTTTTTTTTTACTACATTTTGAAAATCATATTTTAACAATGTTTCCATTTTTGTAAAAAACAAAACCAAACCAACAATATGAGAGGGTGGAGGAAAATGCTCCAAACTCTTCAGCAGTTCTCTGGGGAGTTGGGGGAGATTACTGGGGATTTCTCCCATGTTAAGTGTTTTGCAAAATTTAGATTTTGTATAAATTTACATGATATTTGTAATCAGAAAAAAGTATTATATTAACAAGTAAAATGCATACAAAAAATGATTCACACATAGTGTGTGCCCTCAACAAGTTTAAGCTATGCCTGAAGAGAGAGGCATATGTTTCATACAACTAACTAGAAATACAAGAAAAGTTATGATAAGTGTTTTTGAAGGAAGGGGGCTATCATCTATTGAGTGCTTATATAGTTTCATTTTGTCATCACAATGACCCTGTGAGGTAGATCTATCTGTATTTTTCAGATAAAGAAGCTGAAGCTAAGAGTGACTTGCCCAAGGTCACACAACTACTAAGGCAGAGACCAAGAATTTTACCCCTGGTCATTCTGATTCCAAAGCTCATATTTTTTCCATTCTACCATACTGCCTCCCATAAATGTTGGGAACCATGATCTGGACTAGGTAGGACTGAAGTCAATGAGCATTTTATACTCATCTTTGGCTCTTTAAATGGGGACAGGTCCATGCACACCTCACACAGAAGGGAACAGGCAAAAGACCCCAATTTCTAATATTTACCCAAATTCGCTTATGGCTTAGCCTGCTCCATATGGTTCCCTGCCCTCCACGTGCTCATATTCTTGGCTTTGGGCTCCAGTCTTTCTTGCTTTCCTTGGCTCTGCTTCTCTGGTTTACCAATCTCTGTCTGCCTCACTTGACTCACCAATTTGCTGTTCTCTACTGGATTGGCTCACTTGCCAATGAAACATTCCTCCCACCGGCCTCAGCCTCCAGGTACCTATACCTGCTAGACAAGCTTCTCTGTCTCCAAGCCAGGAGAGTGGGATTGAACAGGTATAGCCAGGTCAGAAAATTAGAGCTTCCCTGGGAGTGGCATGGAAGAATCATGTACTTTGAGGTCCAAGCAAGGGATTTAGCACCAGAGGAGAAAAGCAGAAACTTATTTAATTAAGAATGAATTTGAAAGCTGGGGTTTGAAGGATGGGGAGGTAAATAACAGGGCAAATCTAAAGTCTATGTGTGCAGCCTGGCCTGGAGACCAGTGGGGCATCGGGTGCTGAGACAGGAATGGAAGGAATGCAGATGTTTAGCTGTAGCGAATACTTCTGAGTAAGGTTTGGGAATTTTATTGCCCTAATCATTGGAACAGTGTCAGGCAATGAGATGTAAGCAAAGTGCTGTGGGAGCGCTGGAGAAAGATTCAATTCAATGCTGACTAAGGAGATGAGGAGGTACACAGAGGATGTGAGATTTGAGCTAAGCCTTGATGGATAGCAGAGTTTTCATTAGTGGTGGTGAGTGGGGGTGCATTTTAACAGAGGGAACATTACAAGCAAAGACATAAGACATAAAGGTGTCAAAGTTCATGACATATATGTTCACTGAACAGCAAGTAGTTACAATGTGGCTGGAATTTTGTATGCCTTAGGGTGAGGCACAGTGAAAAATTAGGTTGGAAAAGTAGACTGGGAGGTGGGAGAACCAGGGAGGGCCTTAAAATATCTAAGACTGCTGAATTAGAATCTGCAAATACTGGGAGAACCATTTAAGGCTTTTAAAAAAATTATCATACAGGAAAATTGACATTTTGAGGTAATGTACAGTTCTGTGAATTTTAACACATGCATAGATTTATGTAACCACCACTACAATCAGGCCACAGAACAATTCCAGTACCCCATAGAATTCCCTTGTGCTATCCCTTTATAATCACACCTTTCCCACACCCCTAACTCTGGCAACCACTGATCTGTTCTCTATTCCTATAGTTTTGTCTTTTTGAGAATGTCATATAAATGGAATCATACAGTACATAACCTCTTGCATTGAAGGGTTTCGAGTAGAGAAGTTACTTGGATAGGGATATTTCCGGAAGATCACTTTGGTGTTTGTGTGAAGAATGGATTACATAAGGGTAAAACGAGAAGCCAGGAAACCAGCTGCAGGAGTTCAAACTAGAGAGGACTATTCCTTTGGCACGTGTGGCACATATTCATTAAAAGGCTGGTTGTAGTTAATGAAACAGCTGTGGGAAGAAAATGAACTAAACTAGGTCATGTTTACATATCTATAATTCTTTTATATACATTAGTATGATTACTCAGAGGATATAATACTACACACACACAAAACCAGGCTACAGAAGAACACATACAGTATAGTCCAAATTTTATTTTTAAAAAAAGATATGTATATGTCATATTCATAGAAAAATGTCTTGAAAGTGTATAAATATATACCCAGGTCTTAATATGTTGTTTCTGCATGATGGGATTAGAGATGATAATTTTCTTGTTTATAATATTCCACATTTCCAAGAGCCCTGTTTCCTCTCCTCCCCCACCCTCATGCTTCAACAATAGATAGACATCATAAATTTTAACCAGTTATTTCTGTGTTACGAGAGCTGAGGTGCTATAATGAAGTGACTTGGCCAGGATCACACAGCTAATTAAGGGCAATTTAGAGAATGGAATCCAGGACTCATACCCCTGGTTCAGACCTCTTTTTTTTCAACTTTTTATTATAAAAATGTTCAAACATACACAAAAGAAAGGTGAATAATATAATGAACCCCCATGTACCATTACCCAGCTCCAACAATTATCGTTTTGCCAATCTTATTTCATCTAGACTCTATTCATTTTGTTCTTTCCATCTGGCTGGAGGATTTCAAAGAAAATTTCACAGAAATTACTTTGGGGCCCGGCACGGTGGTTCACGACTGTAATCTTGGCATTTTGGGAGGCCAAGACAGGAGGATTGCTTAGAGGCCAGGAGTTGGAGACCAGCCTGGGCAACCTAGTGAGACCCCTGTCTTTACAAAAAAATTTTTAAAAAAGAAGAGAAATTACTTTGGTATGCATCTATAACTGACAAGGATATTTTAAAAAGTATAGCCGCTATGCCATCATCACATCAAACAAAATTGATAATAATTTCTTAATTCTCCATCTGTATTCAAATTTCCACAATTGTTTTCAAGATGTGTTTTTATAGTTGGTTTGTTCAGATCAGAAACCAAACAAGGTTCACCCATTGCACTTGGTTGATAAGGTCTCTTAATTCTCTAATCATCCTCCTCCTTTTTATATGTGACTGATTTGTGGAAGAAACTGAATCATTTTTTTTCTGTAGACTGTCCAGCCCTCTGGATTTGGTCAATTGCTTCCTTGTAATGTTGTTTCACTTGTCCTTTGTCCCCTGTATTTCCTATGAACCAATAAATAGAGATTTGATTAGATTCAGTGATAATTTTTAGGCAAGGATACCTGGCAAACGGTGCTATGTACTTCCTACTGCATCACATTGTGAGGTGCATTATGCCTGCATATCTCGTTTTGATTCATGCTAAGATTGATTGGTGGATTCAGGTGATGCCAGCTTCTCCCCCCACAATAAAGATCCCCATCAACCTTTTACCTAGTAATCATTGCCTAGATCCATGATTTCATTAAGGAATTGCAAAATGGGTGATTTTTCTAATGTTAACATTTCTTCTGCATTTATTAGTTGTAATTCTCTCATAAATAGGAACTTTTCCTCATCAGCTATTTGTTTGCTCTGAGTCATAATGCATACAGAAAAGGCAGGATAAATGTTTCATTTTTCCTCTACATCAGTTTTGTGAGTAATAAGTTGATGCCTTAGCCACCTTCAACGATGATCAACAAAGATTTTTTGTTGTTAGCATCATTATGAATAATATGTTTCTATATACTTGACATGCTTCAATGTAGTTATTATTTGTTTAATAAACGTTTAACATTAAAATAGTTTTAGATTTACAGAAAAATTGCAGACAGAGTGTTTCTCATTTGCCCTTCACTCAGTTTCCGCAATTCTTAACATCTTACATTACTGTGGTACGTGTGTCATAACTAAGAAACCAATATTGGTACATTGTTATTAACTAAACTCCATGGTTTATTCAGATTTCATTAGTTTTTTCCTAATGCCCCTTTTCTGTCCCAGGATCCCATCCAAAATACCACATTGCATTTAATTGTCATGTCTCCTAGTCTGTGATGGCTTCCCAGACTTTCCTTGTTTTTAATGACCTAGACAGTTTTGAGTCTGGTATTTTGTAAAATGTCTTTCAATTAGGGTTTGTATAATATTTTTGTCATGATTAGACTGGGCTTATGTGTTTGGGGGAGGAAGACCACAGAGGTAAAGTGCCATTTTCACCACATTATGTCAAGTATACATGACTTACCACTGATGATGTTAACCTTGATCACATGGCTGAGGTAGTGTTTGCCAGTTTTCTTTGCTGTAGAGTTATTTCCTTGCTTTTCCATATTTGTTGGAAGCAAGACACTAAGAGCAGCCCACGCTCAAGGGGTGAGGAGTTAAGTTCCACCTCCTTAAGGAGATAGTATCTACATAAGTTATTTGGAATTCTTTTGTATGGGAGATTAGTCTGTTCTTCCCCATTTGTTTATTTGTTCAATCATTTATTTATATCACTATGGGCTCATTTATATTTCTTTTATACTTTGGGTTGTAAATACAGATTAATTTGTATTTGATTATACAAATGATGGATTGGATTGAATGTACTGGATTATACAAGTGATGGTGGAAATTTAGGTTCCCTACTGAGTCTTTGCTGGCATGGTGGGGGTGGGGCCACAGATTTTTTTCTGTGGTATTTGGCTGGAATAGAGCAGTTATTGATTAAAAATTTTCTGTCTTGCTGGGCTGCCCCTGGTCCACTGGCTAGAGAGAGTAGGCTTCTCTTGGGGCTTTTTTCTTTTTTTGTCTGCATCCATTGGCATTTCCACGTTGCCAGCTTCTTCAGCTCCAAGTCTAAGATATATGAGGCAAAAAGGAAACAAAGGGACCTCACCACCATGTAGTTCCTCGGGTCCTGAGATCTCTAGCCTGTCTGCCTTCTTATCTCCACATTTAAGAGTCTTCTTATGTTTGTTTATGTTCAGAGTTTTTATAGTTGTACTTAGTGGGAGTAACAGGGAAAAGTATGTCTATTTTATCCTCCCAGAGGCAGAATTCCAGCAATTGATTTTTATATATTGACCTTGTATCCTATTATCTTGCTAAACTCACTTATTAGTTCCTGGAGTTTCTTGTAGATCCTCTGAGGTTTTCTACATAGTTTTATTTTTTCCACTCCAATCTGTATGCTTTTTTGTTTTGTTTTGTTTTTTTGTTTTTGTTTTTGAGACAGAGTCTCACTCTGTCGCCTGGGCTAGAGTGCAGTGGCGTCATCATAGCTCACTGCAACCTCAAACTCCTGGGCTCAAGAGATCCTCCTGCCTCAGCCTCCTGAGTAGCTGGGACTACAGGTGTGCACCGCCATGCCCGGCTAATTTTTTCTATTTTAGTAGAGAGAGGATCTTGCTCTTGCTCAGGCTGGTCTCGAACTCCTGACCGCAAATGATCCTCCTGCCTCGGCCTCCCAGAGTGCTAAGATTACAGGCATGAGCCACTGCGCCTGGCCTCTGGATTTTTGTTTTTGTTTTGTTTTGTTTTTTGAGACATGGCCTCATTCTGTTGCCTGGGCTAGAGTGCAGAGGCATCATCATAGCTCACTGCATCCTCAAATTCCTGGGCTCGAGTGGTCCTCCTGCCTCAACCTTCTAAGCAGCTGGGACTACAGGCACGCTCCACCACGCCCAGCTAATTTTTAAATTTTTTTGTAGAGAAAGGATCTCGCTATGTTGCCCAGGTTGGTCTCGAACTCCTGGGCTCAAGTGATCCTCCTTCCTCAGCCTCCCAAAGTGCTGAAATTACAGGTGTAAGCCACCACACCCAGCCCAATATGTATGCTTTTTAAAAGTTTTTATGAATCTTTATATATTTAATTCTTTCAATGCCAGTTAGTGCAGATTTCTTCCCTTTCATTCATTTGTCCTTTTAATTTTGCCAATGAGGTTCTTTCCCAATGGCTAAAATGTTGAATTTTTTAAAATTAATAAACTTTATTTTTTAGAGCAGTTTTAGGTTCACAACAAAATTAATTGTATAGTACTATCTCATTGTTTTAATTTGCAATTCCCTTATAATATATGATGTTGAACATCTTTTCATATGCTTATTTGTCATTTGTATATCTTCTTTGGTGAGGTGTCTGTTTAGGTCTCTTTCTCATTTATGAATTGGGTTGCTTTCTTATTTTCAAATTTTAAGAGCTCTTTGTATATCTTAGATAACAGACTTTTATCAGATGTGTCTTTTGCAAATATTTTCTCTTGTCTTCCCATTCTTTTGACATTGTCTTTCACAGAGCAGAAGTTTTTAATTTTAATGAAGTCCAGTTTATCAATTATTTCATGGATCATGCCTTTGGCATTATGTCTAAAATGTCAGCATTATACCCAATGTTATCTGGATTTTCTCCTGTTATCTTCTAGGAGTTTTATAGTTTTGTGCTTTATATTTAGGGCTCTGATCCATTTTGAGAAGGGTGTAAGGTCTTTTTTTTTTTGCATGTGGATGTCCAGTTATTCCAGTACCATTGGTTGAAAAGACTATCTTTGGTCCGTTGTATTGCATTTGCTCCTTTGTCAAAAATCAGTTGACTATTTATGTGAATCTATTTCTGGGCTCTCTATTCTGTTCCATTTATTTATTTGTCTATCCTTACATCAATACCACCCTGTCTTGATTACTGTAACTTTATAGTAAGCCTTGAAGTTGGGTAGTGTCAACCTCTGACTTTGTTCTTCTCTTTCAATATTGAGTTGGCTATTCTGGGTCTTTTGCTTCTCCATATAAACTTTAGAATTAGTTTGTCAATATCCACGAAGATTTTCATTGGTATTTTATTCAAGCTATAGATCAAGTTGGAAAGAACTGACATCTTGACAATATTGAGTCTTCTTATCCGTGAACATGGACTGTCTCTCCATTTATTTAGTTCTTATTTGATATCTTTCATCAGAGTTTTATAGTTTTCCTTATATAGAACTTGTACATATTTTGTTAGATTTATACCTAAGTATTTTATTTGGGGGGGTGTGCTAATGTAAATTTGCATATAAAAAGATGTTTAATATCATATGTCATTAGAGAATTGCAAATTAAAAAGCAGTAAGATACCACTACACACCTATTAGAATGGCCAAAATTCAAAACACTGACAACACTAAATGCTGGTGAGGATGTGGAGCAACAAGCAACAGGAGCTCTCGTTCATTGCAGGTGGGAATAAAAATGGTACAGCCACTTTGGAAGACAGTTTGGTAGTTTCTTACAAAACTAAACATATTCCTATTATACAATCTAGCAATCATGCTTTTTAATAATTTGGGATTTTTTCCCCACATCAGATGGGTAATGTGCCGACATCGTATTTGAGGGAGGCACATCTCACACATGTGCGTGAACACCCAATCGTCATGCTTATGAACTACAAAAGGATAGATAATGTGTTTTTAGTTTCAAATTCCACTTGTTCATTGTTGGTATACAGGAAAGCTTTTTTATATTAATATTAATTTTGTATCCTGCAACCTTGCTATAATCATTTATTAGTTCCAGTAGGTTTTTTGTCAATTCTTGCAGATTATCTACATAGACAATCATGTCATCTACAAAGACAATTTTATTTCTTTCTTCCCAATCTATATATACTTTATTTCCTTTTCTTGTCTTATTATATTAGCTAGGACCTCCAGTAGTATGCTGGAAAGCAGTGGTAAGAGGAGACATTCTTGTCTTCTTTCTGATATTAGTGGGAAAGCTCCAAGTTTCTCTCCATTAAATATGATGTTAGCTGTAGGGTTTTTTTTTTTAATAGACGTTCTTTATCAAGTTGAGGAAGTTCCCCTCTATTCTTAGTTTGTTGAGTGTTTTTTTTAATCACGAATGGATATTGGATTTTGTCAATTTTTTTTCTGCATCTATTAATAGGATCATATGGTTTCTATTTAGTCTGTTAATATGATAAATTACATTGATTATTTATAAATGATGGACCAGACTTGCATTCTTGGGATGAACCCCACTTGGTCTTGATATATTATCCTTTTTATATATTATTGGATTCATTTGCTAATATTTTGTTAAGCATTTTTGCATCTATGTTCATGAGAGGTATCTATCTGTAGTTTTCTTTTCTTGTAATGTTTTTGTCTAGATTTGGTATTAGGGTAATGTTGGCCTCATAAAATGAGTTGGGAATTGTTTCATTCCCTTTTATTTTCTGAGAGAGATTATAGGATGTTGGTGTATTTCTTCCCAAAATGTTTGGAAGAATCATCTTAGTTATCAAATGAATGGACATAGAGTTGTTTGTTCCCTAAAGTAGAACTTAGGTTATTGATTTTAGATCTTTCTTCATTTCTATTATATGTATTTAATGCCATAATTTTCCCTGTATGCACTGATTTCACTTCATCCCACTAATTTTGATAAGGTGTATTTTAATTTTTTTTTTTTTGAGACAGAATCTCACTCCATCGCCCTGGGTAGAGTGCAGTGATGTCATCATAGCTCACTGCAACCTCAAAGTCCTGGGCTCAGGTGATCCTCCTGCCTCAGTCTCCCGAGTAGCTGGGACTATGGGCACCCACCACCACACCTGGCTAATTTTTTCTATTTTTGGTAGAGATGGGGTCTTGCTCTTGCTCAGGCTGGTCTTGAACTCCTGACCTCAAGCGATCCTCCCATTTAATTTTTATTTAGTTCAAAATATGTTTTAATTGTTAAACTTCTTCTTTGACCTATGGGTTATTTAGAGCTGTATTGCTTAATTTCTAAATATCTGGGAAATTTTCAGCTATCTTTCTGTTACTGATTTCTGGTTTAATTCCTTTATAGTCTGAGAATGTATTTTATATGATTTCTTTACTTTCAAATGTGTTGAATGTGTTTTATCACTCAAAATGTGGTCTGTCTTGATGAATGTTCCATGTGCACTTGAGCAGAATATATTCTGCTGCTGTTGAGTGGAGTGTTCCATAAATGTTCATTAGGTCAAGTTGGTTAGTAGTGCTGTTCAGGTCAGCTATATCCTTACTACTTTTCTGTCTGGTCTATCAATTACTGAAAGAGGGGTATTGAAGTCTCTAACTTGTGGATTTTTCTATTTCTTCTATCAGGTCTACCAGTTTTCTTTCATAGATTTTTAGGCTCTGTTGTTAGGTGCATGCATGTTTAGGGTGGTATGTCTTCTTGGAGAATTGACTATTTTATCATTATGTAATGCCTTCTTTATCCTGAATAATCTTTCTTGTTCCAAAGTTTGCTTTGTCTGAAATTAATATGGCTAGTTTTATTTTGATTAGTGTTTGCATGGTATATCTTTCTTTGTTCTTTAATTTTAACCTAACTGAGTCTTTATATTTAAAGTGAGTTTCTTATAGACTGCATATATTTGGGGCTTGATTTGATTTTTAATCCAATCTGACAATGGTTTATACTCATCAATTAAAATCCAGAGATTGTCAGAGAAATTGATATAGTTGGATTAAAATCTACAATCTTTGAAACTATTTTCTATTTATTGTATTTATTCTTTTTTACTATTTCTTTTCCTACTTTCTCTGGTTTTAATTGGACATTTTTTATGAATCCATTTTATCTCTTTTTTTTTCCCCTTCATACCTTTCCCTCCTCCCCTTCCTGGCCTCTGGTAACTATCAGTCTACTCTCTATCTTCATGAGATCCACTTTTTTAGCTCCCACATATGAGTGAGAACATGTGATACTTGTCTTTCCATGCTTGGCTTATTTCACTTAACATAATGGCCTCTGGTTTTATCCATGAGGAATTCATTCTTTTTTATGGCTGAAAAATATTCATATATATATACACACACACACACACACACGCACATTTTCTTTATCCATTCATTCATTGATGGGCACTTAGGTTGATTCCATACTTTGGCTATTGTGAATAGTGCTGCAATATACATGGGAGTCCAGATATCTCTTTGATATATTGATTTCCTTTCTTTGGAATACACACCCAGAAATGAAATTGCTGGATCATATGGTAGTTTTATTTTTAGGTTTTTAAGGAACCTCCATACTGTTCTCCATAGTGGCTGTACTAATTTACATTCCCACCAACAGTGTATAAAGGTTCCCCTTTCTCCACATCCTCACCAGCATCTGTTATTTCCTGTCTTTTTGATACAGACCGTTTTAATTAGGGTGAGATGATAATGCATTGTGGTTTTGATTTGCATTTCTCTGATGGTGTTGAGAACTTTTTAATACACCTACTGGCCATCTGTATGTCTTCTTTTGAAAAATGTCTGTTCAGATCTATTGCCTATCTTTTAATCAGATTATTTGCTTATTTGCTATTAAGTTGTTTGAGCTCCTTATATATTCTGGTTATTAATCCCTTGTCAGATGGATAGTTTGCAAATATTTTCTCCCATTCTGTGGGTTGTCTCTTCACTTTGTTGATCGTTTCCTTTGCTGTATAGAAGCTTTTTGGCTTGATGTAATCACATTTATCTATCTTTGCTTTTGTTGCCTGTGCTTTTGAGTTGTTACCCAAAAAATCTTTGCCCAGATGAAGGTCCTATAGTGTTTCCCCACTGTTTTCTTCTAGTAGTTTCATAGTTTCAGGTCTTAGATTTAAGGCTTTAATCCATTTTTATTTGATTTTTGTATATGGTGATAAATAGGGGTCTAGTTTCATTCTTCTGAATATAGTTATCCAGTTTTCCCAGCACCATTTATTGCAAAGACTGCCCTTTACCCATACGTTCTTGGCATCTTTGTCAAAGATGAGTTGGCTATAAATGTGTGGATTTATTTCTGGGTTCTCTGATCTGTTCCATTGGTCTATGTGTCTATTTTTATGCCAGTACCATTCCGTTTTGGTTACTATAGCTTTGTAGTAAATTTTGAAGTCAGGTAGTGTGATGTCTTCAGTTTCGTTCTTTTTGCTAAGGATTGCTTTGACTATTTGGGGTCGTTTATGGTTCCATATATATTTTAGGATTTTTTTTTTCTATTTCTATAAAGAATGTCAGTGGTACGTTGATAGGGATTGCATTACATCTGTAAATTTCTTTGGGTGGTGTTGTCATTTTAACAATATTAATTCTTCCAATCCATAAGCATTTAGTATCTTTCCATTTTTTTGTGGGTGTCCTCTTCTATTTCTTTCAACAGGGTTTTATAGTTTTCTTTGTATAGATTTGTCACTTCTTTGGTTAGATTGATTCCTAGGTATTTTATATATTTTATAGCTATTGTAAATGGGATTGCTTCCTTAATTTCTTTTTCAGATTGTTTGCTGTTGGTGTATATAAATGCTACTGATTTTTATATGTTGATTTTGTATCCTGAAACTTCACTGAATTCATTTATCAGTTCTGACAATTTTTTGGTGGAGTCTTTAGGCTTTTCTAAGTTATCTCTTCTTTTGACTTACCATTTATACTACTTAAAAACTTGTTTTACAGTGTTTGTCCTAGGATTTACAATATACATTTTTAAGTGGTCTAAGTTCACCTTCAGACAATATTATACTGCTTAACATGTAGTGTAAGTAACTTATAACAGAATATTCCCAATTCTTCTTTCCCATCTTTTATGACATTGTTGTCATTCATTTTATTTTATATATGCTATAAATTCCACATACATTGTTATAATTATTGCTTTAAACAGTCAAGGTCTTTTAAAGCAAATAAGATATTGTATTTTACCTCCATTTATTTCTTTGCCGACACTCTTCCTTTCTTTATGCAGATTCATTGTCTTTGACCTATATAATTTTCCTTCTGCCTGAAGAACTAATTTTAATATTTCTTGTAGGGAAGGTCTGTTGGTAATGAAATTCCTCAGTTTTTTTTTTTTTGGTCTGAGAAAGTCTTTATTACTCCTTCATTTTTAAAAATTGACTTCATTTTTTAGAGCAGTTTTAGGTTCACAGCAAAATTGAGCAGAAGGTACAGAGATTTTTCCATATACCTCATGCCCCCACATACACACAGCCTCCCTCACTATCAACATCCCACACCAGAGTATTTGTTATAATCAATGAACCTATATTGACATGTCATAATCACCCTTAGTCCATAGTTTACATTAGGGTTCACTCTTGGTGTTGTACATTCCATGGGTTTTGACAAATATATAATGACATGTATACACTATTATAGTATCATACAGAACAGTTTCACTGCCCTAAAAATGCCCTGTGTTCTGCCTATTTATCCCTCCCTTCCCCATAACCCTTGGTAACCACTAATCCTTTTATTGTCTCCATAGTTTTTCCTTTTCCAGAATGTCATATAGTTGGAATTCTCCTTCACTTTTAAAGGATAATTTCTATGAATGTAGAATCCTATGTTGGCAGATATTTTCTTTCAATACTTGAAAGAATTCAATTTACCATTTTCTTGCTTGCATGGTTTCTGATGTAATTCTTTATCTTGTTCTTCTGTCGGTAAGGTGGGATTTTTCCTCTATTGCCTTAAGATTTTCTCTTTGTCTTTTCTTTTCTACCATTTGAAAATGATATGCCTGGTGGGTGGCTTTTTGGTATTTATTCTTTTTGGTGGTCTCTGAGGTTCCTAGACCCATTGTATTAGTAAGGGTTCTTTAGAGAAACAGAACCAATAGAAAAAATATATAAATATGGAAAAAGATTTAATATAAGGAATTGGCTCATGTGATTATGGAAGCTGACAAATCCCAGGATCTGCAGGGTGAGTAGGCAAGCTAGAGACACAGGAGAGTCAGTGGTTTATTTCCAGTGTGAGTCCAAAGGCCTGAGAACCAGAAGAACTGATAGTATACTTCCAGTCTGAAGGCTGGCAGGCTTGAGACCCAGGAAGAGCCAATGCTTCTTTTGGTCCAAAGGCAGGAAAAAGCCAATGTCCTAGTACAAAGGCATTCAGGCAGGCAGGAGAAATTCTCTCTTACTTGGGATAGGGTCAAGCTCTTTTGTTTTATTCAGGCTTTCAACTGATTGGATAAGCCTCACCCTCATCAGGAAGGGGAACCTGCTTTACTCATTCTATTGATTTAAATGTTAATCTCATTTTTTAAAAAACCCTTCCAAGAACACCAGAGTACTGTTGGGCCAAATATCTGGGCATCCCATGGCCCAGTCAAGATGACAAATAAAATTAACTCTCACACCCATGGAGTTCATGGTGGGCCTATGTCTCTAGGGTATAGCCTTCATAAATGTTTCTGTTTCTTCCAGCAGTTGAGCAACCCCCCCAGCCCCACCCCGCTGCCCTGTAATTCTTTCCCTGGCTGAAACATTCCAAGTCTATGTCTTTGGAGCCCTCTACCCTGTAGTTTGAGGTTTTCTCTCTTTGTTTCTCCCTCTCCCTCTTTTTCTTTTTTCCTTAGGTAAGACAGGAAGACTGGAGCAGGGCTGCAGTGAGGGGAGGAGTGGGGAGAGATGAAGTTCTCTTTTCCCGTTTGGTATGGGATTTTACTATTGTTCCCTGGCAATGTCCTTCCTGAGATTAAGTGAGAAGGGCCTGGGCAGATTGTATAATGGTCTCTCTTCACCTCCCCGTGCCAGTTCACAGTGTGGAGTGGAGGGGGAGGGGATAACCTTTCTCTGAATTTACCCCAGTGCTCCCTGTAAGAGTCTGGTGGGGTTCCTGAAGGAAAAGCCTGCAAAATGTGGAGAACTCCTATGACTGTGACCTGCAGAAACTTCTTAATCCTGTACTAGCTCACACTTGACTTCTAGCAATTCATTAAGTTTTCTAGTTTTAATGTTTCTACCTGCTTATGGTGTCCTGCAGTTTCTGCTCCAGGTAAAAAAATCTTAGGTCCAGTATCTCCCTGGGAGCACCAGTCTCTCTAGATTTCAGGGAGGTGGTTTGTGCTAAGACCTGAGTTCTCCGATTGGTCCAAGAAAAGACACTGATTTTGTTTTTCAGCCTTTTATTTTTATTTATTTTTTATTGAGGTAAAATTCACATGACAAAATTCACCATTTTAACCATTTTAAAGTGTACAATTTAGTGGCATTTAGTACATTCCAAATATTATGCAACCATCATCTCTATCTTGTTCCAGAATATTTTTGCAAGAAAAGGAAACATCGTACCCATTAAGAAGTCACTACCCATTCCTTTCTTCCACCAGCCAGTGGTGATCACTAATATTGTCTCAATGAATTTGCCTAATCTGGACATTTCATATAAGTGGAATCATACAACGTGTGATTCTTTGTGTCTAGCTTCTTTCACACAGCATAATGTTTTCAAGGCCCATCCATGTTGTAGCATGTATCAGTACTCCATTCCTTGCTATGACAAATTGATATTCCATTGTATGGATATGGTACAACATCATGTTTATCTATTCATCAGTTGGTAGACATAAGGGTTGTTTCCATATTTTGGCTACTGTGAATAATGCTGGTATGAACATTCATGTGAACCATTTCTCTTGGGTATATACCTAGGAGTGGAATTGCAGAGTCATATGTTAACTCTATGTTTAGCTTTTGAGGAACTGCCAGACTGTTTTCTAAAGCAGCTGCATTACTTTACATTCCCACCAGCAATGTAAGAGGGTTCCAATTTCTGTACATCCTTGCTAACATTTCCTAATTTTCTGACTTTTTAAAAATTATAACCATCCTAGTGTGTGTGAAGTAGTATCTCATTGTGATTTTGATTTGCATTTCCCTAATGACTAATGATGTTGAGCATCTTTTCATGTGCTTGTTGGCCATTTGTATATCTTCTTTGGAAAATGTCTATTTAAGTCCTTTGTTCATTTTTTAATTAGGCTGTTTGTCATTTTGTTGTTGAGTTGTAAGAGTTCTTTACATATTCTGGATACTAGATGCTTATCAGAAATATGACTTGCAAATATCTCCTCCAATCCAGTAGGTTGTCTTTCTACCTTCTTTATTGTGTCTTTCAAGGCACAAAAAGTTTTTAATTTTGACGATGTCCAATTTATACATTTTTTCTTTTTTTGCTTGTGCTTTTGATTGCCAAATTCAAGGTTATGAAGATTTACCCCGATGTTCTGGAGTTTTATGGTTTTAGCTTTCACATTTAGGTCTTCGATCCATTTTGAGTGAGGAAGGGGTCCAACTTCATTCTTTTGCATGTGAATATGTAATTGTCCTAGTAACATTTGTTGAAGAGGCTATTTTTAACTCATTGTTGTCTTGGCAACCGTGTCAAAAATCAGTTGAAGTTGAGCTCAGGCCTACAGTCCCAGCATTTTGGGAGGCCAACACTGGAGGATTGCTTGAGGCCAGGAGCTCCAGGAGATCAAGTAATCCTCCTGCTTTGGCCTCCCAAAGAGCTGGGATTATAGGCTTGAGCCACTACTCTGAGCCTGAAATGATGGATTTTCTACAAGACAAAGGAGTTGAGATTCTGGAGGCCCCAGGGCATACTTCCTGAGCCAGGACTCACCATCCCCCTCCACCTGCCCCAAGGCATGTGGCCCCTCCTTAAAAAGCCCATGATCTCCATTAATCGGGAGAGAGAAGCTTCTCCCTTTCTCCCGGCAAGACATCTGTTGTATTAAAAATTCCTTTCTTCCTTGGCAATCCTCCTTGTCTCAATAATTGGATCTTTGTGTGATGAGCAACTGGACCTAGACCGATACCTCCTTACGGTTTCGACAACAACTGCACTCTAGCCCAGGCAACAGAGCGAGACTCTGTCTCAAAAAAAAAAAAAAAGGAAAAAGGAAAAGAAAAATATCATGAGTTTATAATGATAGGTCCAATTCAAATTTAGTACAGAGTTTTACCTAATTTCTTTGTTTTACGCTTGTGTCTTTTTTCTCTTACCCTGACAATCTTGGTTTCTAACTATATTAACCTCATACTTATTTGCTTAATTCTAAATAAACCAACAATAATTTCAAAATAACAATGCCAATATTACTATTAACATTAAAACTATGGAAAACTGTTTAAGATTTCTTTGTGGTTCATTTTGTCCTTAGACCATATATAACTAGGGATGTAAAGTCAAAATATTGTGCTTTAAAGTCGTTTGAAGGTATTCTCTTCTTTGCATAATTATGCCACCAATTTGATACACAGTGAGGTTCATTTGTTTCAGTTTGTTTTCAGTTTTTAGGGATTGCTTTTTCTTTTCCTTTTGACTTAATTTTATTTTTAATTATGCTTCCAAAGTCAAAACTAGATAATGGGGTACATTCAGAGAACTTTAGTTTCCATTCCTATCACTGCATCTTATTCCCTCCTTCTCCTAGTTCTGTTGGATTTTGGCTCATACTTTTGATGTGTCTTATTTAAAAATAAAAGCAAATACACACACACACACACACACTCTCTCTCTCTCTCTCTCTCCTTTTTGAACACAAAAGAAGGCATATTTTAAAACTGTCCTCTAATTTACTTTTTTTCATTTAATGTATTCAGAGATCATTCCACATCAGTAATGAAGATTATCTTTATTCCTTTTTACAACTGTATATTGCTCTATTATGTGGATGTATTGAGTTTCTTTCAGTCTTTTGATATTATAAATAACGTCAATAAATAGCACTGGGCATATGTCATTTTGCATTTTTTCCAGCATGTCTTTGGGCTCAATTCTGGGAAGTGAGAGCGCTCTATGTACGCATGTGCAATTTTACTAGATATGGACAAATCTGCTCTCCCCCCCATAGGACTATACCATTTTGCATCCCCAGCAGCCATATGTGAGAGTCCAGGCCTCTCTACATCTCTCCACAGAGTCAGTGTTGATCACATTGGCAACTCCTGCTTTTATGGCGTGGGAAAGACTTCACCTCCCTCATCACTCATCCCACAGAAATATACCACAACTTACATCCTATTATTTTCCCTATTACATACCCTGAGCTAAAAACAAATGGGTTGTCTGGCAGTGATGAGGAACCCTTTGTGGCAAGCCTTGTCTTGTTATGAGCCACTTCTCAAGCCGCCTAGATGCCTGGCTGCCTGGGGCTGAGGAGGGTTCTGAAATGTGTTAAACAGCCCTGACAGCCTGATTGCCAATGAGTCCACATTGTCAGCTGCCTACACTAACCGTGTGATCTTGCCCATGTGCCTGTGTCTGGAGGGCATCGCCCAGTAAACACAAGGCAGAGTGGAACATTAAATGTGCATTTTTATGCTTCCTTAAAGTACTTGTTTTCTGTTCATTATTATTAACTTTCAAATAAGCCCAGTGTAGGCCCCAAAAGACAAAGCCATCATTATTTTGGTCGTTGATCTTTCACCTGTGGCACTTGCCTTCACTTCTATCCACTGCCTCTCCCTGGGTCTCCTTGGAGCTCTCGCCATCTTGTGGCAGGTCAGCAGGCTTGAGAACTGAAATGATGACTTTTCCTAAGTGTGAAGAAAATAAAATCCAAATCTTTACCATGATGTATTGTATCCGTGCAATGTTTCATATTGTTTATAGTTTACTTCAAAACACTTCAGTATCAGCTGTGCGATACACCCTATTTCATCTATTCTAAGATGCATATCTTTTTCACTTTTTAATCATCTCTGAAATTGGGGTGAATTTTACCATTAATAATATGTCATAGTTTAATTGACAGCAATTTTTCTTTCTTGGTGCATAAAAGAATGATAGGTCTTACAACCTATGATATCTTGGATTCATAGAATCAATTATTTATGAAATATTATATCTGTCTACAAAATGATCTTTTAAAATACTGGTGGGGGGGCAGGAGAGATAGGAAGAAAAGCTGGATTTAGTATATATTTTGAAAGTGGAGGATGAACTGGTAATGTTTATTCATATTGATAAACAATTTTTACAATTCATTGTAAATTAGTTTTAATCCACACTCTGGGGGTAGTTAGTTAACATTTGAATTATCCTAATCAGGAATACATACTCAGGAGTGATTAGTTTTAGCATCTGAAAGATCAAGCATTTAATTTAATCACTTAAGCATTAAGTGAATCGTGGTTAGCATTTGAAAGCTCCTTCTCAGGTGCCCACACCCCAAAGGTAGCTATACCCTGGGATGTTCACATTTTCCTATCTGAACCTGCACTAAATCAGAAGTTTTTATACCTTCTTTGTGTCATGGGCCCCTTTGGCCAACTGATGAACACATTTCAGAGTCATGCTTTTAATGCACAAAATAAAACACGTAGGATTACAATTAAAGCCAATTGCGTTTAAATACAGTTATCAAAATATTAAAGTTACTTCATGCTTACTAGGTAAAAAAATAAAAAATAAAAAATAATAAAAAAATATCAAAGATACAATTTATGACATATTAATATGTGTGCTTTCCCCCCAAGCTTTATTAAGGTGTAATTGACAAATAAAATTGTATATATTTATGGTATACAACATGATGTTTTGATATATGTATACATTGTGAAATGGTTAGTCAAGCTAATTAACATATTCATCACCTCACATACTTCTCATTTTTGTTTGGTGAGAACATTTAAGATCTATTCTCTTAGCAATTTTGAAGTATATAATACATTATTATTTACTATAGTCACCATACTATACAACAGGTCTCTAGGACTTATTAATCCTAGCTGAAACTTTGTACACTTTGACCAGTAGCTCCCCATTTCCCCCACTGCAGCCCCTGGTAATCACCATTCTACTCTCTGCTTCTACAGGTTTAACTTTTTAAGATTCTATACAGAAGTGAGGTCATGCAGTATTTGTCTTTCTGCACCTGGCTTATTTCACTTAGTGCAATGTCCTCCAGGTTTGTCCATGTTGTCACAAAAGACAGGATTTCCTTCTTTTTTAAGGCTGAATAGTATTCCATTGTGTGTGTGTGTGTGTGTGTGTGTGTGTGTACATATATACACACCACACTTTCTTTATTTGTTCATGCATTAATGGACACCTTAGGTTGATTCCACATCTTGGCTATTGTGAAGAATGTGGCAATAAACCTGGGAGCGCAGATATCCCTTCAATATACTGATTTCAACTTCTTTGGATATATACCCAGAATTGGAATTGCTGGATTATATGGTAGTTCTGTTTTGAATTTTTTGGGGAACCATTATACTGTTTCCCATAATGGCTATGCTAATTTACGTTCCCACCAACAATGTACAAGAGTTCCCTTTTCTCTGCATGCTCACGGACATTTGTTATCTTTCATCTTTTTGATAATAGTCATTCTAAGAAGTGTGAGGTGATAGCTCATTGTGGTTTTGATTTGCCTTCCCCTGATAATTAGTGATGTCAAGAGCACCTTTTCATATATCTGTTGGCCATTTGCATGTCTTCTTTTGAAAAATGTCTCTTCAGGTCTTTTGCCCATTTTTAATTGGGTTGTTTGTTTTCTTGCTATTTAGTTGTTTGAGTTCCCTATATATTTTGGATATTAGCCCCTTATCAGATATATATGGTTTGCAAATATTTTCTCCAGTTCTATAGGTTGTCTCTTCACTCTGTTGATTATTTCCTTTGCTGTGCAGAGGCTTTTTAGTTTGATGTAATCCTATTTGTCTATTTTTGCTTTTGTTCCCTGTGCTTTTGGAGTTACATGCAAAAATTTATTGTCTCGACCAATATTAAGAAACTTTTTTCTATGTTTTCTTCTAGTAGTTTTGCAGCTTCAGGCCTTACATTTAAGTCTTTAATCCATTTTTAATTTGTTTTATGTATATAGTGTGAAATAAGGGTCCAATTTCATTCTTCTGCATGTGGATATTCAGTTTTCTCAGCACTGTTTATCAAAGAGACTATCCTTTCCCCATTGTGTGTTCTTGGTAACTTGGTTGATGATCGATTGATCATAAATGGGTGGATTTATTTCTGGGCTTTCTATTCTGTTCCATTGGTCTATATGTCTGTTTTTATGCCAGTACCATGCTGTTTTGATTAATGTAACTTTGTAGTATATTTTGAAATCTGGTAGTGTGATGTCTCCAGCTTTCTTTTTTTTCTTACTATTGCTTTGGCTATCAGGGTCTTTTGTGGTTCTGTACATATGTTAGGATTGTTTTTTATATTTCCGTGAAAAATGTCATTGGAATTTTGATAGGGATTGCATTGAATCTGTAGATTGTTTTGGATAGTATGGACACTTTATTATGTGTGCTTTTTTTTTCTAGTTCTACTATCACCACTGAATACGTGTGCTTCTTTATTAACCTAGCAAATAACAAGATCTAGAGAAGGTCTAATAATCATCACAATTTTTAAATAGTGATGAGCATAAGTGATCTTTTGAGATATTGGCAACAGCTATAATGTAATGTGAAAATATCTTTCATATGTATTGGTGACAAAGTTGCAGGTACTGCTAATAAGACTGTGACTTATTGATTACATTCACCTAAAAACTGATAAAAGTAAAGCTGTAATTTTTTCCCATCAAAGTCCACAGAGTCCCCCGAATTCTATCTATAGAACCCAAGTGTAAGAAACCTTGCCATCAAGAGTCCATTAACTAGTATAAGGGATATAAGACATAATATTTCACTGGTGAAATGAATTGTTTTCAAAATATGTAGAATGACTAGAAATATTGTTTAGGCATCTCCACGCTTGCATGAATAGAGTATAAAAATCTGACAAACCAGCTCAACAACTCAGCACCTTTTGACGTGGCATCTCAGCCTCAGACTCTGTGTGGTCCTATATCCCAACATGTGTCAGCCAGCCTGCCAGATGGTCCCAGGTGATAAGAAATGTTTGTTGTTTTTAGCCACTACATTTTTGGATAATTTGTAACAGCAATAAATAACTAATATATACCACTTAATAGAAGATTTTCCTGATCCAATCAGAAGGTAGGCTGATCCTTGTTACCGTAATATTGGGCTATCTGTTTCAGGTGAATCTTTTATGCAAAGAACTTGCTGGAGTTCCTAAAGATCAGAAAGTATGTACTTAACCCAGTTCATGAGAAGAGACTCTAAGACTGTTTTGGTCCCTGATTGCTAATAGCTGTATGTGTCATAGTATTCAGTCTGACAATTACCTTCATTATAATATTCTACCTTACAGGGAGGCTGTGGGAGAGGTGACCTGTAGCTCTCACTCACTTCTAGTCTTCAGAGGCATCCTAAGTCTTCCAAAAACAGTGGGTTTAGGTGCATTTGCAACACATTTCCAAAGGCTTGCAAGGCCCTAGGTAATCTTACTTTTACACCTCTCTGAACTCGCCTCTCACCGCTTACTCTCACTTCTCTCCAGCAGCACTGGTTGTATTAGTTTGCTAGGCTGCCGTAACAAAGTGCCACAAACTGAGTGGTTTAAACAGCAGAAATTTGTTGTCTCCTACTTCTGGAGGCAGGGTTTGTTCCTTCTGAGGGCTGTGAGGAAGAATCTGTTGGTGCCTGTCCCCTAGCTTCTGGTGGTTTGCTGGCAATCTTTGGCATTCCTTGGCTTATAGAAGCATAACCCTGATCTCTGTGCATGCCTGTGTTCAAACTTCCCCGTTTTTATAGGGACACTGGTCATATTGGATTAGGAGCTCACTCTACTTCAGTATGACCTCATCTTAACTAATTACATCTACATGGACCCTATTTCCAAAAAAGGTCATATTCTAGAGTACTGGAGGTTATGCTTTCAACATGTGAGTTTTTGGGAGATACAATTCACCCCATAAACACTGTACCTCTAGCACACCAAGCTGACTTCCATCTCAGGTTCTTTGTACATGCTAGTCCTTCTGTCTAGAACCCCAAAAAAGCATAGCTATTCCCTTCTCAGCATACAAATGTCATTTCATATGCCACCTCCTCAAAGAGGCCTTCCCTGATCACCCTATCTAAAATAGCCTCTCTACCACACACACATCATTCTATACTCCCTTTCCTGTTTCAATGTTCTTCATAACACTCATGGCTGCCTGAAATATATTTCTTTTTACTTGTTTTTGTCTGTCCCTCCCACCAGAATGTAAATTCCAGGAGGACAGGAAGTTTGTCCATCTTACTTACTTCTGTATCATCAGCTCCTAACACAGTGCCTGTTCTAGAGTGAATATTTAATAAATGTTTGTTGACTGAATATTGACTGAGTGAATGCTCCTTTTGTTCTCTGATTGAGTCTCTGGAAAGTCCAACAGAATCAAGTTTTCACTGAGAAAATGGAGCTTATCTCAAACTCCTGAAGACATTCATTTCCCCCTTTGAAATTAAGTAAACCTATCTAAGAGACCAATTATAAAACAATAAAATTATATTACTCTTCTCTCCAAAAGTTGCCTATTTTCCCTCTACTTGTACTAACTGGAAATCACTTGATGGTGACAAAAATCAGAGTGAAGAGAGGTCAGTTCCAAGACAGAGACACATTTTCAATCTTTACTCAAAGATCATCCATTACTTGCTCTCTCTCCAGCCTGGCTAGTTCTTTTTAGATCCAGTAGGCACACATTAATGGGCCTGGCTGGATCACCTATTAGGAAAAAAAGGGATCATTTCTATTAGATCAACTGGCTCAGAAAAGGCCAAGGAGCTAAGCTGACTTCCAACTGAGATTTCTAAATTTAAGAGCCCTAAGTCAGATCAATGGCTATATTTTGTTCTTCAGAGGTTTTTTAAAAGACAATTGTCCACTTCGAGTTCTGATCTGCTGAAAGTAGAGGGGTGAACCTAATGACCTCCCACCTACTTCCCAGCTCCAGGCTGTGTGACCTATAACAGGTGCTAAGACAAATTGATTTTTTTTTAAGTTTTATTTTTAGAGATGGGGTCTTACTCTGTTGGCCAGGCTGGAGTGCACTGGCATGATCATAGCTCACTGTAGCCTTGAACTCCTGGGCTAAAGCAATCCTCCTGTCTCAGCCTCCTGAGTAGCTGGGACTACGGGTGCATGCTACCACACCTGGCTAATTTTTTAAATTTTTTGTAGAGATGGGGTCTTGCTATGTTGCCCAGGCTGGTCTCAAACTCCTGGCCTCAAGTGACCCTTCTGCCTTGGCTTCCCAAAGTGCTGGGATTATAGGTGTGAGCCACTGTGCCTGGCCTGGGGATTTTTTATTATTGTTTGTTTTTTTATCTTAAATGATCAAATGAAGACTCTAGCTGGAATCTTTGATGTTTATCCAACAGTTATTTTTACTGTAATAAAAAAGGGGGGCGATTCTTTGTGGTTTGTGAAGATTCAAGCAAGGAAGAGGAAGGTTGATTCTTTAAACTGTTTCTTTTTTATTTATTTATTTTTTTGAGACAGGGTCTCACTCTTTCGCCCCTGGTAGAGTGCAGTGGTGTCATCACAACTCACTGCAACCTCAAACTCCTGGGCTCAAGTGATCCTCCCACCTCAGCCTCCCGAGTAGCAGGGACTACAGGCACCCACCACCACGCCCAGCTAATTTTTTCTATTTTTAGTAGAAACGGGGTCTCGCTCTTGCTCAGGCTGGTCTCAAACTCCTGACCTCAAGCTGTCCTCCCACTTTGGCCTCCCAGAGCGCTAGGATCACAGGCATGAGCCACCGTGCCTGGCCTAAACCATTTCTTAAAATACAAATCATCTTTAAATAAAAGGAGGAAGGAATTTAATTAAGCCATTTTATAAGATCATGTCCCAACTTTTTTCCATTTGATCTTTTTCCAAACCTGCTGAAATCAGTGGTTTTTAAACCCTGTGGGTTGCAGACCCCTTAGAGCAATCTAAGTATCTCAAATTTAATACGCACATGGATTGCCTGGTGATCCTATTAAAATGGAAATTCTGATTCAGTAGATCTAGGGAGGCATTGTGGAATGGATCAAGTGGGTCTTCAAGCTTCCCCATTTAGGCACTTTCTTTGGCTTCAGCCCATCTCCAAATGCCCAATGCACTTCTGCTTTACAAAGTCTTCTCCTGCAGTACCCCATTCTAACTACCCCTTCTTGCCAGATGCTCCTGTTGTGAATCTTTCTGATTTTACCTCACCTTCTAATTGACTTCTACTAGGTTGCTTTCTCTCTGGATCTGAACCCTGTCCTCTGTGAAAATATAATGAGTAACAGGTGATAGTGGGTTGATGAGTTATTTCTCTCTCTCTTCTTTGGACAGAAGACCAACCCCACTGACCCCTCCACCACCACAAGGTAACAATGGAATTTAACCACAGCCTCTGAGGACAAAGCTTTTTCTCAAAGGAATAATTCCAATGGGAAGAATTTTCTGCCTTATAACAAGGTAATGAACAGGCTATTTTTTAGTGGGGCAAAGAGGAGGAATATAATTTCAAATTTCTCAAAAAAACATACAACATAGGGGACCACCAACCTGACCTACTTACACTCTTTGCTCTACCTCTCATCAACTCTGGTCTCATTGAAAGTAACATTGTCTTATTTTAGAATTGGAGCCATGGGACTGACAAATGACCAGCTATTTCATGGTTATGTCCAAAGGAGTTGCAATTCCAAAGTAAGGGAAGCAACAGAGATCTGAGTGAAGGTTTCCATGCAGATGATGGTACATTACTTGGCATTCACTGAAGCCTAAAGGATCCTGGTGCTATTTGATCAATATTCACCCAATAATTTTCTTATAATTTCTCTGTTTTGGTAGAATTGAAACTGGTTATCTAAAACTATTTATTTAGACTTTCAATTCACACCACAAAATATTTTATATGGCTTATTCTCATACCCACTATAGGAACAAAAATAGGCTCCTCAAGAGATGAACCGTAATAGAGATGTAAATGATTCCCTGCTCTACCTGTGACATACCTATACTTTAAAGCCTTTTCATATCCTCCTCCTGCCTCAGTGGCCATGTACTGCACTAATAATGACATTAACTGATTGGACCAAGGGATGATCACATAACCCAAGGATAGGTGACTCCATCTAATAGACAGACCAGCAACCACATCTGCCTTGTAGCATAAGAAAAACTGGGCCAATCAAATTCTATTCTCAGGAATAAAATTGGGGAAACAGAGACAGCAGTAGGGCGTAAAGTGAAAGGATGTCATGAAATTGAGTAGTGGTCACGACAAGCAAATTGGTGAAGGAATAGAAGAGATACAGAAATGAGAGGGAAAGGAATCCATAGAAAGAACAGAAAAGATACACTTGAAATAGGCCCTCTTTTTCTTGTAGTACATTGAGTTGGTTTCTGTTCTTTGAATCATGAGGGAGAGAAAATAAGCAATAATAAAGCAAAAAACACTGGAGCCTGGAGAGAGAAATGAAGGGTGGACATGAAATTTGTGGCTTATGCATGAATAGACCATTAGAAACACTCCTTCCATCTCTCCTGCTACACTGTGAGCTCCTTGAAGAGAGACTATGTTTTATTCATCTTTGACTTCTTCATACCTTGTATAGAACAGGTATCCAATAAGTATTGAATATAAAATTAAATTCTCTATGATGAATACAAGTTGTCAAAATATCAGATATCATAGTTTAGTGGATTCCAACCTTTTTATCACCTAGAATTTTTTTCCTTATATTTCCTTCCATAGACTTTCTTTCAAAAATATTAACTTGCATTAAGTAATAATGATTTTTTGTACAAGATGACCATCAACTTTATTAATTTTCAAATTGTAAAGTCCAAAAGAATGTCCAGATAAGTTATTAGAATTAAATTGAAAAGCATTGAGCTAGGTTCCTGGATACAAAATAAATATATCAACTGAATCCTATATGGAAGAAAACAAAATATGAAATTAGAAATACTACTCACAATATCAGGCGATAATAAATATGAACTATTAGGAGTAAATCTACAGAAAAATATGCAAGACTTCTATGGTTGGATTATAACACTTCATGGAGAGACATTTTAAAAGACTAAAATGCTGTGTCCAATCCCTGGAGTGTAAGCTTGCTCAGTTCACATGCCCTTTCAGAACAGATGTAGAAGCTTGTTCTCACTACCCTGATAGCTGTCCAAAGCTTATAGATATCAGGAACTGAAGGGTCTGGGATTTTACCCTATGTAGAAGCTAGTAAGTGAGACTACCTGTGTCACAGATGCTGGCAAAGATATGAGACTCCTGGGTCAGAGACAAAGGGCTTTATTACCCATGGCACAACAAGCAGCATGAGCTGCATGCAGGTTTGCCTCAATTCCTCATGCCTCTCAAGTCCCATAGGGGAGATGTAAGCAGGGTAGGGAAGGGCCAGGTAGATGCTATGCATGGAATAGTTTTGCTTTGTGGCCGAAAAACACTCAGCTTGGGGGATTCACTGATTTATAGTGGGCAGAAGCAAGCCCACTCTTTGTCTGTGGAGAGAGATTACCTCATTTCTCAAGGCTGCTTGCTGCAAATATAACTTGAGAAATGGCCTGGATAAAGAGTGGGTCAGGGCCTTGCATTCTTGGCATACCCAGCAAGATTTGTAGGAGCACAATGGACCTGTGGAGGAGTATCTCCCTCAACAATGGGTCTTTGGGGGTATTGTGGGGAGACATCTGCATGGGATAGTTGGTTGGTGACAGAGCAAATCTTATTGTAAGTAAAATAGTGCAGTCTATGTAGAAAACTGTTTGGCAGTTCCTCAATAAGTTAAACATAGAATTACTAAATGACCCAACTATTTCGCTTTTAGGTATATACCCCAAAGAATTGAAAACAGGTGTTCAAACAAAAACTTGTGTACAAATGTTCATAGCAACCTTATTCATAATAGCTTAAAGGTGGAAGCAACCCAAATATACATCAAGGGATGAATGGATAAACAAAAATATGGTATATCCGTACAATGAAATATTATTCATCAAAGAAAAGGAATGGAGTCCTGATACATGCTACAGCATGGAGGAACCTTGAAAACCTTATGCTAAGGGGAAGAAAGCCAATCAAAAAAGTCACATATTGGCCAGGCACGGTGGCTTATGCCTGTAATCCTAGCACTCTGGGAGGCCAAGGCGGGAGGATCACTTGAGGTCAGGAGTTTGAGACCAGCCTGAGCAAGAGCGAGACCCTGTCTCTAGTAAAAATAGAAAAAATTACCCGGGCGAGGTGGTGCACACCTGTAGTCCCAGCTACTCGGGAGGCTGAGGCAGGAGGGTTGCTTGAGCCCAGGAGTTGGAGGTTGCAGTGAGCTGTGATGATGCCACTGCACTCTAGCCAGGGCGACAGAGCGAGACTCTGTCTGAAAGAAAAAAAGTCACATATTGTGCGATTCCATTTACATGAAATGTCCAGAATAGGCAAATCCATAGAGACAGAAAGCAGAAAGCAATTGCTAGGAGCTTTGGGGAGGTGAGAATGGAGAGTCACTGCTTAATAGGTACAGGGGTTCCTTTTGTGGTGATGAAAATGTTTTGCAGCTACATACTGGTGATGGTTGTACATTTTGAATGTACTCAATACCACTGAATTGCATACTTTTAAATGATTAAAATGGTGAATTTTATGTTATGTGTATTTTACCACAATAAAAAAAAATCTTACTGAAATCCAGGCATTGCTCCCTCCCCCAGAGTTGTCAGCTGATAAAGCACTGGGGCAGAATAGAGTCTTGTTCTTGCTCATGTGCAGACTGGAGGATCTATGGGTACAGGTCCTGGGTGTGGATGTTGTCCTTTAGCGTGGCATTTACCTAGCTATAGGTGTGGGGATTGCATTCCAGGATTGAGGCCCAGAGCGCCTGGACTATCTTACCTAACCTATCCAGTAATGCTCTTTCTTGTCTTCCCTACTCCAAATCCTCCCTGAGGCACACCTCCTCTCTATCCTAAGCCAAATTCTTTTACTTTCTTTACTGAGAAACCTTGATGACCCATGGCGAAGGGCTTCAAACCAGAGTCCAAATCTTAACAATCAAAAATATATATATTTTTAAGAGACAGGGTCTCACTTTGTCACCCAGGCTGGAGTGCAGTGGCACAATCATAGCTCACTGTAGCCTCAGACTCCTGGGCTCAAGTGATCCTCCTGCCTCAGCCTCCCAAGTAGCTAGGACTACAGGCACGCACCACCTTGCCTGGCTAATTTTTGGCTAATTTTAAAATTTTTTGTAGAGATGGAGTCTCATTATGTTACCCGGGCTGGTCTCAAACTCCTGAGCTCAAGTGATCCTCCCACTTCGGCCTCCCAAAGCACAGGGATTACAGGTGTGAGCTACAGCACCCGGCCTCAAATCTTTTTCTTGACTGTAAGGAAAGCTGCCTTCAAAATTCAGTTCATCTCATCTTGAAGAGAGGGCAAATATTTGCATTCTGTTCTGGGAAAGGTCCCTTTCCCTAAGAATGAGCCAAGTGCTTCTAATATAACAAAGGAAAATATGTTTTTAAAAAAATAGTTGCATAAAAGACTGTTCATGTGAAATCTAAAAATAAAAAAATAAAAAAATTTACAAAAAGCAGTTGCAGTCTCGGCGACATAGCGAGACTCTGTCTCTACAAATAATAAAATTTAAAAAATAGCTCGGTGTGGTGGTGCATGCCTGTAGTCCTACCTACTTGGGAGGCTGAGGCAGGAGGATTGCTTGAGCTCAGGAGTTCAAAGTTACAATGAGCTATGATCACGCCACCTGCACTCTAGCCTGGGTACAGAGTGAGACTGTTAGGGACAGAAAAACAAGTGACAGGTAATGGAAATCAGAAAAGCAGAAAGGAGAAAGCATTTATAGAAAAACAATAAGGAGGAAATGGCTACAGAAAAATAACCAGGAGAAACAGTTCTTTCAGTCTTAAAGAATGGGGTAATTAAACATGGAACACTGACCACCGATCAGAAAATAGAAAAACACCCTAAACGGTGACTTTCTCCATCACACGTATAATTCAGTCCCCAAACCTTGTGACGTATAGTCGTAGGTGATTATGACTAACCTTGTTACTAACCTTTACATCAACATGAATTGCTAACATATAAAAGGAGGAGGTTTAGAGTTAATTAGGGTCTTCTCCACTCGCGGAGACAGACCCGTTTCCCCTTAGGAAATGTCTGTGCTTTCTTCCCTATACTATCCTATAACTTCACTACTTCCAATAAATCCTTCACGCATACTTGCTGAGTGTCTGTCGTCTCTCTCCGTCGTGCGGGCCCAGCTTGTGATGCTTCCAAGCCAGGAGCCCAGGAACTGGGGCAAAAATTCAAAGTCCAGCCGTGGACACCGGACCGTGACAAGACCCTGTCTCTAAAAAAATTTTTAAATAAAAAAATAAAAAAGTTACATTTTCTTATTTAAAGGGCCATTCAATCATTTACATCCTGTTTTACTTGCAACCAAAATAGTTCTACCTCATTTACCCACAGCACAAATTATGTTAATGGTAGGGACTGTTGATTGTCAACTTTTAGCTCTGAAAACTTGTAGCTTTATCTTCTCTCCCAGGCAGAGTAGTCAGTTCAGAGCCAGTAAATACGGTTGCAGGAAAGTCCTTTCTTATAATCTGTGTGAGTTTCCTATTGCTGGTGTTACAGATTACTACAAACTTGGTAGCTTCAAAGCAACACACATTTATTATCATCTCACAGTTCTGGATGTCAGACGTCTGCTTTGGGTCTCACAGGGCTAAAATCAAGGTGTTGGCGGGGCTGCATTCCTTTCTGGGGGCTCTAAGGGAGAATCGGTTTCCTTGCCTTTTCCAGTTTCTAGAGCCTGCCCATCTGGCCTCCTTTACTTTCAAAGACAGCAACAGGCAGGTCATGTTCTTCTCACATTCTCCTCACTCTGACTTCTTCTGTCTCCCTCTTCCATTTTTAAGGATCCTTGTGATTACATTAGATCCACCCATATCATCCACAATAATCTCCCTACTTAGAGATCAGCTGATTAGCAACCTTAATTCCATCTGCAACCTTCATTCCCCTTTGCCATGTAAGGCCACATATTCACAGGTTCCAGCACTTAGGATGTGGACATCTTTGGGGGGAGAGGGCATTATTCTGCCTGCCACACCACCACTTGACAAATGTTTATTAGACACCTACTGTGCACAGAGAGCTTTGTGCTCTGCCTTAAGGCGCAATCTGGATGAGACAGCACTTTTTCAGAAAAGGGTAAATAACAATAGAAGGGTTCACAGGCTGCAGGAGAGCTAAGAAGATAAGAGGAACTCTTGCTATGCAAATTAGAAGAGGGTGGTGTGGTGTGGTGTGGTGGCTGAGGCTGTCAGAGAAGGCTTCCTGGAAGAGGTGGAGCTTGCTCAATCAGTCTTAAAGAAAGGGCAAGACTTGGATATTGTTTCTGAGAGGAATAAGTCTTACATACACACTTTTGAGGGCAGACTTCCAATGTAGCGATTGTACTAAGTACTCACTGCCATTCTGGTAATGTCTCCAGAACACTTGAAAGCACCTTTATACACACTAGCTCATGTGATGCTCACCACAGCCCTGTGAGGTAAGTAGGGAGGGCAGGGAGCCACATGAACCATTCCACCATGGAGTCCTCAGGCCCCTTTCCAGGCCTAGGGCCACTTTCCATATTCTTTCTTCCTTGCAGCCACAAGGACGCAGCCTGATTTCTCTCCTTTTGGTAACTGTCTCCCCAGGCCTAGGCTGCACAATGAGACGCAGTCTCGCCACTTCCGCACTTTCTTACTGCCGTCAAAGCCGAGTAGACAGGCTCATTTAATTTTAAGATTTATCTGCTAAACTCTGGAGAAAACAGGAAATAAAACTGACAAATGTAAGGTTGTGCCAAAGGTCCCATAATCTTACAAAGTTTATGTAATAATGGCCTCTGATCTATAGTTTCTGCTTGATGACAAAAGAAAGTACCATTGGGTTCGGGTCCTCTGCTTGTATTTTCTTAGGGATCATATTCATCATCATCACAGCAAGCAACTATGGAGTCAGGCACTGTTCTAATTGTTTTACACATTTTAACTCATTGAATTATCACAACAACTGATTTTATAGATAAATATAATGAGGCAGGCTTCAAACCTAGGTAGACTGGCCCTGGAATCTATGTTTCTAACTACAATACCATATGCCTCGCTGTCTCTTCCCTATCACCATTCTGCCTTCTGCCTGTCAATAGAGGCTACTATTTGGACACTTTCTCCATGAGGGACCAGTACACTACATTGCAGATGAAGAAATTGAGGCTGAAAAAAGCACTTTTCCAAGGCAGCATTAGTGGTAAGTACGGAGCAGGGGGTCAAATCCAGCTCCATCACATGTTGTCTTTCAGAGAGGCTACTTAGTAAAAAGAATTGATTTCAAATTATTTCACATGCATCAATCCTTCTTATCATTATGGGATGTTTCATGTTTTGGACACTGTAATCAAAGCCAGATTAATACCCTTAAAGGCCGTGCACTCTAAAATGGAAAGGTTGTCTTCCCAATACCATCCTCTATGGATTCAAATTAAAAAGAATTATAAACAATAAAATAAGTAAAACAAACTACCATTTTTTTCCTATCATGACTACTTAAATTTTTCTTTTTAAAATACCAACCATCAAATTCTTTTAACAATTCTTTAAAAGAATTGTTAAAAGAACTTTTTCTGGTGTCCTAAGTCAACATTCTGTTACTGATTAATTCCTGGAAGAGGTGTATAAGAGCTGTAACTGTAAAGGCAAGTTTGGGACAAATGATGATGGAGACAAGAGATCAGGAAGAAGACAGAACAGGCAAGTCAGGGAAGGGCTCTGTGTTTACAATTCACAAGAACCCACTTGCCGTGGGTGGGGTCAACTGTCTACAGGAAATCTTTCCAAAAGACTGTAGCCTGTGTTGTGACTGTGGATAAGTTACTGATGACATTTAAGTACTCCGTATAGATCTCCAGGAAGCAGTCAACCTCAAATCTAATCTATAAACCTGGGAAATGCAAACATTAATATAGTCGGGTGAAACAATACAGGGTGGAGGGGAACTATTATAATGTCTAGATCCAACAGAAGGAAAGCAATTCTTGAAGAATTTACAAAAAAGGGAGGTTGACAGTAGGAATTTTTTAGTGTGTCCAGCATTGCCCAAGGGAGAGAGGTCTCAGATTTGGGGCATGAATATTTTAGTTGAATTGGCTGGTATAATCTTATTTTGAAAAGGGCCAACTGAGCTTGCTTCTGCAGCTTAATAATTATGTTCCATTAAGATCATCTGACGGCTGGTCGAGGTGGCTCATGCCTGTAATCCTAGCACTCTGGGAGGCTGAGGTGGGTGGACTGCTTGAGCTCAGGGGTTCGAGACCAGCCTGAGCAAGAGCAAGACACCCCCCCCCCGTCTCTACTAAAAATAGAAAAATAAGCTGGGTGTGGTGGCATGCACTGTAGTTCTAGCTACTCAGGAGGCTGAGGCAGGAGGATCACTTGAGCCCAGGAGTTTGAGGTTGCAGTGAGCTATGATGACGCCACTGTACTCTACCCGGGGTGACAGAGTGAGACTCTGTCTCAAAAAAAAAAAAAAAAAACCATCTTAGCTCAGATTCTGTGCTCACCACCTTATCCATTGACTTCTTAGTACTCTGATATTGGGAATGGGGGCCCATACTCACAGATGCAAAAGTCAATAGAGGCCTATTGCCATCAGCATGGCATATATAATTCTTTAGGTAATACATAAATTGTCATATAGCTTATAGATCATTCTCTTATGAATCACAGGATCTCAAAGTTGGAGGATACTTAAAGGACATTTAGTTAACCATTCATCTGGTATTCCCCTATAAAATAGCTGGCAAGGGGTCATCCATCTTTCCTTGAGAATCTCAAGTAATAGGAAACTCATTACTTCTTTGAACACTTGTGTTGGAAATTTCTGCTTTATATTGAATAAAAACGTGTCACTTTAGCCTGGCACACTTGTAGTCCCAGCTACTCGGGAGGCTGAGGCAGGAGGACCACTTGAGCCCAGGAGTTTGAAGTTGTAGTGAGCTATGATCACACTACTGCACTCTAGCCCAGGCGACAGAGTAAGACTCTCTCTCAAAAAACAAAGCAAAACAAAACAAACAAACCCCCCCCAGTTGTATCTTTATATGACAGCCATAATTAAAAATTAAAATAAAAATATATAATTTACAGAGAATAATTTACAATCCCATAAAACATATAAAGTTCTTAGAAATGAATGTAACAAAGGAGATATAAGAGGAACTTGATTATAAAATTTACATGAAAGTAAAAAGTTTCAAAAATAGCCAAAGCACTCTTGAAGAACAAGGCGGGAAAACCTGTCTTATCAGATGTCAAGATATAATAAAATCATAGTAATTAAGGCAGTGGCATGGGAGAACTGAATAAAGAGCTCAAGAATGAAGTCACATGTATATAAACATTAGATATATGATAGAACTGACATTTTAGATCAGTGAAAAAAGTGTACTTTTTAAAAATGGTGCTGGAACGATTCGTTTCCCATATGGAAAAATAGTAAGTTAGACCCCCTACCTCACACCATATATTTCTAGGTGGATTCAAAACATAAATTTGAGGCCAGGCACGGTGGCTCATGCCTGTAATCCTAGCTTCTCTGGGAGGCTAAGGTGGGTGGATTGCTTGAGCTCAGGGGTTCGAGCGAGACCTCATCTCAAGGAAAAAAAAAAAAATCAGCCGGGTGTTGGTGCGCACCTGTAGTCCCAGCCACTTGGGAGGCTAAGGTAAGAGGATCACTTGAGCCCAGGAGTTGGAGGTTGTGGTGAGCTGCAATGACGCCACTGCACTCTACCCAGGGTGACAGAGTGAGGATTCTGTCTCCACAAAAACAAACAAAAAAACACATAAATTTGAAAGGCAAAAATATAAAATTTTTAGGAGAAAATGTAAGAGATTATCTTGATCTCTGGATAGTGAAGGATTTCTAAAATAAGACACAAAATGTATAAATCATAAAGGAAAAGACGGGTAGAGTACATTAAAATTAAGAACTTCCATTTACCAGAAAACACTACTTTTTTATTCAACTCCAAGCTAATAATTATTTTATTATTTTTCTTTTTTTCTCTTAACATCATGCTGCCTGCCTGGCATACTGTAAAAATACAGACTGGGTTAAAAAAAAAATCACAGCCCAATTCTGGAATTTTAACAGTGGATTGATGAATATATATGTACAAATTGCCTATTTCCCTGAACTTCAATTTTTGATAAATGGGATAATAGCATTTTAAAATTTAATTATAGGACAATAAACAGATTAATTTTGGCTATAAGGCAGTTGGCCATGGAACAGGGAAAATTCAATAATCTAACATTTTAAGTCATTTTTGTAAGTGGTACAAAGCTGTTTTTTACCACACTCGTTATTTATTTATTTATTTTATTATTTTTATACATTTAGGGGGTACAAATACAGTTTTTTTACATGGATATATTGTGTAGTGGTGAAGTCTGGGCTTTTTGTGTAATCATCACCCGATTAGTGTATGTAGCACCTGTTAGGTAATTTCTCATTCCACACCCTTCTCCTACCCTCCCGCCCTTCCAAATCTCCAATGTCCATTATTCCACTCTCTGTGACCATGTGTACACATTATTTAGCTCCCACTTACAAGTGAGAACAGACCGTATTTGACTTTCTGTGTCTGAGTTATTTCCCTTAAGGTAACGGCCTCCGGTTCCATTCATGTTGCTGCAAAAGACATGATTTTATTCTTTTTCATGGCTGAGTAATAGCCCATGGTATATGTATACCACATTTTCTTTATCCAATTATCCATTGATGAGCACTTAGGTTGATTTCATATCTTTGCTACGCAGAAAACACTATTAAGAGAGTGAAAAGACAAGCCATAAACATAACCAGTAAAAGATTAGTATCAGATTATAAATAGAACTCTAAGAATCTATAAGCAAAAGAAAAATAAACCAATAGAAAGATAGGCCAAAAAGTAGAACAGCCTCTTCTCAAACGAGAAAACTCAAATGGCCAATAGTTGAATGAAAAGATGCTCAACCTCATTATTAATCAGGGGAATGCAAATTAAAATCATAATAAAATAGTATGTCCCACTCACTAGAATCATAAAAATAAAAAAGTCTGGAAAATACAGTGTTGGTAAGCATGTGGAGGAAGTGGAACTCTCATCCATACCCATGGCTGTTTGGAGTGTACATTTAGGTGATCACTTTGGGACAAAGTTTGGCATTACATAGTAAAGTTAAACATGAACAAATTTCAGGACCCAGGAATTCCACTCCTGGGTATATGCTTTAGAGAAGCTGTATATGTGTGTCATTTCATCATCATGTCCATCAATAGTAGAATGAATAAATAAATTAAGGTATATTCATGCAATGGCATATTATATAGCAGTGTAAATGAACCTCAACTACATGTCCCAACATGTGAATCTCAAAAACCCAATGTTAAAAGAAGCAAATCACAGAAGCATACATACATGCAGCTAGGTTCCATTTACAAAAAGTTCAAAACAGGAAAAATTAAACAATGTATTGTTTAGGAATGCATTTATAATTAGTAAAACTATAAAGAAAAACAAGGGAATGATTACCTCAAATTTCAGGATAGTAGTGACATCTGGTGAGGGAGGAAGAGGGGAAGAAGAGGGACGTGATCAGGGGGTGGCATATAAAGGGCTTTAAGATACTGGAAATAAATATCCTATTTTTTTTAACCTGGATAGTGAGCACATAAATATTTATTCCTTAAAATCATTCATTAAGTTACATATATATGTTTTATACACTCTTCTGTGTATATTTCACCATTTTAGAAAGGGAAAAGAAAATCAGTGCCCCGAGCTGAACACACAATTCTAGCTAATCCATCATACTAGAAGACAATCACCTCCCTTGTTTTTTTTTTTTTGTTTTTTGTTTTTTGTTTTAAACAGGGTCTCTCTGTTGCCCAGGCTGGAGTGCAGTGGCCTCATCACAGCTCACTGCAACCTCAAACTTCTGGGCTCAAGCGATCCTCCTGTCTCAGGCTCCAGAGTAGCTGGGACTATAGGCGCACACCACCACCACGCCCGGCTAATTTTTCTATTTTTTGTAGGGACCGGGTCTCTTGCTCTTCTCTTGCTCTTGCTTAGGCCGGTCCCAAACCCCTGGCCACAAGCAATCCTCCCGCTTTGGCCTCCCAAAGTGCTAGGATTACAGGTGTGAGCCACCACACCCGGCCAACCTCCCTTGTTTTGAATGCTCTACCTCTTTATTTTGAACCAAGGTGTACATTTATACTTGTTAATTTTTTTTCTCTCATTCTATTTGGCCCTTCTTTTCACTTGTCCTTCTAGCCAATCAAGTTCTCCCCAGAGCTATTATCATATCCATCAATCATGGCTCATCCTCCCGGGCAACTGGTATACTGAAGTTCAGAGCTAGCCAGGCTGAGGTCCAAATGGCAGCCGCAGATGTGGCAACTCTTCTGAAAGTCCACCTCAAAGTGGTTTGTTAACACACACACACGCTTCTCTCCCTGTTTCTCCTGAGGTAATCTGTTTATAGCCCCAGCCTAATTATGTTTCTTATGAGAAACTGTAGCAAATCTCTTATCAAGGAAGGCAATGCTTCACATGAGGTCATGTTGATAAGATGAGAGAGAATATTTTCCCCCAAGAAGATTGCTATTTCCTGAAGGGATAAAAACCCCAACAGGGAAAACCCCTGTGGTTCTCCTAGATGGGGCTGGTCTACATAAGCTTATAACACAGTTCCGTCTAGAGGAGGCAGGCAGAATAGATTTATTCATTCCTGGGAACTTTGTGAGTAGGTGTGCATTTTTCATATCTTAAAGACTCACAGACCCTGAGCTGGACAGAAGTCTGAATCCTGAAGTTTCTCTACAGAATCCAGATTGCTGAATCTGCCCTACTGCTTAGAGAGGCTCCAAACCACTTCCTGACTATGGGAAACTGGGTGGTTAACCACTGGTTCTCAGCTTTGTTTCTGGTAAGTGATGTTTGACGTCCTATTAATTAGGAAGGTTAACAGAGTAAGGAAACATCATGTTTGTTAAGATTTGTAAAGTTATTTGAAATGGAAAGATTCCATGCTAATCACTGGGCTCATCAAGGCCTGATAATCCAACTCTAGGCCAGATGAGAGGACAGAGACAAATAATATGCATTGTTCATGTTGCCAAACCATTGGTGTTTGGAATTTCAATCTGTTTTCATTTTCTGTCTTCTCCTTTTCTCTTCCATCTCACTTCTAACTACTGCCATGGGCATTAGTTTCTCTCTATCCTTCCTATACTGCTCCATCAAGATTTCATAAAATCATTGAATATTTGAGATGGAAGTGATCTTAGAGATCATCTGGAACAGCACTGCTCACTAGGAATATATTGTGAGCCATATAATATAATTTCTAAATTTTCTAATACCTATACTAAAAATGTAAAAAGAAATGGGTAAAATTAATTTTTAACAATATAATTTTTTTTTGAGGCAGGTTCTCACTCTGTTGCCCAGGCTAGAGGGCAGTGGCATCATCACAGCTCACTGCAACCTCAAGCTCCTGGGCTCAAGCGATCCTCCTGCCTCCGCCTCCGGAGTAGCTGGGCCTACAGGCGCGGCCCCACGCCCGGCTGTCATTCTTCCATTTCTGAGCCACATCTCACCCTGGGGCTCCCGGTGTCCTTTCTCACTTTCCTAGAATTTCATTCATCAGTCCTTCTGGGGCTCTTTCTCTTTTCTCTTGTTTTTCCTCTGGGTCCCATAGGACTGCCCAGGTGCTCCAGGGAAAAATATATGGAGTTTCCCTGGAGGGTTGTTTGTTTTGCGTTTAACAAAAGGCCACGTGCTTATCTTGTCAGGTTATCCCATGACTTATACTTTTAATACTCAATGCCCTATATTTAGTTCCTTTTGATTATAATAGAAAGAGCACTAGTTTAGGAGACTGGGAACCTGGCAAGTTCTTTCAGTTCTGCTATTAGCTGAGTGACCTTGATCAAATTATTTATCTTCTTTAGACTTCAGGCCCTGGGTGAGTGTGTGTGGGGGGCGTGGGGGAGCAAGCTGGGAAGGAGCAGGGGATTAATGAAGTGACTAGATTAGATACAAATATAAGGGTGTTTCTAGCTCTAAATTCCACGTTTACCTGAGTTTTTTTTTTAGCCCTCTCTTATTTTTTGCTGGGGGAGTTCATCACCCTTGGTGATGACTCACAACTCACACTTTACTCTCTAGTTTTGAACTTCCATTCCCCACCAGTCCTGCTGGCAAGCTCGGAATTCTCACTATCTCTGACATATACTCCTCTGCACTATTTTTTAAATAAAAAATAAATACTCAAAAATATCTTTACTCTTCCTTCCTCCCAGGTCTTGTACTTCACCTTCTTTTCCATTCTTAGTGGAGGAAATGACAGTTAAGATGGGGAACGGAATTCCCTACTACTAGATGTCACTGTATTTCATCATTTGCCTTGGCTACAATTCATGATGGGCTGACACAAGAGTTCTTTGCCCCGTGTCCCTCTCTGATCCAGAAATGTGATAGAGGGAAGAGCCTGAGGAAAAAAAATTTTTTTCTGACTCTTTAAAACTTCCCCCACTCTTTTTGGGAACTGCAGTCTGGCCTGCATCCTTGAGGCAGGTTAAGTCCTTTGTTAAAAGAGTGAATTCCCAGGTGGTGCCAGCCCCCCAGGTGGCCGCTGGCAGAGTTTACAGGCTTTGTCTTTGGCAGACATGGGACGATTAGAATAGTTAACCACAATAGCCTAGAACGGAGGGGCCCTCCCTTTAAAACCTCTGTATTTCTCGAGCAGATGTCTTTATTATAAAATGTCTTTTTTTCCTTTGGGTAAATACCCAGTAGTGCTGGGTCAAATGGTAATTCTACCTTTAATTCTTTGAGGTATCTCCATATTCTTTTCCATAGAGGTTGTACTCATTTGCAGTCCCACCAGCAGTGTATGAGTGTTCCTATCTGTCCACATCCCTGCCAACATTTGTTGTTTGGGGATTTTTTGATATGAGCCAATCTCACTGAACTTAAGTGATGTCTCATTGTGGTTTTGATTTGCATTTCCCTGATGATTAGAGAAGTTGACCAATTTTTTTATATGTTTGCTGGCCATTATTCTGTCTTCTTTGGAAAAGTTTCTGTTCATGTCCTTTGCCCATTTTTTAATAGGGTTGTTTGATTTTTTCTTGTTGATTTTCCTAAGTTCTGTATAGATTCTGGTTATCCGCCCTTTATCAGAGGTGTACCATGCAAATATTTTCTCCCATTCTGTAGGTTGTCTGTTCACTCTAGTGATAGTTTCCTTGGCTGTGAAGAAGCTTTTTAATTTGATCAGGTCCCATGTATTTATTTTGGTTGCTGCTCGCGAATGTTTATAGCAGCACAATTCACAATTGCAAAGATGTGGAAACAACCCAGGTGCCTGTCAATACACGAGTGGATTAATAAAATGTGGTATATGTATACCATGGAGTATCATTCAGCAATAAGGAACAATAGTGAATTAACACATCTGGTATTATCCTGGTTGGAGCTAGAACCCATTCTTCGAAGCGAGATATCACAGGAATGGAAAAACAAGCACCACTGGTACTCACCATCAAGTTGGTACTAACTGATCAACACCTACATCGCACAGGGCAATAATATTCATGGGGGGGGCAGGCGGGAGGGGGGTGGAGGGGATGGGAAAACTCTCACTGAATGGATGCAGGGTGCACAGTTTGGGGGATGACCACGATTGTAGCTCTGACACAGGCAGTGCATGGGCAATGTATATAGCCCAAGTGTTGTACCCCCATAATATTCTCAAATAAAAAAATAAATTAAAAAAAAAAAAAAAACCTCTGTATTTCTGCCTCTGTTCAGGAAATTTGGATTTTGAGACGAGAAGGTCTGCCGTTTCTCCTCCTTTGCCTGGAAAAGTGATCTCTTTCCTCCTCCCCAAAACACTTGTCCTCATTCTTCTGATTCGGCCTCGTGGACAAGTGCTGAGCTTTCGGTAACAAATATTTCTGCTCCCTCTAAATAAACTTCGCTCCTCTGTCTTCCAAATTCTTGAGGTATCTGTGGCTTCAACTCTTCTCTTTCTATTGGTGTCAAAGACACTTCTCTGGAAGACGCCCAACTCTGGAAAGGGTATCTGAGCAAAGGAGGCAGGAAGAAATTGATTGGTAAAGCCAGTTTGGTAATAATGCAACTCTGTAGCCAGCATTTATTAAGTTCTTCTTACTATGCACCAAGCATTGCATTAATCACTTTACACGTATTATCTCGTGTAAGCCTTACAGCATTGCTGTGTGGTAGATACTGTTATTATCCTCATTTTACAAGTGAAGAAATTGAGGTTCAGAGAAGTCAAATCACATGTCTGTCTAAGATTACAGAGCTACTAAGTGGTGGCGCTGGAATTTGAGCCCAAGGAGTTTGACTCCAATATCAGACTTTAAATCACTACGCTATGCTACTAGAGGTGTGTGAGTGGTCCAGATCTAAGGAATCTGAATGGGCCATGTCTTAGGTTAAAGGACCTTTACCTGTGGGCTGAGAAGGTTCTGACCCACCCTGGGGCAAGGAATATATCCTAGAGGCACCTCAGTGCCCTAGAGACCTGTTGAATTACAGACTAACACCTCTACACCTGGGCTAGAGCCCAGTTGGGTAGTCTCCAAGGCAATGGGCAGTGGGTTCCAAATTTCCCCCTTAGCCAATACAGAGACAAAGCTTGGGACAGGCAAAAGTAGTCTAGGAGCTCAAACAAAGCAACAATAGGTTAATTTGAAAAAAGACTCACAATATAAAAACAAGAAAATGTGTGTCAGGGTATAATTAAATGAAATTAAAGAGGCAGGCCCATCTGGAATGGCTTAGTCCTTTTCAGATGGGTATTGTTATAGATGCTAAATTTATTCTTTGTTTCTTCAGAAATCCATTTATTCACTTATTGCCATCTTTTAGGTACAATAGTTTGAATGTTGTAGTCCAGGAATTGATAAATGTATGTGTAAAAAGCTAAATAGTACATATTTTAGGCTTTGCAAGCCACATGGTCTCTGTCCCAACTGCTCAACTCTGCCATTGTATCATGAAAACAGCCATAAACAATACAGAAATGAGTAGGTGTGGCTAAGTTCCAATACCACTTTATTTATGGTCACTGAAATTTAAATTTCATATGAGTTTCACATCATGAAATATTCTTCTTCTTTTGATTTTTTCAACCATTTAAAAATGTGAATACAAAAAATTGTAAAAACTGTTCTTAGCTTGCAGGCCATGCAAAACAGGTAGTGAGCCAGATTTGGCCCATGGGCCTTAGTTTGCTGACCCTGCTCATTAGTGTCTAATGCACTTCTCAAAGGGCTAACTCACTCTGAAAGGGAGTTAGATACTGGCAGGATTGTACTTATGTAAAATGAAAACAGATAAACACCAAATAGCCCAAATGTCAACAACTATTTTCTATTATCCCTTATCTACTCCTTTACATACCCAAATTCCACTTTATTCCTTGTTTGTTTTTTCTTCCTGCAGGCTGTTTGGTTGGGGCTGAATGTTTTCCTGTTTGTGGATGCCTTCCTGAAATATGAGAAGGCTGACAAGTACTTCTACACAAGAGAAATCCTTGGGGTGAGTATCATAGCTGTGATATGGAGAATCTCTATTTTTCTCTGATCTCTGATTCCAGGTCCTTTGTGACCCAATGCCCTGATTTCCTCTAGGGCTAGGGTTGCCAGAAAAAATACAGGATTTTTCACATGAACAATGAATCATTTTTTCATATATGTATGCTCCAAATATTACAGGGAACGTAGGTATACTAAAATATTCATTTTTTAAAATCTGAAGTTCAAATTTAGCTTGGCATCCTATATTTTTATTTACTAAATCTGACAACCCTATCTAGGGCACACTCCCCAGACCCGATAAGGAAAACATGCAATAAGAAAAACTGTTAGGCAGTGGTTTTCAAACTGGTTTCCAGGAACTCAGGTGCTCCTACAGGGTGTGAGGGGAAGGCTAACTGGGCAATGCTCCTGCCCCTGCTCCCATTTCAACCAGAGCAGCCTGTATCTGTCTTTTGGACTCCTGCTTATGATTTTAAGAAAGCGTTTGATTAAAAAAAAGAAACAAATGTTGGGTCTGCTCAGGAATGGGGTAGATGGAGAAGTCAGGTAAGGGGCCCCCGCCCCTCCAGGCTAAGCTCCAGAGGCTCCAGAGGTTGCAAAGATAACTCCAAACTTGAAATGCTGGGATGCAGCCGGCAGAAACTGGCGGCTGTTCTAGAAAGAACTCCCCTTCCCCAAACTTTCTTCCAAACCTTCTATAAAACTGGACGCTCTCTCCTCCTCGGGGTGGACGGGGTGGACACACTTCTCAGCCTCCACCCACCTGCACCCAGATGCCCAAAATAAAAGGCATTTTACCACGCCCCAGGCTTGAGTGTCTTCCTCTCTGACCTAATACAAAGAAACAAAGAAAGAATTAAAAAACAAAGAAAAAAGAAAAAGCAGAAAACAACTTGAAAACCACTGCTGTGGACTAATGTCACAGAAACACACCTCTATACCTCTCTATCAAACAGGAGGGACACTTGGGGGGCCTGAGGGTGGGGGGTGTTGCAGAACTCAAGGCCTGCATAAAGGTAGGGTCAGGTTGCGGTCACAGAATGGAGAAGGCTGGGGAAGTGGCAGATCAGAAATAGAGAGAGAGGGTGGGGTTGGGCAGAGGGTGAGGGTGGGTGTGGAGGTGACCAGGAAGAAGGTGTAAGGTCAGGATGGTTCTCTCACCGGCTGATGAACCTGGGCACTACCTGGTTAGAAAAGCAAATTGGACTGTTATCTCTAGTCTATTACACAGTAACAGGTAGGGGATTTGGTTAAATCCCTTTCATCTTGATGATGCCTTTTTTCAGTAGCTTTCCACAAAGATCCACTGAATGTACATGTTTAAAGACAGCTTGTCCTTTTAAAAAATCCTTTTTTTTCCTCTCCATAATCAAAGGACCCATGTTGAGATCATGACTAATTTGAATGTTCTGTTCATGACTTATTTCACCCTGCTGTTTTCCATTTTAAATGTTCATCCTTGATCCTTCTTTAGAAACTGTAACTCCAAAGGAAGTGTTAATTTGTTTTAAAAATAGCTTCTTATTAAAAGAATGATGCAATGAATGTGACTAGTTATTAAGAGCTTGATTACTTCATGACTAAAAAGTCAGCAGCAGAAAAATAAATCATGCTAATGTCCTGTGGACATTTCATTTTTTAAAGCCCTATTTAAAAAAATTAATTATCAGTAATGCCGCTTTCAATGAGATCAAACCATGTAGAAGTGTATAAGTAAAATGTGAACATCCCCCTCCCATCCCACTCTGAGATAACCACTGTTAATAGTTTGGTGTGTGTATGTATAAACATACTGACATATGCTCACAAATGCATCAGACACATAGGTTTTATTTTTGCTTTTGTTTTTGAGGTAGTTTCTATTGTTTATTCACTTTTTAATTTTCTTTTCTTTTTTTTTTTGGGGGGGGACAGAGTCTCACTCTGTCACCCTGGGTAGAGTGCCGCAGTGTCATCATAGCTCACTGCAACTTCAAACTCCTGAGCCAAGCCATCCTCCCGCCTTGGCCTCCCAGAGTGCTAAGATTAGGGGTGTGAGCCACCATGCCCGGCCTTAATTTTCATATAATAAAATTTGCTCTTTTTTGGTGTACAGTTCTGTGAGTTTTGATAAACACATATAATAGGACATATAGTTTTTTGTTTTAACCCAAAAAGGGATCACGTTGTAGATACTGGCTGGAAATTGCTTCTTACACTTAATGTATCTCAGATCTTTCCATGTGAGTACATAGCCAGTGGTGTGCTGGAACCAGCTTATACCAGCTTGCAGTTGCCAGTTGTGTGCATCTCTTCCCAACTCTGCATTCAGTAGTGTTCAGTAGTGTTCAATGACATCAAGTTGGTATCTTGAAATCTGCCATGGTGGGAGTATGTACATCATCAAAATTGGCAAATGCTGGAAATCAGGAATCCCCTCTCCTCCAAAAAGCTGGTCATTAAAACATTTACCACTACTGCACCACTGCATATAGCTCTCAACCTTTTAAGAGACTAACAGTCCATTGCATTGATATGCCATAATTTATTTAATCATTCCATAGGATATTTCTTTTCTTTTTTTTTTTTTTTTTTGAGACAGAGTCTTGCTGTGTCGCCCTGGGTAGAGTGCAGTGGTGTCATCGTAGCTCACTGCAACTTCAAACTTCTGGGCTCAAGCAATCCTCTTGCCTCAGCCTCCCGGGTAGCTGGGACTGCAGGCCTACTCCACGATGCCTGGAGGATCTTTTGTTCCTGTTTTTGGTACAGACAAGGTCTCACTCCTGCTCAGGCTAGTTTTGAACTCCAGGGCTCAAGCAATCCACCCACCTCAGCCTCCCAGAGTGCTAGGATTACAGGCGTGAGCCACCACGCCTGGCCCATAGGATATTTCTTAAATTCATGCTCACCTTGGGAAAATACAGAAAGCAATTTAATTCGCTATGAAGCAGAGTAAATAAATAGCAGAGGAAGAACTTTAAATCCATAGTCAATGAGGCATTAATGACAGCAACAGTTCAATTATAACATCAGTGAGTGTTGATATAGAGAAATGAACATACATTGGCGTATTTCAATGTGCTGCAATGGGGAATAAAGATTTTCTCTAAAAAGAATTCATCCCATACAGATAGCCGCTACAGAATATGGAACTGTGAAATTATAGTCCTATATTTTCAATTCAGTTGCCGATTTTAGCTTTAAGAAACCTCCGTGACTCAAATAAGTAAGTGGTGGGAACCAATGTGGAAATGCAGGATCTCTGAGATGAGCTGAGGAAATATACTCAGAAATGGAACAGGCTGTCTGTACCAAAAACAGTTGGAGTGTGACTCAGCAGAGGGAGAAAACACAGGTCATGTGGAAGATCCAGAAATGGAAAACAGTAGGGCAGCTCTTGTTCACTGCACTGCTGACTTTGTAAGCCATTATGAACACCAGGCAGATCCTGACCTGGCTTATTAAACCGATGTCACATTGTCCTGGGTTTAGGTTGTAAGGAAAAATTGGTTTTGTGCCTTAAAGATTATTAGAAAAAGGCCAAGAAATTGTTAACTCTAACCCACACTCTTCCTTTTAGCAAGTCTTTGACAGGCACACGTGTAAGTCTGGCCAGTCAGCTGAAGTGCAACGAAAATCGCCTGGCTGCTGCTGCCACCTCTCCTACTACTACAACATTGTCACGGCCCATAACCTGCAGTCCCAAGTTTATGAAATAGGCTCAGAGACCAGTTGTACAGAGCTGAGGAGAGAAGTTGGACTTAGCTGCCATGGAGTTGAGCATTTTCTGTCCAGCCTATATCTAGTCAGGCCTGTTTCTGAGCTAAATACTTCTTTGAGGCACTGATGCTATCTCCTTTTCTAGCAGCTTCTACTGCTGGATCAGGTTGTTCTTGATTTATGCTGCCTGGCCAGCCAAGGAAATCAGCTTGATTCTGCTCTCAGAAGTTCTTCCTTCGCATATCTCTACTTAAGTGTAAAAATTTTACCCTTAAGTTTGCGCTAGTCTTGCCTAAGCTTTATTCAATTTTAAAAACATCTTAAACTTAAGTGGTTAAAATTTTTGTTTTTGTTATACAACTATTGCATGCTTATAATTACAATATTAGAAAATTCAGAAAAGAATAAAATAGTTGCCATCTGTAATTATACCTCTAAACATGAGCTTTATTTAAAATGCAAATACAACTATATATAAAATCCTCAAGACTGCTTTACAAATGACAAGTAAGAAAATCATAATTAAGCATATTAAACAAAATATTACATCCATAGAATGTATTTCCTAACATGGAGTCATTAAATCCTGTTCTTTTTCATAGTAACGAATGTATAGTCATACATTTCCAAACCACCAGCATGGGAATTGCTCAATTCAATATGAAATCCAGCACATTTACTGTCTTTTGCAAACAGAGCCTGGCCTGATTGTGCTAGCTACCGAGAGAGAGGGGAGGAAGCTGTAGCCCTGTCCATTTGCAGATCTCAGACAGAGGACTGGGCCAATGCTCACCTGATAGATGGTGAGATCAAACAGCTGATGGTCTCTTTTCTCCTCTGCTCTAGTCGTCATTGGCCTGTGCCCGAGCCTCTGCTCTCTGCTTGAATTTCAACAGCATGCTGATCCTGCTTCCCGTGTGTCGCAATCTGTTGTCCTTCCTGAGGGGCACCTGCTCAGTGAGTTCCAACCACTCCTAGGTCAACTTCCACATTAAGGAAAGAGGCCCCAGACTCCTCAGTAGGAAAGCCCAACACCAAGCTTCTAGGAATGGAAGCCAGAGGTCTCCTTTAGTAGCTAAGGGGTTGGGTAAGGGTGGGTGGGTATTGGCATGCTATGTGCAAGTCATCTTGGTTATGGGTTAGTAAGGCTGGCTGGGGACACCTGACCATGATCACTTTACATTTGTAGTTTTGCAGCCGCACACTGAGAAAGCAATTGGATCACAACCTCACCTTCCACAAGCTGGTGGCATATATGATCTGCCTGCACACAGGTAACTCAGGCAAACCATGAAACTGCAGACTCTAGGGCATTCAGAGCCTAGTTTCATTCATCCATACATATGCACATTCAAAATATATTTATTGAGCCACCTGACACTATTTGTCAGGCACTCTTCCAGGCCTATTTTCATGAAGCTTACATTCTATTCCTTTGGGAACAGAGTAAGTATAAGAAAGATCTTGGATCTCTCTGTGATCAAGTGTTTATCAGGCACCTTCTGTGGACTCAGCATTCTGCTAGGCACTATATGTAGGATTTTCCTAGTCTGGTGGGGCACGCCTGCTATGATGTTCTTGAGGTGCCTCTTATGTTCCTTTCCATCTTTCCATTTAGCTATTCACATCATAGCACATCTATTTAACTTTCACCGCTACAGCAGAAGCCGACAGGCCGCAGATGGATCCCTTGTCTCCATTCTTTCCAGCCTATCTCACCGTGAAAAAGAGGGGGGTTCTTGGCTAAATCCCATCCAGTCCCCAAACATGGTGAGTTGACTCAATGGCAAAGCATCTGAGATCTGGTCATGAACAGGAAAGGCACAGTATCCTTGGTGGGCATTGTGTCAGGCTGACATTTCTCCTTTCACAGACAGTGGAGTATGTGACATTCACCAGCATTGCTGGGCTCACGGGAGTGATCATGACGATAGCCTTGATTCTTATGGTAACTTCAGCTACCAAGTTTATCCAGAGGAGTTATTTTGAGGTCTTCTGGTACACTCACCACTTTTTTATCTTCTATATCCTCGGCTTAGGGATTCACGGCATCGGGTAAGGTCCTCAAACCCTCATTCTCATGCCCCAGCCCCCAATCTTGCATTATTCTTTGCCCCAAACTGGCGTTCTTTGTCTGTTTCAGTGGAATTGTCCGGGGTCAAACAGAGGAGAGCGTGAATGAGAGTCATCCTCACAAGTGTGCAGAGTCTTTTGAGCAGTGGGATGCTCATGGCGCCCGCTGCAGGCGCCCCCAGTTTGAAGGGCACCCCCCTGAGGTAGGAAACCTATGGACAAGGGCAGACTCTTGTTAGGAGCTGTTCCTCTTATCACTGTTATTATTGCTCTTATTATTATTATCATTATTACTAGCTGAGCCCTGTGCTGGGTGCTGTGAAGGGTATCCATAGGGTTCCTTCCTACCTTTAAAGAACTTCCAATACCACTGGCAACAGGCAATTACCAGGGGATCTTGAAGAGGAAGAACTAATGGTTGTTGCATGCTGTGGGACCCTCTGCAAAGGTAATAATGATAGCGCACGTTATTATTAATGATAGTGCTTACTGTGTGCCAGCCTTGCTGTGTACTATGGATTATCTCATTTTTATATAGCAATAACCTATGAGATAGGTACTTCTTTTGTCTCCGTTTTGAGACAAAAGCACTAGGATTCCAAGAGATTAAGTAAACTGTCAAGCTCTCACAGTAAGTAAGTAGTGGAGCTTGAATTCAAGCCCAGGCCTTTCAGATTCCAAAGATTGTACTCGTGACCACTGTACTGTCCCAAAGCTTATCTGTGAAATACCAGTCAAATTTTGGGGGGAAATAAAGCCTTCTTGAATTGGGCTTTCTTTGGTGTTCTAACAACATGCTTGAAAATTATTGTTAGATAGTGGATGATTATGAAACTAGGGTCTAGGGAACTCAAGAGTAATTGCCCCAGGGCAATTATCATGGATATTATGGTTTACTTTTGCTTGTTCATAAAATAAGTTATTTTGAGCAGTAAATGGAAGGAGAAGGTTGACTTGTGGTGCCTCAAAGTACTCTGAGAATGATTAAAGTCTTTAAATCAGATGCAGGATTAAGAGCTTAGTCCTCATCTACAAAGGGAAAAATACCTAAAACAAAAAGTCTTCTAAAGTTAGCATTTTAATTCAGTGGGAAACGGATAAAGTAATTTTTTTTAGGACAATGAGATAGTTATCTGGGGGAAAAAAAGCTGTATCTGCATTCCATACCTTACACTAAAATATGGATCAAGGATGCATGAAGCAAGGATTTAAATGTAAAAAAAAAATTATAAAAGTACCCTAAGGCCACATGGGAATTTTTTTTTTAATACTAGAGTGGGGGAAGACATTTCTAAATATGATACACAACCTTGCAGCCAGAAAATAAAAGATAATAATTTTGCATGGCTAAAAAAACTCCATCATAAAGAAAAACAGATGACAAATTGCTAAGTAGGAATAGTATTTACAATTCAGAGGCTGTGAGCTAACTTCCTAATATATAAACAACTCCTAGAAGTCAATAAGAAAAAGCCTTACAACCTGATAAAAAGAGATGTAGAAGATATGAACCAAATGAACACAGAAATGGAGATATATCTTAAATATATGAAATGATGCTTAATGTTATTCATAATGAAAAAATGCCAAATAAAACTGCAAGAATCTGTTAACCTAACAGATTAGCAAAGATCAAAAAATTGGTTAACGTACCGTGTTGGCAAGAGTATGGGGAAATGCTCTTATGCATTGTTGCTGAGAACGTACACCTATACAACTGCTTGTAGAGGGTGATTTGGCAGGATTCATCAAACTTTAAAATTCTACTTCCAGGAGTTTATACCACAAATATACTTATATATATGTTCAATTATATGTATTAGGTTATTCATTGCAACATTGCTTGTTAGAACAAAAGATTGGAAACAAATGTCCATCAACAGGGAACTAGTTAAATTATGAGACTTTCATACAATGGAATACTCTGCAGCCAGTAAAAAGGAGGCAGCTCAATAGGTACTAACAGGGACCAGTCTCCAAGATGTTAAACGTAAAAGGCAGGCCAGTGTGTATAGTCTGCTATCATTTGCATTAAAAAGATCACTTAAATGCATGTTCTCCAGAAGAATTCACAAAATAATAACATTGATTGCTCTGGGGAGCTGGGGGGCAAGGATGGAAGGGGAATTTACTTTTTACTGTATATCCTTTCATACTTTTGGATTCTGTACCATGTACATGTGTTACCTATTTAACACATTAACTGCCATGTGAGTTGTATTTAACTCATGCTAGTTTTGAGCCCGGGGCCTCATGAAGCACGTGTAACTAACACATCTCTTCACCTGGGGAGCCATGAGAACTATTTTTCAAGTTGCATATAACTCACACACAGAAAACAATAAAAAATAACAAATTTTTCATTAAATTAGAAAGGATCGTTTTGTTTTCAAAGTTTTTATTCTATTTTCATAATAAGACACCGTGGCCCAAAGGAAGAATTTTTTTTTCTAGTGTGGCAGTCAATGTGTTAAAAAGTAATTTTGAAAGGACATACGTGGTATACGTTAACAGCACATTTCATTCTCAGAGTCAGAGGAAATCGTGAGATTATAAGCAGGGACATGCTGTATTATCTGACTAATAGACAAGAGGACCTTAAAGACAGGGAGCTATCTAAGGCTTATTAGCTAAGTTTACTTGCTAAGATGGTTAATACTGTGTCTTACCTTGCACATCAGCTTCTATCTTTTCCCCATCTATGACCTGAGATAAATTATAGTCAGGTTATTTGGTATCCTTAAAACTCAGGAGTTGCTTTGATAGGTCACATGATACCCTAAGGGAGAGAACACCAGTTTTGCCACCTGAATGTGGTACTTTGTTTCTTGCATAAACATTTAAAAAATACTTCCCCCCATTTACAAATTAGAAAAATAATATGCGTTTATTGTAGAAAGTTTGGAAAATACAGAAAAATATTTAGAAGTAAATAAAAATTTTGCAAAGTTCAACCACCTAGAGGTAATCATTTTTTTATTCCTTGATCAATATCATGGGCGCTTTCCTCTGTTGTCAGATATTCTTCTGAAATATTTGTTTTAAAACAGCTGTATGGTATACTACTTTTTTTCCTTATAAATGTTGTGGGCATTACTTTACTCATGTACTTTGTGCACACCTTAGTTATTTCTTTATGTCCATTTCCTAGAAGTGAAATTCTGGGGTGAAAGAGAAGGAATGCTTCTGAGGCTGTTGTGGTGCTGTCCGGGAGGATGCTGCCAATTTGCATCTTACCAGCTGCCCATGTGAACGTTCCCGTTTCCCTGAATCCCAGTTAATGCTACGCATTGTTACTTAAAATTGTTTTCCAATTTGAGAGATTAAAATGCCATCTTGTTTTAGTATTTATTACTCTACTTCTGAGGCCAATATTTTTCCACATTGTTATTACCCATTTCTTAAATATGTTTTTTCACGTATTCCAAATTCAGCTGGGGATTTTTTTCCAAGTAAGAAAAAATTTCACTTGTCCCATCTCTGCCCCTTCCCTCCCCAGAGATACCCAAGGAAGCTATTTGCCTGCAAGAGCATAAGAAACCTCGTTCCACACAGTTCCAATGTATCACGCTTGAGCAATTGTGCAAGAAAGGACATGATTTAATATTGCTAAGAAGTAGACTTTTAGTAGCTTCTGTGTATATAGAAGCAAACTGCTACCTTAAGAAGATCTCAGGGATTGAAAGGCTGCTTTTTTAAAAAAAAACAATGTAGACAAGGTAAAAAAAAATATTACTATGTTGAGTGTTTTGAGCACTTGAGAAAAGTGGTGATGGATAAGTACCAAGTTTTATACATTGTTGTTAACAGTAGCATCAGCCATACACTTTTCCTTTTTTGTGTTTGTTTTGTTTTTAATCGTCTGCTTCTATTTCACATCTACTTTCTCTATTGGTTTTTCAGATTGGACAAGTTGTCCAGGAAGATAGTCTTAGATTCTTAAAATTAAATTTTATGTATAATTTAAGAATATAAATGTTTACCATGTATTCTGTTTTTGTGCTTTTCTTTTGCTTCCTGCTCAGACCTGTAAATTTTCAGGAAATGGTCTGTTTTATGAGTAACAGGTTAGCAAACAAAGCCATTGTAGTTTATTCCTTTCCATTTCTGTCCTCAAGATTTGGTGAAATTAGTGGTTTAAAAATGGGTACACATCAGAGAACTCAATAAATATTTATTACGTAAAGGAATGAACTGCTACACAAATAAGTCCTAAACCAGAGATTAATGTGTAACCTTATTCTTTGCTCTGTCTCTGTGCAGTCTTGGAAGTGGATCCTTGCGCCAGTCGTTCTTTATATCTTTGAAAGGATCCTCCGGTTTTATCGCTCCCAGCAGAAGGTTGTGATTACCAAGGTAAAGAATACGCACTTTCCTCTTGCTGTGATAAGAGTTCTCTTCTACCTGATTATAGAACTACATTGCCAAGTTGTCACCCTGAAGGGAATAAAAAGAAACTTGGTGGTGGTGGTGACAGACCTCAGTTCCTCTAGTGCTGGCCAGAACTGGGAAAGAGGGGCTTGGCAGAAATCATCAGGTTGGGTCTATGTCAGAGGCTGCAAACAGGTGACCTGGGCCAGATCTAGCCCAGGGATATATTTTGTTTGGCCCACACAATGTTTGTTTAAAAGTTGAATTAGTTGCCAACATTTAAAAATCTGGATGGAGGCTTTCACATTAAAAAAAAAAAAAAAAGGCATTTCTTGCTTCTCTTGAAGAAACAGGAGACCTGATAACATGAGTCATAGTTCCATATTGTAACCATTGTCTGGAGCCAAGTTGTTGCTGCCCCCTTTAGAAAGGACTTGTGTTCGCAGTTCACCACCTCACTAGCCATGCAGCTTTACTCATCTACTCTATCTGCCTGCCCGTTGCCATCTGAGTTTGCCTCCTTTGGTCTATATGCTTCATTCACAGGTTGTCATGCACCCCTCCAAAGTTTTGGAATTGCAGATGAACAAGCGTGGCTTCAGCATGGAAGTGGGACAGTATATCTTTGTTAATTGCCCCTCAATCTCTCTCCTGGAGTGGCATCCCTTTACTCTGACCTCTGCTCCAGAGGAAGATTTCTTCTCCATTCATATCCGAGCAGCGGGGGACTGGACAGAAAATCTCATAAGGGCTTTTGAACAACAGTATTCATCAATTCCCAGGTAGGTACTTGAGACCAGCAGAGACCCAGACCAGGATGCAGACTGGCAGAAAAGAGAAAGCAATTCCTTGTTGAACTTTAAGTGTGGTACAGTAGAATAGGTTTAAAATAAACAGGCAGAAGTCAGCCGTGGGAACAACTATGTTTCTGGGAGGATATTTGCAGTTAGGGGTGAAGGTGGGACTTCACTTGCTTATTGCCTTCTGTCTTCTGCCAGGATTGAGGTGGATGGTCCCTTTGGCACAGTCAGTGAGGATGTTTTCCAGTATGAAGTGGCTATGCTGGTTGGAGCAGGAATTGGGGTCACCCCCTTTGCTTCCATCTTGAAATCTATCTGGTATAAATTCCAGCGTGCAGACCACTACCTCAAAACACAAAAGGTACACTCCTGTATACCACTTTTCATCTGGCGTGGGCCTGAAAGATCTATTGCCTTCGTGAGCTAAGCTCTTTATAATTGGAATTATAAGAGTGAGTGATCAATTCTCTTTGCTAGGCATCCACTTCTACAGATTCACCATAAGAGTGGGGTCTTCTGTTCAATTTGTAGTTTAAAATTACCCTGACCCAAAAATGACCTTGGAGGGCTCTTTCCATAAGGGCAAGTGTCAGAACTCTGAACATTTATGCTACCTGAGGTTTGCTGCTCTGTAAAGGTGATTTATCAGATCACCATTAGACTTGATCAACAAATATAGAGTATGTATGTATGTGTGTATATATGTACATATATGTTGAAAATAGCATAAGTCAAAAATGCATTTAATACACCTAACCTACTGAACATCATAGCTTAGCCTAGCCTACTTTAAATGTGCTCAGAGCACTTGCATTGGCCTACGGTTGGGTAGAATCATCTAACACAAAGCATATTTTACAATAGAGTGTTGGATATCTCATGTAATTTATTGAATATTGTGCTGAAGGAGAAAAACAGAATGGTTGTGTGGGTACTTCAAGAACGGTTTCTTCTGAATGTGTATCTGTTTTGCACCATCATAAAGTCAAAAAATGTAAGTTGAACCATTTTAAGTTGGGGACCGTCTGTATATATTCATATCATCACAGTGTACGTTGTAAAGGGCACTTAATAAGGCTATGTTTTCTCTTGCTAATTCCAGATCTATTTCTACTGGATCTGCAGGGAGACTGGTGCCTTCTCTTGGTTCAATGACCTATTGACTTCTCTGGAACAAGAGATGGAGGAATTAGGCAAAGTAGGTTTTCTAAACTACCGTCTCTTCCTCACCGGATGGGACAGCAACATTGTGAGTTCAAACAACAACTAATTCCCATGTTAAATGTAAGATGAATGTCAGACAAAGGATAGTGCATGCTGATTAGAAATAATTATTTATTATCATTTCCTGCCTGCCCTCCCCTCACACCCAAGTTTAAATGTGGCTGAAAGAAGAGGCAGCTATCAGGACTTGCTTTTTCTAACTTTTATTTCTCTGACTCCAGGCTGGTCATGCAGCACTAAACTTTGACAAGGTCACTGACATCGTGACAGGTCTGAAACAGAAAACCTCCTTTGGGAGACCGATGTGGGACAATGAGTTTTCTACAATAGCTACCTCCCACCCCAAGTAAGTATATTCTCTAGTTCATTGAGTTTGCAGAGTTAGGGTTTAGGAAAGGTATTACAGCATGTTGAGCACTCTGGGGAAAAGATCTCTGGGGCAGAAACTGTGCCATTCTTAGATTTTTGCTGACAACTGAGGAAATTTCATCTGGAGTTTTAGCAAAATAAGAGTCATGATCTTGTAATTGATGAGAAGACGTTTCCTGCCCCAGCAAGCCCCCATTCAAACAGTAGGCAAGGAGACTCAGTTCTGACCTATGCTACCAAACCAACCAGAGAACTGGAGCAATTTAAATGCATTTTGGGGGACCTTGATGACCTCTACTTAAAGTAACAAGGGTTCAAAGAGTATTCTCTAGTTCACTGAGTACCTGAGCTCAGTCTTTCTGGAGGGTTTTGAGACATGTTAGAGCATACAGGAATATCTGGTGCTATGAAACCAGCCATTCCAATGGGAAGGAGATGAAACTGATCGTGGTAGATAAACTCTGTGAACAAGTTGGCAGGTAAAGATCAATTCAGTTCCACAAATATTATTGGTTACCTTCTATAAGCTCAGCACTCACTATTCTAGAAGCTACGGAGGTTGAAAGAAAAATAGGATATGGGTCTTGGCCTCAAGGAGCACTCATTTGAATGAGAAGTGCATACAATCACCTCAAAGCAGGAATGATGCACCCCATGAAACAGGCCCATGGACACCTGAGGGAAGAAAAGTCTGTGGCCACATGGGATGATTAGGAAAGGCTTCATGAAGGCAGTGGCCAGAGCACTTAGTGACTCAGATTCAGATGATCCTGGGTCCTAATGCTGGTTCTGACACTTTCCAGTGCTGGGAACTTGAGCTAGAAAACCCTCTGATCTTCAGATTCCTCATCTGTAAAATGAGGGTTATATTAGTAAATGCCTGCTCTACTCACTTGCAGGGTTGTCGTGAAGATTAAGTCAGACAATGTATGAAAAATGCTCTGTAAATTGTAAAGCAGCATATAAGCAAAAGAGATTATGCTAATTATCGTGTTGAGTTGAACGTAGTTGAAGTTGTGAGTGCGTGAGACTGCCAGGAGAGAGAGGGAGAGTGGTAAAGGACCGAGTATTAAGGAATGCCCAGGTTATGTGGGAAGGGAGAAAGATAAACCAGGGAAGAAGTAGGAGTATGCGGAGAAGTGGTGTCACAGAAGCCAAGGGAGGAAATATTAGAGAAGCATAGTCAACAGTGCTGGAAGAGTGGCAGGGTCAGGAAGTGCTTATTTAGCGTAAGGATGATATAAGCATATTTATAGACAGAACAGGGGCCAGTAGATAGGAATAAAATAAATATACAGAAGAGGGGAGAGGACTAAGATGGCCACAATAAAAGACAGACAATAATAAGCGTTGATGAGGAAGTGGAGAAACTGGAATCCTACTGCACTGCTTGGGGGCAAGTGGAACAGTACAGCACTTGGGGGAAACTCTTTGTCAGTTCCTCAAAGTGTTAAACATAGAGTTTCCACATCCACACGAAAACACGTACATGAATGTACATAGCAGCATTATTTGTAATAGCCAAAAAGTGAAAACAACCCAAGTGTCCATCAACAGATGAATAGATAAAGCAAATTGATATATTCACATAATGGAATATTATTTAGCTATAAAAATCTGTGCTACAAACACGGACAAATCTTGATCACATTTGTTGAATGAAAGAAACCAGACACAAAAGGCCACATGTTGTATGATTCCATTTGTATGAAACATTCATAATCTACATAGCTAGAAAGCAGATTAGTGATTGTCTAGGGTGGGGGGGGAGTTGGGAGGAAATGAGCAGTGACTGCTAATGTGGATGGGTTTTTTTTCAGGATTATGAAAATGTTCTGGAATTAGTGGTGATGGTTGCACAACTTTGCGGCTATACTAAAAAGCACTAATTGTACACTTTGGTGGGGTGAATTTTATGGTATATGAATTATACCATAATTAGATAAAAGAAAACAGAGTGGAGAGGAAGGTATGAGAAGGAAGGAGAGGGTGAGACCCAGAGCATGGTTGTAAAGATTGGCCTTGGCAAGAAAGGACACCACCTCTTCAGTGCGAGAAAATTTGAGGTGGGTATAAGCTCACAGTGGATGGCCTTAATGGCAGCTAATACATACGCACTTGCTGTATGCCAGGCATTTTTCTAACTGCTTTTCATGTTCTCATTTAATCTTCAAAACAACCCTGAGAGGTGGGTAGTACTATTTTTATCCCCACTTTACAGGTGGGAAAGCTGAAACACAGAGAGGTTAAGGAATTTGCCTCAAGTCCCACAGGTGGCATTGGTGTCCGAGTTGAGATTTGAACCCAGACAGACTGGCTCCAGAGTCTGGCACTTAGCCACTGCACTGTACTAGGTCTCTTGAGTGTCTGTGTTCTCAGTAAAATAGGTAAGGCTGAGTGCTGAGAGTGATGAGGGCTGCGAGCGTATTTGGGGCTTGTGAGCAGAAAAGGTTAAAAAACTATCATGAAGAATGTGGCAGAGAGTTACCAACCAAATATTTATTCAAGGTTCTTGGGACTAGCAGAGGCCTAGCAGAGGCAGTTTCTCTATTCTAATGTCAGCAGCCTTTGTTGCATTCTAGCCCTTACTGTTGTTCTATTCCGGCAGATCTGTGGTGGGGGTTTTCTTATGTGGGCCTCGGACTTTGGCAAAGAGCCTGCGCAAATGCTGTCACCGATACTCCAGTCTGGATCCTAGGAAGGTTCAGTTCTACTTCAACAAAGAAAATTTCTGAATTATTGGCATAAGAACAGGAATCTGCATTTTCTCTCTCCTTTGTCTCTTCAGTAACTTGCTTGGTTTGGTCAGCCACCTTAGGATAACAACGTGCCTCTCACGCCCTGACTCCCTGGCATTCTTTTTTTGATTGCATTAAAAAATGTTACTTGAGCTTCACCAACCTAAGAACTTCAGAAGTCACAATTATTGCAAAACCCCTGGATCCTTTCTTGGGAAAATAACTGTAAATTCTTCTGGAAAGCCATGACTGCAGCAAGGCTTGATAGCAGAGCTTTGGTGGTTGACAGTCACACAATTTAACCCCAGGTGATTTTTGTCTATTCCAAGTGTTAGCATCTCCTGGACTTTGGTTTGGAATCTCTCCCTCCCACCCTCACAGAAGATTTCTAAGTAGGGTGACTTTTTAAATAAAAATTTATTGAATAATTAATGACAAAACATAATAATAAACATAAATAATAAACAATGAACAGAAAATTATCAAGACCCCATCCCATATAACACCAACTATGTACATTTTTACTGTTACTTTAAACATGGTCTTATCCAGTGTAAACAGCAATTTATGCTTTACTTATTTTTGCTTGTCAAAAAATGAAGGATTTTCTCCTTTGCTTACTAAATCTTTTGTTACTTCGTCTGGGCTCTCCATTTGGGAAAGAAAATCTTGAAAGTATGTCAATTGTAATTGAAATTGTATTATAATTGCAAGTCAGCTCCTTGTCATCTTGTATTCCGTTAAAAATAATTGTGAAAACCCAACAGGGGCTCTTTATCACCACTTTTATTAAGTGGGTTTATTAATGTCTAGCTTAAAAAATAATTTACAATTTTAACAACAGATTTGTTTGGCTCCTACCTACCTATTCACTAAATAATCATTCACCTAATGACATAAGCAAAATGTTTTTCTTTCTCCTATCAAAATGCTTTTTATTTCTCCCATCTACCCAATCTGACCCTACAATGGGCTCTGGGGTGTTAGTAGTCACAGTGAATCACTAGGAGGAAAGCACCCCAGGCTCTTAAAAGAGAGAAAAAACCTCACACTTCATTGTGCCCAAAGATAATTCAACTCATTATAGATTTATAAGAATGTTTCTACTGAATTATTAGCATTGTAGCACCTTTTTTGTTAACCATTCAGTGACCAAGAAGGAACAAATGGTTGTTTCTAATTATTCAGGTGCCTCTATGGCTTGAAGGATTGGTAAGATCGCGTTTTTCAGTCACTAGTCCGAGCACAATAAAGGTGGGTCATGAACTCATGGTAGCTAATTCTGTTTCGTTTATTACATCAGTAAAAAATAACAACGGGTATTTCGGTAGGGAGGGATACTACGGCTGTTGCCAATTTGTGCGCCCAGATTTCAGCTATCCAAATTAGGTTTAATAAGGCTTTGGGAAAATGCACAATGGAACCTTGAAGATATGGTCTCTATTAGACAACCGCTGACTGAATGATAATTTAATCTTCAGTGACCTTGATTTGTAATCTTAGTGTTTCTTGAAATTTATAGCGAATTTCTAAAAAGAAAGGCTTCACTCTTAATCTCAATGTCTAAATATACTGACACTTTAAGAGTAGTTTTGCTGCCAACATGTCAAGGCCTTAAAATTCATGGAGTAAGCAGAAAAGGTAATGAAAATAATAAATTCTATGCATAATCAACATCCAAGCTAAATTGGGGATGACCAGGATATCCAGAAAGCTCCCCAGCTGTTTTGAGCAAGATTTTCTCACTAGGTTGTAATATGAAATCCAGCAAATATTTGTTTTATAAATGTTTATATATCAATCAATCAGAGTAGAAAATCCTTCAATTTCAATGTCCCTCTTAAAGTTGATTATTTTTGCATTCTTTTGCTTGACACGTAAGCAATATGCTATTACATTCTCTAAGCCTATGCCAGGCTTTTAATTCACCTGACTATAATCCTAACCCAGGGGGTAGGATTCTGAGAATAGAAATAGGCTCAAAAGTAGTTCCAGTAGAACTTTACTAATTATTAAGGCAACTCTTAACCTCTTGAGGTTGGCCTGATGAAGAGAAACCATGTTCCCCCCTAATGCCACTATGAGAAAGAATACTAGGCAAGAAGCCCCATAGGTTAGAGCTAATGGCACTAATTATGTTCATACCTATCCACAAGGAAGCAGTTAGAAGCAGACCTAATGGGCAATCTGTATGTGCTCTACATCTGGTCCTCTTTAACTGAGAAGAATGTAAAAGTTTTAGGGTTTTCTATGTTTTAAGTTCCCAGAATAAATCTGGTTACAGGGTAGGGCAGCAGGTTAGTGATTTCCTGGAAGATAGGATGAAATGTATTTTGTTCATTTGATTTCTGTTCAGTTCTTATTTCATCTTGAACATGTGAAAAATTAGTGGCTTTTAAAACTTTTAAAGTTGATTACCTAGACTGGTAAGTTTTTAGAACAAACAAGTAAATGTCAACAGTCTCTTATGTTGTTGACACACACTCAAACCAGTGCTAACACAATCTTTATCTTAACTCTGAACTATGCATGTTCAGACCTGCTATTGACAAAAAATGCATTTTGATATTTAAGTTTTTCTAAACTAAACACACTGCTGTGCTAGGCTCTTTGCTTTGTTGGCCTTCTGACCATTTTACAAGCTCTAAGCACATGCTATTTTCTCCCAGAAGACTCAAGTTCTAGAAAGTTTTCAGAGGGCAAAGCCTTATTATTCTGCTGGAAGCAAACTAAACAAAAAGTAAGTTTCAGAAAACATTGCTTCTGAGAAATTCTCAAATATCAAGAAGAATAAATGGTTAACCTAAAGTAAAAACAGCTACGGCAAAATAACATTAAAGTACAATACTGCAGTAAGGGTGGAAAACACATCTAAGGTTTCACCCTTGGTGTTCAGCTTTTTAAAAGCAAAAAGGTCATGTATATCAATTTGCAGTGTACTAAAATTGTGTTCAAAGTTTATTTCAAGTCACAGAAAATATACAAACTACGACAACAAAATGAACTGATTTTGTTCTGAGAGAAGGTGATGGGAGTCCTCCACCTGGCACCGATTTGAGTCATTCAAGGGTTAGGATGCAGAAGTCATCTTTTTTCAGCATTTCAACAAAGTTCAGGAATTAATTTCCAGATTTCTTGCCAGGTATTTTTGAAAACCTATAAGAAAAAGTTGGGAGAAAGCCATTAGAAGTAGAGACAAAGTTCTCTTCAGGAAAAACATCAGAAAAAAAATAAAAAGGCTGGGGGAGGGAGGATAGGCATAAGATCAAATCACCAAGACAGATTTCTAAGGTGTCTGTCTCCTGCACCCCACCTCCTCAAAGCAACCATCCCTTGCAGCAGGGTTTCTCAACCTCAGCACTACTGACATTTTTGTGCCAGGGCACTCTTTGTTATTGGGGAAGGGGAGGGGGCATCCTGTGCACTATAGGATGTTTAGCAGCATCCCTAGTCGCTACCCACTAAATGCCAGTAGCACACCATACACCCTTAAGTTGTGACAACCAAAAATGTCTCCAGACATTGCCAAATGTCCCTTAGGGGGCAAAACTGCAGGGGGACAGTGATGGCAGAGATGGATCACAACTAGCTAGGTACAGAATGAAGGGAAAGCCAATACTTTGGCCATAGTATGCACAAATACCAGTAGACACACAGTAAAATCTTGCCCTCATAAAACTGCATAGAACTACACCCACATACATACAAATACTGTAGGTTTTAAAAAATGGTGAAAACTGAATAAAGTCTGTAGTCTAGTTAACAGTTATGTACCAATGTCAATTTCTTGGTTTTGTACTACAAAGCAAAAGGATACTGTACTACAGCCATTTAAGATGTTATTATTGGGGGAAGCTGTGTGAAGGGTATGTGAGATTCTTTGTACTATTTTTCCAACTTCCTGTGAGTCTATGATTATTTCAAAATAAAAGGTAAAAAACCGATAAAAACCTTGCCCTACTGTTAATGTGCAAGGCTTTAAATTAGATATCTTATAAGTAAGAACATAATGAATGAACTTTCAGAAACATTTCTATCTCCACTATCCAAAAATAGTAATTTTATCACACTGTAGGGAATGCCTTCTCTAGCATAAAAAAAATTAGTAAAAGAGAGTGATAATTTTTATCTATTCCTCTGAATATAATAGGTAGTTTATGCTTTTACTGAAGAAAATAAAATGCTTAGGGTATCTGGAATAAAAAGTTAAGGTACTGGTCACAGCAAAAGTCTGGATAGCCATCCATCTATGATAGCTTCCCATTATATAATGTTCAGCCATTTAAAGTCCAAATACAGATACGATGCACAGTTGCTGTTTGGATGTTTTAAAGACATTACAAATATGGATTAGAACATATGGATGGGAATTATAATATGGATGGGGTAAACAGTAGAAATTCAAAATGTGATATTCTAGCTGATACTGGGACAATGTGAATTTTAAACTGTTTTTAGAAAAAAACAATTTGTAGAATACAAAGATGTTGGGGTAAAAGTTTTTAAAAAGAAACACCAATACATGTATGTGTAATCAAGTTAAGTTACATGACTATTTATGAGGCAGGTTACCTAGATCCTTTTTACCTGACGGATGAGGAAGAAAAATAGGGACAGTAGTGTACAGCAATCTCCAAAATGTATAGAAACTGATGGTAATGGTGGACATTTACTACCTTAAATTACGTGCTATAATAGCTTAACATCAAAATGTTCATTATAAAACAAATACAGGAAACTAAAATATTTATACATTCTATTGAAATGCTTTGTATCTTCTCCATTTTGATGGGACAGTTTGGAATAAAATAATACAACTGATTCTGGAAGTATACATACCAAATTATATTTAGAGGTTCTTTCTGAGCAATGAGATTGAGGAAGCAGGGCTTTGTACCTTTAACTTTCTACATTTGTTAAACTGATCATGTATTACCTTTGTCATTAGGAAAGGAAGGTTAAAAAAGATTATAAGCAATTCAACAACTCAACAAATGTTCTATAGCCTTATTTTATCCCTACAGGAGTTGACCTACTGAAGGGTAAAGAGACTCTAGCTGAGAGGACTGAGGGCCTCGGAGAGAACAATCTTGTTGGTTAAGGTTGAAAGTACACACCCAGAATACACAAGGAGTCAGTCCTACTCAGGTGGGATTAAGTTTGCTCACCTTTCAAGGTGCTCCAGTGGATTTCTGTATTTGTTCCTTTAAGATCAGGATACTCTGCCTTTGCTCAGGAGGTAGCATGGCAATCTGGTCTGCAGTCAGCTGTAGAACCTGCATAATCAAAGCAGCCTGTGCAGAGGAAAAAAAGGCAGTGAGTTTTAATAATGGCAGATAAAAAAAAAAAACACCACCAGCTTCTGTCCAAAAAGCTACTGAAGTGGGATATGAAGCAAAATGGAAAAAGGAAGGATATTTCACACACAGAAAATAAACAGCAGGCCAAAAAAAAAAAAAAGAAAAAAAGAAAAAAAATCTGGTGAGAGAAGGAACAATGAAAAGAACAAGTATAAATTAAAATACCTAAGATTAGTCGATTCAAAATAGACACCTTCATGAACTCAAAGTTCCTGCAGACTAAGATGGTATCTTTGAGCCCTGGGAATTCTTCAGTTTTTAATCCTGTTTTGAAAGTCTCTCCTTTTCACAAGTTTTAGCCTTCCCACCAGACATGAGCTCCCCACAATGGTCAAATATAAAACAGAAAGATGTACTTATGGGGAATCTGCTATTGTTTTTAGGGATAAGGTAGAAAGGGAAGGAAGAAAGGGGTTTGGATTTTCAGGTCAGTTTGGCTTGCATAAAAAAGCCCTACTATTGGCAGATGAGTCTGAAATGTAAGATAAGCTGCCATTTACATCCACTTAAGAACTTTATGACCAGACCCACAAGTTTTCAGGTAACAAGGCATAAAAGAGTTCTAAGTTAGAGTAAACATCACCTCCAAAGGGACTTTGAAGACCCAGGATCGCCACATGGTAACTGTGAAAAGAGGAATCAAAAAGACTAGATTTGTGCATATGAAAGCAGTCAGACAGTGTTGCTTACCTTCTCATGATCCTGTGGAGTGACCTGATTCTGCCCAGGACTAAAGCCACCAGGCTGGCTTCCACCCTGCATATTCGCTCCTTGCATGCCTGTTCCCTGCATGACTGGGACCTATGTGCACAAAGAGAGAGGAGAGATTTTTGGAACTCCTGATGTATAGGTAACCTGAATCCAGTAATAACAATGCGAAAAATTATGCTCTCTATATGGATATGACTAAAAAAAGCAAATTAATGACTCTGAAGATCATTTTCTACTGTCAGCAATGGCAGAAGGCAGGGTTTAGTCAGAGATCAACTAGCAAGTTAAACATACTTGCTTACAACAGCTCTCTAGCATCATCAACAAATATCACTCAGCACAACTGGATACCATCAAATTAATCAAAATTAAGCCAAATAAGCACAGGGAAAACTGAGAGCACCCTGGAAACTGGTGCTCAGTGGAAACACAAATGAAAGCCAACAGATTCTAAAGAAAACATATGCTTGTCCGCTGGAGAAGTGACATTCACAGGGCTACTGCCTACCTCTAGTTCAATCAGACATAGGTAGTTCGTTCCAAAAGGCCCTATCCCACAAGTGAGGCAGAGGTGATCATAATGTCAGAGAGGCAGAAAGGAGATGGGAAGGCCTCTGGGGAAAAGAATGCTATTAGCCCAACATTTGCTTTCCATATAGCTTTCCATAGAAAATATATGGTAGATGCTTTGTACTAAATGCAGATCAAGAAATATAACTAACCTGAGTAAAAGAAAAAAGTGCAGTTTTATCATACTTATTGGTATTAATTAAGATCTTCAATGAGTTCAACCCTTTGGAAGACTATCAGAACCCAAGGAAAAGACCTCGAGCACCAAGCAGAACTGTGAGGTCCCTACACTTAAGAGTTATGTTCACACTCAGGCATTCACCCAGAGCTTAGGTATTCTCTTACTAAACACAAATTGTTAACAAACGTGTTACCTGCTTCCCCAGCAGATTAGAAGCAGCAAAGCATAAAAGAAATATGGATAAACAACTGTTAGGAGCAGATACCATGACAGCAATGTGAAGAGCCAGGTGACAGCCTGACAGTGAAGGAGACCAGAAACCAAACAGGAGATAATTATGCTTTATATTATAGCATACGCAATACTGAATCTATTTAATGATGACCTTGAGTAGTCACAAATGATTATAATCATTTTTTTGTATCCTGTTTAAGAAAGGAAGCATAAAATACATCATAAATAATTTTTCATTAAAACAGTTTAAAAACTTGGTAGAATAGCTCTGTTATCTGGAACATTCACTTACATCCATTAACTCATTTCCCAAAGACACCAGATAGATGAAGCATTGGTACAGATTTGTACAGATTGCTTGAATATTATCACTATTTTGTTCTTTATCAATACTGAATCCAGAGACTGGATTGAACCTTAATGAGCTCTTATGGATCTGAAACACTTATAATCTTTTTCAAGCTTTAATCAATACTAATCTGAGGTACTGTAATGTGATCTAACCACTCAATAATGGCCGTTTTAAATTTCCAGAAGTGCCTGTTCTAGGCAGGTAAGTACTAGTAAAAGTGACCATACATCTTGGTTTGCCTAAGACAGTTCCAGTTTATGCTTTTGCCCCAGAGAAAATTATTAACAGCACTCTCTTTTATTCTTAAATGTGTCCTTCTTTAGATGATAAATTACATAATCACCTTATAATCATCCTAGTAATAATAAGCCTTTTACCCACAAGTTTCCAACTGGGTAGACTGAAGTTAATTTTAAAATCTGATTTAAAATTATGAATTAAGGACATGCTGTTAAGTAAAGAAAAAAAAAGGTAAACAACAGTGAAAGAGAGAAAAATAAGAATATTCACATCTGCCAGAAAGATACATAAAAAAATCTAATAAAAATGATTATTTATAGGAGCTAGAGGTCACAGAGGAGATAGGTATAGGAGAAGAAGTGAGGTTTTTTTTTTAAAAAGAGAAGTGGGGGTCTCACTATGTTGCCCAAGCTAGAGTAGAGTGGCTATTCTCAGGTACAATCAAGAGTGCACTACAGCCTCAAACTTCTGGGCTCAAATGATCTGACTCCTGAGTAGCTGGGACTGTAGGGGTGTGCCACCATTCGAGGTTCTTAATGTGTATCTTTTATAGATGAATGAATGTATTATATATATTTATTTATAAGTGAATATATTAATTTAAATTTTTTAAAAAAAGACCAAAGATAAAAATTTTTATTTTCTCCACCTTGGATCTAATTGGCTTTATAGAATCTACTATTGAAAACTATATAAACCTAGTATTAGAGTAATGAGTTCAAGCACTAGCAGGGAAAAAGGAGTACGACATCATCCAGAAATGGTCTTTCAACCATTACTTTCGATGTCTTTCTCCACAGAATTATTGGCAGAATTAGATAAACACATTATACAGTTACTTGTTATCTGTCTCCCCAACTAGAACGTGAGCCCCACAGGGGTTGGGGGCTTTGTTTTGTTCACACTGCTATATTCCTAATACTTAGATCTATGTTTAGTGCTCAATAAATATTTGCTCAATGACAGAATGAATGCATAAAAGCCATTTCTATTATGAGACTACTGACCATACAGGGCACAATAAAAATCAAGGCCCATGAACATATTTTTCTTAAAGCAAAACTTGAAAAACAATAGAGAATAGTTTTATTCTACACATACCAGAAAAAAACATATTTTTATTTCATATTTAAGAGGAGCAGGTAGACACATATCCACACTATAAAAGTGCAAATAACAGGAGAGAGTAGTAGAGTGGAAAAAAAATAGTGGGCTCTATTCCTTGCTCTGCCAATTTTTAGTTATGTGAATTTGGTCAAGTCACCTGAATTCTCGGGCCTCAGTTTCCAAACCTATAAAATGAGGGAACTGGATGACTGACATTTCCATTCCAGCTCTAATATTATCTTTCTCGCTCTCATACACACACACACACACACACAAAGACACATAAATGGAAGAGGGAAGAGAGAAGTACACAGAGGAAGGAAGAAAAAGGAAGGTGGAGGGGCTAGAGGGAAATGAAGGTGGCAGCACATAAAAACTCAGGGAAGACACACACATACCACCTTCCCACAACCAACTGGGGATGAAGAAGGAGGTGATGACAACCACAGACCATCATATACAGACAGCTGGAGAGAGCCAAATAAAGGAGAGAGGAGACAAGCTTCATTTCCACAGCTTTTAAGGTGATCATTAGTAAACTGCCTTTCATACTCCACTGTTCACTTAGGCTACGTGATGACAGTAAATTAACACAGGTCTCAGCAAACCCAAGATTACTTAAATGACCACTAACAATTCTCCATATACTCTAACCCAGTGGTTCTTAGTCAGGGTTGCACATAAGAATCACCTGGGGGAGGTTTTTCAAACTATCCATGCTCAGCTCCTACTGATAAGAGATCCTGAGTTAGGCCTGGGGTGAAATCCAGGCAAGTATATTTTGGAAAAAGCCTTGTACACGATATTGGTCTGTACCCCCAATGCAGACTACTCTCTAACCCCTAAATTTTCAGGGGCTCTGCTCTGAATGGAATAGCTACTTACTGTGGGATAAGGTTGTTCTTTTAAACTACAATCTCGATAGCCAGAAAATCACTACCTTAAGGACATAGAAACTATAGCAAGATCTAGTCCTCCCTTTCTAACAAGCTGAGAAATAGTCCAAGTCAGAAGGCAGTAATAATCAGGCTCAATAACCAATTTCTGAATAGATCTAGATTTCACTTAGATGCTAGGAGCGAGTGTTACACATACCTGTCTAGATCCCTGGGGGCCAACTGCCCCCATGTTAATTGGACTGGGACCCTGGATTCCACTAGGTATAGGTCCTCTAGGGCCAGGCACCGGGCCCCTGGTATCCATGCCTCTGGCTTCCATCCCTCGGACTTCCATTGCACGGGCCTCCATTGCTCGGGCCTCCATTGCACGAGCTTCCATTGCTCGGGCCTCCATTGCACGGGCCTCCAATCCTCTGGCATCTAATCCTCTTGCCTCCATGGCTCGGGCCTCCATCCCTCGTGCATCTATTCCTCGGGGATCTCTTCCACCTATAAAGAAAGTTGTAAAAAAAACCCATTGTGTAGCTACTCACTTGTACTGCAAGAAGAACCAACAATCCAAGAGAGAGAGAAATCTATTCCTCTAGTCACATCTCCTCTCAACCATATGAGACTACTGTCTCTTCTCCAGTTTCTCAGATTTGTAGATAAACCTTAAAGATGCTTGTCAACCTTATTGCTCTAGCATTCTTTCTCCCAGATTAGGGCCTAAGATAGCTGGGTTCACCTTTAGCCCACAACTACCAGTTAGCCTTGTGATGTGGTCTCCCCTTACCTCTGCCATCCAAGGGTGGACCTCTCTGATCTAGCATGGGTCCTCTTGGCTCTGCCATTAGAGGTCTGGGCTCGGCTAATGGACCTCCCCTCATTTCATGTGGGGGTGGTCCACGGTTCTCATGGCCAGGGACATGGTGCATGGGTGGACCCTGATGAGGTGGTCCCAGGTAACCTCTAGAGGTGGAGAAACAGAAAAAATCAACAACAAAAAAGTGTCAACCAGAAGATCAGTAAGTAAACATCCAACAAAGAACTGATGCAAACATCAGTCTACGAATGCTAACAAGAGAATAACACCAAACACACTGAAGAGATGCTACAGAGATACAAATCCACATATTCTAGAATGTCATATTTGGTTGGAGCACTCATAATTAGGGAAGAATCAGTGGATATTCATTATATGTATAATGAGTATAGTGCTTAAGAACATGGGTTCTGGATTCAGACTGTATGGGTTCAAACATAGGTTCTATCACTTATTAGCTGTGTGATCTTGGGCACATTTACTTAACTCCTCCATGTCCCTGTTTCTGTATCTGTAAAATGGGACTAATAATGGTATCCGTTTCACAGGCTTGTGTGGATTTAAGATGATCTAAGTATAGCATTCAGAGCAGAGTCAGAGGTATGATCCTCGTTAATGTCAACTGTTATTATTATTGCTACTCTTAACATTACTACTACCACAAGTTTCCTCTGTTCAGGTATTTATACTAGATATTTATATCTAGTATATAATACTAGATATAAATAGACACTTAAAATAGCTTGCACACACATACACACAGAAACACACACATACGGAGACTGGAGATTTACACATATAAGTTAAAAAGCCAATACTAGAATATACTGTTCAGATATTTATACTAGAATTTCCAGTTTCTGAAAATATATGTTCAAAATGACATACTCAACTACGTGGTTCTGACTTAGGAGAAGTGCTTAGTCTTGGACAGTGGCCATGAATATTTATATATCTTAAAGCAGGCAAACAGATACGATTGGTACAGAAAGATTGCTCTCAAAAGAAGGGAGAATCTGGATTTCTCAAACTGTTTCTGTCTATGTTAGTGCTTACCTAGGCTCTACCTCTCCAGTTACAGAAAGTAAAGTGCCTCCCCGTGGGTCATTCGGAGCGTCTCCTAACAGGCCTCGAGGAGTTGGGACGTTGGCAGGCAAGGATCCCCGCTGCATAGCTGCTCTGGGGTCTTGCATCGGCACTGACAGGGAAACAAACGGGGAGTTACTGCTGTGAAGGACACATAAAGAAACAAGAAATGGCTCTATATACCACTGACAATATAATTCAGACACCTTAGAGTGGGTGAAACCTCACCACAGCAGAATCCTCTTGCAGTTCAAGAACAGAAGCAGGGTGTAGGCAGAATCTGTGCCATGTCAGAGGTATGGATGGAATTATATAAAGAACAAACTGGGGAGCAACCTGCCAAGGACTAGCACTGCGACCTGAAGAAACTTATGCTCCTGGTTTTCCTTCTAATCAATCTTAGTTCAAGGACCAGAGTCACAAAAGAGAGGTAGGGTCTTGGCATATGTGAATACTGCCATGGCTCTGCAAGAACCCGCTGTCTCCTTACAGACTGCTATTCCATCCAAGCCTCCTGACACCAGTAGGGAGGGAGTACAGCCTCGGACAGATGCCCATATCATCCATGTTCTCTGCCCTGTGTGAAGAGGTCAATCTTAGGCTTGTGGCCTCAACAGGAAAAAATTAAAAAAACAAAAACCCCAGAACACTACCCTTTTGGGTTCTGAACGTGAGGATGACTGCCAAGCAGCTCGTTTCCTCTCAACGTCCCACCCTGAGCACCACAAGCAAAAGGAAACCCGCAGATACAATGGGTACCTTGAACTCGCTCAATTGATGCAGGCCCGGCGGGTCCCACGGGCGAGTGCTGTAGGGTTCCTAGGCGAGCAGTAAGTTCAAAAGGAGAAAGAGCAGACACGTAAAATAGCTTGCACACACACACACACACAGAAACACACACATACGGAGACTGGAGATTTACACACGTAAGTTAAAAAGCCAAGAGTTCATCAGCTTGCCCCAGGCTACAAAACCTCCCTAAACTATACTAGCTCCTTTGGGTATGTGAAACAGTTCCACTTTTACCAGATAGCTTCCTAAAGGGAAACCTGTGAGACACTGGTTTTATTTGGGCAGGAATAGCCAGCCATTTTCAGTTTTCACCTCTGTTACTATGTTTTCCCTTAAGTCTCCTCATGATACCACTAAAAAAAAAAAAAAAGAAAGAAAAGAAACAAAATATAAACAGAATAATTTTAAATCTCCAGTTAAGCAAAGAACATAAACATAATTTCAGGAGCAAAACATGAAAGAAATTGTACTGAATCTAGAAGGCAAGATTTATTCTGGAGAGGCCATTACAGAAGTGGGGCAGTACTATTTTTGTCATATTTTAAAGCACAAAAATTTCTGCTGTCAAAGTATCAAATAGGAAAATGCAGTGAATGAACTTTAGATGAGGAAAGAGAATATCACTAGAAACACTCTGCCACAGCAAGTCTTTGATAAGAATCATCACAACAGCAAACAAAGACTAATGAGATGACATGGGTACCAACACTAAACAAATGTGGTAGAAAGGCAAGAAGCATCTTCTCAAACACTTCACTGTCTTCTTTCACCATTACAAATGTGCAAAAGCAGCAGATTCCAGGAAAAGTAAGACAAACTGGGTACAAACGAAAAAGATTCTTGCTTCCTCTGCTGGGTACTGAAGGAAACTATAAAAGAAAACTCATCTTTGTCTGTTCATGAAGACATCCTTAAAATACCCTCAAAACATGAGTCATTTCCCTTTGTCAATTTTTGACCAGAAAGGTAAAGATACATAGCAGGAAGGAAGATGTCTTGTGGAAGTATGCATTAAACAGCTAAAACTTGATTGATCGATTGATTGCCGGCTCCTTGAGAGGCAGAAGTGTGACCAAAGTCCTACTTCCTTTTCACTACTGCAAAATTACTTTGGGGTACACACACGATCTATTGACAGTAGTAGGGTGGGGGTAGGGGGTGTACAACAGCACAAAAGTATGGGATGCTTAGAGAAAAGATGAGGTATCTGGCCAGGAGTTGGTCCTGCTGTCAGACATCTAACAAGAAAAAATTATTAGTTCTGTCACTTCAGCAACCAACCCCAGTGTACCTTAATATTTTGCTTTTAAAATGAGTTTCACTTATAGGACATACTCTTAAGAAAAAACTTAAGCTTCTCTACGCTTGTCCAAAGCAGTCTTTTCCCATCACAGGGACCCAATGAGTAAGAGTATAAGACACTGAAGAAAATTTTTGGAAGTGAATAGAGGCAGTGTGGAGTGACATCAAGAGGATAGATTTTGGCGTCAGAGACTTATGAATCTTAGCTCTGCCACTTACTAATTAGAAGACAGGATGAGAGCACCAAATCCAGTTCACATTACTCAGACATTGTGTACTCCATTGGTATTTACTTACCTTGTCCCCTTGAGTAAAGTAACTTAAAACTCTAAGCTTCCATCTCTTTGCCTGTAAAACTGAGGTGCTGCCACCTAACTCACAAGGTAGTTTATGAATATTAAAGTGCCTGGCACATAGTATGCACTCAGTTCCTTCTCTTTTCTCATCCTTTCCTCCTAACATTGTTTCCAACTGAACCACTGCATTTTCTTTTCCTTCAAACTCCAGTAACGTGGAGAACTAATGTGAAGATTTTGGAGTGGTGGCTATTGTTGTATACGGCATTATTGCCATAGCATAACAGATACTTATCGAGTAGGCTTTATAGAACTATAATCCCCTCCTAGTTTTCTCTGGGGTTTAAATCTAGTCTTTTATATACCCAGCCACATATTTACATGCTCATTATTGAAATTCCTTACTCAGCCAACAGATTTCCATAGAGGGAGAGAGAACATGTCAGTGCAATCATTAAGCGATCAGGAAACAAAGGATCCACTTGCTCCATCATCAATTCTTGTAGAGCTCTGAAACACTAGGTGGAAAGACTAGACCAGCACTGTCCAGTAGAACTTTCTGTGATAATAGCAACGTCCTTTATCTGCAATGTCCTGTATGTTATCCTCTAGTCACATGTCACTATAGAGCACTTGGAATGTGGCTAGAGTGACTGAGGAACTGAGTTTTAAATAATTTCAATTTAATTTTAATTTGCTTAATATTTAAACAGCCACCAGTGGTTTAGTGGCTGCCATATTAGATAGTGCAGATATGGAACATTTCCAAGGCCAGCCCATGTTAATCAGACATTAATATTTATTTACCTTGTCCCCGTTCCATGGACACCGGTCCACTTCCTGGCATTCCAACTTGGGTCTGCATTCCTCCTAAAAGATAAAGGGCAGAAAAGAAAAACACAAATTAGGATAATGGAAGAAAAATTAGAACAGTGACTGAGTTTACAAACTTCCTTATTCTGCCCCACAAGCAGAAATCTACAAAGGAAAATAACAACTATTCAACAATGCAATCGGACAGAAGATGGAGTTTGTTAGCATACTTTATGATTCAGTGACAGAAAAGTGAGTTCAATAAGAATATATCATCTCACTGGTTACCAAAACCTTGGCAGGAAGCTCTGCTATAATACAGGAAAACAATGCCACTTACCCATAGACCTCCTGTCATAGGAGGCAGTACTGTTCCTAGGGTATTTTGTAAATGGGCGTACTGTTTTGGTTGTGACAAAGATTTGTGGGGGGATGGCTGGTGTTGAATGAGAAGGTGCTAGATGTTCTGCAATGTATGAGGCAGTCTCACAAAATCAAGAACTAACCTGTTTCTTATGAAACTTTCAAATATCTCACTGAACATCCACACAAATGAAAATCTGCTTATAGTCATCTGAACTTAGAACCTAAGTTGGTTTTATTTGCAAACACAAAGGTTCTCTGCACTGTTTTTAAATATATATATATACACTGAATATTACAGAAATGCAATTACTGAGTAAATTATGGATACTGCAATTTGTTTTAAGAACTTTACCATGAGATTTCACCATTTCAGAAAATAACATCATCAATGTCAACTGTCCTTATGGCATTTGAGTTGCCAAAACAATAAGCTATCTGTCTACATTGTTTTTGTTAGAGATAGGGTCTTGCTATGTTGCCCAGGCTGGTCTCAAGCTCCTGTCCTCAAATAATCCTCCTGCCTTGGTCTCCCCAAAGTGCTGAGATTATAGGTGTGAGTCACCGTGCCTGGCCTGTCTACATTTTTAGCTTTTACATTCATGGTATAGGTGCAAGCACCTGACTACTACATTTTGTTTTTTAGTGTAGTTGTGCCCGAACACTTGCATATTAAAAATTCTTTTTATTATCAAACAATGTCCTTTTACTTCTCCTCTGTATTATAGTTAGGGCAATATACTGATTTTTTGAAATCATGTTACATAGGTTATATCATCTGTGTATTTCATTTCAGGACACCAGAGTCACTGCAAAATATCTGTTATGGAAAGGGGACACTGGGTCTAATAGGGTTGAGAACCACTGGTCTACCTTAACCAGTTGGAGCATGATTGCTTTATGAAGAATAATCATGCACCACAAGTCCCTGTCAGGTCCTTTCCCTATAGCAATAGTTCTCTTTTCCTCAAAGGAGCAATATATGCTGAGAGTGGGGAGGAAAGACAGCTGATCTATTTGCAGTTCATTAATATTTCCCTAAAATAGCAAGCATTCGTCACATTCCCCTATTCCATTTAACATGCCAAGCACCGAAGAGCTATGGATTAAGAATCCAAAGAACTGGGTGCTAGTCCTGCTCTTGCCACTAAAGAATTGTGATTTCGAACAAGTAACTGAATAAAATTAATACATTCCCAGGCTTCCTCACTTGTTAAGTGAGTAAGTTGGTCTATACCAATGGTTCTCAGAATGTGGTCCCCAGACAAGCAGCACTGGTACCATCAGGGAATTTGTTAGAACTGCAAATTCTTGGGGCCCTACCTCACACCTACTGAATTAGTCTGGGGGTTGGGACTAGCTATCTGCATTTTGTAAGTCCTTTGGGTGATTTTAACACACAATAAAATTTGAAAACCACTGGTCTAAATGATTTCAAAGCTCTCTTCTAGCCATAACATTCTACTGTGCTCATCCTATCCCAACAAATCACCAGAACAATATAAAAATTTAGGACCTGAGGAAAGGAATGGCAGAAAGTATTACGGGCATAATTTCTCATATTATACATTATCACATAACAGTGCTTTTATTTGTATGGGCTAGATTCCCAGAAGTGGAATTGGTGGGTCAAAATGTATGAATTTTTAAATGTTAGACTACTTTCTTAAAAGGCTGGAAAACTTCACATTTCTCAATGTAAAAGTACCATTTTCCCCACCAATATTAAGTGTCATCTCTCTGAAATTTCTGCTAGTCTGATGGGTTTAAGTAAAGCAAAATCTCGTTGCTATTTAATTTGTAATTCCCTAACTGTAAATGATATTTGTTTTTCTTGGCCATTTGGATTCGTACTTCTATGAAGTGCCTACTCATTTTCTTTGCTAACTTTTCTACTAGGTTGTTTGCCCCCTTCTCATCACTGTCAAAGAGCTTTGAACAGGGTTTCTCAAAAATCTTAGTGAGGTTTTAATTTTTTAAATATTTTTTTCAGAGATGGGGTCTTGCTCTGTTGCTCAGGCTGGTCTTGAACTCCTGGCCTCAAGCAATCCTCCTGCTTTGGCCTCCCAAAGTGCTGGGATTACAGGTGTGAGCCACTGCACCTGGCAGTTTTAATAACTTCAAAAGTATAAATGCTATAAACTCACAAAAAGTATCACTTGAAAGTTTAATTATTTAAATTTCTTTTACACTTACTTTCAAATTTTATCCTTATTAATTCCCTCTTGGTATCTTCTGGTTTATTAGTTTTCTAATTCCTTACAATGAATACTTAGAATTCCTTTATTTTTTAATATAGGTATTTAAGGATACCCATTTTCTTTTAAACACTGCCTTCACTATTTCCCATACTTTTCTGAATGAAGTATACACACTCCCTTTAGATAGTTTATAAATTTCTTTTTATTTTCCCTTTAATTCAAGGATTACCTACAGTATGTTCCTTAATTTTTCAAGTTTTTTTTCAGTAACCTTTTAATTACTTCTAATTTTATTGGCTTATAATAAAAGAATATGGTCTGTAAAATCTCCACTTTTTTGAATTTGTTAAAGTTTTATTTCATGGCTAAGTACTATACACGGTGGTTTTGTTTTTTTTTTAACTGTTCCATGGTCATTGGAGGGGTGGGGAGTATATTCTCTAGTCAAAAGATATAAGGCTCCCTCTATATAGTAAATGACACTTATTGATTCTATTATTTAATTCCTTTGTGTTCTTATTTTTTTTTTGTCCACCAGAACACTATGCAAAGTGTGATCCACAGATGGTGCTGATCTACAACTGTATGTTACTAGTTCATAACAAGATAAGTACAGAAATGGAGAGCAGACATTTAGAAACTTTTTACAGTAATTTGACATTACTGTAACATCCAAGTGTATAATCAGTGTACTTGTCTCTTTGAACAGGGTATAGAGAAATCTGAGTATTTTTCAATTCATTTAATAAGCCTCATGTCATGGGTTGTATGCTTGTCATGTGCAGTAGGATCACATTATAACTTGTGATATTTTAAGGTAAGTTAGGCACCTATAACTCAAAAATGTATAAAATATAGCATCCATTTCTTTTACTGAAAGATAATTTAAGTCTAACTCTATTAGGATAAAGTGGATAAACAAAAATGCTGAGTTTGCTGAAATTTCTTTAAAAATCTCTTCTTCCAGTCCTCATTAACTTAGCTCTGTAGACTGATTTATGTATAAAATAGAACAATATAGATCTAAATTATTCCCCATTAGTAGTGTTGCAGTCAATCTAACCTAGATTAGATAAATTAACAAGTTTGTTGCATTAAAAACTTTAAATATTGATAATATATTATGTGTTCATACTGGTGTTGCATATGGGGAATTGCTATTTCACTCAACTTTTTTTAGTTACTATTGTTAAATGATGAAAAGTTACAAGTGTACTAGCAATACTCTTATTAATTGCCTAACTACATACTTTCAACAAAATGTGTATAGTTTTAAAATTCCTCTTTTTTCCTTTTGTTGTTTGGTCTGATTATGTTTGTTGAAATATAATTTTATGTCTGTTTAACATAATAACAAATGTGATCATTTATTTTGTGTCTGTTTTCTCTGTGAACTTTTTAACCTAATCTAATAGTCTCTGGTTTATAATGGAAGAATTTGGTCCACTCATACTTTGCAGAATAACAACTATACTAGTTTTTATTCCTTCATCTTATTCTGTTTATTACTTACTTTACATTGTCCTTTCCTTTTCTCTATTTTTGCTGGCTTGATTTAGTTTCCATTCATTCCATTTTTTCCCTTGTTAATTTGGAAATTTTACTATGCTCTCCCACTTTACTGTCCCTTTCCCTGTTCTCATAATCAGACATATAAGATCTGTATATAAAAAATCAACTATTTCCTCCATCTGGGATATATACTTTCTTGCTGTGTATTAATTTTATATCAGGATTCCACTACCACATAGTAATTTGGCTGCATTGTGACAGTTGCTATGACAAAACTTTAGCAAGAATTGAAGTGGTGGAGACTCTAAAGGAAACTTACCTCCAGGAGCTAAGGAACCAGGGCCGGGTCCTGTGACAGCAGCTGATATTTGCCCTGGTGCTGGAACTCCACCCTGCATAGAAGCTTGCATCAGAGGAGGTGCGCCATTGACGTGCATTCCACCCTGACCAAGAAAAAAACCAGAGTATGTTCATGTTTCTGTGGAGACTCAATACACTAAGTCTATGACCTTAAAGTCCTCTTCAAATTGATAGCCCCAAATATTCTACCAAACATCCTTTTTGTATAGTATGTCTTATGTAGCATTAGATTTATCACACACTTTGAATTCCACAGAAGCAAGTTGCAATACACATCATGAGCCTGGTTATATGGAACACAGTTAAGATGGAACATATTCTAAATGTAGAGACTAACAAGTCTTATCTGCGTGGCAAGGCAGCATGTAGCACCTATTGTTGACTTCCTGACTGAGACCTGGCAATAAAAGTAAAAAAAAAGTACCTTGAACCCAAGAAGAAAAAGAGACTGGGACTTGAAAAAGAAAAAGAAAAAGAAAAACAAAACAAACAAAAAAAACCACAAACAAAAATAACCTGCTGATAGTCCACATTTTTAAAATAAAAAAATTTTTAAATTTAACCAATCTTGGATATAATTCTGGTTTGGGGGGAATTTTTATTTTTTTTTTTACAGCAAAGAATCTGCATCAAGAATGTGAATTTTTTTTAATGCTACATTAAAGCTCCTTGAGGGAAAGGGAACATTATCTTTTTGTCTGTATATTCCCCAGAAAACTGAGCAGTCCTTTGGAATAAAGAGCTCAATAAAGAATAAAAGCTAAGTTATAAAAAAAAAAAAGAGCCACATATACGCTTAGAGAACACAAACAAAACGCTAAAACAGAAAATAGGAATCTGTATAGGAATGTGGTCTTAAGAGAAAATAGGCTGAGTTCAGACAGAACCAGGTTAAGAACTAGACTTGCCACTTACAATTGTGTTATTTCTGGACCAGCTAACCTCTCTGGGCCTTAGTTTTTCCTCTCCATCTCTGAAAAAGTATTTATTTATTTAGAGCAGGGGTTGGCAAACTATGGCCCATGGGTCAAATCTGGCTGTCTGGTTTATAAATGAAGTTTTATTGGAACACAACCACACACACTTGTTTATGTATTATCTATGGCAGGGTGGTTGTGACAGAGATCCCATGGCCTGCAAAGCCAAAAATATCTACTATCTGGAGATACCTCAAAGAACTAAAAGTAGAACTACCATTTGATCCAACAATCCCACTACTGGGTATTTACCCAAAGGAAAAAAAGACATCATATAATAAAGACATCTGCACTCGAATGTTTATAGCAGCACAATTCACAATTGCAAAGATGTGGAAACAACCCAGGTGCCCATCAATACACGAGGGGATTAATAAAATGTGGTATATGTATACCATGGAGTATTACTCAGCAATAAAAAACAACAGTGAATTAACACATCTGGTATTATCCCGGATGGAGCTAGAGCCCATTCTTAGAAGTGAAGCATCACAAGAATGGAAAAACAAGCACCATTGGTACTCACCATCAAATTGGTACTAACCGATCAATACTTATGTGTACACATGGAAATAATAATCATCAGGGGTCAGGCAGGTGGGAAGAGGGTGGAGGGGATGGGAAAGCTCACACCTAGTGGGTGCAGGGTGCACAGTTTGGGGGATGTCCACGATTGTAGATCTGACTTGGGCAGTGCACAGGCAATATATATAACCAAAGTGTTGTACTCCCATAATATTCTGAAAAATAAAAAAAATCTACTATCTGGCCATTTACAGAAAATGTTTGCCAGCCTCTGCCCTGTACCTTCATACAATCCGTCCAAGTTGTTTACTTTTCCCAATCTGATATGTGACAAATTATAGCTTATTGTAGTTTCTATTTATATTATCTTATTACATTTATTAGTGACAGATAATTTATTATATTGTCTCATTTCGAGGTGTAATACCTTTTCATATTTACTTTATATTTCTAATTTTGTGAACTGTTCATGTCTATTGCCCATTTTTCTACTGGGCTACTGGAAATTTTCTTACTAATTTATAGGAGGCCTTTTAAAAGTTAGTATGACAACCTGCAGATATACAAGTCATATAGAAAATAAAATATCCACCCAGCTTAGGAAATAAATTAAATCTCCTATATGGTCTTGTCCAATCATATCTTGTACCCCCTTCTCCTTAGACAACTACTAAAAATTCTTATAGATGTTTTAAAATTTTATATGAATCATTACACATTGAATGTATTCTTCTGCAACCCATTCAACATATTTTTGAGATTTATGCAGACACATATATCCAACATTTAGGGAATGCTTCCACATATGCTTAGTTCCATTTTTGTATGGTATTATGTTTTTGAGTTGTGTTGATACCATGTATCCCAGTTCATCTTAACTGCTGTATGGAATTATGTTTTTGAAAGTCATTCATATTGTTATGTGTAGTTTATTAAACTGTTGTCGAGTATTCTATTGGATAAATATACCACATTTTCTCCATTCTTCCACTGATACACATTTAGGACATTGTCAATTTTTCACTATTATAATGTGGCAATAAACATTCTTGAACACGACTAAGGGCTCTTTTATTAATAAGTCTGTGGTCCATCATGTGTGTGGCAAATACTTTTTCCCAATTTGTCATTTGTCTTTGATGTTTATTTCTTTTTCTCTACACAGAAATTTTTTAGTTTTCAAATGTATCAATTTTTTATGGCTTCAGGGTTTTGTGTCATGTTTGGAAAGCAAGCTTTATTTTTTTCACTGGTAAGAATGGAGATAATAAGAGTGCCAACCTCATACAATTGCTGTGAGGATTAAATGAAATAATGCATATGGAATAACGAAGTGCCAACCACAGTACCAGGCATGCACATACACACAAAATTAGCTTATAAGAAAAGGGCATACAGGAAAGATTTCTTTGTTTTACAAACTTGGAATCGAATCTATTCAGATGCCATGTGCTCTGCAACCTGGAAATTGCTTTTATGCCTGGAAATTGAAATTATCATCTCTGGTTCCTGACCATTCTTCTTTCAATATATTCTCCTAAAAAGAAAATGACATTCTAAGACAGATAAAAGAAATGTTAAGGGATAAAGCCCTACCAAAGATTGGGCCTGAGGGGCCTGAGGATTCTGCTGGTTCATTGACACATTGGATCCTGAGCCAGGCCCAGCACCATGGACTGGCTGAGGGTTGCCTGCAATCAGCGTTGGGATATTTGTCTGGCGATGCAGAATTTTCTAAAAAGTGAAAAGACAAACCTATGAGCTGTCTGTTTAACAAAGCAATTAGGTAGTTCTTATCCCACTCAAGGTTTGCCCTATCATTTTGTAAAAGAACAAGAAGCACTCACCAGGGCAATTTCTGGATCCACAATTCTCATCACTACCTGTGCTTGCAACAAAGCATAAGCCAACTGAGGGTTCTGAAGCAACATGTTCCGTGCTTCCTGGGGGCTATTCTGGACACAGAGCTGAGAAGATAAGCAGATTCATCATCAGGTTCAATACTTATTACCTAGAAACTGATAGTGACTTAGAGCCATTCCCATCTGAGAAATGTAATTTTCAAGAGGCTTTTTCCATGGCACAAAAAATCTTGGTCATGGCAGGCAAAAGGAGGAAAAAGCATTTCAAATATTGTAATACTGTCATTTAGGAAAAAAGCCCCATTTTAATATCTATATCTGATATCTATGGGCCACAAAAACCCAGCTGGATTATGTGGGTAGTTATGTTCATGTACAAAAATAGAAAGCTCTTTGTATGAGATGTAAAATTTACCGTGCACATACAGAATATTGGAGGTGCAAGAAAAGGTAGTCTATAGACACAATTTCTATTTGAGCTCAGGGAACTAATTCCATTAATTTTTACCAATTAACTCCTTGAAAACCTGATGTCATTTGCTTTATTCATAACCTAATGCCTCCTCCCACCTTCATTTGTTTCATCAGCTCAAACATCTGCTCTGGTGGAAGACTGGCAACTGCTTTGCTAATGGACTCAGGGGCATCCTCAGGACTGATGGTCTCTCCATAAGGTGACTCAATGACAGGGGCACCAGTGCCAAGGCCTAATCGGGAAGAAAGTACAAGAAAGTTAGGGAGGCAAAATAAAAAGCTAAATCATTTCAAGTATCTACTTTCCAGGGCTGCTGCAAGAACCAGCTGATAACTTTAAATTCTCTGGAGCTGAGAAATAAATGAATTAAAAGTCTCTTGTTTCTGTGAAGGAAAGGGAGAGTATATCTTCTGTTTTCAGAGGAAGGCTGGGACCATGATCACATAGATGGACAATGTTAACCTAAATTAGAGAACTAAGCATATTTTCTTTTGACAAGTCATTTCAGAAGCAAAAGGTTTAAATAAAAAAAGATGCTAATTTCAAAAATTCCTGGATCTGTAACCTCATGAAAAAAGCCATAAAAATGTCTTAGTACCCTTACCAGTTACACATCTGGCAACATAGTCACAAGCGCAACAATGACATAGTTAGCACTACTAATGGCTTGGGGAACCTGAATTCATCTTTAATAGGAAATCAACTCCTTGGCAACGGAAGGATTTCTAAAGTCAGCTTTACCTGTTTCTCAAAGATATATACTTCCCTAACTCAGGAACCTCAGGATGGTTAAGTAAAGAAGCTGTGTGGATATCAATTCCAGCATATTCAAAACCTATCATAAATGGAAAATCATAGTTACATCTTTACTAATTCATATTTCATACAACTTGGGATTATACTCACTCTTCAGCTCTTCTTTGTTCTTTTCACTGGCAGCATTGTCCACTCGAAGTGCTCTCCCACTGAATTCGCGCCCATTCAGGTTCCGCATAGCACTAAGGGCCGTCTCTTGGTCTTGGTATTCACAGAAGCCATAACCCTTTGGCTTTCCTGTCTCCCTATCATATACCAATCTGGAGAGCAGAACCAAGTATCAGGCACAAATGTTACACACATACAGGATTCCTGTTGACGCTGCCATACTCTAATTTGACCCACTTAAGACAAGTAACCTATAACTCTGACTGCCTCACTGAAATATTTTTAAAAACATTTTTAATGAAGAAAAAAAACCCTATCTTTTAGATAAAAATGAATGTGAATTGGATGGTATGTGAATTATATCTCAATAAAGCTGTTATGGAGGCGGGAGGATTGCTTGAGGCCAGGAGTTCAAGACCAGCCTGGGCAACACAGCAAGACCCCATCTCTAAAAAAATTTTTAAAAATTAGCTGAGTGCAGTGGTGTGGGCCTGTAGTCCCAGCTACTTGGGAGGCTGAGGCCAGAGGATCATTTGAGGGCAGGAGTTCAAGACCAGCCTGGGTGATACAGTAAGACTTGTCTCAAAAAACAAACAAAAAAGCAGTTACAAAAATAAAATGCATGTGAAAAGTCACCAGTGAAAAAACCTGCCATTATTACTAAGAGCCAAATTTGTGGTGATTTTTAAGGAGCTCCCACCAAGAAGTAAAAGGGGATCTCACCTGAAACTAACAACAGGTCCAACCTCAGAAAAAATGTCCTTTAACTGCTCTTCAGTAGCTTCATAAGGAATGTTCCCCACTAAGGAAAAAAACAGGTAACACGTTAAAATTCTGAGTTTGTAACCCAGACCTTTAGTGAGAAAGTAAATAGTACAGTATCTATTTATATCATTGAATATATAACAACTGGCTCAAAATTGTGTTCTCCGAATCCCAATTCCATTGTATTTCTTTAGATCTCTTAACAAGAAATCACCACTGAGACTAAACACAAAAGGTATAGGTACTCCTAAATGTTAGTTCTCAGCCTGATCTGACAAGTATCAGACTTTCCTTAACTTTGGTGAAAATAAATACTTAGGCGTTGGTATCTACCTGAAGGTCTGCAAGTCTTATCAGTGACTACTACAAATGTCAATGTTATAATTTAAAAAACAGGTTCATATGCCCATATTTCTACACATACACACACTTAAGGGAGAATGACCATGAATGTAAAAATTATCCTGAACTGCTTTGTCATATCCCTTTCAAAGGTGCTTTAAAATAACCACACATACTTTAAAAAACAACTTATTTCAGCCAAAAATATTACTCAGAATAGTTTAGCTCCTCTTTAAAATTCCTCTGACAAGGCCTTAATCATTCTTTCATTCATTTATTTACAATCCATCTCAAGACACCAAGTGGCCGCTACCACTACCGATGAACTAAAATGTCACAAGTAAAAAGCAAAGGATGAAAGTCTTCAGGAGAGGGCGGGAAGTGGACAGACACAGGGCTCTATACCCTCAGTATACAATCTGTATTATGGGAGAGGGGGTGAGAATAGTACGGGACAGTGAGGGACTGCTGCCATGCCCCTTCTCCTCCAGATAATTGAAGTTCATAGACAAACGCACATAAGCTGGACGCTAGTTTAATATCCTCAACGATATTGCGGAAAGCCTATGAGACCTCTGGGGAAGGCGAGCATCTCTTTGCCCACGAGTCCACCAGGCTGGCCGCCCTACAGGATAGGCAGGGAGAGCGGCACGCTCGACCCACCACCGGCTCCTGTGGCGATTCATGAGTTGGAGGTGCAGAGGGGCGTTCCTCGCCACTCCCTGCCTCTTTCTGTCCCTCCCCGATGCTTGGCTCCAACGAATGCCTCTCACCGAACACAGAACGTAGAGAACGATCCACCGCAGGGTCTCTCACACTCAAACCCGCCATAGCTCTCTTTCGGTGGCTTCCGGTGCACCAAAGCACACTTCCGTACGGCTCACAAGCCCATCGCCGACCACGCTTCCGTACGGCGCGCGAGCCGGAAGCGCCTGGGCGGGGCGGACGCAGGGCCCCTCCTCTGGCGTCATTGCGTCCAGCCGCAGGCGCGCGTTACGTCCTTGCGAGGACTAATCCCCCTCTGGGCGGAGCTACAGCCTGAGAATAGTTCCGCTGTGAGCCAGATACGGGCGGGTCTAGACCGATTTGAAAGCTTTTAGTCTGCATACTGATTTACTCTCTCTTAGGCTGACGCAAGTACTCGTAAACCACAATAAAGATGGCGGCAGCGGCTTTACCTTTGTAACAAGGGAGTCATTTGCTAACAACTGTGGCACTTTTCATTTTAGTTCCGCCCTGTTAGGGGAGGGAAGTGCTTGGGTCCGCCCCGGCAGCGTGCATATTATTATTTTGCTAAAGCCGTGAGTGTCTGGAGTGAGATGAAGAAAGAGAGTCGCGCCAGCTGGGGGAGTGCGAGAATGAAGGACGCTCTACGATTAAGCACCAACGTAGCTGGAGAAATGGAGTAAAAGGAAGAGCAGACCTCCATCTGCTCTCTTGTAGCCTTTGGGCTCCATGTTCTAGTGGTGGGGTGGTGCGGCGGGGGACATTGGCAGGCAGAGTATTGGAAACAACAGAAAACATCATTGACCGGTGATTCCACGCTCTGGTGCCCGCGCCCCTGGGATATGGTGTGCAGGACTGGTCGTTGCCACTCTCTGGAAAGACAGCCCTTAGCTGGATTGGAGGAAACCCAGAGGACACCTATGGAGAATAGGGTTAGGGGATGAAAAATGAAAAATGGAAGGAGCCAACAGCGCTACCAGGGACTTGTCGGAAAAAGGGAGACAGATAGTAAAATAGCCACAAAATTTGAGGCACGGACGTTTTTATTAATTTCTTAGAAGTGTATATGAAATATGAGAAATATTTAGAGAAAATAAGTGCTACTTTACACCATGGAGCATATCACTTCAAGAAATAATTCTAGTAAAGATGGTTTCAGAAGAGTATTCCTACTTCCGGGACTCTGGAGTTCTATTTGCAATCACTGTGTGACCAAGAGAACATCCTGTATAATAGAATAGTCCAAAACGAGATTTACAGCTCTGTAAAAGGTACGGTTTCAAATTTGGCGTGTGTCAATTTTGCAGTGTGGTGAACTTCTGCTAAATGCACGTATGGCCGAATATGTCTCTAACTTAGTGTTTTCCAAACTTACATGAACAAAAGATTGACCTGGGGCTCTACCCCAGACATACGGAATGAGATTCCAGAGAAAGAACTTGGCAGTCATTATTTTTAAACAAGTGCCCCTGGTGATTCTTAGAGTCAGACAACTTGGGTAGCATTGTAGTTATTGAGGTAGCTTTATGGCAACATTTAGGACAACTGCGCTTTCTTATGAAATTTCCCTTAAAGTAGTTCTCAAAGTTCTCAACCCGGAACCACTCCTTGTTGGGGAGGATGTTTGGAAATGTACAGGAGCATTTTTGGTTGTTGCAATGACTGGTGCTGAGGGGAGCCAGAGATGATAAGTGGAGACAGGGCAGTCCTACACAATAAGCCCCTCCCCCCATCGAATGCCAATAATGTCTCTCCCCTTGAGACACTGTTAATATCAGCCGTATCAGACCAAATGGACCCTGGATCTGGAGGCCATGTTGCATTGCCAACCTTGCACAAATAATTTGTGCTTTAGCCTTCTCACAACTGTGGCTGATTCCAGTGAATTAGTAATAATAAAAGCTAACATTTATTGAGCATTTGCTCTGTCCTCACTGTATTTGTTTTCTATTGTTGGGTAAGAGATTTCCACAAACTTAATGGTGTATAACAACACTCATTTATTAGCTCACAGATTTGTAGGTCAGAATTCTGAGTGGACTTTATTGGGTTTTCTGCTTAGGATCTCACAAGGCTGAAATCAAAGTACTGGGCTCTTATCTGGAGTCTCTAGGGAAGAATTAGCTTCCAAGCTCATTTTTCTTGGCAGAATTTGGTTCTTTGTAGTTGCAGGACTGAAGTTCTTGTTTCCTAGCTGGCTGTTGCCTGGGGCCTGTCACTCTTTGCTCCTAGAGGCTTCTCTCTGGTCTTTACACGTGGGCTTCTATGTCTCAGAGCCAGCAATGGCACACTGAAACCTTCTTATTCTCTGAATCTCTGACTTCCTCTTCTTTGACCAGCTGGGGAGAATTTTGATTTTAAAGGACTCTTGTATTTAATTTAGGCCAGGCCCACCCAGATAATCTCTCTATATTAAGGTCAACTGTGCTATATAACATAACCTAATCATGAGAGTAAAATCCATTATAATCACTGTCCTGGGATTTATGCGGGGCAAATACATCAAGGGAGTCAGGAAATCTTGGGGTCTTCTTGGATTTCTGCCTGTCACACCTGTTTTATTGATAAACATGTTTAAGTAAGTTTAAGCAACTTAACTTAGGTCCCTAGGTCCTACAACAAGCATCCAAGGCATGGTTTGAACTCAGGTTGTTCTGGCTCCAGAGACTGCTTAACTGCTGTATCTCCTGCCTCTCAGTGTAACTGAGGAAATGTGGATAACTCAACATATTTTATTGCCATTTTTGAGAAAGAGCATAGAGCATATGACCTGGTGATGGTGGGTCAGTGGCTCCTAATAATGAGCACTCAAGAAAAGGTTGAGGCACTTAGCCGGGCCTTGTTCTGCTATCATCAACCATCTGTGGAAAATGGACTATTGGTTCTATCACTTCAGCAACCAACCTCACTCTACTGGTTATAAAAGAGGAGGTGTGTGCAAAGGATATATCCTAAGTGCTTGCTTTTTCATCTTTGGGTTTCACTTATGTACCAGTGACTCCTGCCTCAGTGCCTGTCTGTGAGAGTCTTTCCCTTCATTGAGACAATCCCTGAATGACAGCATTTCTTTTGCCTCCAGTTTATAGCAAAGTGAAGATACAAGGTAGGATGCCTTATACTGTTGTAGGTGTTATGACTGAGCCTCAATTAACACAATCATATAGGTAAGATATGACCAGGTAGAGGGAACACAAGGAAAGAAGCATTTCTATGTAAACGGGACTAAATATATAGGATAAAATGTTACTTGGGGCTTTGAACAGAAGAGAAAAGGTACCTAGTGGAGAATCAAAGAATTTGGGAAACCATAGTCAAGATTTGTAGGGCCTCGCAGAAAGTTTTGTGGAAAAGTCTTGAGTTCTTATCCGATCTTGTGATGACACTAACAATCTTGGATGAGGTACGCATGAGTGAAGCAAGCAAAGACACTTCAAGATTGTGAGGGCACAGAGATGTGGGTTCTTTCTCCTGGTCATAGAAGGTCAAATTTCCAAGGCTGGGGTAAGTGCTACTTCGTGTTTGATCCATGTTTAAAGCTCCATGTTTAAAGAGTCATGGAATGAAATCCCTCATTGGTCCTGCAGGGAATATCTGGAAAGGCAGCAACTCCTGGGTAGATATCATTACATGAAAAAGGTGCCAGATGAGACTGGTAGCATTACCCATGTTAGGAGAAATCTTCAACGAACAGCACCAGAGCTAAGGAAACTCGTAGCCCCCAGAGAGCACCTGAATGGACACAGGTCCTGATCAGTATCTGGATGAAGGTATCAATTGGCTTGCTTTCCAGAAAGAAACATCATTCCTAAGTTCTGCCCTGATGCATTATCAGACTGGTTCTATAGCAACATCTACACTCTCTAGGAATATTTGAGGGTTTACCCCTGAGGCTACTCTACAAATAGTTGTCCAGTCCGTCAAAACTGATCATTCAGGTCTTTAAGTTTTGGCATTTTCAGTTTTTATTTCTTAGCTAACTAATTTTGTTCTCAATGCACACTGTGTATATTTTTTGTATTCTTTTCCCAGAATCCTATTCCTTCAAAGAAGGTTCAGGGTTGTTCACCTGCTCAAAGTCTGCATTACGAGATGTGTTACTTGGTAGACGGCCAGGGAGTTCAACAGAATTTGAGGAAGATTTGCTCTATTTTTGGCAATGGCATGGTGACCTCTTGTTACCAAATGAGGACTGCTTCCAAGCCAAGGACTGGGAAAAACTGGGTAAGAGGAAGTCTCTGATTTTTTTTTTTCTTTTACCTGGAATCCACCAGGCTGGTCTAAAACTTATGTCTCTCTGTGGGCTTGTTCTGTTTCAGAACCAGAACACAGGGATATTGTTGCCTAGCACATGGTGTGTTAGTCTGTTTTGCATTGCTATAAAGGAAATACCTGAGGCTGGGTGATTTGTAAAGAAAAGAGGTTTATTTGGGTCATGGTTCTGCAGACTGTACAAGCATGGCACCAATATCTGCTTCTGGGGAGGGCTTCAAGGAGCTTCCAATCAAGGCGGAAGGCAAAGGGGAAACAGGCATGTTACATGGCAGGAGAGGGAACAAGAGAGGGAGGAGGTGGTGCCAGGCTCCTTTAAACAACCAACTCTCCTGTGAACTAATAAAGTGAGAACTCACTCATTACTGTGGGAGGGCACCAAGCCATTCATAAGGGATATGCCACCATGACCCAAACACCTCCCACTCAGCCCTATCTCCAACATTGGGGATCAAATTTCAACATGAGATTTGGAGCAGACGAATATCCAAACCATATCACATAGCATCCGGGGCTTAGCAAAATGAAGGTGGATATCACCAGATAGCACTCCAACATTATGCTGCTGGGTAAGCATGTCTGGCTAGAGCATGCGGATAATGGTACAAGGTTGGGGAAAAATGGGGTGATAATGACTGAGAAGAGCTAACATTTGTGAAGGGCTGTATAGATTACAAGGCTTTTCTATGTAGATCTCATTTGATTCTCACAAAACCCATGAGATAGTTTTAGTATGCTATCTATTTTTTCATTGTGGTAAAATATACACTCACCTCTCAGTATATGTGGGGGATTGGTTCCAGGACCCCCGTGTATACCAAAATCCACACGATTGAATCCCATGGAACCCATGTACACAAAAAGTTGGCCCTCTGTATACATGGAGTTTGCATCTAAGAACACTATACTTTCCATCTGTGTTTTGTTGAAAAAAATCTGTGTATAAGTGGACCTGTGCAGTTCAAACCCATGTTGTTCAAGGGTCAACTATGTATAACTTGGAATTTCTCCGTTTTAACCATTTTAAGTGTACAGGTCAGGGGCGTTAAATACATTCACATCATTATGCATCCATCACCACCATCTATTTCCAGAATTTTTTTATTTTCCCAAAATGAAACTCCATACCCATTAAACACTAACTTCCCATTCCCTCCTATCAGCCCCTGGCCACCACTCTACTTTCTGTCTCTGTGAATTTGATTACTCTAGGTACCTCATATAAGTGAAATCATACAATATTTGTCCTTCTGTGGCTGGCTTATTTCACTTAACATAATGCCTTCAAGTTTCATCCATGTTGTAACATGTGTCACAATTTCTTTACATTTTAAGACTGAATAATATTTCATTGTATGTGTATACCACATTTTGTTTATCCATTCATCTGTTGATTGACACTTGGGTTGTTTTTGCCTTTTGGCTATTGTGAATAAAACTGCTGTAAACATAGCTGTACAAATATCTCTTTGAGTCCCTGCTTTCAGTTCTTTTGGGTATATACCCAGAAGTGGAATTGCTGAATTACATGGTGTGATGGTTAATTGTAGATGTCAACTTGACTGGATTAAGGAATACCTAGAGAACTGGTAAAGGATTATTTTTGGGTGCGTCTGTGAGGATGTTTCCAGAGGAGATTGGCTTGTAAGTCTGAATGGGTTAAGTGGGAAAGAATCACTCTCAGTGTGGGCAGGCACCATCCAATTGGCTGGGGCCCCAGATAGAACAAAAACAGAAGAAGGGCAAATTGGTTTCTCTCTCTCCTGGAGCTGGGATACACTCTTCTTCTCTTGCCCTTGGAGATCAGAACTCTAGGCTCTTCGGCCTTTAGACTCCAGCAGCCCCCTTGGGTTCTCAGGCCTTTGGACTTGAACTGGGACATACTATCAGCATTGTGGGTCTCTAGTTTGTAGAGAGCCTGTCATGGGAATTCTCAGCCTCCACAATTGTGTGAGCCAATTTCCCTAATAAATCCCCTCTCATATATCTATATCAGTATGTCTCCTATTGGTTCTAACTCTCTGGAGAACACTGAAGAACACTGAGTAATACACATAGTAATTCTATGTTTAATTTTTTGAGGAACTGTCATACCATTTTCGACAGTAGCTGTACCATTTTACATTCCTACCAGCAATGCACAAGGGTTCCAATTTCTCCACATCCTTGCCAACATTTGCTATTTTCTATTTTTTTGATAATAGCCACCCTAATCGGTGTGAAGTAGTATTTCATTGTTGTTTTGATTTGCATTTCCCTAGTGGTTAGTGATGTTGAGTATCTTTTCGTGTGTTTATTGGTCCTTTGTATAACTTCTTTGGAGAAATGTCTATTCAAGTCCTTTGTCCATTCCTAAATCAGGTTGTTTGGGTTTTGTTGTTGTTGTTGAGCTGTAGGAACTCTTTATATATTCTGGATAATAACCCATTATCACATATATGATTTGCAAATATTTTGTCCCACTTTGTGGGTTGCCTTTTCACTCTGTTGATAATGTCCTTTGATATACAAAAGTTTTTAATTTTGATGGAGTCCAACTCATGTATTTTTTTGTTGTTGCCTGTGCTTTTGGTATCAGATACAAGAAATCTTTGCCAAATCCAGTGTCATGAAGCTTTTCCCCTAACTCTTTTCTTATAAGAGTTTTATAGTTTTAGCTCTTACATTTAGGTCTTTGATCCAATTTGAATTAATTTTTGTATATGGTATAAGGTAAAGTCTTTATTCTTTTGCCTATGGATATCCAGTTTCCCCAGTGCCATTTGTTGAAAAGATTTTCCTTTCCCCATTTAATGGTCTTGGCACCCTTGTTGAGAATCATGTGATTATATATGCGAAGGTTTATTTCTGGGCTCTTTAGTATTCTATTAATCTATATGTCTGTCTTTATACCACATTGTTTTGATTACTGTAGCTTGTAGCAAGTTTTTTTTTCTTTTTCTTTTTCTTTTTAAACTGTGTCTCAGGCTTCTTTATTTAGGAACAGAGTGACAAAATGATAAGTGATGTGGAGATTAAAATAAAGAGCACCATCAAACTTTACTTTCCCTCCAGACAGTTCCCCTCAAACTCCCTGCTCCCACCCTTTGTGTTCTCAATTCCTTCTTTAGTGAATGAAGAACTTAATCCCAAAAGCCCTAGCACAAACTCCAGGTTCCTTTTCCCTAGCTTCTCCCCTTTCCTTGCTCCCCATTCTTAGGAAGGGCAGGCACCTCAGTTTGAATGCATGGGAGAGCCCTGAGTGGTGGCAGAGACAGAGGGAAAGGCTTCCCCCTCAGGGAAAGAGACTAAGGAGTACAGCAGAGTGAAGTGAGGGCTCCCGTAGCCTGGGATACCAAAATGGGGCCCTGGGGCCAGTGGAAAGGATGAAAGGATACTGGTCCCCCTGAGAAAAGAGATCCAGCAGCCTCAAAATCCTCTCATTGTGAATAGTCATTGCTTGATTGATTGTCTTTCTGGTGCCAGTTACAGAACCACACTCAAACCACATGCTTCTCAAGCCCAAACTGCTGGGCATGTGGCTGATCTGCTACAGTGTAGGTTTCGGGAACAAGTTCCGCAGGTTGCCCCTCACGTGGTTCTCAATACTAGCTTGCTTTTTCTTTTGGGCCTGCATGGGGGTCTCTGCTTTGCATATCTCCTGAAGAGTTTCCTTGTTGTCAGCTTCCTCCACCTACTTCTGCAGCAGGGGCTGCAGGTTACACATGTTCTTGAAACTGAGCTGAAGAACCTCAAAATGGCAGATGGTTGTTTGGCTGAACACCTACCCAAAGAGAACCCCCAGGGTGATCCCCACATTGGCCTGGGTATATCCCAGGGTGATCCTCTTCTGCTTCAGGAGCTTGGAAAATTGTTTGAGTTCTTTCTGCAGAGCTTTGATGTCCTGGGACTTCTCAGGGTCTTTCTCTAGACTCTCCTTCTCCAGCTTCACAGCATGGAGGGTGGGGTCGGGGGCAGTGCAGGGCTTGGGAGATGTCCCCTTGAAGTTGCTCTCCACTTTGGCTCCCGCTTTGCCCTTGGGCTGAGAGGTCTCCAGGCCACCTTGGGGCACTAGCCCCACTTCAACTTGAGGTCCACAGCACACCCCCCCTCCACAGAACTCATGGAGGGGGTTGGTATGGGAGACTCCCCTACACCTCAGAGCCTGGCCCAACCACCGGCTCAATTCCTGGCTCTCTGGGAGGGACTTGGAAGCTTAGCCAGGTCTGAAGGTCAACCTAGCCCAGCTCCGGCCCTCCTGGCCCATTGCTTCCGTTGCCCAGTGGGGGCAAGAAGATTGGAAGCCAGGTGTTCCACCATGGGGAAGGAAAGTGCCCCAAGCCAGGGGCCTGGTGAAATCTGTAGTAAGTTTTGAAATCAGGAAGTGAGAGACCTCCAAGTTTGTTTTTTGTTTTTTTTTCAGAATTGTTTTGGCTCTTCTGGGTTCCATGAATTTCCATACGAATTTGAGGGTAGATTTTTCTATTTCTGCAAAAATGTCACTGGGATTTTAATAGGGATTGCATTGAATTTGTACATCACTTTGGGTGGTGTTGACATCTTAACAATTTTAAGTCTTCCAACTCATTAACATGGGATGTCTTTCCATCTCTTTATGTCTTCTTTAATTTCTTTCAGCAACATTTTGTAGTTTTCAGTGTATGTCTTTTACTTCAGTGGTTAAGTTTATTTCTAAGAATGTTATTCTTTTTGATGCTACTTTAAATGGAATTGTTTTCTTAATTGCCTTTTCAGATTGTTCATTGTTGATATAGAAACACAACTCATTTTTGTGTGTTGATTTTGTCTCCTACATCTTTGCTGAATTCATTATCAGTTCTAACGGTTTTTCGGGGGAAATATTTAGGATGTTCTGCATGTAAGTTCATGTCATCTGCAAACAGAGATAATATTACTTCCTCCTTTCTAATTTGGATGCATTTTATTTATTTTTTTTGCCTAATTGCTCTGGCTAAAAATGCCTATGCGTTGTTGAATATTGTTTATCTGGGAGTGTTTTAATTTGTCCCTCATTTCTGAAGGACAGTTTTGCCAGACATTGAATCCTCTGTTGACATTTTTTTTTCATTCCTTTAAATATATTATCCCACTACTTCTGGCCTCCAAGTTTTCTGCTAAGATATATACTGGTAATCTTCTTGAGGACCCCTTGTACATAATGAGTTCATTTTCTCTTGCTGCTTTCAAGATTCTCACTCTGTCTTTGGCTTTTGATAGTTATAATGTGTCTTGGTATGTACCTCTTTGGGTTTATTCTACTTGGAGGTCATTGAGATTTTTGAATTTGTAAATTCATGCCTTTCCTCAAATTTGGGAAGTTTTTGGCCATTATTTCTTTAAATAATTCCTCTGCCCCCTTTTTCTGGTCTCTTTACCCTCTGAGACTTCCATGATATGTGTATCAGTCAGTTCGATGGTATCCCATAAGTCTCTTAGTCTCTGTCTACTTTTCTTAATCTTTTTTTGTTTTTGCTCCTCAGACTCAATAATTTCAAAGGACCTGTCTTCAAGTTCACTGATTCTTTCTTCTTCCTATTTGAATCTACTGTTGAACCCCTCTAGTGAATTTCTCAATTCAGTTATTATATTTTCAGCTCCAGAATTTGTTTGGTTTCTTTTTATAATTTCTCTTGTTAATATTCTCTTTTTGTTTATATATTGTTTTCCTGATTTCCTTTAGTTCTTTGAGTTTTCCTTTAGCTCTTTGAACATACTTAAGACAGTTTTAGTCTTTGTTTTGTACTTCTGATACCTGCATTTCTTCAGGGACAGTTTCTGACATTTTATTTTCTTCCTTTTAATGGGCCATATTTTCCTCTTTCTTTGTATGGTTTTGTTACCGGCCTCTGAGTGGAGGTTTTTCCAAGTTCTTGGTGTTCATTGGGAAAAGAATTTCATGATACACCATGTAAGCCAAGCATGTGAAAGCTTTTATTGAAAGCAAAAGTACATTCTCGAGGAGAGCAGGCAGGCTCTTTATAGAGCAGCTGCCCTGAGAGGAAGTGGTTTTGGATCTTTTGTAGTCTTACTAATTGAGGGGAGGAATATTCAAGGTCAAGGGGTTGGCTTTTACTAAGAATTTGGGTAGTAATTCCTAGAATCGGGTTCCTTCCCATTTTCATCTTTTATGTGGTTGTTTTGGAACTGTTATGGTGATTTCAAGGGGGGGGGGAATTTTAAAACCACAATGTAAATGATATTATAATTAGCCAAAGCTCATGTAAGGTGACAGAGATAGGTGATGAGCCAGTCGAAGCCGGTTCTTGCCTGTAGTTGAAGCCGGTTCTTGCCTGTGGTTATCAGCCCCTTTAGTTAGCTTCTGCTTGAGAGTTGTTTATTTTAACACCTGCACCTGATCGTCAAGCCCCTGCATTCGGTCTCAGCCTTGTCTCTTAATTTCCTACTCTAACAGTTTGTGATTTTTTGTTGAAAATTTCTATTTGAAAAAACAGACACCTCTACCAGCCTTTTTGGATGGGCTCTGTGCCAGGGAAGATCTTCACTAATTAGTAGGGTATGCTCTGGGCCTTGGGATCAGTCACATGTGAGGTCTTAAGGTCTTCTTAGGCCTTTTCTGGGGATGCATCTTGCCTCAGCCTGCATATGTGCTTTTCTTCAATTCCTCTGAATACAGGACTGTTTTTTAAGTGTCTGAATTTCCCAAAAAGTCTCACTCCTGCTTGTGGGGGCTTTAGATGTTCTGTTGTATTCCTCTACTTCTAAGCTTTTGTCCCAGGTGTCTGTGAGTCTGTAGTTCCCCTGTAGTGTTCATAGACAGTGCCCACCATTTCCCGCGGCTTTTCCTATCCTGAGATCCAAGCTATGCTGCTTTTCCTTGAGCAGCAGTCTGAGCTCTGAGTTAGGCAAAACAGAGGCCAGTACCCCAGGGAGCCCCTATACAGGTTAGAATATTGCAAATAAAGTCCACTCTCCTCTCGTCAGGGCTCCAGGGAGGGAATTGGCAGCTGGGCTGCTGCTTCTCCCAGGTGTGAAAGGAGGGAAGGAGGGTTAGAGTACAGGCAGATAAAAATGTCACAAAATTTTCTACTGTTTTGAATGTGGCTTTTTCTTGATTGGGTATTCATTTGGTTGATGTAGGCTTTTGACTGTTTTCCAGATTTGTGAAGTTATTTTAGCCAGTCTCTAATTTTTTTTAATGTTTCTGTGGAGGAAGGAGGGCCTGGAGCTTCCTAGTCTATCATCTAGCAGATGCCACTCAAAAAAAAAATCTCTCTCTTTTATGAATAGGGATACTAAAGCTCAGATAGTGATTTGTACAAGGTTACACAGTTAATAAGAAGTGTAGCTGGAATTTGACTCTATTTTTTTTCAGGTTTTATGATTCTTTTAAAAGAAACTTTATAATATGGAGTAATTTTAGATTCACCAAAAAGTTGCAAAGGTAGTACAGAGAGTTCCCGTATCTGTCCACTCCCCTCCTCCAGCCCTGCACACAGTTATCCCTTTTATTAACATCTTAGATTAGTATGGTACATTTGTTATAATTAATGAACAAATATTGATACATTATTATTAATATTAACTGAAGTCCATAGTTTATTCAGATTTCCTTAGTTTTTATCTATTGTCTTTTTCTATTCTAGGATCCAATCCATTACACCACATTACATTTTTTTGTCATGTCTCCTTAGGCTCCTCTTGACTATGACAGTTTCTCAGACTTTCCTTGTTTTAATGACCTTGACGGTATTGAGGAGTTCTGCACAGGTATTTTGTAGATTGTCCCTCAATTGGGATTTGTCTGATGCTTTCCCCATGATTAGACTGAGTTATAGGTGTTTGGGAGGAAGATCACAGAGGTAAAGTGCCATTCTTATCACATCATATCAAGGCTTTGATCAGCTGGCCAAGGTAGTGTTTGTCAGGTTTCTCCACTATAAAGTTACTTTCCTTGTTTTCCATACTCTATTTTTGGAAGGAAGCTAGTAAGTCCAGCCCATACTTAAGAGGGTTATGGGGGATTAAGTGCCATTTCCTAGAGGGCAAATATGTACATAAATTATTCAGAATTCTTCTATAAGGAAGAATAATTTATTTTTTTGCTTGTATTGTTCCAGCTATGTCCATTGGAAACTGTTTCATGTTGGCTCCTAGGTCCCTTTGTCATGCCCCCATCATTTGTTTTTTGAGTACTTCCTCACTTTCTGGCACTACAAGATGCTCTTTGTTTATGTACCTTGTCATAGCCATAGAATCAGCCATTTCTTGAAGGAGCCCTGGTTCCTTTCAGTAAATCAAAATGTCTTTCAGAATGTGAAAGATTCTAGTAGGTTGTAGTAGAGCCAATGGAAACCCATTTGGAGGAGTATATGTGTGTAGGGAGTGGTTAACAGGGGCAAAAGAAGAAGAGTAAGCTGGAAGAGTCACAATCCAATTCTTTCCTGAATGATAGTTTACTATACATTTACGGGCAATTTAAGAGCAAAAGTAAAAGTCAAATACCTTAGGTTCAAATCCCACTTTCTAGCTGTGTGTTTGTGAATTTCAATTTCCTCATCTGTAATATGAGTATAATAACCCCATGAAATTGTTGTGATGAAGATTAAATGAGATAGAACATATGCTTTGCATAATGCCTGGCACATAATAAGCATTCATGTGTTGGCTATTGTTACCCATTTCAATTCTTTACTTGTCTGGACTAGCCACTATACTGTCATGAACAACTGTCAGCACCTGCTTTTTCTGTTTGATGCCATTTTATTCAGCTGGCCTTTTGTTATATTTCTTTCTCTAGGTATAAGTTTGATGTGACCCAGTGCATGTTCTTGTTTGGAGTCATCACTGAGAAGCTACAAGTGGCATCACTACCCTGTACTGGAGAAGCACTTGGGGTCTCTACACAGGTGACAATTCCAGGAACTGTTGGCTTGAAGTAGCCTCATCTTCCCTAGACCCCTATTTAGATTCAGTACACTCTTCAGTCTTTATTAGTCTTTTTGTTTCAGGCCATAAGAGAATTATTTTGTTGGATTGTGATATATTCATATCAAAGTACACTGAATATCAATTTTCTCTCTTTTTTTTACTTTTTAAAACTTTATTTCAACATAACTGTGCTTACAGAAATACACTCATATTGGTTACTAGAATGCAATTTAAGTTTAACTTATCCTACACAGTTTGGACCAAAAACTTGGTACATGGTTTAAAATTTTAAAAATGGATTTGCAATATGGTTTATTTTTATTTATTACAAGTGTATAAAAGAGTCATCAAATGCTGCTAAAGAAGGCAACAAGAACCTTGACAAATTTACCTTTGGTTTGCCTCAGAAAATAACATGTATTACACTGTATAAGTTTATAAAATTGGTGCAACAAAACATCATAATGTTTTCAATGCCAGTTTACAAAGTACAATAACTAATGGATGTGGAAGGGGGTGGGAGGGAGCCTATGTACACATTTGGAACAGTAAAAGCTATCTGATTTAGTTAATATTGTATGTAGATTGTAAATCTACACAAACCAAGATTCAGATAATTTCTTCTATCTGAATTAACACTATCAGCTCACTTCATCTGCTGGGGTCAACAAGGAAACTTGGCACCCTAGTTGTAAGTTTTTCTGATACATTCAAAAAAGAAGAAAATTAAGTTTCCCCCCAGCTTTTCAGTCCAGAAGTGACAGTACACTGGCAAGGTATTCCTTCCATTCTCAATATTCGTGGGGTGACATGCAATGAGGTCTACTTGTGTTTTAATTTGTATCAGCACTCATATGCAAAATAGTTTCCAAAGTTAATGACCACATGACTTTTGAAGTGACTCTTTTTTTTTTTTAATTTCAGAATATTATGGGGGTACAACACTTTGGTTATATATATTGCCTATGCATTGCCCAAGTCAGAGCTACAATCGTGGACATCCCCCAAACTGTGTGCCCCACGCCCATTAAGTGAGAATTTTCCCATCCCCTCCACCCTCTTCCCACCTGCCCGACCCCTGATGAATATTATTTCCATGTGTGACATAACTATTGATCAGTTAGTACCAATTTGATGGTGAGTACCAGTGGTGCTTGTTTTTCCATTCTTGTGATACTTCACTTTGAAGAATGGGCTCTAACTCCATCTGGGATAATACCAGATATGCAGATGTGTTAATTCACCGTTGTTTTTTATTGCTGAGTAATACTCCATGGTATGCATATACCACATTTTATTAATCCCCTTGTGTATTGATGGACACCTGGGTTGCTTCCACATCTTTGCAATTGTGAATTGTGCTGCTATAAACATTCGAGTGCAGATGTCTTTTATTTATTTTTTTTAAAAAAGAAAATTTTATTCTACAAAATACAAATGTCCTAGCTACTGCTGAAACCCCCTTTCTTTTTGTTATTATTTGTCTTTATTATAGAATGTCTTTTTTCCCTTTGGGTAAATACCCAGTAGTGGGATTGCTGGATCAAATGGTAGTTCTACTTTTACTTATTTGAGGTATCTCTGTATTACTTTCCATAGAGGTTGTACTAGTTTGCAGTCCCACCAGCAGTGTATGAGTGTTCCTGTCTGTCTGCATCCACACCGACATTTGTTGTTTTGGGATTTTTGATATGAGCCAATCTCACCGGAGTTAAGTGATATCTCATTGTGGTTTTGATTTACATTTCCCTGATGATTAGAGAGGTTGAGCAATTTTTTTTATATGTTTGCTGGCCATTATTCTGTCTTCTTTTGAAAAGTTTCTGTTCATGTCCTTTGCCCATTTTTTAATGGGGTTGTTTGATTTTATCTTGTTGATTTTCCTGGTTATCAGCCCTTTATCAGATGTTTAACATGCAAATATTTTCTCCCATTCTGTAGGTTGTCTGTTCACTCTAGTGATAGTTTCCTTGGCTGTGCAGAAGCTTTAATTTGATCAGGTCCCATTTATTTATTTTTGTTGCTGCTGTGATTGCTTTCGGGGTCTTCTTCATAAATTCTTTGCCTAGGCCAATGTCTGTAAGAGTTTTTCCAATGTTTTCTTCTAGAATTCTTATGGTTTCATGTCTTAGGTTTAAGTCTGTTATCTATTGTGAGTTGATTTTTGTGAGAGGTGAGAGGTGTGGATCTAGTTTCAGTCTTCTACATGTGGCTATCCAACTTTCCCAGCACCATTTGTTGAATATAGAATCTTTTCCCCAGTGTATGTTTTTGTGTACTTTGTCAAAGATCAGATGACAGCATGAGGATGGTTTTATATCTGAGTTCTCAGTCCTGTTCCATTGGTCTATGTCTCTGTTCTTGTGCTAGTACCATGCTGTTTTGTTTACTATAGCCTTGTAATATAGTTTGAAGTCTGGTAGATTGATGCCTCCCAATTTGTTCTTTTTGCTTAAGATTGCTTTGGCTAGACGGGGTCTTCTCTGGTTCTCCACAAAGCATAGACTACATTTCTAGATAAAAATGATGTTGGTATTTTGATAGGGACTTCCTTGATTCTGTAAATCACTTTAGATAGTATAGACATTTTAACCATGTTGATTCTACCTACCCAAGAGCATGGTAGGGTTTTTCATCTGTTTACTTCCTCTACAATTTCTTTTCTCAGTTTTTCGTAGTTCTCTCTATGTAGGTCGCTCACCTCTTTAGTTAGATATGTTCCTAAATATTTAATTTTCTTTGGTGCTATTGTGAAAGGTAATGCACATTTGATTTGTTTCTCAGCTTGACTGTTATTGGCGTATATGAAGGCTACTGATTTGTGTGCATTGATTTTGTATCCTGAGACTTTGCTGAATTCATTTATCAATTCCAGTAGCCTCTTGGTTGAATCTTTGGGGTTTTCTAGATATAATATATCGTCAGCAAAGAGTGAAAGTTTGATCTCTTCTGTCCCCTTGTGGACACCCCTGATTCCTCTCTCTTGTCTGATTGCTCTGGCCAGGACTTCCAGCACTATGTTGAACAGAAGTGGAGATAGTGGGCAACCTTGTCTGGTTCCAGTTTTAAGGGGGAATGCTTTCAATTTTTCCCTGTTCAGTATGATATTGGCTGTGGGTTTATCATATATGGCTTTAATAATTTTGAGGTATGAGCCATCTATGCCTATATTGTTAAGAGTTCTTATCATAAAAGGGGCTGAATTTTGTCAAAAGCCCTTTGTGCATCTATTGAAAGGATCATATAGTCTTTGTTCTTGCTTTTATTTATGTGGTGTATTACATTTATAGATTTGCATATGTTGAACCATCCCTGCATCTCGGGGATGAAGCCCACCTGATTGTGGTGAATTATTTATTTTTTTTATGTACATTTGAATTCGGTTTGCTAGGATTTTATTGAGAAATTTTGCATCTATATTCGTAAGGGATATTGGTCTGTAGTTTTCTTTTCTTATTGTGTCCTTTCCTGGCTTTGGTGTCAAGGTGATATTGGCTTCGTAGAATGGGTGTGGAGGATTCCATCCTTCTGGATGTTTTCAAATAATTTCTGCAGTAGAGGCACCAGTTCTTCTTTGTAGGTTTGGTAGAATTCAGGTGTGAACCCATCTGGTCCAGGACTTTTTTTGGTTGGAAGATTTTTTATTACTGCTTCAATTTTGGTGCTTGATATTGATCTGTTTAGGAATTCTGTTTCTTCCTGGTTGAGCCTAGGGAGGTAGTATGTTTCTAAGAATTTGTCCATTTCCTCCACGTTTTTGTGTTTTTGGGCATAGAGATTTTTGCAGTATTCGAAGATGATGTTTTGTATTTCCATGATATCAGTTGTGACCTCTCCTTTTTCATTTCTAATTGAGCTTATTAGAGTCCTTTCCTTTCTGCTTCTGGTCAACCTGGCAAGTGGCCTGTCTATTTTGTTTATCTTTTCAAAGATCCAACTTTTCATTTTATTAATCTTCTGTATTATTCTTTTGTTCTCAATTTCATTTAATTCTGCTCTGATCTTGGTTATTTCTTTTCTTCTGCTGGGTTTAGCGTTGGTTTGCTGTTCCTTTTCCATTTCCTTGAGATGATTCATTAGTTTACTGATTTGTGACCTTTCTGTCTTTTGGATGTGGGCATTTAAGGTGATAAGTTTTCCTCTCAGGACTGCTTTTGCTGTATCCCACAGATTTTGATAACTTGTGTCCCCATTGTCGTTTAGTTCAAAGAATCTTTTGATTTCCATGTGAATCTCCTCCTTGACTCAATAGTCATTCAGCAATAGATTGTTTAATTTCCATGTTTTTGGATAGGGATGTGTGTTTCTGTTGGAATTGATTTCTAATTTTATTCCACTATGGTCTGAAAAGATACATGGTATCATTTCTGTTTTTTTAAATTTGTTGAGATCTGTTTTGTGGCCTAGGATGTGATCAATTTTAGAGAAAGTTCCATGAGCTGATGAGAGGAGTGTATATTCAGTGTTATTTGGGTGGAGTATTCTGTAGATGTCTGTTAGGCCCAAATGTTCTAGAGTCCTGTTTAGGTCCATTGTTTCTTTGCTTTTTTTCTGTTTGGAGGATCTGTCCAGTTCTGTCACTGGGGTGTTGAAGTCCCTTGCTGTTATGGCATTGCTATTTATTATGTTGTTTAGATGAAGAAGTATTTGCTTTACGTATCTGGCCATTCCTGTGTTGGGTGCATAAATGTTTAGAATTGTTAAATCTTCTTGTAAGATTTTTCCCTTCATCACTATATAGTGTCCATCTTTGTCCTTCTTTACTTTTGTTGCTTTAAAGTTTATATCATCTGAAATAAGGATGGCTACTCCAGATTTCTTTTGGTTTCCATTAGCCTGGAAAATTGTATTCCATCCTTTCACCTTGAGTCCGAATGAGTCCTTGTGTGTAAGATGCGTTTCCTGGAGACAGCAGATACTTGTCTTGTATTTTTTAATCCATTCAGCCAGCCTATGTCTCTTCAATGGGCAATTGAAGCCATTCACATTTATTGAGAGAATTGATATTTCGGGTAGATCTCTGTTTATTCTGTTGGGTAGTCTCTTGTTCTGTTTTATCTCTTGAGTCATTGTAAAATCTGGGTTCTGGAGTTTTAGCTTTGGGTAGTTTTATATTGGTGGGTGTCTGTTGTGCTGGTTAGTGTACAATGCAGGTCTAAGCACTTCTTGCAAGGCCGGTCTGGACTTCACAAATTCCATCAGTGATTGCTTGTCTGGAAAAGTCTTTATATCTCCCTCATATAAGAAGCTTAGTTTGGCGGGATACAGAATTCTGGGTTGGCTTTTATTTTGCTTTGGAAGACTGAGGATGGGTCCCCGTTCCCTTCTGGCTTGTAAGGGCTCAGCTGAGAAATCTCCAGTTTATCTGGTAGGTTTCCCTTTGTAGATTATCTGCTCTTTTCACCTTACAGCTCTGAGGAGTGCCTCTTTTGTGTTTACTTTGGTCAGTCTAATAATTATGTGGTGTGATGAATATCTTTTCACGTTGAATCTCCCAGGAGTCCTGTGTGCTTCTTGTACTTGGATATCGAGATTTCTGGCTAGGCTATGGAAATTTTCCTTGATTATTCGTTCAAATAGATTTTCCAGCCCATGTGAATTTTCTTCCTCTCCCTCAGGGATGCCTATGATCCTTATGTTTGGCCTGTTTACATAATCCCACATTTCTTGTTTGCTTTGTTCATGCCTCTTTTTTGTGTGTTGTTTCTCTTGGACTGATTTATTTAGCGCATAGGAGTTATCTTCCAGCTCTGAGATTCTTTCTTCTGCGTGATCCAGCCCATTCTTAAGGCTTTCCACTGTGTTTTGTAGATCCTTGAATGCCTCTTTCATTTCTAGAATTTCTATTTGATTTTTCCGTAATACTTCTATTTCTTTAGAAAATTTTTCATTAATTTTCTGCATTTTTCTTGTGGTTTCTTTGTGCTGGGATTCAATTTTCTCTTGAATTTCATTGAGCTTTCTTATAATCCATAAACAAAATTTCTCTTCTATCATTCTACCCATTTCATTTGAGTTGGTATCCGTTGCTGAGGAACTGGTGATTTCTTTTGGGGGTGACTTTTCACTCTGATTTTTCATGTTCCCTGAGTTCTTTTGCTGGTTTTTTCTCATCTGGCCTCTTGGTCGAGAGCTGGGGGTGTTAGGGCTAGTTTATGGCCCTGGGTCCAAGCCCCCGAGGTTCGTTCCTTGGCAGAGCCAGGGAGAGAAGTAGTGGTCTGTATTGCCTTAGGTGTATTTTAGCACATTTGTTGGATCTTGGGTTACCTCTGTCCTGTTGTCTTCTCCTCTTCCCGGTGGAGTGTAGTGAGATTGTCCTCCCAGCTTGAGCTCCAAGCTGGTGGATTGTACTTGAGGGTATGAATCCACAGCTCCCTAATAGGTAGGTATTCTGTTGTGTCCGTGGCAGACTCTGATCCCCCAGCTGGGGTATGCAAAAGTCCCAAGCTTTGGGAGGGGCCTTGTAGCTCCTAGGGGTTACTTTGATGCTGCTCCTCATGAGGTGTGGGTAGAAACACAGTTGCTTTTGGCTGCAGTGCGAGAGCTGAATTGGAAAAATTCTACACAGCTCAGAGGTTCCTTATCCAGCTGCATGTGTCTGTCTCTCTGATGTGCGTCTCCACGTGACACTGGCTGATAGGGGGATCTCCAATTGTGTACACCTTTTCCACCACTATACCCCAAGGGGAGGTGGGTGGGCGTCTCTATCCGCAGAAGTCTCTGCCAGGGGCATGTTCCCATGGCGGGGGGAATAGTGGCCACTGGAGGCGCTCTTGGATGGAGCGAAATCCCCTAGTGAAGTAGGCAGGGTTACGGGTAGCTGCTCTGGTTCAGCCTGTGGCTCTTGAGGCGTTTGGTTGCCATGAGAACCGATAGTTATACAAAATGAGTCACTATAACCAGCAACCTTCAAAATGACCGATCTCTGGGGTACAGGAGGGCTGGGACCTGAAGAGTGGGTACTAGGTCCAGCACATAGCAAACTCGTAGGAGGCCAGAGCCGGGGTAGCAGGACTGGATGGACAGGCTGCGAACTGTTTCCAGTACACAGAGGTTCTGCCGCTACAGTTCCAAGATCTCTTCCCACCTGGAACTCACGGATGCAGCTGTCCCTGGCCACCAAGGGCAAGGCTGTCACTCTCAGCGGAAGAGCCCTGGGCCAGGTTGGGGTGGAGCTAGAGACCTGGCTCACAGCTCTGGGAGGGAGGCTTTAAAGATGGCTGCTGGCCGCCAGCCTGGCACACAGCAGGGCTCAGATCGCACCCGTGAACGCAGCTTTTCTCAACTGGCCTGTGTCCCGTGGAGGTAATTGGTGGCAGCCCATAAGGGCATGTCCTGCTCTCCGTTCAACTCCTGGTCTCAGGTCCCGCTGACTTCCCGTGGCGAGGTGCTGGTCTGTGGATTCCCCGTGCACTGTCCCGGGAAGCTATATCTCTGCCTGGTCCCTACCCAGCCCTGAGTGGTCCCTGTATATTGCAGCTGAGAGTTCCCTATGGCTCTCACAACTGCTTCCTCTCCACAGAGCCTGCTATCTTGAGCAAGAGCTTTGCCCCAACTCTGGGCTTGTCCCTGACTGTGTGGATGGGAAGTCTGTGGGCAAAGTGTGTAACCGCTTGTAGGTCAGGTCGCACTGCACTGACCTGGTGAGTGCGTCCTTCCCGCGCTCTGGGCTCTATTGCACTCCCTGTACTCTCCAATCCTTGTGAATGAATCTCCCTGTCACCCGTTTTCTTGGGCTGAGTGTCCCACGATATTTCTCTGTAAACTCACAATGCTGTTTTTGGAGTGAGTGATCCGCACGCACAGGCGGCCGATGGCGTTTTTCACCTCCTTCCCTGGGAGCAGTAAGGTGGGAGGACTCTGTCAGATCACCATTTTTTTTCCCTAATTCCCCAACACCCTTTTGTGATAAAAACAAATCAGTAAGATAGGAATAGAAGAGAGCTTCCTCAACCTGATAAAGAACATATATGAAAAACCCACAACTCATACTCAGTGGTGAGTATTTGAGATCTTTGTCCTTAAGATCAGGAGCAAGTAAGGATGTCCACTCTTTCCATTGCTATTGAACATTGTACTGGAGGTTCAAGCCAGGGAAATTAGGCTACACAAAGAAATAAAAACATCCAGGTTGGAAGGAAGGAAGTAAAACTATATTTGCTTATAGGTTACATGATCTTATATGTAAGAAATCCTGAGAAATCCACAAAAAGATATTACAACTAGTAAATGAGTTTAGCAACATTGCAGTATACAAGATCAGTGTACAAAATCAGTTGTATTTCTATAAACTAGCAATGAAAAATCCAAAAATGAATTAAGAAAATAATTTAATTTACAATAGCATGAAAAAGAATAAAATACTTAGGAATAAATTTAACTAAAGAAATGTAAGACTTGTATACTGAAAACTACAAAACATCATTGAAAGAAATTAAATAAATGGAAAGACATCACATGTTCATGGACTGGAGGGATTAATATTGTTAAAATGGTAACACTACTCCCAAAAGTGATTTAGAGATTCAATGCAATCCCAATTCCAGCTCCTTTTTTTGTGTGTGCCAGTATTGGCAAGATGATTTTAAAATTCACTGCAATTCACGGGACCAAGAGTAGCCAGAACAATCTTGAAAAAGAGCAACAAAGTTGTAGGACTCACATTTCATGATTTCATAACTTACTAGAAAGCTACAGTAATTAAGGCAGTATGGTACTGGAATAAAGATAGGTGTATAGATCAATGGAATACAATAGAGAGTCCAGAAATAAAACCATACATCCATGGTCATTTGATTTTCAACAAGGGTACCAGACAATTCAATGGGAAAAGAATAGTCTTGTTAACAAATCTAGCTGAGACAACTGGACCTCTTCCTCAGATCATATACAAAAATTAACTCAAAATGAATCAAAGGTCTATATGTAAGAGCTAGAACTATAAAATTATTAGAAGAAAACAGATGTACATCTTCCTATACTTGGATTAGGCCATTTTTAAAGACATGATACCTAAAGCAAAAGCAACAAAAGAAAATATAAATTATATTTCATCAAAAAGTAGAAAAAACTTTTGTGTTTAAAATGACACTATCAATAAAATGAAAAACAACCCACAGAATGGGAGAAAATATTTACATCATATATCTGATAGTAGTCTAGCATCCAGAATATGTGACAAGCTCTTACAACTTATAAAAAACAAATGACCCAATTTAAAAATGGATGAAGGGTTTAAGTAGACATTTCTCATTTAAAAAAGATATACAAATGGCCAATGAGGACTTGAAAAGATGCTCAACATTATCAGTTGTTAGAGAAATACAAATCGAAATCACAATGAGATACCACTTCACGTACACTAGGATGGCCATAATAAAAAATATGGACAATAAAAAGTGTTAGTGAACTCATACATTGCTGGTGGGAGTGTAAAATGGTGCAGCCTCTGTAAAACAAAACCTCAAAAGGTAAAACATAGAGTTAACATAGAACAATTCCACTTCTAGGTATATACTCAAGAGAATTGAAAATATATTAATATATTCGCACAAAACCTCATACATGAGTATTTATAGCAGCATTATTCATAATAAGTAAAAGTGGAAATGACGTAAATGTCTGTCAACGGATGAATAAACAACATGTTGCATATCCATACAATGGAATATTATTTGGACATTAAGAACAGTGAAGTACTGATACATGATACAACATGGATAAACCTTAACAACATTATGCTATGTAATCACAAAGGACCATAGAGTTTATGTTTCCATTTATATGAAATGTACAAAATAGGCAAATACACAGAGATAGAAGGTAGATTATTGGTTGCCTAGGGCTGGGGAGGGCAGAGGACGTGGGTTGGGCAGAAGAATGGTTGCTGGTTGTTATAGACTTGTTCTTTAGGGGTGATACATAGGTTCTAAAATTAATTGTGGTGCTGGTTGCACAACTCTGTTAATATACTAATTCACAATTGTATACTTTACAAGGTTGGATTTTATGGTATGTGAATTAGATCTCAATAAAATATATTTCTGCAATAAGAAGCCCAGGACCAAATGGCTTTGTAGGTGATTCTATTAATCATTTGATTCCAGAGAATCAAGGAAAATGAAGAAACAGGGATATATTCTAAACAAAAGAACAAGATAAATATCAAGAAACTGACCCTAATGTAGTTGAGTTTTGTGATTTACCCAACAGGGAATTCAAAATAATGGTCATAAAGATGCTTATAGAGGTCAGGATAGCAATACAAGGACATGATGAGAGAAAGAAAGTATAAAAAAATTATCAAACAGAAATCATAGATCTGAAGTATGCTATAACTGAACTGAAAAATTCAGTAGAGGGGTTCAAGAACAGACTAGATCAAGCAGAAGAAAGGATCAATGAACTTGAAAACAGATCACTAGAAATCATCCAATCTGAGGAGCAAAAAGAAAAAAGAATGAAAAGGAGCAAAGATAGCTTAAAAGACTTATGGGACACCATCAAGCAAAATAACTTACACATAATTGACATGCCATAAGTAGAAGAAAGAGAGAAAGGGACAGAAAACTTATTTAAAGGAATAATGGCAGAAAATTTCCCAAGTCTGGGGGAGGAATTAGAAAGCCAGATCCAGGAAGCCCATAGCACACCAAATAAGATGAACCCAAAAGACCTACACTGTGACACATCATAGTCAAATTGTCAAAAGTTAAAGATAGAGTGTTGGAAACAGCAAGGGAAAAGGAAGTCATCATGGGGGAACCCCCAAAAGACTACTGGCAGACTTCTCAGTGGAAACCTTGCAAGCCAGAAGGGAGTGGGATGATATATTCAAAATCCTAAAAGAAAAAGACTGCCAACAAGAATACTATACTCAGCAATACTGCCTTTCCAAACACGATGGAATGATAAAGATTTTCTCAGACAAACAAAAGCTGAGAGAGTTTATTACCACTAGACTTGAGTTACAAAAAAAGGTAAAGGAAGTTATTCAAGCTGAAGAAAGATGATGCTAATTAGTAACATAAAGTCATATGAAAGTATAAGCTCAGTAGTAAAAGTAAGTACATTGTCAAATCCAAAACACCCTAATACTGTAACAGCAGTGGGTAAATCAATTATATCCCTATTTTAAAGGTACAAAGGGAAAATCATTAAAAATAATGAATGCTACAATAATTTGCTAAGGGACACATAAAAAGATGTAAAGTATGACATCAAAAACATAAAATGTGGGAGGAGGAGGGTAAAAGTGGAGGGTTTGTGTATGTGATCAAAATTTGCTATTATCAGCATAAATTAACCTGTTATAAGTATGTTTTTATTTTATTATTTTTTCTTAGAGATGGAGTCTTGCTATGTTGTCCAGGTTGGAGTGCAGTAGCTATTCATGGGTGCAATCATAACACATTGTAGCCTTGAACTTCTGGGCTCAAGCAATCTTCCTGCCTCAGCCTCCCAAGTAGCTGAGACTACAGGCATGCACTCCCACATCCAGCTGTATGAGATGTTTTATGTAAGCCTCAGGGTAGTCACAAAGCAAAAGCCTATGATAGGTACACAAAAGATAAAAAGAAAAGAACCAAAGGATACCACTACAGAAAGCCATCAAACCCCCCAAAAAGAGAGCAAGAGACAAGGGAACAAAATATCACCAAAACAACTAGAAAACAAGGAATAAAATGGCAATAGTAAATCCATAGCTATTAATAATAACCTTGAATGTAAATGGATTAAATTCTCCAATTGAAGGATATGGAGTGGCTGAGTGGATAAAAAAACAAAATGCAACTATATGCTGCTGACAAGAGATTCACCTCACCTGTAAGGAACCACATAAACTGAAAGTGAAGGGATGAAAAGTTATTCCATGAAAATGAAAACCAAAAGATAGCAGGAGTAGCTATACTTGTGTCAGATAAAATAGACTTTAAGTCAAAAACAGTAAAAAGAGACAAAGAAAGTCATTATATAATGATAAAAGGATTGATTCAGCAAGAGGCTATAACAATTCTAAATATAAATGCATCCAACACCAGAGCATCCAGATATATAAAGCAAGTATTGTTAGATATAAAGGGAGAGATAGACTCCAATACAATAATAGTAGGGGACTTTAATACCCCACTTTCAGCAATGGACAGATCATCTGGACAGAAAATCAACAAAGAAATATCAATGTTAAACTACACTCTAGACCAAATAGACCTAACTAACATTTATGGAACATTTTATCAAACAGATTCAGAATATGCATTCTTCTCATCAGCACATGAAACATTCTTCAGGATAGACCATATGTTAGGCCACAAAACAAGACTAAAAATTTAAAAAAATTGAAATCATGTCAAGTATCTTTTCTGACCACAATGGGATAAAATTAGAAATCAATAATAAGGAACATTGGAAACTGTACAAATACACAGAAATTAAACATGCTCCTGAATGACCAATGAATAAATGAAGAAATTAAGAAGAAAATTAAAAACTTTCTTGAAACAAATGAAAATGGAAACACAACATAACCAAACCTATGGGATACAATAAAAGCAGTACTAAGAAGGAAATTTATAGCAATAAATGGTTACATCAAAAAAATAGAAGGATTTGAAATTAACAACATAATGATGTACCTCAAGGAACTAGAAAAACAAGAAAAAAAGCAAATCTAAAATTAGTAGAAGGAAAGAAATAAGAAAGATCAGAGCAGAAATAAACAAAACAGAGACTTATAAAGCAATACAAATGATCAAGGAAAGAGTTGGTTTTTTTAAAAGACAGACAAAATCAACAAATCATTAGCTATACTAAGAAGAAAAGAGGACAATCCAAATAAATAAAATCACAAATGAAAATGGAGACATTACAAATGATGCCACAGAACTACAAGTAATTATTACAGACTATTTTGAATTACTATTAATATATGCCAAAAAGTTGGAAAACCTAGAGGAAATGGGTAAATTCCTGGACACATATAACCTACCAAGATTGAACCTGAAAAGAATAGAAAACCTAAACAGACCAATAATGAGTAATGAGATTGAATTAGGAACAAAAATCTCCCAACAAAGAAAAACCTAGGACCAGACAGCTTCACTGCTGAATTCTATGAAATTTTTAAAGAAGAACCAACACCAATTCTCCTCAAACTATTCCAAATAATTGAAGAGGAGGGAGTTTCTTCTAACTCACTCTACAGGGCCAGCATTACCATGATACCAAAACCAGACAAAGATGCAATTAAAAAAAGAAAACTATAGGCCAATATCCCTGATGAGCATAGATGCAAAAATCCTCAACAAAATACTAGCAAATGCATTCAACAGCACATAAAAAATACTATATACCATGATTGAGCAGGATTTATCCCAGGGATGGAAGGCTGGTTCAATGTATGCAAATTGATAAATGTGACACATCACATCAACAAAATGAAGGACAAAAATCATATTATCATCTTAATGGATGCAAAAAAAGCATTTGATAAAAATAAACATCTCTTCATGATAAAAACTCTCAACAAAATTAGGTATAGAAGGAATATACCTCAATACAATAAAAAACATATATAACAAACACATAGCTTACATCATACTGAATGGGGAAAAGCTGAAAACTTTTCCTCTAAGATCTGGAACAAGACAAGGGTGCCCACTTTCACCACTTTTATTCAATAATACTGGAAGTTCAGCCAGACTAATTAGGCAGGAGAAAAAAGTAAAGGGTACCCAAATTGGAAAGGAAGAAGTCAAATTGTCCTTGTTTGCAGATGACATGATCTTATAATTAGAAAACCCTAAATACTCCACCAGAAAACTCTTAGAACTGATAAATGAATTCAGTAAAGTTGAAGGATACAAAATCAACATACAAAAATTAGTAGCATTTCTATATGCTAATAGTGAACAATCCAAAAAAAAGAAAAGAAAGAAATCAAGAAAACAATCCCATTTAAAACAGCTACAAAAAGTAAAATAAAATAAAATAACTAGGAATAAATTTAACCAAAGAGGTACAAGATCTCTATAATGAAAACTATAAAACACTGATTAAAAAAATTGAAGAGGACACAAGAAATGGAGATATATTTCATGTTCATAGATTGCAAGAAGTAGTATTATTAAAATGTCCTTACCAAAAACATTCAATCCAATCTCCCCAAAATACCAATGACATTCTTCACATAAATACCAAAAAAACCCCTAAAATGCTATTTATTTATTTATTTTTTAATTTTTTGTAGAGACCGGGTCTTGCTATGTTGCCCAGGCTGGTCTTAAACTCCTGGGCTGAAGCGATCCTGCTGCCTTGGCCTCCCAAAGTGCTGGGATTACGGGTATGTACCACCATATCTGGTCAAAAACCTAAAATTCATATGGAACCACAAAAGACCCTGAATAGCCAAAGCAATACAGAGCAAAAAGAGTAAAGCTGGAGGCATTAAACTACCTGACTTCGAAATATACTACAAAGCTAGAGTAACCATGATAGCATGGTATTTGCATAAAAACAGACACATAGACCCATGGAATTAAATAGAGAATTCAGAAATAATTCCACATATTTACAGCCAACTAATTTTTGACAGACACCAGAAACATGCCTTGGAGAATGGAAAGTCTATTCAATAAATGGTGTTGGGAAACTGAATATCTATATGCGGAAGAATGAAAGTAGTCCCCTATCTTTCACCACATATAAAAATCAACTCAAGAGAGTAAAGATTTATATGTAAGACCCAAATCTATGAAACTACTAAGAGAAGACATAGGTGAAGTGCTTCAGGACATTGATCTGGGCAAAGATTTTTTTTTTGATAAGACTTCCAAAGCACAGGCAACTAAAGCCAAAATAGACAAATAAGATTACACTGAGTTAAAAAGCTTCTGCACAGTAAAGGAAACAACCAACAGAGTGAAGAGACAGCCTACAGAATGGGAGAAAATATTTGCAAACTATCCATCCAACAAAAGATTAATATCCAGAATCTATAAGAAACTCAATGCAACAGCAAAAACTCCCATATAATCTATTTTTAAAATGGGCAAAAGTTGGCTGGTCCGATGGTAGTGGGTTATCAGAACTTATTAACATTAGTGTCACTAAAGTTGGTATACAACCCCCCACTGCTGAATTTGACTGGCTTTAAAAAAATAAAATAAGATAAAATAAAATAAAATGGGCAAAAGATCTGAATAGACATTTCTCAAAAGAAAACATACAAATGACCAACAGGTATATGGATCATTGATGATCAGGGAGATGCTGATCACAATGAGATATCATCTCGCCCTGGTTAAAATGGCTATTATCAAAAAGACAAAAAATAACAAATACTGGCAAGGATGGGGAGAAAAGGAAACTCTTATACGGTGTTGGTGGGAATGTAAATTAGCATAGCCATTATGGAAAACAGTATGGAGATTCTTCAAACAACTAAAACTAGAACTAACTCATTATCCAGCAATCCCACTATTGGGTATACAGGCATACCTCATTATATTAAGCTTTGCTTTAATGTGCTTCATAGATACTGTATTTTTTACAAATTGAAGGTTTTGTGGCAAGCCTGCATCAAAGAGGTCTATCAGCACCATTTTTCTGACATCATGTGCTCGCTTCATGTCTCTGTGTCACATTTTGGTAATTTTTGCAATATTTCAAACTTTTCATTATTATTATATCTGTTATGTTGATCTGTGATTAGTGATTTCTGATGCTACTATTGTAATTGTTCTGGGGTGTCATGAACCACATCTATATATGAAGGCAGCAGAATGAGACCTTGTCTCTAAAATTAAATTAATTAAAAAGTGATGTGTAGATTTACAAGAGTGATGTCAGCAATATGGCAGAATGGGAAGCCTCAGCCCTTACTTTCCCTGTGGAGACACATACTTAACAACAATACATGGGTCAATTGCCTTTGTAAGAAATCCAGCATCCAGTTAAGATGTGCCTGCACCTCAGGCCAGTGGGGAGCCAACCAAATTGAAACATGGTAGTTAAACCAGTCACTCACCAGAGCCCCTTTTTCCAGAACAGTGGGCGCAATTGATAAATGTTTGTGTGTTCTGACTGCTTTATTAACGGGCTGTTTTCCCATCTCTCTCTCTGTCCTCAGGCCTTCCTATTCCCAGAGACACAAAAATATTGAAATTAGGCCAATTAATAACCCTACAATGGCCTCTAAGTGTTCATGTGAAAGGAAAAGTTGCATATCTCCCACTTTAAATCAAAGGCTAGAAATGATTAAGCTTAGTGAGGAAGGCATATCAAAAAATGAGATAGGCTGAAAGCTATGCCTCTGGGGCCTAAAAGTTAGCCATGTTGTGAATGCAAAGGAAAAATTCTTCAAGGAAATTAAAAGTGCTACTCCAGTGAACACATGAAGGGTAAGAAAGTGAAACAGGGCCAGGCATGATGGCTCATGCTTTTATTTCTAGCACTTTGGGAGGCCAAGGTGGGAGGATCACTTGAGGCCAGGAGTTTGAGACCAGCCTGAGCAAGAGCAAGATCCCATCTCTGCAAACAATAGAAAATTAGCTGGGTGTGGTGGTACATGCCTGTAGTCCCAGCCACTTAGGAGGCTGAGGCAGGGGGATTGCTTGGGCCCAGGAGTTTGAGGTTACAGTAAGCTATGATGATGCCACTGCACTCTAGCTGGGGTGACAGAGTGAGACTCTGTCTCAAAAAAAAAAAAAGAAAGAAAGAAAGAAAAGAAAGAAAGAAAATGAAACAGCCTTATTTCTGATATAGAGAAAGTTTTAGTGGTCTGGATAGAAGATCTAACCAGTCACAACATTCTCTTAAGCCAAAGCCTAATTCAGACTAGGTCCCACTTCTCTTCAATTCTATGAAGGCTGAGAGAGGTAAGGAAGCTGCAGAAGAAAAATTGGAAGCTAGCAGAGATTGGTTCATGAAGTTTAAGGAAAGAAGCCGTCTCCATAACATAAAAGTGCAAGATGAGGCACAAAGTGCTGATGGAGAAGTTGCAGCAAGTTATCCAGAAGATTTACCTAAGATAATTGATGAAGTTGGCTACACTAAACAAGAGATTTTCAGTGACGAGAGAACAGCCTTCTATTGGAAGAAGATGCCATCTAGGACTTTCACAGCTAGAGAGAAGTCAATACCTGGCATCAAAGCTTCGATGGACAGGCTGACTCTCTTGTTAGGGGATAATGCAGTGACTTTAAGTTGAAGCCAATGCTCACTTACCATTGTCCAAATCCTAAGCCTCTTAAGAATTATGCTAAATCTACTCTGCCTGTGCTCTATAAATGGAACAATGGAACAACAAGGCCTGGATGACAGCACATGTCTTTACAGCATGGTTTGCTGAATATTTTATGCCCACTGTTGAGACCTACTGCCCAGACAAAAAGACTCCTTTCCAAATATTACTGCTCACTGACAATGTACCTACTCACCCAAGAGCTCTGTACAAAGAGATTAATATTGTTTTCATGCCTGCTAACACAACATCCATTCTGTAGCCCATGGATCAAGGAGTAATTTTGACTTTAAAGTCTTATTAGTTAAGAAATACATTTCATAAAACTATAGCTCCCATAGATGCCATTCCCCTGATGGATCTGGGCAAAGTAAATTGAGAATCTTCACCAAAGAACTATTTTTTTTCTTTAGAGATAGGGTCTTGCTTTGTTGCCCAGGCTGGAGTGCAGTGGCCTGATCATAGCTCACTGTAACCTCCAACTCCTGGGCTCAAACAATCCTCCTGCCTCAGCCTCCCAAGTAGCTGGGACTACACACACCACCACACCTAGCTGAATTTTAAAAATTGTTTTTAGACATGGGGTCTTGCTATGTTGCCCAGGCTGGTCTTGAACTCCTGGCCTCAAGCAATCCTCCCACCTCTGTTTCCCAAAGTGCTGGGGATACAGGTGTGAGCCATTATGCTCGGCCCCAAGAGCTCTTTACAAGGAGATTAATGTTGTTTTCATGTCTGCTAACAGAACATCCATTCTGAAGCCCATGGATCAAGGAGTAATTTTGACTTTAAAATCTCATCAGTTGAGAAATATATTTCATAAAACTATAGCTGGCATAGATGCCATTCCTCTGATGGATCTGGGAAAAGTAAATTGAAAATCTTCTGGAAAGTATTCACCATTCTAGATGCCATTAAGAACATTCATGATTCATAGGAAGAGGTAAAAATGTCAACATTAACAGGTGTTTAGAAGTTGATTCCAATCCTCATGAATGACTTTGGGGGGTTTAAGACTTCAGTGGAGGAAGTCACTGCAGATGTGGTGGAAATGGCAAGAGAACTAGAATTAGAAGTGGAGCCTGGAGTTGTGACTGAATTTCTGCAATCTCATGATAAAACTTGAACAGGTGAGAAGTTGCTTTTCATGGATGAGCAAAGAAAGTTGTTTCTTGAGATGGAATCCACTCCTGGTGAAGGTGCTGTGAACATTGTTGAAATGACAACAAAGGATTTAGAATATTACATAAATTTAGTTCATAAAGCAGTGGCAGGGCTTGAGAAGATTGACTTCAATTTTGAACAAAGTTTTACTGCAGGTAAAATGCTATCAAACAGTATTACATGCTATAGAGCAATCTTTTGTGAAAGGAAGAGTCAATCGATGTGCCAATCTTCATTGTTGTCTTATTTTAAGAAATTCTACAGCCACCACAACCTTCAGCAAGCACCACCTTGAAAAGTAAGGAGCTATCAACATTGAGGCAAGACCCTCCATCAGCAAAAAGATTACAACTCCCTGAAGGCTGAGATGATCATTAGCATTTTTTAGTAATAAAATATTTTTAATTAGGGGATATACTTTTTTATACAAACTGTACACTTAATAGACTATAGTATAGTATAGCATAGTATAGTATAGTATAAACATACCTTTTATATGCACTACCAAAAATTAATGTAACTCACTTTATTACTATATTTGCTTTATTTATGTGGTCTAGAACTGAACCCATAACATCTCTGAGGTATATCTGTATGTCAAAAAAGGAAATCAGTTTGTTGAAGTGATATCTGCACTCCTCATGTTTATTTTAGCAGTGTATAGCCAAGATATGGAATCAACCTAAGTATCCATTTACAGATGAATGGATAAAGAAAATGTGGTATATATGCACAATGGAATATTATTCAGCCATAAAAAGAAATAAAACCCTATTATTTGCTGCAACAAGAATGAACCTGGAAGACATCATGTAAAGTGAAATAAGCCAGGCACAGAAAGGCAAGTATCACATGTTCTTACTCATATGTGGGAGCTACAAAATTTGACCTCATAGGAATAGAGAGTAGAATAGTGGTTACCAGAGGCTGAGAAGGGTAGGATGAAGAGGAGATAGGGATAAGTTGGTTAATGGGTACAAAATTGCAGTTCTATAGGAGGAATAAGTTCTAGTGTTCTATAGCACGGTAGGGTGGTATAGTTAAAAACAATTTATTATGTTTCAAATAGCTGTGAGAGGAATTTAAATGTTCCCAACACAAAGAGATGATAAATATTTGAGATGATGAGTATCCCACTTACCCTGATTTGATCACTACACTTTGTGTACATGTATCCAAAGATCACATGTAGCCCCTAAATATGTACAATTATTGTGTATCAATTAAAAAAAAAATAGGGTTGGGTGTGGTGACTCACACCTGTAATCCCAGCACTTTGGGAGGCTGAGGCAGAAGGATCACTTGAGGCCAGCAGTTTGAGACCAGTCTGGGCAACATAGCAAGAACCTGTTTCTACAAAATATTAAAAAATAAATAAATAAATTAGCCGGGCATGGTGGCATATGCCTGTAGTCCCAGCTGCTTGGAAGGCTGAGGCAGGAAGATTGCTTGAACCCAGGAGTTCTAGGTACAGTGTGGCACTCCAGCCTGGGCAACCGAATGAGACCCTGTTTCTAAAACTAAATAAATTAATAAGTGATGTGTAGACTTACAAGAGTGATGTCAGCAATATGGCAGAATGGGAAGCCTCAGACCCTACTTCCCCCATGGAGACACTTACTTAACAACAATACAGGGGTCGATTTCCTTTGTAGGAAACCCAGCATAGAGTTAAGATGTCCCTGCACCCTAGGTTAGTGGGAAGCCAACCAGATTGAAACGTGGTAGGAAAATATGACACTCACCAGAACCTGTTTTCCCAGAACAGTGGGAGCAATTGGGAGAAGGCTGAGTAGGGAAAGAGAAGAGTGGAACATACATCTAATATCTACCTTTTTTGGAGGGGAGACTTCCCAAGAGTCTAGTTTCTATCTTGCTAAAGCTAAGTACTGACAAGAATGAGGTGCCAGATTGGGGGCTGTTGAGAACAAAGGAGATTGATGTGCACCAGGGTGTGCTGTATCACACGTAGACACTAGGTGGAGCTCCAGTACTGTGGATTACTAAACTACCAGCGAGGCTACAGTACCACAGATAGAAACTAGGTGGTGCTCCTGGGTAGAAACCAGTAAACAGTTTGATTAGGAGATTTCACACAGAAGCCCAGAGAGGAAGGATCCCCAGTAAAAGCTTCAGATATCTCCAGAATCTCTAGCCAAACTGATCTGAGACAATTCTCACTGTATAGAAACAGACTCCAAAGACTGGGAGTGATGGCTGCTTTTTGGATGCTGAAGCCCCAACAGAGGATAATGGGGCATACAAAGAAATGGGAAAACATGACACAATCTAAAGAACAAATTAATATTTGGAAACTGACCCTAAAGAAACAAAGATATATGAATTACCAGAGAAGGAATTCAAAATAACCATCATAAGGATACTCAATGTGAATTAAAAGAGAGCACAGATAGACAACTAAACAAAATCAGGAAAATGATACATGAACAAAATGAGAATATCATCAAAGAGATAGAAACTATAAAGAAGAGCCAAACAGAAATTCTGGAACTGGAGAGTACAATAACTGAACTGAAAAACTCACTAGAGGGGTCCAACAGCAGACTTGACTAGGCAGCAGAAAGAATAAGTGAACTTGAAGACAAGATATTTGAAAGTATCCAGGCAGAACAGCCAAAAGAAAAAAAAGAATGAAGAAAACTGGACAGACCCTAAGGGGCTTATGGGACACCATCAAGTATAACAACATATGCATTATGTGAGTCCTAGAAGAAGAAAAAGAGGAAGGAGCAGAGAGCCTATTGAAAGGAGTAATGGCTGAAAACTTCCCAAATCTGAGGAGGAAAGACATATATATGTACAAAGTTCAAAGAAATCCAACTAGAATAAATCTAAAGAGACCCATACTGAGATAAATCATAATCAAATTGTCAAAAGTCACAAAGAGAAAATCTTTTAAGCAGTAATAGAAAAAGGACTCATCACATACAAGTGAGCTTCTATTAGATTGTCAGCCAATTTTTCAGCAGAAACATTGCAGAATAGAAGGGAGTGGAATGATATATTCAAAGTGCTGAAAGAAAAAGTGCTACCCAAGAATACTATATCTGACAATAGGAGAAATTAAGAGTTTCCCTGATAAACAAAAGCTGAGAGAATTGATCACACTAGACCTGCCTTACAAGAAATGCTGAAGGGCGTCTGTCAAGTTGAAGCAAAAAGACAATAAACAGCAACATGAAACCATATAAAAATATAAAACTCCTTGGTAAAGGTTAATATATAGATAAATGTAGAGTTCTGTAGTATGGTAATGTAGGTGCACAAATCCCTTAAAAAATCTTGTCTAGCATTTAAAAAACAAAAGCATAAAAAGTAACTTAAAATCTATGTTAATGAATATGCAATATAAAAGGTAATTTGTGTCATGAATAACAAAGTGCAAGTGGGGAACAGAGATGTAAAGGAGTAGAGTTTTTATATGTGATTGGAATTCAGTTGTTATCCATTCAAAATAGATTGTTATTTCCAAACCACAGTAGAGTCCATAAAAAAAAGATTGCTATAACTTTAAGCTATTTTATTTAATTACAGTGGTTACCACAAAGAAAATATCTATGGACCACACAGAGGGAAATGAGAAGGGAATCAAAACATGATACTACAAAAGAAATCAATGAAACACAAAAAGAAGCAGCAAGACAAAAGATTAGGGACAAAAAAGCTCAGAGACATACAGAAAACAATTAACAAAATAGCAATAATAAGTTCTTCCCTATCAGTAATTACTTTAAATCTAAATGGTTTAATTACCCCAATTAAAAACACAGATTGTCTGAGTGGATAATAAAAAACAAGATCCAACTATATGCTACCCTACAAGAGACTCACTTGAAATCTAAGAACACACATAGGGTAAAAGAGAAAAGATGGAATGAGATATGCCATGCAAAAGAGAAATAAAAGACAGCAGGGGTGGCCATACTTATATCAGACAGAATAGACTTTAAGACAAAAGTCACAAGAGACAAAGAAGAACATTACATAATAATAAAAAGGTCAATTTACCTACCAGAAAGTTATAAGAATTATAAATATATATGCACCAAATGTTAAAGCTCCCAAATATATGGAGCATACATTGACAGAACTGACAGGAGAAATAGACAGCAATAATGGCATGAGACTCCAATACCCCACTTTCAGTTAGGGATAGAAAAACCAGGCAGAAGATCAATAAGGAAACAGAGAACTTGAAAAACACTATGGACCAATTGGACCTAACAAACATATACAGAACACTCCACCCAACAATAGCAGAATACATTCTCCTCAAGCACACATAGAACATCCTCCAAGATGTACACCACAGTAAGTCTTAACAAATTAAAGAAGTTTGAAATCATACAAAGTATCTTCTCCAACCACAATGGAATGGAACTAGAAATCAATAGCAGAAGGAAAACAGAAAAATTCACACATGTGGAAAATTAAACAACTCCCTCCTAAGGAACCAGTGGACCAAAGAAAACATCACAAGGGAATTTGGAAAATATCTAAAGGGCCTGGTGCAGTGGCTCATACTTGTAATCCCAGCACTATGTGAGGCTGAGGCAGGAGGATTGCTTGAGGGCAGGAGTTCAAGACCAACCTGGGCAACATAGTGAGACCCCATCTCTACAAAAAATAATTAGGGAGGCTGAGCCAGAAGGATTGCTTGAGCCCAGGAGTTGGATGTTGCAGTGAGCTATTATCATGCCAGTGCACTCCAGCCTGGGGTGACAGAGCAAGACTCTGTCTCAAAAAGAAAGAAAGAAAGAAAGAAAATATCTAAAGACAAATGACAGCAAAAATACAGCATATCAAAATTTATGGGATGCAGTAAAAGTAATACTTAGAAGGAAGTTTGTAGTGGTAAATGCTTATGTTGTAAAAGAAGAAAGATTTCAAATCAACAACCTAACTTTACACTTCAAGGAATCAGAAAAAGAAGAAAAAAAATCTGGATCAAACTTATCAGAAGTAAGGAAATAATAAAGATTATCTCAGAGATAAACCAAAAAAGGAATATAGAAAACAGAAAAAAATCAATGAAACTAAGAGTTGTTTTTTGAAAAGATAAACAAAATTGACAAACTCTTAGCTAGACTAAGAAAAAAAGAGAGCAAAGACTCAAATAACTAAAATTATAAATTAAAAAGGGCATATTACAACTGATGTCACAGAAATAAAAAGGGATTATAACAGATTACTGTGAACAATTGTATACCAACAGAATGGATAATCTAGAAGAAATTGATAAATTCCTAGAAATATATAACCTACCAAAACTGAATGATGAAGAAATAAAAACTCTGAACAGAACTATAACTAATAAGGAGATATTGTAGTAGTAATCAAAAACTTCCTACCAAAGAAAATCCCAGGGCTAGATGGCTTCACCAGAAAATTCAACCAAACATTTAAATAAGAATTAATATCAATCCTCCTCAAACTCTTCCAAATAATTGAAAAGGAGGGAACACTTCCAAACATACTCTATAAGGCCAGTATTGCTCTGATACTAAAACCAGACAAAGACACAAGAAGAGAAAACTACAAACCAATATCCTTGATGAATATTGATTCAAAAATCCTTAACAAAATACTAGTAAACCAAATTCAGCAGTACATAAAAAGGATTATACACCATGACCAAGTGGGATTTATACCTAGAATGCAAGGATGGCCCAACATACAAAAATCAATCAATGTAATATACCATATTAACAGAATGAAGGACAAAAACCACATGATTGGACAATTCTCCAAAGAAGATATACAAATGGCCAGAAAATGTATGGAAAGATTCTCAACATCACTAATTTTAAGATAAATACAAATAAAAACCACAATGAGATATCACCTCACACCCATTAGGTTGGCCACTATCAAAAGAACAGAAAATCACAAGTGTTGGCAAGGATGTGAAGAAATTGAAACCCTTGTGCACTGTTGGTGGGAATGTAAAATGGTGTAGCTGCTATGGAAAACAACATAGAGGTTCCTCAAAAAATTAAAAGTGGAAATACCATATGATCCAGGAATCCCACTTCTGGGTGTATATACAAAATAATTTGAAGCAGGATCTCAAAGAGATATTTGCACACTCACGTTCATTGCAGCATTATTCACAATTGCTAAAAGGTGAAAGAAACCCAAATGTCCATCAAAGAATGAATGGATAAACAAAATGTGGTATATATACACACAATGGAATAGGATGCAGCCTTCAAAAAGAAGGAAATCCTGTCACATGGTACAACATGGATGAACCTCAAAGACATTATGCCAAGCAAGATAAGGCAGTCACAAAAGGACAAATACTATATAATCCCCTCATATGAAGTATCTAAAGTAGACAAAAATAGAAAGAAGAAAAGTGGTTGCCAAGGGCTGAGGCAAGGGGGAAGGGGGAATGAGTATTTAATGAGTAGAGAGTTTCAGTTTTGCAAGATGAAAAAGTTCTACAGTTCTGTTGCACAACAATATGATTATACTTACTACTGAACTGTACACATAACATGGTTAACATGGCACATTTAATGTTATATAGTTTTTACCACAATAAAAAATAGAATGGCTAAATGAAGTTCTCCAAACAGAAAAGAAATGATAAAAGAAGAAAACTTGGAACTTTAGAAAGGAAGACAGAATAATGAATGGGCAAAAATAGGAGTAAATATAATAGACCATTCTTTTTCTTGTGTGTTTTAAATCATGTTTGATGGTTGAGGCAAAATTATGACATCATCTGATGTGGCGCTTAATGTATGTAGACAAAATACTTAAGACAATTATATTTAAAATGTGGGGAGGGTAAAAGGACCTAAATGGAAATAAATTTTCTGTACTTCACTTGAAGTGTTAAAAGGTCAATGCCAGCAGGCTGTGATAAGTAATATATGTGTATTGCAGTACCTAGAGCAACCACTTCAAAACCTGTACAGAGGTATACTTAAAAATCACTATACATAATTCAAAATGAAATTCTAAACAAAGTCTCAAGTAATCAACAAGAAGGGGAGAAAAGGGAACAGAGAAACAATAACCAGAAAACAAATAATAAAATGACACATGACCCCTAACATTCAATAATTACTTAAAATGTAAATGGTTTAAAGACACTAATTAAAGACAGAGAATGGCAGAGAGGATACACAAACATGACCCAATTACATGCCATCTGAAAGAAACTCACTTTAAATACACCAGTACAAGTAAGTTGAAAGTAAAAGAATGAAAAAATACATACAATTCAAACAATGAAAAAAAAAGAAATGACTATATTTATAGCAGATGAAATAGACTTCAAAGAAAAGAAAATTACCAGGGACAGAGAAGGCTATTACATAACGATAAAAAGGCCAATTCACCAAGAAGTCATAGAAATTCTAAATGTGTGTGCAACAAACAACAGAGCTGCAATGTATGTGGAACAAACAGCTAGAATTGAAAGGAGACATAGACAAATTTGTAATTATAGTTGGGGATTTCGACAACCCTCTCATAACAATTGATAGAACTGCTCAACAGAATATCGTCAAGGATATAGAAGAATTAAACACCACGATCAACCAACACAATCTAATTGACATTTCTTGAACACACCACCCACAATAGCCAAATACACATCTTTTCAGGTGAACATAGAAAATTTATCAAGATAGACTATATCTTGGTCCATAAAATGAACCTCAGCAAATTTAAAAGAATTTAAATCATAGATAACTCAGATGTCAGCTAGATGGCTGCCTAGAAGCCACTAGCATTTGTCTCTTCCATAAAGACAGCCAAATAAATAAGCAACTAAATTTAGTGAAAATAACTAAAGGAGTGCACTAGAGTATACATTAAAGGAGTAACAGAAACCTTGATGAGCCCAGAAACTCAGGGGAGCCACATAGCGAATGGAAACACTGGGACTCCACCACTCCATCCCCCAGCCACAGTCAACTAGGGAACTGGGAAGAACCTCTCCATATGGTGAAAAGGTAAGCAAGAGGATCCCAGCAGCCCACCCCGGACACCTACAGTCCTCACCATGGGGTCCCCTGCAGTCCTCACAGAAATTAAGGTGAGCTGTGAGCAACTGTTAAATCCTTCCCAGTGGGACCAAGCAACTGTGAAACTGCTCCACCTGCCCCTCCTCTACCCCTCAGACTGGGGCTGAAGCTGTGTACTCCCTCCTGGGGAAACAGTGCTTTGGCAGAACAGCTCCATCTACTTCTCTCAGCCATGGCTGCACCCAGCCCCTAGGGGACTAAGCTGAAACTGAGCACTGCCTCCTGAGGAAATAATGCTTTGACAGAGCCCTGCATCCCAGGGAAATGGTGCCTGGGCCACCAAGAACAGTCACACACCCCAGGGCCTGAGCTGAAGCAGCACATCACTCCCCTGGGAAATCAGTGCCTTGGCCGAGCAGAACAGCTATACATTTCAGGACTGAGCTGACATAGTATCCTGCATCCTAGGCAAACGGAGCAATGGCTGGCCTGAGACACCTCACCATACAGGCCAAACAACTCTAGTACCCTGCTTTCCTGGAGCTAGACTAGCCCCCTAGAGTCTGAGCTACTGAGACACCCGTCTCCCCATTACTGTACTACTCCCTGCACCCCAGGGCCCAAGTGACAGCCATGCTTGGACATTCTAGGGTGCTTGCTGCTGCAGCATTTGGCCTCACAGTGTCTGGGATACTGCCAAGCCCCACCATCCCAGAGTTTAGAGTCACCACTACATAGTATCTCATCCCCAGGGATCTGACTTGTCACTGAGCCCTATTGGCTCAAGCTCTTGAATTACAGGCATAACCTGCACCCTGGACTGAAATTTAAAGAGCACCCCTTCTTCCCTAGAGTTGGGCTAGGGCTATGCCCTGGCTCGCAGGGGTAGACTCAGCTACATCATGAGCTCCTGGACCCAAGTTGCTAAGGCATGTCTCAGAGTTATAGATCCTGGTGCTATGGGCAACTTACTTCCAACCCTGCCACAGAGAACAAACCTGCACCCCCAAACCCAGGTGCCACGATAGGTTTGTGGGACCCTGAGACTAGGACCTTGGCCCCATAATCACTCTGAGCACCTGCACCTGGAACCCAGCACCATGGCAGCTGCTTGTAAGCCATGTCAGACCTGACACCAAAAGGAATCCCCTTGGCTAAGTCTCCCCACTGTGGGGAAAATGAGAATAGAAAGACTCTAAAAGCCCTCCTCACTGAGGATATTAACAACCTATGCTGCCACTACACAAAATTCTACAGCTTAGACCGTTGAAGTGCCCACAGTTATTCTTGATGTTGAACACAGCCAAGAAGCTGCACAGAGACTATAACACTGAAACTACCTGGAAACAATGTCACCACACCCTTCCCAACTAGCACATGAAGACCCAACCACATGTGAAAGTCTTTCTCTGTGAAAGCCACTCTAGAACATTTGGAAGAGGCAATTGTTCCAATAGATGCACAGATATCAATGAAGGGACAAAAGAAACATGAAAAAGCAAAGAAATATGACAATGCCAAAAGAACATATGACTCTCTAGTAACAGACCCCAATAAAAAGAAAATCAATGATTTGCTAAAAAAGAATTCAAAATAATAATATTAAAAAACTCAATGAGATAAAAGAAAATCCAGAAAAACTATCCAGTGAAATCAGGAAAACAATTCACGATATGAATGAGAAATTCAACAAGACAGATATCACATAAAAGAACCAAACAGAAATCCTGCAGATAAAGAATTCAATGAATGAAATAGAAAATACAAAAGACAGCTTTAACAGCAAACTTTATCAAGTAGAAGAAAGAATCTCTTAACTTAGATAAGATAATTTGAAATTACCCAGTTAGAGGAAAAAAATAAATAAGAATGAAAAACAGTGAAGAAAGCCTACATGACATATGAGGCATCATTAAGCATGCAAATCTTTGTGCTGTGGGACTTCCAGAAGGAGAAGAGATGGAAAAAGTCTTAGTAAAATAATAGCTAAAAAATTCCCAAGTCTGGGGAGGAGATGTGGACATCCGGATCCAGGAACCTCAAGAACGGTCCTCTCTGAGGCATATTATAGTAAAATTGTCAAAAGTCAAAGACAAAAAAAGAATTCTAAAAACAGTAAGAGAAAAGCATCAAGTCACATATAAGAAAATCTACATTAGACTAAGAGCAGATTCTTCATCAGAAACATTACAGGCCAGGATAGAATGGGATGATATATGCAAAGGACTAAAAGAAAAAATTGTCAGCCAAGAGTACTGTACTCAACAAAACTAACCTTCAGAAATGAGGGAGAAATAAAGTCTTTCCCAGAGAAGCAAAAACTGAGGGAATTCATCATCACTAGACCAGCCTTAGAAGAAATGCTCAAGGGAGTCCTGCATCTGGAAGCAAAAAGATGGTAATCATTATCATGAAATCACATAAAAGGTATAAAACTAACTGGTAGAGCAGATACAAAAAGGAGAAAGAGAAAAGAATCAAAACTTATCACTACAGAAGACCACCAAACCACAATGATAAACAATAAGAGAGGAAGAAAGAAACAAAGGATAAACAAAACAAACAAAAAACAATTGTCCTTACCTATTAACAACCTTGAATGTTAATGGATTAAATTCCCCACTTGAAAGATATAGATTGGCTGAATAGATTTTTAAAAATGACCTAACTATGTTCTTCCTACAAGAAACTCCCTTCACCTGTAATGACACATATAGACTAAAAGCAAAGGGATTGAAAAAGATGTTTCATGCAAACAGAAGCCAAAAGTGAGCAGAAGTAGCTGTGCTTATATCAGATAAATTAGACTTTAAGCCAAAAACTCTAAAAAGAGACAAAAAATATCATTATATAATGACAAAGTGATCAATTGAGCAAGAGGATATAACAATTCTAAATATATATGTACCCAACACTGGAGCACCAAGATATATAATGCAAATATTAATAGATCTAAAAGGGAGAGGTAGACTCCAACACAATAAAAGTCAGGGACTTCAACACCATACTCTGAGCATTGGACAAATCATCTAGACAAAAGAACCAATAAAGGAACAGCAGATTTAAACTGCATTTTAGACAAAATGGACCTAACAGACATTTACAGAACATTTCACCCAACAGCTGCAAAATACACATTCTTTTCATTAGCACATGGAACATTCTCCATTATAGACCACATGTTAGGCCACAAAACAAGCCTCAACAAATTTAAAGGAATTCAAATCATATCAAATATCTTTTCTGACCACAATGGATTAAAACTAGAGATCAATAACAAGAGAAACTTTTAAATCTGTACAAATACATGGAAATTAAACATGCTCCTGAATGACCAATGGGTCATTTAAATAATTAAGAAGGAAATTGAAAATTTTCTTGAAACAAGTGACAATGGAAATGCAACATAGCAAAATCTGTGTGATACAGTAAAAGCACTATTAAGAAGGAAGTTTATAACAAGAAACACCTACATCATAAAGTAGAAAGGTTTCAAATAAATAACCCAATGATGTATTTCAGGAAACTAGAAAAGCAAGAACAAACCAAACTCAAAATTAGTAGAAGGAAAGAAATAACAAAGATCAGAGCAGAAAAAAATGAAATTGACACTAAAAATACAAAATATCAAAGAAATGAAAAGTTGGTTTTTTGGAAATATAAACAAAATCAACAAACCATCAGCTGGACTAATCATGAAAAAAGAGAAAATACTTAAATAAAATCAGAAATGAAAAAGGTGACATTACTTCTGATACCACAGAAATACAAAGAATCTTTAGAGAATATCATGAACAACTGTATGCCAACAAATTCAAAACCTAACAAAAATGGATAAATTTCTGGACACATACAACCTACCAAGATTGAACTAAGAAGAAATAGAACACCTGAACAGACCAATTACAATTAACAAAACTGAATCAGTAATAAAAAGTCTCCCATACTCTCTGGGTTGAAGAAAAGAAAAAAAAAAAGTCTCCCATCAAAAAATAAACCCAGGACCTGATGGCTTCACTGCTGAATTCTACCAACATTTAATAAAGAACTAATACCAATTATTCTCAAACACTTCCAGAAAATAGAAGAGGAGGGAATTCTTCCAAACTCATTCAACAAGGCCAGCATAACCCTGATACCAACAAGAGACAAGGACTCAACAACAAAAAAAAAACTATAGGCAAATATCTCAGATGAACGTACATGCAAAAATCCTCAACAAAAAACTAGCAAACAAAATTCAGCAGCAAATTAAAAAGATCATTCACCATGATTAAGTGGGATTTATCCCAGGGATGCAAAGATGGTGCAACATTCACAAATCAATAAACATGGTACATCTCATTAACAGAATGAAGGAATAAAACCATATGATCATCTCAATAGATGCTGAAAAAGCATTTGATAAATTCAGCATCACTTTGTGATAAAAGCCATCACAAACTACATAGAGAAGGAGCATTCCTTGGCATACTAAAGTCCATATATGACAAACCCATAGCTAACATCACAATGAATGGTGAAAAGCTCAAAGCTTTTCCTCTAAGAACAGGAACACAAGGATGCCCACCTTCACCACTCTTATTCAACATAGCACTGGAAATCTTAGCCAGAGCAATTAGGCAGGAGAAAGAAAGAAAGGGCATTTAAATTGGAAAGGAAGAAGTCAAATTGTCCCTGTTTGCAGATGTTGTGATCTTACATATAGAAAACCCTAATAGCTTTACCAAAAAACTCTTAGATCTGATAAATGAATTCAGTAAAGTTGAAGGATGCAAAATTAACATACTAAAATTAGTAGCATTTCTATACACTAACAATGAACTAGCAGAAAAAGAGATCAAGAAGGCAATCTAATTTAAAATAGCTACAAAAATAAAATAACATACCCAGGAATAAATTTAACCAAGGAGGTGAAATATCTCTACAAAGAAAACTATAAAACACTGATGAAAGAAATTGAAGAAATCACAAAGAAATGGAAAGACATCCCATGTTCAGAGACTGGAAGAATTAATATATTGAAAATGACTATACTACCAAAAATGATCCACAGATTCAACGGAATCCCTATCAAAATACCAATGACATTTTTCACAGAAATAGAAAAAAGAATCCTGAATTTCATATGGCACCACAGAAGACCCCAAATAGCCAAAGCAATCCTGAACAAAAAGAATAAAGCTGGAGGCATCACACTACCTGACTTCAAAATATACTGCAATGGTATAGTAACCAAGACAGCATGGTACTGGCATAAAAACTGACACATAGACCAATGGAACAAAATAGAAAACCTAGAAATAAATCCACATATTTACAGCCATCTGATTTTTGACAAAGGTGCCAAAAACATTCAGTGGGGAAAGGATAGTCTCTTTCATAAATGGTGCTGGGGAAACTGGACATCCATATGCAGAAACATAAAACTAGACCCCTATCTTTCACCACGTACAAAAATCAACTCAAAAAGATTAAAGACTTAAATGTAAGACCTGAAACTATGAAATTACTAAAAGAAAACATAGGGGAAATGCTTCAGGACATTGGTTTGGTCAAAGATTTCTTGGGTAAGACCTCAAAAGCACAGGCAACAAAAGCTAAAATAGACAAATGGGAGCACATCAAGCACAGCAAAGGAAACAAGAAACAGAGTGAAGAGACAACCTACAGAATGGGAGAAAATATTTGCAAACTATCCATCTGACAAGGGATTGATTAATAAACAGAATATTTAAGGAACTCAACTCAATAACAAAAACCTAAATAATCTGATGAAAAAATGGGCAAATGATCTGAATAGACATTTCTCAATTGAAGAAATACAAATGACCAACAGACTTATGAAAAAATGCTCAACATCACTAATTCTCAGGGAAATGCAAATCAAACCACAGTGAAATGTCATCTCACCCCAGTTAAGATGGCTGTTATCAAAAAGACGAAAAATAGGCCGGGCACGGTGGCTCATACCTGTAATCCTAGCACTCTGGGAGGACAAGACGGGAGGATCACTTGAGGTCAGGGGTTCGAGATCAGCCTGAGCAAGAGTGAGACCCTGTCTCTACCAAAAATAGAAAAAATTAGCCGGGCATGGAGGTGCATGCCTGTAGTCCCAGCTACTCAGGAGGCTGAGGCAGGAGAATTGCTTGAGCCCAGGAGTTTGAGGTTGCAGTGAGCTGTGATGACACCACTGCACTCTACCCAGGGTGACAGAGTGAGACCCTGTCTCAAAAAAAAAAAAAACGGACAAAGGAACTGAATAGACATATCTTCAAATAAAACATACAAATGGCCTACTGGTATATGAAAAGGTGCTCAACATCATTAATCATCTGGGATATACAAATCAAAACCACAATGAGATATTACCTCACACCTGTTAGGATGGCTATTATAAAATAACAACAACAAAAGATAACAAGTGTTGGTGAGGATGTAGAAAAAAGGGAACCCTTTGAACACTGTTGGTGGAAATGTAAAGTGGTACAGATACTATGGAAAACAGTGTGAAATTCCTCAAAAAATTAAAAACAGAACTATCAAATGATCCAGCAATCCCACTTCTGAGTATATAGCCAAAGGAATTGAAATCGGGATCTGGAAGAGATCTGCACTCCCATGTTCATTGCAGCATTATTCACAATAGCCATGACATGAAAGCAACCTAAATGTCCATGGATGGACAAATGAATAAAGAAAACATGGTACAGTAGTTCCCCCTTATCCACAGAGGATATGTTCCAAGACTCTTAGTGGATGCCTGAAACCTTGGCTAGTACCAAACCCTATATATACTGTGTTTTTTCCTATACATACATAAAGTTTAATTTATAAATTAAGCACAATAAGAGATTAACAACAATAACAAAATAGAACAATTATAACAATATACTGTAATAAAAGTTATGTGAGTATGCACATTCTCTCTCTCAAAATATTGTACTGTACTCATGTGGCAGCAGCTTCTTCATTGGCATACACAGCTTCTCCAGTAAATTTTATATTTTTCAGTCCAAACCTATTCCAGAATCTTTGTAACCATCCCTTACTTGCAGTAAATGGCTTGGTGTAAATTCAGAGGATCCCTTGCTGAAGTCTGTATAGACTCAATGCTTTCTGGAGCAACACATCACTGTCAGTCAGAACACGTCTTCTGTTCATGTCTTCCACCCACAAATTTGATGCCGTTTCCATCTTAATTAAGCACTTATTACCCACTGTGGCTGTAACTTTGCAGTTTGAGGTGTGACAGCCAAACTAGCATGAATGTGTTTTTCCTTCTTCACAATTTCATGGATAAAAGAGTCATTCTTACCGTAGATCTTAGCAACCTCAGCATACAATTTTTTTCTTTCCTTATTAAGTTGAGAACTTTCACCTTTTCACTTAAAGCAAGCACTTTACAGTTTCTCTTTGGCGTGTCTGAATTGCCGGCATCACTACTCTTGCACTTTGGGGCCATTATTCAGTAAAATAAGGGTTACTTGAACACAAGCAGTGCTATAACAGCCACAGTCAATCTGATAACTCAGATGGCTACCAGGTAACTAATTGGCAGGTAGGGTAGACAGCATGGGTACGATGGACAAAGGGATGATTCACGTCCTGGGCAGGACTGAGCAGGACAGGGTGAAATTTCATCACACTACTCAGAACGACACGGAATTTAAAACTTATGAATTGTTTATTTCTGAAATTTTCCCTTTAATATTTTTGGACTGCAGTTGACCACAGGTAAGTGCAACTGAGGAAAGCAAAACCGCCGATAAGGGGGGCTACTGTATATATATATACAATGGAATATTATTTAGCCTTTAAAAAGAAGGAAATCCTAACATTTGTAACACATGGATGAACCTGGAGGACATTATGCTAAGTGAAATAATCCAGACACAGAAGGACAAATACTACATTATACCACTTATGAGGAATCTAAAATAGTCAAACTCACAGAAGCAAAGAGTAGAATGGTGGTTGTCAGGGGATAGGGAGAGGAGGAAATAGGAAGATATTGGTCAAAGGGTACAAGATTTCAGTTATGCAAGATGGATAAGTCCTAGAGATCTACTGTGCAGCATAGTGTCTACAGTTAACAGTACTGGATTGTATATTTAAAAATTTGCTAAGAGAATAGATCTTATGTTAAGTATTCTTATTAAAAAATAAAGAGGGCAAGAGGAAACTTTGGAGGTGAGGGATGTATTTATGGCACAGACTGTGGTAATAATTTCATGGGTGTACGCTTATCTCCAAACTCATCAAGTTGTGTACGTTAAATCTGTACAGTTTGTCACATATCAATCATACCTCGATAAAGTGTTTTTTAAATAATAGGGGTAGCAACCTTTGCTAGATATTCTTTTTTTTTTTTCTTTTTAATTATTTGAGACGTGGTCTCACTCTTGCTCAGGCTGGTCTCGAACTCCTGAGCTCAAGCAATCCTCCCACCTCGGCCTCCCAGGGTGCTAGGATTACAGGCGTGAGCCACCGCGCCCGGCCTTAGATATTCTTTATCTCCTATCCTCATCCATTTTTTACTCTTCCTAGTCCCTCTTTATGTTCTAGGAGGTTTACCCCTATGGACTGCATACTCTTGGTTCCCTTGCCTGTTGGTTTGTATTTGGATTTAGTAAAGGGGTAGAAATAGTAAGAGATCAGATAGCGGGAGGAGAGAGGGGTCAGGGTATTTGTTCCCCACTCTTCCTGCTGTGGCACTGCATCCCTGGCAGTAATTGCATTCCTGCACAACCACAATACCCACTGGGCAACTCCTCCTCCATAGGGCTGGCACTCATTGGGCTCTGGTAACTCTATTTCACCTCATGACCCCTTGGCTGGCAGGGTGGTAACAGTTTCCCAGTCAAACCTCGTTATTCCTTGTTTCTTCCTATAACCCTGACCACTCCCTGCAAATTGTCTTTTCACAAACTCCCTTCATCTGAACCACTTGGAGTGAATTATTTTCCTGCTGAGGCCCTGCTGATAAAGTCTGTTTATATCTTCATCCTTTGCCTTATCTCCATGATTTCAAAGAACAATAATGCTGGAAGTGGAAAACTCCCCATTTGGGTGTTTTTCTGTACACTTTCAGGGCTGTTCTACAGTGCTTGCAGATAGAGCACTAGGGAAATAAAAATGACTCATCTAGGAAGGTTACCTTTTTTAAAAAGAAATTTTAAAAAATCTACACAAGAAATACATGGTCATGACAGAAAATTTAGGAAACCACAGAGAGGAAAATAAAAATCTTCATTAATCCCACTTCACAGAAATGATTGCTGCTAACATTTTGATGAATATCTTTTTTAACTACACATGTCTAAGTTGTATACTTCTTTTAAAAACCCACAATTCTTGAGGCAGTGCCACTTGAATTCTTGGGCTTTTAGAATTTCCATAACTGCCCCTATCTGTGGTAGTGTGGGCAAAACAGGAGCAATTGAAGAAAATAAAAGCACAGCAAAGGAGGAAGCAGACCTGAGGTGGTTTCATAGTTCAGCCCCTTTCTGGACTGTCATAATTGATGCACGGGATGGACTCCACCCACATGAAGTCCTGCTGCGCTGGGCTGGGCTTGTGTGCTCTCTGGGAGGGGCTGCCTTCCACAGTTCTCACACGTAGAGGAATCTGTGCCAGAAGCATGGGTAAATAAGCCACAGTTGCACAGCTGGCTGCCCTGCACGAAACTCCTTTGGAATACATGGAAACCTCTAGAGCCTGAGGCGGTCTAGAGAGAGAAGTTAAGAACCAATTAATACTCCAGCAGCCCTAAAAAGTTTAATCCCAAAGTGACTGAGAAACACAAATGTGTTCCCACAGGACAGAATCTAATCTTATTGTGGGTAATAACTTCAATCTTCGGAACTGGAGCTTACTTGCTAGATGCCAAGGTCATTTTGTTTTCCTTCAGAGTCCAAAGAGCCAAAATTCTCTGCTATTTGATTTCTGTGTCTCCTCAAAAGAAATGACACTATTATGTATGTATAGAACATCTTGTCCCCTGCATTTGCTCTTCCCCTGCCCGGTGTTATGCTGACCCCAAATAATCAACCCTTTTGTCATCAAGCTTATAAATTAGGCTAGGAAAATAGAGCCCAGGGAGAGGGAATCTGCGCAGGCAAAGATGTACGCAGATGGAGGCTATGCTGCACTAGCTGCTTTGGTGCCCATGCACAACCTTTCTTCCTGGGGAGCCTCCCATCTGATTACTTGTCGCACTACTTCAGAGCAACTGAAGTGTCAACTTTCTACCAGTTCCCTTTTTTGGACAGTTAGTGGTAGCAACAGAAAGATTGAATTTGAACATCATCCTTCTTGCTTGTTTTTTCTTTCTTGTATAATTATTCTTCAAGCCCCTAGTTTCATGCTAAAAAGAGCCTGTTTGTGAGTCTGCTTTTTTGAAGACCTAAAGAAAGAGCTATCAACGTGAAAAATTTGTCACAATCCAATCACAGGACTTAGAGCCCGGAGGAAACCAATCTTCTTCTTCTTCTTTTTTTTAAAGACTAATTTTCACTTTAACTCTGCTAGTCAAATACCTTTCTTTTGGAAATCTTGTTGCACCTTTTCGTGGTGAGATGAGATAGCTGTAAGTTTACTGAGCTTCAAATAGAAAAGTATCTGGGCAAGGCGGACTCTCAATAAACTTGTTTGTTTGTTCAAAACAAACAAACAAGGACTCAATAAATTTGCAGAAGCTCCCTACTAACTGCCGGCACATCTAATCGCAGTTTATTTTTGTCAACCTTCATTCTCACATACTTTTCACTACACAGTAAGAACACCCTTAAGATTGTCAAGTATGGCCTGGCATGGCGGCTAATGCCTGTAATCCTAGCACTTTGGGAGGCTGAGGTGGGAAGATCACTTGAGGTCAGGAATTCGAGACCAACCTGAGCAAAAGTGAGACCCCATCTCTACAAAAAATAGAAAAATTAGCTGGACGTGGTGGTGCATGCCTGTAGTTCCAGCTACTTGGGAGGCTGAGGCAAGAGGATCACTTGAGCCCAGGAATTTGAGGTTGCAGTGAGCTATGATGACGCCACTCTGCACTCTAGCCTGGGCAGCGGAGTAAGACCCTGTCTCGCAAAAACAAAAACAAAAACAAAAAACAAACACACAAAAAATGATTGTCAAGGAGGAGTGGAAGAAGAACCATAAAGAAAATTTTAGGAAAAGGAAGCAGGGATTAAACCCAGATGAGGCGATTTGCAGATAAGTCCGAAGAGAGAAATTTTGAGCTGCATTATCAAAAACAGAATGGCAACATCAAGGTAGGTGCAGATGTGACCTCAAGATCCTTGAAGATGAAGCTTGTAATATTAAAGTAAATATAAACAGAGTAGGGGAAAGGCTAGTAATGCAGATTGTGGTGTGTAATGGTCAGATTATATGCTACAGTATCAGCACAAATTGCCCTTTGCATCGGGGCAACTGTTGATGATTGAGTAATTGAGGCATTATAAGACATGCACACTCCTATTACAATGACCACCATTCCTATGAAACCTTATGCATGGTGCTACAGCAATCTTTGATGGTGTTCTTAATAACAACAGAAAAGTTGCATAGTCCATGTTTTTCTCTGAGTCTGGCCCGTGCAAATAGTAAGGGAAAGATAGCTCAGTAGTGCTATAACTGGTCACATAAAAAGAATTGCTGTGATTGTCTTCTGGAGTATTGAGATTATGTCCCACTCTGTAGAATGGGGGAAGGAGAGTATTGAGGAGAACCTCAAGGGGATAGAGAAGGTGGCAGTACTTTTGGAAAGAGAGAAAGGAACAGTGACTCCTAGGGGCCTTTGGCTGGGGAGTCTTGGCCTGAAAAGGGACTCTGAAGTACATTAGAAAGAGCTATATGTGGGATATATCACATTTATCATAGCCTATTATTACCATAATCAAACCGTATCATTTTGCAGAGGAGAAACCAAAGGAATAGTGAGATAATTGCCACAGTCATTTTCTCAAGAACACATGATTAATTGGATGAGTTCACATGTTCTGATTCCCAGCTCAGGCAAGATCCTATCAGACTACAGTGACCCCAGATGGAAATACACCGAAGGAAGATAGGTCCTACTCAAGTGTGAAGAATCAAACAAAGGGTTAACTGGGCTTGGAGTGGACGCCAAACTGCTTTTTCTTTCTAAGTTTGACAGAGTAAACAAAATGTTGAAAATATTAGAGGATATCTTCTGTTTTGAGAACTTGATTTTGATGTGCCTTGAGCACTGAATCATTCTAGCATGGTGTAATAGAAAGACATTGGATTTAAGTCCTTATTTCTTCACTTAGCATTAATGTGCTATCTAATTTCTCTGAGCTACAGTTTCCTCATCTGTAAGGTGGAGATAATAACAGTGCCTAATTTATAATGGTATTATGATTGTTAAAAGAGATAATGCATGTAAAGAACTTTACACAGTGTTTGGCATATAGAAATAGCTCAACAAATGATTATTTCCCTTTCTTTTTCAACTTATACAGGAGTTTGTCTGGTGTGCTTAGCTTAAATCAAAAATAGCAGCTCTAAAGTGTACTCTGAATTTAGTTAAAGCCCTTTGTACAATGGTCCATCTCTTTGTAAGTGAACGTTTTCCCAAATATGGGTTTTAGCCTATGTTCAAATGTGTTTTTCTCATCCAGCAAGAAGAAGTGAAACCCTAGCCCACAAAAAATTTATCTTTATAACTACTTTTTCCTCTTTACCATTATCTTAGACTCCAGAAGACAGGACTGAATTTCACAGGCAGCTCTGTAATTTAGCATAAGAGAAACAAGGCTCAAAAAAGTACACCATTGTTGAGGGACTTTGCTTACCCTAAGGCAAGGTTTCTTAGCCTTGGTACTATTGATGTTTGGGACTGGATACTTCTTTGCTGTGGGGGGGCTGTCCTGTGCACTACAGGATGTTTAACAGCATCCTGGCCCTCTACCACTAGATGCCAGTAGCACCTCTCTCTTGAGTTGTGACAACCAAAAATGTCCCTAGACATTGACAAATGTCCCCTGGGAAGAGGGACAACATTGTCCCTGGTTGACAAACAGCCCTAGAAGAAACAAATCAGCTAGCTCTTTGGCATACAAATACCCAATAGGGGTAGACTAAATTGAATCTTTGGGAATAATTGGAAATTCAAAGGGCAACGGGGGACAAGGGAAAGAAGAGTTCAGGCAGAGTAACAGTTTGGATTTTGAAAGAGAACCTATTTCATATGCAGGCCTTACGGAAACAGAGATTAATAACACATAGGTCCTGCTCTCAAGGAGCTCACATTTTCGTGGTAGAGGCAGCCACTTGCAAAGACAATGAGAATACTGTGCAATGAGTACTATGTTAAAAATATATCGATATAAAGGTTGCTATGGGACAATGGAAGCACAGAGGAGCGGCAACCACCCTAGTGAGGTGTAAGGAAGGCTTTCAAGAAGAATCACATCTGAGCTGAAGGATAAGTAAGGATTAGCCTGGAAAAGATAAAGGGAGGATAGAAGAGATGAGAGAACTTGGTGTTTGAAGGAAAATGCAAATCATTTAGGTTGGCTGGGAACAGAATGATCAAGAACAAGGAGTGGTAGAATAGAAGCTTGTAAGATAGAGAGTAGATCATGAAAGTCCTTCTAAGTCATGTAAAAGACTCGATTTTGAGAACCACTGAGAAACATTGAGTTTCTTTGTGATCTGATTTGGATTTAGGGAAGATTACTTTGGCAGTAGTATGGAAAATAGATTGGGAATAGGGTAACCAGTGAGGAGGCTATTGTTGTAGTTCAGGTGAGAGTTGATTATGGACTGAGTTAGGGCTGTGACAGTGGGAAGGAATTCAAAATCTACTTAGGTGATGAGAACAACAGAATCTGGGGACTAGTTTGGTATGGGGACGGTTTCTGGCTTGTGCTACTGGGTAGATGGTAGTGCTATGCACTGGGAGGGAAAACACTGGGGACAGAAGAGGTTTGGAAGGAAGATGAAGTTTCAGTTTGAAAAGGTTGAATTTGAGGTGGTTGTGATCATTGAGGTGAGGATAGCTGGTAGGCATTAAATATATGAGTCTGAAGATCAGGAGAAAACTTAGGGTAGAGATACAAGATTGAGAGTCATCAGGGGAAATTGAAGCCATGGGAATGGATGAGATCATCCAAGGAGAATGTATATCCTGAAAAGAGATGAGGGCCAAGGACATTCCTATGGCTTGCATCTTCACTTCACTTGTTTCATCTCCTCTGAGAGGCTTTCCTTGACTGCCATATATAAAATATCACTCCTATCACTCTTTATTCCTTTACCCTAATTTTTTTTTGTGGTAACATATTAGTATCCATTAGCTTTTTGGTTATTCTCAGGTATTTACAATAGTTTAATTTGCAGGCATTTAAAAGTTCAACCACTCAAAATCAAAACTTCTATCTCACATCCAATTTAAAACTTCTCCTCCAGCCCCCAACCTCCAATGCAGCTTGACTGGTGATCCCATAGATCTCCAGTGAAGAAAAGTGACTTGGTCTGTTCTTTCATTCTCCTTGCTCCACCTCCTTCCCTACTTGCTCTACTGCTTCCAACCTCAGGACTTAGGGGTGGGGGGTGTGGTGGGGAGAGGAGAGTCTTAAAGGGACAGTGAGAGGCTTAATTGACTGGTGCAGGTATAATCTGGCTATCAGTATCCTTTGTAAGGTAGATGCCCAAATACTGCCTTTCCTTATGGTGTGCCTTTGTGGTTTATTCAGGGACTCCCTCACTACTCACCCCCTCGTGGGGACCTCTTCCCTGCACTATTCCCTGTTAGGAACAGTGTACCATCTGACTGTATTCCCCCTTGTCTCTTGCCCCCACAACTTTCTTCTCATGGGATCCTCATTCTTATGCTGGAGTTGCCAGCTATGCTCAGAAGAAACTACCTGGCCCACAGAAAACATGGTCCCTTGGAAGTCTAGATCTCTTTCTTTGCCCTGCCATTGTGAGCAACTTCAACCAGGCTTCTCCCTTTAGACTTTGGGTAAAAAAGTCAAGTGTGAGTTTCTATCTTTTCCTAATACCAGAGGACAAATGCGAGGTTCTCCCATGAACTCTTCCTGTTTCAGTAGCAACACAGGCAGGTCTAAAAATTTCTGTAGTGCAGCAAGCCCCCAGCCTGGGAGGAAGATGCTAGTCTTTCTTTGAAAGGTTTAATTGGGATCTTTTTTGCTTGGCATGAGCAGGTTAAGTATAGTGCCTTTTACTCCCATGAATTCCCTTCAAAAAATCCTCTTTGTTCCTGCAATTAATCTCTAGAATTGTCTTATAGAGATTGGAGTTGAGTGGTGGGGATTAATATTTGAAATACCAGTTTGGCTACCTCTTAGCAAGTCCTGTGGGAATCTGTCTAGCATTTCTCTTTAGAATCTATGGCTACCCTTAGAGTGTATATCTTCAATCTTGAGGCCTCAGTCCAAACTTTGGGAAACAACAGAAAAAGTCCCATTTAACATCCTTTTACAGATATATGTAGCAATATGAACACACATACACATATATACAAATATATATCTTGTATGTGTGTACATATATACACATACATGCATGATGTGTTTGTTTATTGCTGAGAGGCAATATGGAGTACTAGTTAAGAATATGGAGTCTGAAGCCATATACTGTCTGGCTTCAAATCCTGAGTTAACCATTTGACCTCTCTGTGCCTCAGTGTCCTTACCTGTAAAATTGGGGTAATAATAATCTACATCATAGGATTTACATGAAGACTATGTGCACGTGCACATTTGTTTGTGTTTCTTAGATTAGCACCTTAGAATAGTACTTAGGATAGCAGTAAGCCCTGTATGTGTTTACTATCAGTGCCATTGTTTATTTTTCTCTGACTCAGAATATAAGCTGCATGTATACAAGAGTTTACTGCTGTATTTTCAGCTCCTAAAAAACAGTGCATATAATAGGCACTAGTAAATGTTAGTGCCCTCAGACTTCTTCTAATAAATTAATGTGACATTTAAGCCTTCAATGTTAACATTTTTAACGTGTGGGCAGAAAAAGTGGGATCTGAGAAGATTAAGAAAGACAGCCAGAGAGGTAGGAGAACAAGGAGGTCATGATGTTCCAGAAACCATAAGAGAGAAGACTTTAACAAGGAAGGAGTGGTCAACCATGTCAAACCTTGCTAAAGGGTCAAAGGAAAATAAAACTAAAAAGCAGTCATTGCATTCTATAACAAGGAGCCCCATTTTTCACTTTCATATCTTGGCAAAGATTGGTTTTGTTTCCCTGAAAGATGCTTTTATTAAAATGAATGACTACTCAGAATAAATCTTTGATAATAGGTCTTAAAAGTTTTCAGCCCTGCATTACCAACCTCCAAAGAACAAGTCCTGCACTTACTTAGTCTTAGTCATAACCTTAAAGGACCCATCCTTAATACAATTCAGTACATTTTTCCCTGACTCGGACTCTCCTTTTGAATCAAACAATAAAACCTGCTGTTTATGTCTGTATACAACTCCATGAGACCTCCCCTTCTAAGAATGTCCTTTTCCCTTCCTTTTCCCTATCTTCTCTCTTTTCAAAAGTATAAGTAGGATATACAAAGAACACTTATAACTCAATCATAAAAAGACAACTCAATTAAAAATGGACAAAGGATCTGAACAGACATTTCTTCAAATAAGGTATACTAATGGTACACTATTTGGGTGATGGGCACACTTATAGCCATGACTCAAGCATTACAAACTCAATCCATGTAACAAAAACATTTCTACTCCCTTAATACTTTGAAATTTAAAAAAATAAAAAATAAGCTATACTAATGGCTAATAAGCACATGAAAACATGTTCAATATTATTAGTTACTAGGAAAATTCAAATCAAAACCACAATGAGATACCACTTCCCACCCACTGGGATGTCTATAATAAAAAAGACTGATAATAACAAGTGTTATTGAGAATGTGGAGAAATTAGAACCCTCACACATTGTTAATGGGAATGTAAAATGATGCAACCACTTTGCAAAGCAGTCTGGTGATCCCTCAAAAGGTTTAACATTCCTGCAGATCATATTGGGGCAGAAAAAGGAGGTTAAACATAGAGTTACCATATGGCCCAGCAATTCCACTCCTAGGTATACACACAAGTGTTTTGAAAGCATATGTTCGCAAAGACCTCATGCATGAGTGTTTATGGCGGCATTATTCATAATAGCCAAAATGTAGAAACAACTCAAATGCCCATGAGCATCTGAATGGATAAACAAAATGTTCTATATCCATACAGTGGAATATTAGTCAGCCATAAAAAGGATGAAGAATGGTTTGAGTGATGTCACCAAAAATGGTGGAGTAGGGGACTCCAGGGCTCCTTGAAAGGCTGTAATTAGCTAATGGCTAAAGTCCAAATTCTGTAACGTGACCCACAAGGCCACTATTCTAGCCCCTACCTATCTATTATGAGTTTAATTGTGTACCCAAAAATTTATCTGTTGAAGTCCTAATCCCCAGTACCTCAGAATGTGTCCCAATTTAGAAATAAGGTCATTGCAGATGTAATTAGTTAAGATGAGGTCATTAGGGTGGGGCTTAATCCAATACAATTGGTGTCCTTATACCAAGGGGGAATTTTTTTTTTTTTGAGATAGAGTCTTGCTCTATTGCCCCAGGCTAGAGTACAGTGGCATGATCATAGCTCACTGCAGCCTCAAACTCCTGGGCTCAAGCGATCCTCCTGCCTCAGCCTCCCAAGTAGCTGGGACTACAGACATGCACCATGATGCCGGGCTAACAAGGGGAAATTTGGACACAGAGACACACACACAGGGAGAACACCATGTGAAGATCAAGGCAGAGATTGGGGTGATGCTTCTATAAGCCAAGAAATACCAGAGATTGCCAGCAAAGCATCAGAAGCTAGGAGAGGGGCATGGAACAGATTCTTCCTCACATCTCTCAGAAGGAACTAACCCTGTGGACAGCTTGAGCGCAGCTTTCTAGCCTCCAGAACTGTGAGACAATAAGTTTCTGTTGTTTAAGCTACTCAGTTTGTGGTACTTTGTTATGGCAGCCCTAACAAACTAATACATCATCTTTTTAGCCTCATCTATCATCACTTTTTTCTTTCACTTTATGCTGCAGCAACACCAACTTCCTTGTACTTCCTTTGCACATATCTAGTGATTCTAGACTTCTTGATTTTGCTTATGGTATTCTTCTGCTTGGAACGCCTTTCTATGTTTTTGGTCTAGCTAATTCCTACTCATCCTTTAAGGCTCAGAGAAGCCGTTACTTCTTCCAGGGATCCTTCACTGACCACTCCCCCACTAGGCTGGGGTAAGTGGCCTTCCGAAATGTTCCCCTATATGCTGAGCATCAGCCCAGCTTTGCATTTTCCACACTGTGTTATAATTTTATGTTTGTAGTTTGCCTGCCTCCCCTCACCCCATTCAATAACTGTGAACTCCTTGAGGAAAGGGTTACCAAAATCCAAGTGCCTACCTAGCACAGTATACTTTGCACATAGTAGGTGCTCAATACATATATTTGAATGAATACACTTTTTTTCCCAGTATTTGTTCATCTTCTATCTTCCCATAGCACCTATCAAAGTGCTTTACATGTAGTGGGTATTCAGTACATCTTGATCAGTGGTTCTCAACTGGGGACATTGGCAATATCTGGAGACATTTTTGGTTGTCACAACTGGGGAAGTACTACTGGCATCTAGTAGATAGAGGCCAGAGATGTTGCTAAACATCCTACAGTGCACAGGACAGCCCCCTCTCCCCCAACAAAGAAGTATCCAGTCCAAAATATCAACAGTGCAGAGAATGAGAAACCTTGATCTTGACTGAATGAGGGACTGAATCTACTTTCTACACGCTATACTCGCTGTAGACCACTAGTGCACTAAATTTGCTTTGTCAGGAAGCCTGCTTTTGTTTTGTTTTGTTTTTACAAAAGCAAACTATTACACAACATCAGATGAAGAGGGAATGTGTTCTGGCAACCACAATTAAAACTTTAGCAATTAAAAAGTACCTGATCAATAGGACAACAGAGATACAAATTGCAATATCTTTATGCCCTAGAATGCTCTATAGAAGTGAAAATAAATGAATTAGAGCTATATCTATCAACAGGAATAAATCTCATAAGCATAATGTTGAGTGAGGAAAGCAAATTGTGGAAGGTACATACAAAATGATACTATTTATGTAAAGTACTACATATTGTTTAGAAATAGACACATATGTAGTAAATGTATATAGACATACATGGAAATGATCAAGACCAAATCTGAGACTGTGAAAGTCTCAGGATGGAGGAGTACAAAGGTGGCTTCAATTATAGTGGTAATGCCTTATTTCTTCAGCTGGGTAGTAAGTATATCCTTGTTATTATATTATTCTCTGTATGTTTATGTATTCTTGGAATATTTAATACTTTTTAAAAACAGTAATTCCTCAATACTGAGGTATCCTATCATCTGGGGCTGAGGAAAATCTCCATCTTTTAAAGTTTGCACTAGCCGGAACTCTCTCAATGTGGCAAAATCGAACAACTCATTGAATCCAATCATTCACTATGGGAGAGGAGATTACATACTATACATAAGATGATATCCATAAATTCCTGTTTACATTTTTGCACAGGATAGTGCCTGGGTTTGCTTGCCTGGAAACTCTGACAATATTTAGTATAAGAATTTTTTTTTTTGAGACAAGGTCTCGCTCTGTTGCCCTGGGTAAAGCGCAGTGGTGTCATCATAGCTCACTGCAACCTCAAACTCCTGGGCTCAAGTGAGCCTCCTACCTCAGCCTCCCCAGTAGCTGGGACTACAGGCATGCGCCATGACACTTGGCTAATTTTTCTATTTTTAGTAGAGACAGGGTCTTGCTCTTGCTCAGGCTGGTCTCGAACTTGTGAGCTCAAGCAATCCTCCTGCCTCAGCCTCCCAGAGGGCTAGGATTACAGATGTGAGCCACTGTGCCCAGCCTAGTACAAGAATTTGAATACAGAATCCAGAAGACTGAAACAGGATCCACACCTCTCATGTCTCACAAAAATCAACTCATGATGGATAACAGACTTAAACCTAAGACATGAAACCATAAGAATTCTAGAAGAAAATGTTGGAAAAACTCTTATAGACATCGGCCTAAGCAAAGAATTTATGAAGAAGACTCCAAAAGCAAGCACAGCAACAACAAAAAATAAACAAATGGGACCTGATCAAATTAAGAAGCTTCTGCACAGCCAAAGAAACTATTGCTAGAGCGAATAGACAACCTACAGAATGGGAGAAAATATTTGCAAGCTATACATCCAATAAAGGGCTGATAACTAGAATCTATATAGAACTCAGGAAAATCAGTAAGAAAAAATCAAACAACCCCATTAAAACATGGGCAAAGGACATGAACAGAGACTTTTCAAAAGAAGATAGAGTAATGGCCAAGAAATATATGAGAAAATGCTCAACATCGCTAATCGTCAGGGAAATGCAAATTAAAACCACAATGAGATATCACTTAACTCCAGTGAGAATGGCTTTTATCAAAAAGTCCCCAAACAACAAATGTTGGCGTGGATGTGGAGAGATAGGAACATTCATACACTGCTGGTGGGACTGCAAACTACTACAACCTCTATGGAAAGTAATATGGAGATACCTCAAAGAACTAAAAGTAGAACTACCTTTTGATCCAGCAATCCCACTACTGGGTATCTACTCACAGGGAAAAAGTCATCCTATAATAAAGACATCTGCTCTCGAATGTTTATAGCAGCATAATTCACAATTGCAAAGATGTGGAAACAACCCAAGTGTCCATCAATCCATGAGTGGATTAAAAAAATGTGGTATATGTATACCATGGAGTACTACTCAACCACAAAAAACAATGGTGAACTAACACCTCTTGTACTATCCTGATGGTGCTGGAGCCCATTCTTTTAAGTGAAGTATCTCAAGAATGGAAAAACAAGCACCACATGTACTCACCATCAAATTGGTACTGATTGATCAACACTTACGTGCACACATGCAAGTAGCAATCATTGGGTGTTGGGCAGGAGGGAAGGGGGAGGAAGGGATGATAACTTCACACTTAATGGGTGCAGTATGCACTGTCTGGGGATGAGCACGTTTGTAGCTATGACTCAGTCGGTGCACAGGCAATATATGTAACCTCAATGTTTGTACCCCGTAATATTCTGGAATTAAAAAATAAAATAAACACATGAAAAAAAGAATTTGAACACAGAATCCTTGTGGCAGGCAAGGAAGATCAAAGAGAAATAAACAGCAGTTTGCAAAGCACAAAATATGTGTAAACAGGCCATTGACTAACTTTGTTTTGGTTTCTTATTTATGTTTGTCTCTCTCTGTATATTTGCTGCTGGATCAGTGAGACTGTCTTAGAAAAGAGGTGTCAGATTCTCACATCTTTAGTGAAGAGGACCTTGAAGAGTGAGAAACTGTACACAGAAAGAAGTAAAAGCTTAAACTTTTGCTGAGGAGTAAAGGGGTTGGAGTAAATGTTTTCTGAAGTTACTTCTGGCTGAAGGTGTTTTCAGCTCCCGTCAAGCACCACCTGCAAAGAAGGAGCAGAGAAGTGCTTGGTCTGAGCTCCCACAGACCAGGTTTGGGGGCTGGAACACATTCAAAGTCCAGGGCTGAGCAGAGTGGCCCAGAGGAAGGGCTGAGTAGGCAAAACTAGACAGAACAAAAGAATTTCCTTTTTGAAGTGGTTTCTTCACAGTTCAGGGTGGGGGTGGGGTATTGGAGGACTAAAATATGGGGAAAAACTTCAGGGTAGAGCCTGGGGGCTGGATTTTTACTATTTTGTCTGCTAGAATTAAAATGATTTTTTCCCTTTTAAAGTTTTTTCAAAAAGTTTTTCTATATTATCAAAGCTATACATGCTCGTTAAAAAATTGAAAAATACAGAAAAGTAGGAGTAAAACTAAAAATTCATTTAGTTCAATCACCTAGAGAAACATCCACCATTAATATTTTGCATACAGGCATACCTTGGAGATATTGCAGGCTTGGTTCCAGACCACTGCAATAAAGCGAGCCACTTGAATTTTTTGATTTCCCAGTGCATATAAAAGTTAACGTTTACACTATACTATAGTCTACTGAGTGTGAAAAATCATTATGTTAAAAAAACCAATGTATATACCTTAATTAAAAAATACTTTATTGCTGAAAAATGCTAACGATCATCTGAGCCTTCAGCGAGTCATGATCTTTTTGCTGGGGGAGGGTCCTGCCTTAATATTGATGGCTCCTGACTGACCAGGTGATGGTTGCTGGAGTTTGGGATCATTGTGGAATTTCTTAAAATAAGACAACAATGAAGATTGTCTCATCGATTGGGTCTTCCTTTCACAAAAGATTTATCTGTGGCATTTGATGCTGTTTGATAGCATTTTACCCACAGTAGAACTTTCAAAATTGGAGTCAATCCTCTCAATCCCTGCTGCTGCTTTATTAACTAAGTTTACGTTATATTCTAAGTCTTTTGTTGCCATTTCAACAACATTCATAGCGTCTTAAATCTACCAGGAGTAGATTCCATCTCAAGAAACCACTTTCTTTGTTTATCCATGACAAGCAACTTCTCATCTGTTCAAGTTTTATCATGAGATTGCAGCAATTCAGTCACAACTCCAGGCTCCACTTCCAATTCTAGTTCTCTTGCCATTTCCACCACATCTGCAGTGACTTCCTCCACTGAAGTCTTGTACCTCTTAAAGTCATCCATGAGGGTTGGAATCAACTTCTTCCAAACTCCTGTTAATGTTGACATTTTGACCTCCTATGAATCATAAATGTTCTTAATGGCATCTAGAATGGTGAGTCCTTTCCAGAAGATTTTCAATTTACTTTGGCCAGATCCGTCAGGGGAATGGCATCTATGGCAGCTATAGTTTTATGAAATGTATTTCTTAACTAATAAGACTTTAAAGTCAAAATTACTCCTTGATCCATGGGCTACAGAATGGATGTTGTGTTAGCAGGCATGAAAACAATATTAATCTCTTTGTACAGAGCTCTTGTGTGACTAGGTACATTGTCAATGAACAGTAATATTTGGAAAGGAATCTATTTTTCTGGGCAGTAGGTCTCAACAGTGGGCTTAAAACATTCAGCAAACTATGCTGTAAACAGATGTGCTGTCATCCAGGCTTTGTTGTTCCATTTATGGAGCACAGGCAGAGTAGATTTAGCATAATTCTTAAGGGCCCTAGAATTTTCAGAATGGTAAATAATATTGGTTTCAACTTAAAATCACCAGCTGCATTATTTCCTAACAAGAAAGTCAGCCTGTCCTTTGAAGCTTTGAAGCCAGGCATTGACTTCTCTCTAGCTATGAAAGTCCTAGATGGCATCTTCTTCCAATAGAAGGCAGTTTCATCTACACTGAAAATCTGCTGTTTAGTGTAGCCACCTCCATCATTTATCTTAGCTAGATCTTCTGGATAACTTGCTGCAGCTTCTCCATCAGCCCTTGCTGCTTTGCCTTGCACTTTTATGTTATGGAAATGGCTTTTTTCCTTAAACCTTACAAACCAATCTCTGCTCTCTTCAAACTTTTCTTCTGCAGCTTCCTCACCTCTCTTAGCCTTCATAGAATTGAAGAGAGTTAGAGCCCTGCTCTGGATTAGGCTTTGGCTTAAGGGAATGTTGTGGCTGGTTGATCAAAGTAGGGATCCTCCATATAAGCAAGAAAGCTGTTTCACTTGATTATCATTCGTGTGTTCACTGGAGTAGCCCTTTTAATTTCCTTGGAGAACTTTTCCTTTGCATTCACAACTTGGCTAACTGTTTGGCACACGAGGCCTAGCTTTTGGCCTGTCTTGGCTTTTGACATGGCTTCCTCACTAAGCTTAATTATTTTTGCCTTTTGATTTAAAGTGATAGACATGCGCCACTCTTCCTTTCACTTGAACACTTTAGAGGCCTTTGTAGAATTATTAATTGGTCTAATTTCAATATTATTTTGTCTCAGGGAATAGGGAGGTCTGAAGAGAGGGTTGAGGGAATGGGAAGTTGGTGGAGCAGTCAGAACACACACATTTATTAAGTTTGCCGTCTTATATGGACGTGGTTCGTGGTGCTCCAAAACAATTACAATAGTAACATCAAAGATCACTGGTCACAAGTTACCATAACCGATATAATAATGAAAAAGTTTGAAATATTGTGAGAATTACCAAAATGTGACACAGAAACACAAAGTGAGTACATGCTGTTGGAAAAATGGCACTGATAGACTTTCTTGACGAAGGGTTGCCACAAACCTTGAATCTATAAAAAACAATATCTGTGAAGTGCAATAAAGCAAAGTGCTATAGAACGAGCTATGCCTGTTTTTCCTTTTAATTTTTTCCCATGCATATCCTGTTTCCGTGAATTGTTTTGATGATATTTTATATTAAATGTTGTATCGTACTTTCAATTGATATTATAGCATAAGCACTTCTCTGTTATTACAAACTATGTGTAAATATCAGTTTGATGGCTATATAACATTCCATTGTTTGACTATACTATAATTTACTTAACCACTGAACCATTAATTTTTTTTCTAGTATTTTATTGTTCTATGTAATACTGGGATTAACATAGTTGAACAAAAACATTGTGTACATCTCTTTTTCTTTAGGACACATTCATTCATTCATTATACAAATGTTACTGAGGACCTACTATGTGCCAGGTAATATGCTAGGTGCCAGATTTCTGCCTTGAGTGGCATGTTGTCATTTACTGAGATAGGAAACACTGGAGGAGGAACAAATTTAAGAGAAAAGATGGTAGGTTTAGCTTTTGATGTGTTGAGTTTGAGGTGCCTTTGGGATGTCTAAGTGGAGATGTCAAGAAAACAGAGCTCAGTGAAGCGGTCTGGGTGGAGATATAGAATTACAGATGTGGCCATGTAGATGGTAATTAAAGCCAAGTGAGTAAAAGAGATTATTTAGGAAGGGAGTATATGTATCCTAGCCCTGAGAATGTCCAATGTTTCAGAGATTAGATAACAGAAGAGGAACCTACAAAGGTGACTGAGGAGAGGGCAAAGGAGTAGGAGGAAAAACAAGAGAGTATGATGTCATAGATGCCACAGAAAGTTTCAAGGAGGAAATAGTTAACAGTGTCAAATGTGGGGAAGAGGTCAAGCAGGACAAGGACTGAAAAGGCCCTATTTATTTATTTATTGATGGATTTATTGACACAGGTCAATGGGTAGGTATTTTATTGAGCACAGTTTCAGTGGGGAAGGAAGCCAGATTTCTGAGGGTTGAGAAATGAACGAGAAGTAAGGGAATGAAAATTACAAATGCACTTGTAAAGTACATTTTCAATAAATTTGCCCATAAAGAGGAGCTGGAGAGGGACTTCGTGTGTGGGCAGAATATTTTTTTAAGCTGGGAGAGACTTGAGCTTGTTTAATTGCTGATGACAGATGAGAAAGACTTGAGCATGTTTAATGGCTAATGTAAAGAAGATGGGGGGAGTACATGTGGTGATGGGCACAGTTATAACTTTGACTCAAACTTCACTAAAGCAATTTATGTAACCAAAATGTTTGTACCCTGTAATACTCTGAAATAAAATTTAAAAATTAAAAAAAAAGACATTCTTTCCCCCTCCCCCAAAAGATGGGGGAGAGAAAAAGAGAAAGAGAAGAATTTGCAATTACTGGGTAGATATAAACATTTTAAAGTTTATTGATATATACTGCTCATATGTTTTCTAGAAGAGTTTTTAACCAACATACACTCCTGCCAGCAATTATGAGAGAGCTTGTTTTTGTGGCCACTTTGTCATCATTAAGTGTTATTAAAAAAAAACTCTTTGCCAAAGAATCTCATTATAGTTCTAATTTGCTCTTCTTTGATTACTAGTGAGATGAATATTTTAACCAGTTGTGTCTTTGAGTGTGTATGTGTAAATGTAGTCTATGTTCTTAGCCCAAAACGTTTCTATTTTAGACAGACACTTTTATTTGTCACAAAAGGCCGAAAGTCAAAGGATCACAGTGATAGCACATTTCCCCAGATTTATGGCTCAGAGTCTCTATCTTCCTAAAAGTACAAGACAATTTGACAACTTTTGGCTCAGCTGAACAGAAGTTTGATTTTACCATCAAAGAGAGTGAACCCAGATGGAAGTAAAGGAGGGCAGCACGTCTAGTTTTAGACCCCTATCCTCAGTCCCCAAGCTCCCTTTCCTAACCCGGGAGGACATTCCTCCAGTGCCTTAGGCCTTTGGCTCCCAGGGCTCCCTTTCAGCCTGAGCGGCCCCCTACTAAGGAGCCCTGAGCGCTGTGCGGCCCCTTTAAGAGCCCAGCTCCTCCCCGCTCCAGGGAAAGTTGCAGCTTTTTCCGCCTCCTGGGAGGGTGAGAAGGGCCGGCCGGCGGAGCAGGGTTGTGGTCTTCCCAGAGCCGCAGACCCTCGCCTGAATCCGGCACCGGGACGTCTTGCCCTCTCGCGGCACCTGTTGCAGGTGACAGGTAGGTCCGCAGCCAGCGGCCGCCCCCTCACCCTCGGTCGGGGCTCCTTCTGGGCCCCCAGCCCCTTTTCGCCGCGGAAGCAGCCCCCACCCCCATTTCAGGGTCCTGCTTCCTTCCCTTCCACTTTCTGCTCTCCTTGTCTTTCCTTCTCCCTAGCTGACCGCCTGTCCCCTCTCTTTAGTCCCCTCTCTGGGACCGCACCCCCAGGCTTTGACTCCCGTCTGCTTGGGGCGGTCCCTCCCCGACACTTTTCTTTCTCCGGGGCCTCTTCTGGCTCCTTCCCTGGCCCACCCGTCGCTAACGCGGGCTGTGTCCCTCTGGGCGCTGCCTTCCCTCTGTCTCCCCTCGCGCGGAGTGCCAGGGCTTTTCCCGCCAGCCGGAGCCGGGGGCCCTCCAGAGAGCTGGCCCTGGGGGCGGGGGTGGATCCGAGCTCTTAGCTGGAACTGTGCCCTCTGAGGCGTCCAGTCACCTTTTCATGGGTTCCTCTCATAGCTCTGGGCCGTCTCTAACCTGCACTGTCTCCAGACCTCGGACCTCGCCGCGTTGTCTTCTCTGGCTTTGGCCGGTCCCCCACAGGTAAAGGCTGGAGGCCGGTTGGCCTGAGTCCTGCCTCAATGGGCTCCCTCTGCTCGGGACTGGGGACCGGGCTGTGTGCTCTGGAGCTGAGTTGCTTATCTTGCCGCCCTACAAGCAGGGTGTGGGGATTTGTTCCTAGAGGAGGGCCCCCAGAACCCTCAGAAGGGGCACAGAATGCTTCTAGCTCCTGTGATGGTTTGTAACAGGGCAGAAAAGGTATTTCTGCAGCCCTTAACTTCGAATGAGATGAATTTTCTGATGGTGAAATCATTTGGTTAGAATTCTGGTGTCTTGAAAAAGTGATGGGTTTCTCATAAACCAATCTTTTCTTCCTCTAGTACACTGCTTCCTCAGGATCAGAGGATCTAGAATTCCAGAATACTGCTCTTGGTAGGGTTGACCCTAGACTTTGTACATTTGTGGCAGAAATTAGTCTTCAGTACATCTTGGACCTATTTTTAACTGGCTTCTTTTCTGCTCTTTCAGCTCCTCCCCCATAAATCCACTAATATTGAGGAATTAATGACCTGAAGCGTTCACCCCGGCGTAGCGAGAACAATGTTTAATGCAGAGTTGCAGCCCTGATGAAGTTTTCTGGTTTTTTGTTCGTTTTCTATTAAATATGAAATGTCCGATTTTGAATCAAAAGTGTAGTTTATTATATCTCAAACAAGAAGCAGTGCAATTAATCAAAGTATGCACCTAAACTATGGATACAGTTTTGCCATCTTAATGGTAGCTTGTTTATGCCAGCAGCGAAGAAGCCTGGAGAGCGAGTGGTGATGAAATCGCAAAAGGCGTTTTCCACAGCTTGTTGAGAATTGAATATTTTTCCTTGCAAGAAGTGGTCCAAAGCCTGGAAGAAGTGGTAGTCAGTTGGTGCAAGGTCTGGTGAATACGGTGGATGACAGAGAGTTTCCAAGTCCAGCCTCTGTAGTTTCAGCAGCATTTTTTTTTTTTCAAATGGTCCAATATTGTTGGAATAGTAACGTCAAACCTTGCTGCTAATTCATTCATAGGTTGAGATGGACTCGCTTCCAGTACAGCTTTCAGCTCATCATTATCCACCTTGGTCTCTGGTCGCCTACATGGCTCATTTTCAAGATTAAAATCACCAGAAAAGAACTTCTCAGACCATTGATGTACTGTGCGTTCATTAGCCACATCTTTCCTAAACGCTTCGTTGATACTTCGAGCTGTCTGCACTGCATTGGTTCCATGACGGAACTCATATTCGAAAATAACACAAATTTTTGACTTATCTGTGGTTTCACAAAAATTGCTCTAAAAAAAATTGACAGATAATCCCAAGCCAAAACTTGTATTTACAAGACTGAGGATATACCTTCACAATAAAAATAAAACAAAAATAAAAATAAAATAAAAGAGGCATCAAAGTGAAATGTCAGAGATATCAACTGTCAAACTTAGTACTTAAGGAAATCGGACATTTCATACTTAATAACCTAATAGTGCCTACTGGAAATCCTAGTAGAAAAGGACCACCAACTTGGTTTGTGAAGCTTTTCTAGGGCAAAGGATGAACATTTCTGGTAACACAATTTCAGGTGCCTCACTCTAGGTCAGAGCAGTGAAATGGAGCTTGAAGGCCTATTCTGGGGTAATTGGTCTGTGAGTATACGTAGCATTCTGGTTGATGCTGTCTGAGCTTTTCCCCTTAAAGGCTGCTACTAATAATGGCTGAATCCATTGAGCCAGACACTGTGATAAGTTCTTTATATAATTATACAGTCCTCACAATAACTCTGTGCAGTAGGCGCTATAATTATAACCATGTTCTGATGAAAAAAAGACTCTGAGAGGTTAAGTGCCTTGCCCCGAATCACTGATGGAGGCGAGCTTGCGTTCCTGTCCTGTCACATCACCTCTACTGTCTTGGATGTTAGGACCACGGAATAGCTCATGGGTGAGGACTAAGTGATTAAAAATTTCACTTCCAAGTTTTGGTCCTTGACTCTACCTTAGATGCACTGTGGAGATTTTGGACCACTTATCTCACTGGTCTCTTACCCACTTCATTTCCAACATGGGTCCAGTTGCCACTATAAGCACACACCCCTGAGTATGCGTGGATGAATGAAACCTCCTGGGCTCTCAGCTCAGTGTCAATTTTCCTGAAGTTAGGAGAGGATTATAGGGATGTGTGCCTGACTCAACTTCTTCCTCTTGTGCTGGCTAGGGGAGAAATGAGGGTGTGGTAACTGATAAGGATTTCCTAATGGCCAGGCCAGAGAGCCTGAGGGTGATTGTGTGCTCCTATTGTTCTGGGATGGATGGAGTACCATAGACAGGGATAGTCAGGGAGAAAATGTCCTCCCTGATCCTATCTCTGGGACTTTGCTCAAACTGTTCCTTTTTTTTTCCCTTCCTGAAAAGCGAACTTGCCACCATACTCCCTCCCCTCCCATTAATTCCTATTCACTTCTCAAGAATTAGCTCTAAAAGCACCTCCTTTGGAACAGCCTTACTGAACACACACTTCCTTCCCCTAAGAAGAATTACTAGTTATCCTGTATCCTAAAGCACTTTGTTTACACCTCAGTAAAGCCCTTAACACCGCTCTTAGTTTTTTTTCCACCTGGAAGTGTGTAACTTCTCTAAGGGCAAGGTCTGGATCTTGAAGCTCCCTTTGTCTTAAACACAAAGAGATTAACAAATATTTATGCTAGAAAGTGGGGATACCACGCCTTCAAGGGGCTGAGGTCTGGTGATGGTGGGGTTGAAGTACAGAAGACATTTTCCTGATACACTTGAAATCCCACAGCTAGGAGTTTGCACTTGAATGTCACCTTCTTAGTGAGGCATTCCCTGAAAGCCATATTTAAACTTGTGACCCCTTCTGTGAATATTTGATATGCCCCTTCCCTACCTTATTACATTTTTCTTGCTTACTGTCTGCTCCCCCTCCCCAATAACATAAACTTCATGTGGGCAGGGATTGCTGTCTGTTGTATTCACTGGTGGACCCCAAGACCCGAACAGACCCTGGCACATTGTAGGTACATACTAATATTTGTTAAATGAATTAATGAATAACATTACCATTCTAGGAATTTGGCACTCTTTTGTGCTCTCCTGGACCTGAAACTAAGCCTGTCCAGTTTGTCACGCCACAGGTGTAAGGTCGCCCTAGGCCCAGTTCTCGCACAGCTTGCCTTGGCAGTTGCATTCCTGATGACAACTTCGACCTAGTTGGAAGTGCTTCCTCTCTGTTTTTGTAAAGTATGGGCCTCTGAACTTCTAAAGTTTAAAAGTGAGAATGTAAAGATGCTGTGCTTCTTGTTGGTAGGAAGGGGGGCTGCACTGGGAGGAGGGGGTGTGGATTGTCAGATGTCTTGAGGCCTTTCAGGCATTCATCTCAGTAAGAGGCTGGAGAAAGTTACTATGTAATGGGAAAGTGAACAGTTCAGAAGAATAAAGGATGCCATAGATTAGGCATCTGGCCTCAAGTCATCCTTAGCCTTTTAGGGGTGAGGTGGTTATTGGATGAACTTTATGGAAAAAAAGCTGAGTGCTACTTATGTAGTACTTGACTAGTTTTATACTAAGAGGAGTATGCAGTGTGAGAAAACTACTATGCAACATAAAAGAAAAAAAGTGCTGTTCTGTTTAAATATGTTTTGAAGTGTTCAGGAAGGAAAAAAGGCCAGAATCTCTTTAAAGACAGACTTGAGAGGAGTTGGGCCCTTAATAAGGGGGTAAATACGTAATTCTCACCATTTAATGCATGTTAACTTCTTTGAAACTCAAGTTTGTACAAAAAACTGCCTAGCTGCTGCTTCTACTAAATTTATCTCCTTAACATTTGAACTGGGGTGACCCCGAGCTCAGTCCGTGGACTTCTCTCCATCCAAAATCTTCCTAGGGGCTCTCATCCAGCCCCATGGCTTTAAATAACATCTATCTAGACACTTGTCACTCCCAAATTTATGTCTCTGACCCAGGCCTTTCTTCTAAGCTGCAGCCTCATATATTCAGTGACCTATTTGACATCTCTACTTGTCTACCAGAAAGACATCTCAAACATAACATGGCCAAACAGCACTCCTGATTGCCCTCACATCCCTATCCCCTTCCCTCAGCCTCCCCTGTCTCAGTGAAATGGCACCATCATCCATTCAGTTGCTCAAACCAAGAACCTAAGATCACCCTTGATTCTTCTTTCTCTCCCCTCCCTTCCCCCACTCACATTCAATTCATCAGGAAGTCATGCTGACCTGATCTTCAAACTGTATCATGTATTCTGCCACATGTTTCCATCTCCTCTGCTTATCACCCTAGTCCAAGCCACCACAAGGCTGCAGCGAACATCCTTGCAGAATGCTCAAGGATATATATATACACACACAAGTAATTCTGTGGGATAGCTTTCTAGTAGGAGAATTGCTGTGTTAAATGATATGTACCTTTAAAAATTTAAATAGACATCACCAAAGTGACATCCAAGAAGGTTTACAATTTCACCATTGAGAGTGCTTTTCCTCATGCCCTTGCTGAGGATGGACAGTCTTTAATTTTTGCCAAGCTGATAGGTGAAAAGTAGTATCTAACTGATTTAACTTGGCATTTCTCTGATCAGTAGAGAGGCTGAGCATCTTTCCATGTGTGTGAACTATTTGTATTTCTCCTGAGACTTGCTCCTTCATATCCTTTGCACATTTTTTTTGGGTTACAGATTTAATTTGTTTGTAAGAACACTATATTTATTAGGGATATTTATCCATTGCCTATCATATAGTGCACGGTTTTTTGGTCTCTCTAGTCTGTCATATGTCATAACTTTGTTCACGATGTGTGCCCTTCTTGTAATCAGATAAAACACACCATAAGACATTTAAAAAACATGTTCATTAGATTTGGCAATTAGGAGGTCAATGACATCAGTGCAGCAGGAGGAGAGAAGGCAGATTGTAGAGTGTTAGGGAGTAAGGACTGATAAAATACATGGTGCATACATTGAAGAAGCTTGGCTATGATGGGAAGGAGAGAGTGTTTCTTATAGGCAGTAGGGCACAGGAGACAATAAAATGCTGTGATTTTGTTTTATTTTAAACATAGGAGATAGATGAGCCCATTTATGTGTAGATGACATAGAGCACGATGATGGAAGGTCCCTGAGGAAGCTGGAGGGTGGGAGTGGCAGAATAAAAGGTAGCAGGGGGTGGGGGTGGGGGAAGACTGGTCTTGCAGAAAGAGTGGTAGCTCTTCCATTGAGACAGGATTGGTGCAGCTGTGGAGAAGGAAGGAGCTGTGGAGGGACAGGATTTTGAGGGAGGGCCCCCCTGTCGAGAGGGTGAAGGGTTGCCTAGAGAGTTAAGAGTGGTGAAGGGTTGGAATAGCATTGGAGAGGGATGAAAAGAAGAGCTCTTTAGGGACATATTATCCAGATTACACATATGTATATCAAAGCATCATGTTGTGGGTTACAAATATATATAATTTGTGTTAATTATACTTTCATAAAACTGGAATAAAATAAAATGAACCAAATAAAAGCTTGGATAACTTGAATTTGTCTTTGCCTCAAGTCACAGAACCCTGTATCCATTCTCTCCAGCAGCACTCATCAGCACAGGTATAGAAATAGAATGGGGCCAATGTAGTTTGGGGGATTTTTCTGGTGGCTGTTACAGAAATATAAGAGGACAGGAGATAGGATGGTGCTGACAGAATAATAGTTGAAATGATGGACCACTGTGGCTTTCATATCTGTGACTATCTAAACCTACCTTGAACTTGAGTCATTTTTAAGAGATGGAAAATTCCCATGGCATCTGCACTGTTTCTTGTTTGTAGCTCTATCAATTCAGGCATCAGAATACCTTTAGTATCAGTGTCTTTAAACTATTGCTAGCAACTTATCAGAAAGCGTAGTTCAATTTACTGAGGGCTTACAACGTGCCGGGATCCTACAATGGATCCATCCATCCATCCAGCTAGATACCTGAGATATAGTGGAGAAAAATATAGACAATGGCCTTTTTCCCATGGAGCTGATGTCAACAGGGGAAGCATGTGTTAAACAATGTATCACATAATTATTTAGTTGAAATTGTGATAAGTTCTATGCAGTTCAGTTTTCTAGAAATCAAATTGTCACATTGCTTTCTAACAGGTTTTACCAATTTACATTTACCAACAAAATATGAGTACTTCTTATATCCTCCTTTTAAAAACCTGAACGTTACCTTTCTAAAATTTTGCTGAATCAATAAGCAAACATAAAAAAATCTTTATTACCAGTAAGAGTGAAACTTTTTCTTTTTGATGTCTATTGGCCATTTGATTTTCCTTCTTTAAGAATTATCTGTTCATGTTCTCTGTCTATTGGAGACTTACCTCTCCTTATTTTTAGTAGATCCCTTTTTCCATGTTTGAAACCATTAGCCACACTTCTCTCTCTTCTCTTAGCTCTGGATACCCTAAAATATTTTCCCCCAGTCTCTATGGCCATTCCCTTGTGATCCCCTTTGAACTTATTTCTTACCTAGTTTAGAAGTGTTGGTGTGCTCAGGGATCTGATTATATTTTTATTACTTGACCCAATAAAAGGTAACATATAAGTCTTCTGTTCCTGCTTATTCCATTCCCCAGAGACAACAATGTTAAATTTGTATTTCTTTCAAGATATTTTTGCATGCCTATATAAAATATTTCCATCTATCCATCTAATCCGTGCACATTTATATGTAAAAAATACAAAATATATGATTTGCAATGTCTTTTTTTTACTTAATATGTTGTGTCAAGCTTTCAGTGTCAGTATATATAGAACTACAGTGCCTCTTTCTTTTTTAAAATTTTTTTTTTTTTGGGTAGAGATGAGGGTCTCACTTTGTTTTCCAGGCTGGTCTCGAACTCCAGGCCTCAAAGTGATCCTCCTGCCTCAGCCTCCCAAAGTGCTGGGATTACAGGCATGAGCCACCATGCCCGACCATACTGCCTTCTTTTTCACAGCTGCACGGTATTCTATAATATGTATGTACTGTAACTATTCAGTTCCTATTGATGGATGTTTACATTAATTTTTTTTGTTTCAAATATAGAGCATCCTCATGATATTTATTTGTGAATTTACTTGAATATCAGTAGGATAAGTTTCTCAAAATGGAATGGCTCCATGAAAAAATGGTCGGTGGTACTAAAGATTCAGAGAGGTCTAGGAAGAGAAAGACCAAGTCCATTGGATTTAGGAGATTCTTGGTGACCTTAGTGAGAACAATTTCAGGGGAGTGTGGGGTGAAAAGCTAAAACCATGGTGGGTTGAGAAATGATTAGGGAGATGAGAAAGTGAAGGCAGTGAATATGTACAATTCCTTAGAGAAATTCGCCTCTGAAGAGCAGAGAAAGGGTGGTAGCAAGGGAGGGGTTGAGATCCAGGGAATTTTTTTTTTAATTTAGGAGGGACTTTAGTGTCTTTAAAGCTGATAGGAAGGAGGGGATAATTGATAGAGCAAAGTCCTTACAGGGCAAAGTCCTTATGCCAGATGGGAGAGGATCCAGAATGAGGTAGAGGATTATCCCGAATAGGTATAGATGAAAATTGGTTTATAGATTTGGCAACAGGAACTTGTCTGATGGCATTTATGTTTCTCTATGATATAAAAGGTAAGGCCAGCCTCTTAGAGCAGGGGTTGAGATGGGACAAGGTTTGGGTTAGATATTTGAAGTGCTTGAGGAAGGTTTGAAATAGTTATTGTGGAGAACAGGAGAGCAGGTTAGGGAAGCATAGTTGCAGTGCTAGGCAGTGTTGAGGTGAGCTTGGTGACCAAGAATTCATATGGATAATAATCTACCAGACTGATTTTTTTTCTCCAGTAGATCTCAAGAGTCCCCATGCAGGCATAAAGTACAACAGTTGGGCTCAGAAGGGTTAGGTTTTTATCAGATATTTGCAATGAAATTGTGGGTTATTGAGGATATTGACAAGAGTGCAGTTGAAACAATAGAATCTAAACCATCTAGGAAAGGAAGTGAAGACAGGAAGGAGCTGATAAGGTGAAAATAGAAGGGTCTACAAAAGACTGCCCCCTCAAGAGGTCTGAGAATAGGTGTGGGGCTGGGGGAGGTCATTGAGTGAACAGACTAGAAGGACAGAGGGTTGTAGTCAGAGGGGAGTATTGAATCATTCATATTAAAGGTGGAGAAGTCCTGGATGATAAGCTCTTGGGTGTGGCTGAATATGATATATGGTATTCTTGATGCCAGCTCATTCATTCAACAAATATTTATTGTGTGCATATTACGGGCCAGGCAGTGCTTTAGGCCCTGAAGGTACAGAGATGAACAAAAAAAGTCCCTTCTCTCATACAGTTTACAATCTACTGGGGGAGAATATTCATTTTTATAAAATAAAAGAGCATCCTCATGATGTACTATGTCCTACATGTATAGTTCTATTTAGAACTGATAATAATAATACCAGGATGAAATATTTACATATGTGGGGCTAAGAAAGTCCAGCTACACATTTTGAGTACCTTGCTTTATCTTAAGTTATATTAACTGAATTATGAAAATTTATACCTCTTCCCCTCTTAGAACTTTTTAGGGTACTTTTATGTACTATGTCAGTGTTAAAGATAAAAAAATATACAAATCTAATTTGAACATTTTAGCGGTTTTAATTTTTTATACTTGATTTTTTTTAATATTGGGACATTGCTTCTAGCTGTAGACCAGATGTTGATAATGAATGTACTAATCTTGCTCTAGGGATTTGTTGTAATGTGTAAAGTAATTATGGTTAAGCAGTTTAGGAGGGAAAGAGGGTTTGCAGTAAGTTAATATTTTACATTTATTTTATATTATTCTCCAATTTATACCTACTTTTTTGTGTACATATGCTCAGGTATATATTTATTAATATTTTATTTGAAAGAAATTAGCATTTGACATCTTCTAGCCTTAAATAACACTTTAAGATTATCTGCCACATATGCAGTTCAATTTAGGTTCAACTACAGGTTATTTGATTGTTTTAAGGTTTCTGTGGCCATAACTAGATCACAGCATCCCTAAAATTAAAAAGAAACCAAATGCATGAAATCACAGTTATGTGTGAATGTGGGCTAGATTAGTCACAAACCATCATGATTTCTCATTTAAGGGGACTGTGTGGGTGATTTTTAGGTGATGTGGCCTGCAAGAAAGAATCAGATGCCAGCTAGAATTTGGTTTAGAAATCCCCACCATCTGTGACTCTGGCAGCAGAAGAGGGTCTTCCCTGTGGGGGTGCTGCTTTATCAAAGCTTGTTGACTGAGGAAAGATAATGGTGTTCTATGTGCACAGTGATGAGGCTTATTGAAAAATAACAATGTGTCAGCTCTCATCAGACTTTAAAAAAAATGTTTTATGCATATAAATGACCTGGATTTTAAAACATTCTGCTCTTTTGGTTGGGGATTTTTGATCTTTTTAAGTTCTTGGGCTGTTAAGGAAAGGGACTTTGGCAGAGAAGGCGGCGAACTGGCCATCCTTCACCCATCAACCTTATGAGGCTCTTGAAAGCCTGCCTGGCACATGTCAGAGGAAACTTCAAGTGTAGATTTTGAAAGCTGGAATGCTAAATGGGATTTGTCTGAATATATGTATTTCCCCTGTTACCAAGTGGGGTGTTTGGACACATGGTCTTGTTTTTATGATATTTTGTACTTTCTTCTATGTACCACATTTATCTGCCTAGATCTGCCTTCTAGGATTGGTGGTGGGTTTAAGACACCTTCTAGAGTTGCTGGGGAGCAGGGGGAAAAAAAGTGTGAAATTGTGAAAATAAGACCAAATTTTTATGTATCCAAAACAACCACTCTGCAGGAGAAATATATGTGTAGTATTAAGATATCCAGCTTCCCTCTGGGACTTACTTTAGAGAAGTATACATTATTTTAAGTGGGAATTTCTTCAAACCATTTATGAACAGAATTTGATGGTATTGAAAGGTAACTATGTGGATACCATCTGAAGGAAATTGTCCCCACATATGATTCTAAGAGCTAACAAAAGAGATTATGTTTTAGTTACTTCTGCTTGCCATTACGGTCTTGCCCTCCTTTAGAAGGGATGTCCTGGTTGAGGAGAATGAGTTCTTTCCTGTGTGTAGAGTTGCTTTGAGCCTGTTACACATTATCTCCTGGGGGAGGTCAGGAGACTGGGAAAGTAAGCCAGACTGAGGGCCTCTCAAACATTGATCTTTTATTTGCTGAGGACTTTCAGGAAACCCCACCTCAAGTTCCTGAAGGTAAGATGTTCCCTTTTCCCAATATTGTCATATAGAGCAAGACTGCCAGAATATGAAGGGACAGTATAACATAGTGGTTAAGAGCTTGGACTCTGGAATTAGACTGCCTGGGTCCAAAAAACCAGACTGTCACAGACTGTGTGACCTTGGGCAAGTTGTTGCTCAATTTGTGCCTCACTTTCCTTACTTGTAAAATGGACATAATAATATAGTATCTACCTCATAGTGTGACTGTGAGGACTAAGTAACTCCATGTATATAAAGTGCTTAAAAAGGTGCCTGGTACATAGTAAACATTATAGGAGTGTTAGCTACTATTATCATCATCATCATTTTTATCTTCACCAGTTGGTGGATCTCTTAAAAGGAGCTAAAACTGCAAAATGTCTCAGCACGTGCAAACCCCACTTTTGTAGAACCTATTTTGAAAAGGATTGTAGGGAGCCAAAACCTTTAGTGCAAAACAAAAATCAGATTCTTATAAAATTGAGAGCTGGTAATAAACTCTTTTTGTTAGGGAAAAATAAAATGCAACTTTGTTACCATAAAACTTTCGAGAGTGGATTTGGTGAGGGCAGGCCCTGGGGCATGTTATGTGAGGCATGACGTGCTCCATGGATGGGCCGATGAGGGATCTAGACCTCAGCTGACCACTGGGAAGCCTCAGTTGCCCTTTGGTTTTGGAGCCTTGATTCTGACTCCACTACTTTGTCCCTATTCTTGTTTTTCTTCTTTTTGATTCTATTTTTTAAGTTTATGCTATTTTGTTATATTTTATGTATCTTTGTAAGTCACTTTAAATCCTGTCTGGAACAGTGTATAAATAAATATCTTTTAAACTGATCATATCTAATTACTAACATTTGCTTAATATTTATGCTTGTCAGCCTACCTCCATGCAGAGTGGTACAGTGACTTTCCATCTGGGCAAGAATACTGATTAGATTTCTCAAATTTCATAGAAGATGTAAAAACAGCCATATGCTCATATATTTTCCAAAACATATGGTTAATAATAATTAAAACTAAACAGCTACCAGTAAATATTGGGTGCTTACTCTAGGCCAGGCACTATGCTATGCCTTTTACTTATGATGCATACTTTGAATCCTTACAGCCTTAGTCAGGAGCTCTTATTATTAATCACCATTTTTACAAATGGGGAAACTGAGACTCAAGGAGGTTAAATAACTTGCCCAAAGTTCACACAGCTAAAAAGTAGTGAAGCTACAATTTGAACCCAGTCTGACCCCAGATCCAGTGCTTTTAAGCACTATTTGATGCTATACCGAACTTAATTAGAAATCTAGCACATCAGAACTCCAAGTCCTAGCAGAAGAGGCTGTTTCCTGTGTTATAGAACATTCACAGGTCCTGCAGATTTTCCCTCCGTGTTATGTCTTCAATGTGCCCCTTTCCATCTCTACTGCCACTGCCTTCTGCTCTTAGCTTAGCTCTTGTCATCTTCTCCCTGGATTTAGACCACAGCCTCCTCAAATCCATATTTTGTAAAACTGTGAGAGTGCTCTAACAAGTCCTTGTCTTACCTAAAACTCTGCAATGGTTCCTGTTGTCAAAAGCTAATTAGCCATGTTTCTGAACATAGCATCTCAAGATCCCCCTGTCCCGTGTGATGTGATCCCCACCTGCCTCTTCCATATCCTCCTTTACAATTTACCACCCAGCATCACTACACTGCTTGCTCATACCACGTTGCTTTATGCCTCCGTGCTTTTGTAAATGCTATGCACTTTGGCTGGAAAGCCCTCTTTCTCCTGCTTATCCAACTGGTACACATTAATTTACAATCAGTTCATGTTCTGGTACTGGATATCCTCTTTCTAGTTCCCTTTCCCCAAGCTAGATTAGGTGCCCCACTTTGGTATTCTCATAATATCCCATGTGTGTGTTTCTTTGCTTACCATGTCATTTTAGGATTATCTATTTAAGTATCTCCTTCACTAGACTGTGAACTCATTGTGGGCGTGGACTATGCTTTATTTTTTTATCCTTAGCCAGCTATCGTAGCACTTAGCACATAGTTGGCCCTCCTAACCAGTTAGTATTCTATAAACAGTACAGAATACAGAGCTCTAGGCCAGGGAAAGAAATAGGATTTTGAAGGCCTGAAACCACACAGACATTCAGAGATAACTACTAAGATAGCAGAGGGAGGTCTCAGAGAAGATCTTTGGGGCCAAATAAATTTAAATTATTTAATCTAAGAGCAGAAGAGATTTGGGGAGATGGGATTAGGGGTCTGAAACCAAAGAGAACTTTGAAACTTCTGAGAAGCTAGACTTAGCAGCTTTGCAATTTGAATCTGCCCTGGCTTTGTCTGAGTAGCCTGGGTTAGATACTAAGATAAATTTTAATAAGCATATTTATTATTTTTCTAGGAGGGACATCACCCTAAAATTGACAGGGACAGTTGATATAATAACCAACGCAGTATCCCAATGTAAACATCTTGTTGACTGTAAGCAATGTTGCATCCTCACTCAGATGTTACCAGAAAGATGTTATCCGTTGGTGCTTTTGTGCATAGGTGTCTGGATACAGGTAAGGGAAGCCTGCATCCCTGGAAGCTTTCTTTTGACATGGAGTGCTTTTTTCCCTTTAAGTTTTGCAAGACTCACCACATACCCTGGATTTGGTCTCATTTTTCTGTACTCTAAAATCAATTCTCTTTTACCTTTAGATTATCAAATAACTAGTACCCCCACACCCCCAACAGGTGCTGGGTTTTGCTAGCCTTTAGGATTATGCTTCACCCATGTTTTGGAAACCCACACACATAATAGGTATTTGTTCTGACAATGCTTTAGACTGGTGTGCTTCAGATATTTTCATTGCCTTGGTCACAATTAGTTAATAGAATCCACTTTGGAATGTGCCTTATGGCAGCACAAGTTCTTATACATTATGCTGTACTACTTGCATCAGGACAACTGTCTTATAATCAAAATGATTTATTCTCTCCTAATTAACATACATTATATCGATATGCAAGCAAAATCACAGCATATGACAATCTGTAGAACAGTTTCCTTTGACCCACCTTTAAGCAAAGGGTTTCCCAACTGTTTTGATCACTCACCCTTATCACTCAAAATTTTGATCACCCCTAAAATATGTATATTTATTTATAAACTATGTATTTACCATTGTATTAATAATATATTATAAAGCATGCACAAGAATAGAAATAAAGAAGGGTCAGAGATGAAATGAACGCTGCTTAAAAGTAATTTTAATATTTATTAATGGTGCAATAACCTTTGCTCCCATTTTGATGAGAACAATGATATTAAATATGCTTTATTTAAACAAAATCTTGGTTTATGATGTATCTACTTGAATATCTAATTCTAACTTTTGTTTATTTTTATGCTTAATTTTAATGACTGATACCTCACAAAGTGTATAACTTTAAAAATAAGTGGGCAAAGGTCATAAACATTTTTCAAAATAAAACATACAAATGGTCAATAAGCATATGAAAAAATGCTCAGCATCACTAATCATCAGAGAAATGCAAATTAAAATGACAGTGAGATATACTATCTTATACTAGTTAGAATGGCTATTATTAAAAAGTCAAAAAATAACAGATGTTGGGGAGGATGCAAAGAAAAGGCAGTGCTTATACACTGTTGGTGGGAATGTGAAGTAATACAACCTGTATGGAAAACAGTATGGAGATTTCTCAAAGAACTAAACATAGAACTACCATTCAATCCAGCAATCTGGTTACTAGGTATATTCCCAAAGGAAAAGAAATCATTGTATCAAAAAGACACTTGCACTGGAATGTTTATTGCAGCACCATTCACAATAGCAAAGATATGGAATCAACCTAAGTGTCCATCAGTGGATGATTGGATAAAGAAATGTGGTATATACATACATGGAATACTACTCAGCCTTAAAAAAGAATGAAATTTTGTCTTTTGCAGCGACATGGATGGAACTGGAGGCCACTATCTTAAGTGAAATAACTCAGAAACAGAAAGTCAAATATTGCATGTTCTCACTTATAAGTGGGAGCTAAATAATGTGTACACATAGACATGGAGTGGAATAATAGACATTAGAGACTGGGAGGGAGGTTAGGAGGGAGGTGAGTGATGAAAAATTATGTGTACAATTTGGGTGTTGGTTACACGAAAATCCCAGACTTCATCGCTATGCACTATATCCATGTAACAAAACTGCACTTGTACCCACCATATCTATAAAAATAAAAAATTAAAAGAATAAAAATAATTTTAAAAAGAAGTACATTGTTGGATGCACTTTACTAAATAATCATACTCATATTATAGTTCCAGGCACCAATTATACAAACATTGTGTTGCTGTTCTATCTTCCCTGTTCTGAGCATGCTGTCTTTTTACATTTTTAACAAATTGTTCAAAACTCACTGAAATTCTTCATTTGGAAGATTTAGAAGGTGAAACACATCTTTTAGACAACAAAATTATATAGTAATGGAAACATTTCAAATCTACTCTGTATTGTTTATTCTCTATTTTAAAAAACCTTGACATAAAATATTTTACTGTTTCAATTAATTTAAAACCTCCTAGTGCCTTACAGGTATTCTGAGATTGGAAAATTTATGATTACAAGAAGAAAGTTAGTTACAATTTAATCTTAAAATTTTTAAAAACAATTTTATTGAGGTATATTAACATACAATAAAGTATACATATTTATACAATTGATAAATTTTGACATCTGTATATATCCATGAAACATCTCTAGAATCAAGATATTGAGCATATCTATCACCTCCAAAAGTCTCCTTGTGCCATATTGTAATCCTTCCTTCCTGTCCCTCTCTATGCTATTCCCCTCCCCCACCCTCTGGCAACCACTGATCTATTTTCTGTCACTATAGATAACTTTGCATTTTCTAGAGTTTTATGTAAATGAAATCATGCAGTATGTGTTCTTTTTTGCCTGACTTCTTTAGTCAGCATAATTATTGTGAGATTTATTCATGATGCTGTGTGTGTCAGTAGTTCATTCCTTTTTATTAGTATTCCGTTGTTTGGATACACTACAAGTTTTTTTTCCTTTTATTTCAGAATATTATGGGGGTACAACACTTTGGTTATATATATTGCCCATGCACTGCCCATGTCAGAGCTACAATCGTGGACATCCCCCAAACTGTGCACCCCGCACCCATTCAGTGGAAGTTTTCCCATCCCCTCCACCCACCTCCCGCCTGCCCACCTCCTGATGAATGTTATTTCCATGTGTGACATAAGTATTGATCAGTTAGTACCAATTTGATGGTGAGTACCAGTGGTGCTTGTTTTTCCATTCTTGTGATACTTCGCTTCAAAGAATGGGCTGTAGCTCCATCCAGGATAATACCAGATGTGTTAATTCACTGTTGTTTTTTATTGCTGAGGTATACATATACCACATTTTATTAATCCACTCGTGTATTGATGGACACCTGGGTTGTTTTCCACATCTTTGCAATTGTGAATTGTGCTGCTATAAACATTTGCGTGCTGATGTCTTTATTATAAATGTCTTTTTTTCCTTTGGGTAAATACCCAGTAGTGGGATTGCTAGATCAAATGATAGTTCTACTTTTCGTTCTTTGAGGTATCTGCATATTACTTTCCATAGAGGTTGTACTAATTTGCAGTCCCACCAGCAGTGTATGAGTGTTCCTATCTGTCCACATTCCCGCCAACATTTGTTGTTTTGGGACTTTTTGATATGAGCCAATCTCACTGGAGTTAAGTGATATCTCATTGTGGTTTTGATTTGCATTTCCCTGATGATTAGAGAAGTTGAGCAATTTTTTATATGTTTGCTGGCCATTATTCTGTCTTCTTCTGCAAAGTTTCTGTTCATATCCTTTGCCCATTTTTTAATGGGGTTGTTTGATTTTTTTCTTGTTGATTTTCCTAAGTTCTGTATAGATTCTGGTTATCAGCCCTTTATCAGATGTATAGCATGCAAATATTTTCTCCCATTCTGTAGGTTGTCTGTTCACTCTAGTGATAGTTTCCTTGGCTATGTAGAAGCTTTTTAATTTGATCAGGTCCCCTTTATTTATTTTTGTTGCTGCTGTGATTGCTTTGGGGGTCTTCTTCATAAATTCTTTGCCTAGGCCAATGTCCATAAGAGATTTTCCAATGTTTTCTTCTAGAATTCTTATGGTTTCACATCTTAGGTTTAAGTCTGTTATCCATCGTGAGTGGATTTTTGTGAGAGGTGAGAGATGTGGATCTAGTTTCAGTCTTCTACATGTGGCCATCCAGTTTTCCCAGCACCATTTATTGAATAGGGAATCTTTTCCCCAGTGTATGTTTTTGTGAAATTTGTCAAAGATCAGATGACAGTATGAGGATGGTTTTATATTTGGGTTCTCAGTCCTGTTCCATTGGTCTATGTCTCTGTTCTTGTGCCAGTACCATGCTGTTTTGGTTACTATAGCCTTGTAGTATAGTTTGAAGTCTGGTAGATTGATGCCTCCCAATTTGTTCTTTTTGCTTAAGATTGCTTTGGCTAGACGGGGTCTTCTCTGGTTCCACACGAAGCATAGAATTATTTTTTCTAGATCAGCAAAAAATGATGTTGGTATTTTGACAGGGACTGCATTGATTCTGTAAATCACTTTAGGTAGCAAAGACGTTTTTACAATGTTGATTCTTCCTATCCAAGAGCATGGTAGGGTTTTCCATCTGTTTACATCCTCTGCAATTTCTTTTCTCAGTGTTTCATAATTCTCTCTATATAGGTCTTTCACCTCCTTAGATATGTTCCTAAATATTTAGTTTTCTTTGGTGCTATTGTGAAAGGTATTGCATCTTTAATTTGTTTCTCGGCTCGACAGTTATTGGCATATATGAAGGCTATTGATTTGTGTGCATTGATTTTGTATCCTGAGACTTTGCTGAATTCATTTATCAATTCCAGTAATCTCTGTGTTGAATCTTTGGGGTTTTCTAGATATAATATCATATCGTCCGTGAGTGAAAGTTTGACCTCTTCTGCCCCCATTTGGACACCTGTGATTCCTCTCTCTTGTCTGATTGCTCTGGCAAGGACTTCCAGCACTATGTTGAATAGAAGTGGAGATAGTGGGCAACCTTGTCTAGTTCCAGTTTTAAGGGGGAATGCTTTCAATTTTTCTCCATTCAGTATGATATTGGCTGTGGGTTTATCGTATATGGCTTTAATAATTTTGAGGTGTGAGCCATCTATGCCTATAGTGTTAAGAGTTCTTATCATAAAAGGGTGCTGGATTTTATCAAAAGCCTTCTCTGCATCTACGGAAAGGATCATATAATCTTTGTTCTTGGTTTTATTTATGTGGTGAATTACATTTATAGATTTGCGTATGTTGAACCATCGCTGCATCTCGGGGATGAAGCCCACCTGATGGTGATGAATTATTTTCTTGATGTACATTTGAATTTGGTTTGCTAGGATTTTATTGAGAATTTTTGCATCTATATTAATAAGGGATATTGGTCTGTAGTTTTCTTTTCTTGTTGTGTCCTTTCCTGGCTTTGGTGTCAAGGTGATATTGGCTTCGTAGAATGAGTTTGGGAGGGTTCCATCCTTCTGGATGTTTTTGAATAATTTCTGCAGTACAGGCACCAGTTCTTCTTTGTAGGTTTGGTAGGATTCAGGTGTGAACCCATCTGGTCCAGGACTTTTTTTTGTTGGAAGGTTTTTTATTACTGCTTCAATTTTGGTGCTTGATACTGGTCTGTTTAGGAATTCTATTTCTTCCTGATTGAGCCTAGGGAGGTAGTGTGTTTCTAAGAATTTGTCTATTTCCTCCACGTTTTCATGTTTTTGGGCATAGAGATTTCTGTAATATTCGACGATGATGTTTTGTATTTCCATGATATCAGTTGTGACCTCTCCTTTTTCATTTCTAATTGAGCTTATTAGAGTCCTTTCCTTTCTGCTTCTGGTCAACCTGGCAAGTGGCCTGTCTATTTTGTTTATCTTTTCAAAGATCCAACTTTTCATTTTATTAATCTTCTGTATTGTTCTTTTGTTCTCAATTTCATTTAATTGTGCTCTGATCTTGGTTATTTCTTTTCTTCTGCTGGGTTTAGCATTGGTTTGCTCTCCTTTTTGCATTTCCTTAAGATTATTCATTAGTTTACTGATTTGTGACCTTTCTATCTTTTGGATATGAGCATTTATAAATTTTCCTCTCAGGACTGTTTTTGCTGTATCACACAGATTTTGATAACTTGTGTCCCCATTATCATTTAGGTCGAAGGATCTTTTGATTTCCATGTGAATCTCCTCCTTGATCTAATAGTCATTCAGCAACAGATTGTTTAATTTCCATGTTTTTGGATGAAGATGTGAGTTTCTGTTGGAATTGATTTCTAATTTTATTCTGTTGTGGTCCGAAAAGATACATGGTATCATTTCTGTTTTTTTAAATTTGCTGAGATCTGTTTTGTGGCCTAGGATGTGATCAATTTTAGAGAAAGTTCCATGAGTTGATGAGAAGAACATATGATATACTACAATTTATTTATCCATTCACCTCTTAGTGGACATTTGGGTTGTTTCCAGGTTTTGGCTATTACGAATAATGCTGTTGTTAACATTTACACACACATCTCATGGGCATCTGGTTTTGCTTTTCTTGGGTAAATACCTAAAATGGGAAGCCTGGGTCATATGGGAGATGTATGTTTAACTTTTAAAAAACTACTAAGCTGTTTTCCAATGTGGTTGTACCATTTTATATGCCCAGTGTAGTATATGAGAGTTCCAGTTGCTTCAAATCCTGGTCAACATTTGGTACATTTTAAATTTTAGCCATTCTAGTAAGTGTGTATAATGATATCTCATTGCAGTTTTAGTTTGCATTTCCATAATGATTAATAATGTTGAGCATCTTTGCATGTGGTTATTTGCTATTTGTATATCCTCTTTGGTGATACATTTGTTCATATATTTTGTAAATTTTTTAAGTTTGTTTTTTTAAATTACAGAGTTTTGAGAGTTCTTTATATATTCTAGATACAAGTCCTTATCACATATACTATTTGCAAATATGTTCTTCCAATATATGGCTTGTCTTTTTATTTTCTTGTAATTGTCTTTCAAAGAGCAGAAGTATTAAATTTTGATGAAGTCTATGTCAAGTTCTGGATCACAATTTAGGTGTCATATCAGAAATATTTGCATTTTTTTCATATGGATATCCAGTTTGTCCAGCACCGCTTGTTGAAGACTGTCATTTCTCCACCAAACTGCCTTGCACCTTTACCAAAAAAATCAAGTGACTGTAAACATAGAGATTTATTTCTGTACTCTCTGTTCTGTTCTATTAATCTATTTGTCTCCCTTCATGCCAATATCACACTCACTTGATTACTATGGATTCATAATAGTCTTGAAATCAGGTTGTGTAAGTTCCAAATTTGTTCTACATATGTTTTGAACCTCACAATGTATTGTTATTATTTTTCATTTAAACAGTCAATAATATTTTAAGAAATATTTAATAAGAATAAAGTATTTTACATAGTTACCATTGCACATGTCCTTCATTCCCTTTTGTAGACCAATATTTCTATATGGTATTATTTTCCTTCTGTCCAAAGGACTTCCTTTAACATTTTTTTTTATTGTGCAAACCTGCTGGTGATTAATTCTTTCAACTTTTGCATGTCTGAAAAAGTCTTTATTTCACCTCTGTTTTTGAATGATATTACACTGGGTGTAGAATTCTAGGTTGACTTTTTTTTTCTTTACACTTGTATTGTTGCCAAATAAATTTGTTTTCATCATTATCTTTGTTCACCTGTATGTAATGTGTCCCTCTCCCTGCCTTGCCACTCAGGCTGCTTTTTAAATTTAAATATTTTTTTTTAGAATTTTTATTTTAGGGACAGGGTCTCACTCTGTCACCCAGGCTGGAGTGCAGTGGCATCATCATAGCTCACTGTAGCCTCGAACTCCTGGGCTCAAGTAATCCTCCCGTCTCAGCCTCCTGAGTAGCTAAGCTACAAGCATGCACCACCACACCTAGCTAATTTTTAAAATATTTTTTGTAGAGACAGAGTCTCGCTATGTTGCCCAGGCTGGTCTCAAACTCCTGACCTCAAGCAGTCTTCTAGCCTTAACCTCCCAAAGTGCTGGGATCACAGGCATGAGCCACTGCACCCAGCTACTTTTAAGATTTTCTCATTATTTCTAGTTTTAAGAAATTTGACTATGGTGTACCATTTGGTGTAGTTTTCTTTATGTTTCTTGTGCTTGAAGTTCATTGAGCTTCTTGGATCTGAGTTTATAGTGTTCATCAATTTAAGCCATCATTTCAATAAATATTTTTTCAGTGCCCCTACTTCCTTTGGTGACTCCAATTACATGTACATAAGTCAGCTTGAAGTTTTCCCACAGCTCATTAATTCTGTTCCTTTTTTTTCAATTTTTTTCTCTCTGTGTTTTATTTTGGATAGTTTCTATTGGTATGTCTTCAAGTTCACTAATCATTTTGACAGTAATGTCTAATTTGCTGTTAATCCCATCCAGTGTATTTTTCATCTCAGACATTGTAGTTTTTATCTCTAGGTGTGATTTTAGCCTTTTTATATCTTCCATGTCTCTATTTAACTTTTTGAACATGTGGAGTGCAGTTGTAATAACTGTTTTAATGACTTTGCTAATTCTAACATTTGTGTTAGTTCTTGGTCATTTTTTGATTGATTTTTCCTTATTATGGATCATATTTTCCTGCTTTCTTGCATGCCTGTTAACTTTTCACTGGGTAACAGATATTGTGGATTTTACCTTGTTGAGTACTGCATATTTTTGTATTACTATAAATATTCTTGGAAATTTGTTCTGGGATGCACTTAAATTACTTGGATACAGATTGATACTTTCAGGCTTTGCTGTTTAGATTTGTTAGGCAGGACCAGAGCAGTGCACAGTCTAGGGCTAATTATTTCCCACTATGGAGGCAAGACCCTTCTGAGTACTCTATCCAGTGCCCTGTGAATCATGAGATTTTCCAGTTTGGCTGGTGGAAATAGGCATTATTCTTGGCCCTGTGTTAGTGACAGGCACTATTCTTTTGAATCCTTTCAGGTGGTTCTTTCCTTGGCCTAGAGTAGTTTCCTCACAGGCATACCATGGCCTGATCAGTCCTTTGCTGAATATTTGAGGGAGACCTTCTCCAGGTGTCTGAATATCTCTTTCTCTTTCTGTGCAGCTCTCTCAGGTACTCTGTCCTACGAACTCCAGCCACCTGAGTTTTCCCAGATTCTCAGCTCTATCTCCTCAACTCGGGGAGTTCACCAGGCTCTTCCTTGGTTCTTCCTCTCTGTACCATGGCCTGGGAACTTTCTCAAGACAGTAAGCTGGGAAAATCAAAGCTTCTTGTTCCCCATCTCTTAGAGATCACAGTCCTTCATTGTCTGATATTCAGTGTTTTAAAAACCATTGTTTCATGTATTTTGTTTTGTTTGTTGTTATTGTTTCAGGCAGGATGAAAAATCATTCTTTGTTACTTCATCTTGGCCAGAAGTAGAAGTCCACTGATACTTTATAATCCCCAGTTATCATGACCAATTATAATTTGTAGCCTAATTTCAATTCTCATTTTTCAAAAGCATAGACACCATCACATTCCTTGTTCAACATAGCCAAATCACTTCTAACCACCTATGTTCAAAAGTATACAGAATATGGCATGTCAATCTCACATAACTAATCAGTTTCTGTATAAAACATAGTGCTAACAAGAGAAGTTTAATTCAGGGCTTCTTGGTTAAACTAATATCCTTTGAAAGACTCTGATTCACTTTTCATGTTCAGTGAGGTACATATTTCATCGAAATTGTCTATTTTCCTTAGCCCAAACAACAAAACACTTCTATCATATCACTTTGGTGGGACATGATAATCTATTAGAATTTATATGCAAAACCATCATATTACTACTTATAAATTTAGAGGAATAATTTAATACCAGTTCAGCCTTTTTGCCCTTGAATATGGGTCAATTTTTAGAAAATCTTCTGTCATTGGACTGTCGGCCAAGATGGCAGAATAGAAGCGGTCTGCACACACCACTCTCTGGGAGACGATCGAAAACTGCAGGTAGATGCTCACCTACAGATGGGCCCTCTTAGAGAGAGCATTGTAAATCATCAGAGAACCAATGGGAGACACTCAGATTGAAGGAGACAGGGGCAGGGAGATCTACTCACCAAGATTGGAAAGTACCTGGAGGAGACCCTTATACATGGGGAAGTGATAAAGGAGAGACTGCTGGGGCCCCATGCTCCCTACGCACACACTGCGACATGAGCTGTGAGCCTCTCCACCCTCCATGGGCCTCCATACTGATCAAGGAACTGCTTGGAGACTGTATAGTAAAGTTGCATTGGAGAGCAGGCTCAGCAGGGACCCACTGGTCTGGGTTCCCAGATTGCCACAGCTGATGCCACTCTGAGCTCTCAGGTCCAGAGCTCCTGGTCTACACAGGGATCAGCTTCACTGCAGCTGCCCCAGTATCACCCCTTTCCAGGCTGGGGAGGGAGCAGGGAGGGCAGACACTCTTGTACAGCCCTGACTTGGAGCCAGGTGCCACCCCCCAACCAGGGAACTTGAATGGAGCTCAAGAGGTCCCATGGTAGCAGCCTCAGTGGGAACTGTGTGAGGAGAGATCCCCAGCCATCTAGCAGCTCAGCCCCCATGGCCCTATGCACTGATTGGTGGAACAAGCCCCCGGCCCTGTGTGCTGCAGTGCCAAGGCCCACACCCCTGCAGACCTGGGTGCCGAGCAGAGGTCCATGCCCCTGCTGACCTTCATGCCAAACTGGCAGGCCACACCCCCACGGTCCTGCATGCAGACCGAGAAACAAGCCCCTGGGCTTATGTGCCACATGGACGTCCACGTCCCCACCGACCTGAGCCCCATGGAGTGTGCCACATGCCCCAGCCCAGTGCATCAAAGGGTGTGCCACACCCCTGCAGATCCACATGCCCTATGTGGGCCATGTTCCTTGGCTTTGTGTGCCAGCTGGCAGGCCATGCCTCCCGCCCTGTGGGCCACATGGCAGACCACACCCCCACAGATCTGCATGCTGTGTGGCAGACCACAGCCCTTGGTTTTATGTACCAGCCAGCAAGCCATGCCCCCCATGGCCCCAAGTGCTGACCAGCAGAACAAGCCCCTTGGCCCTGTTATGCCAGCCAGTGGGCCATGCCCCCCAGCACTGCACCACACCACACCAGTAGTCCAGCTGTCCACCATGGACCTGATAGCCACAAGCCACCTCTTGCTCTGTACTGCCATTACACCTAGACCTGGATGAAGTGAATGTCCACAGCTCTGACACCTGTGGTCACTGTCTAGATAGCCTCGCCAAACAGCCACTGCCACCACCATGTGGAGACCCAGGTAGAGCAATCTCCTGAAACATCTGCCTCAGTGGAGAGGGACTTCCAGCCTCCTGCCCAAGCTTCCAACAGTGGCCTAGGGATCAACCCACCACTCAACACAAAGATCCCCCAGCACTGGCCCAGGTCCTATGAACCACTCAGGCACTGGCCAAGGCTCCACAATGCATCGAGGCACCTGCCAAGTCCCATGAGCTGCCCACAATGTGTCCAAGCACCCAACAAGGTTCCATGACCTGCCCAGGTGCTGGCCAAGGTCACAACACCTGCCTCCTTGGAGAAGGACTTACACAGCTCCCTCCCCAAGCTTCCAACAGTGGCCTAGGGACCAATTCACTAATCTGAATGAATATCCCACAGCATCAGCTTGGACTGTGACAACCTCAGGGGATTGAGATTATGCAGGAGAACAGCTGTGTTACAGGCTCTCTCCTGCTGGGTCAGTCCTCTGGAGTAGGACACAAAAGTAGTACTTAGGGACCTCTCCTCCTTCTCACTAAGTAGGAGAGTTCCCAGAAAATGAGAATAGGTGCACTGCAAACCTATCAGCCTTGAGCTCAGAGAAGAGGTTTCAGATGAGAAGAAACCAGCAAAAAAATTCTGGCAGCATGAAAAAACAAGGCCCAAAATGATCACAATAGATCCACAGCAATGGCCCCAACCAAAAGGAAATTGTCAAAATGTCAGAAGTGGAATTCAGAATATGGATGGCAAACAAGACGAATGGAATTGAAGAGAAAGTTGAAAACCAACACAAAGAAGCCAAAAAAATGTTTCAGGATGTGAATTTAAAAAATGAAAAACTCACTAAAGAGATAGACAACATAAGAAAGGATACAACAGAACTTAAAGAAATGAGTCATTTAGGGAATTACAAAATATAGCAGAAAGCATCAACAGGCTAGAGCTAGCAGAAGAAAAAATCTCAGAGCTTGAAAACAAGGCTTTTGAACTAACCCAGTTCAGTCAAAGATGCAGAAAAAAGAATAGAGAAGAATGAACAAACACTCAGAAAAATATGGGACTATGTGAAATGAGCCAAAATACGCATTATAGGTATTTCAGAGGGAGAAAAAGAAAAAGCAAAATGCATGGAAACCTATTTGAGGGAATTATTAAGGAAAACTTCCCTGGTATCACCAGAGGTTCATATATCCAAATACAAGATGGTCATCGAACATCAGGAAGATTCATAGCAAATAGGACATCTCCAAGACACATAGTCATAAATCTGGCCAAAGTCAAAATGAAGGAGAAAATTCTACAAGCTGCAAGATGAAAGCAACAACTAACCTACTAAGGAAAACTCATCAGGCTAACAGCAGACTTCTCAGCAGAGACCTTACAAGCCAGAGGAAAACTGATTGGGGCTCCATGTTTAATCTTCTTAAACAGAAGAACTGTCAGCCAAGAATTTTGTATCTTGCAAAACTAAGTTTCATAAAGGAGGGAGAAATAGACTTTTCCAGACAAGCAAACAATAAGGGAATTTGTCACTACTAGACCTGCCCTACAGGAAATGCTCAAGAGTGCATTATATGTGCAATAGCACAGTAGATACCCACCAACATGAAAACACCCAAAAGTTGTAGCTCACAGCTCTTATAAAACAATGGCACTAGAGGGAAAACAAAATAATAGGGTATCCAACATGATGAACAGAATAGCATCCCACTGTCAATACTAACACTCAACATGAACAGTCTGAATGCCCTACATAAAAGACATAGACTGGCTGAATGGATGAAAAAACACAATCCAATTATTTTCTGTCTCCAAGAAACACATTAAACCACAAGTACTCATACAGACTCAAGGTAAAGGGATGGAAAAAAATATTCCATACAAGTGAAAACCAAAAGGGAGCAGGTGTAGCCATTCTCATATCAGATAAAATTGACTTTAAATCAACAATAGTAAAAAAAGGCAAAGATGGTCATTGTATAATGGTAAAGGGAGCAATTCAACAAGAAGACATAACAATACTAAATATATATGCACCTAACACAGGAGCTCCTAGTATCATAAAGCAAATTCTGCTAGATCTAAGCAAAGAAATAAACAGTAGCATCTTAATGGCCAGGGACTTCAACACTCCACTGACAGAACTGGACAGATCATTGAAGCAGAAAATGAATAAACAAACACTGGACTTAAACAGGACTCTAGAACAAGTGGACCTAGCAGACATTTACAGAACATTCTACCCCAAAACTACCAAATATACATTCTTCTCATCAGCACATGGGACATTCTCCAAGATTGATCATACCTTAGGCCACAAAACAAGTCTCAGCAAATTCAAAAAAATCAAAGTCATACCATGTATCTTCTCAGACCACAGTGGAATAAAAGTAGAATCAATTCCAAGAGAAACACTCAAATCTACACAAAGTCATGGAAATTAAACAACCTTCTGCTGAATGATCCTTGGGTCAATGATGAAATAAGATGGAATTCAAAAGATGCCTCAAACTGAATGACAAAGGGGACACAAGCTTTCAAAATCTACAGCAAAGCAGTCCTAAGGGGAAAGTTCATAGCCTTAAATGCTCACATCAAAAAGACAGAAAGATCACAAATTAGCAACCTAATGTCACATCTCAAGGAACTATAAAAAGAAGAACAAACCAAACCCAAAGCCAGCAGAAGAAAAATAACAAAGCTCAGAGCAGAACTAAAAGAAATGGAAACAAAAAAATACAAATACAAAGTATCAATGAAACAAAAAGTTGGTTCTTTTAAAAGATAAACAAAATCCGTAGACCACTAGCCAGATTAACCAGAAATAGAAGAGAAAGGACTCAACCTCAATCAGAAATGAAAAAGGAGACATTTCAACTGATACAGCAGAAGTATAAAATATCAGCAAATACTATGAAAACCTCTAGGTACACAAACTGGAAAACCTAGAGGAAATGGATAAATTCCTGGAAACACATAACCTCCCAAGCCTGAATCAGGAAGAAATAGAAATCCTGAACAGACCAATAATGAGCAGTGAGATTAAAGAAGTAATTTAAAAAAAAAATCTCCCAACAACAACAAAAAAAGCCCCTGACCAGATGGATTCAAAGCTGAATTCTACCAGACCTACCAAGAGGAACTGGTTTCCTACAGAAATTATTCCATAACATCAAGAAGGAGGGAATCCTCCCTAACACATTGTATGAAGGCAGTATCACCTTGATACCAAAGCCAGGAAAGGACAAAACAAACAAAAGAAAACCATAGACCAATATCCCTTATGAATGTAGATGCCAAAATCTTCAACAAAATACTAGCAAACCAAATTCAGTAGCACATCAAAAAGATAGTCCACCATGATCAAGTGGGTTTCAACCAAGGAATGCAAGGATGGTTCAACATACATCAAGCAATAAACGTGATTCACCATATAAACAGAAACAAAAACAAAGACCATATGATCATGTCAATAGATGTAGACAAAGCATCCAATAAAATCCAGCACACTTTCATGACAAAAACCCTCAATAAACTAGGCATAGAAGGAACATACTTCAAAATTATAAAAGCCATATATGACAAACCCACAGCCGACGTCATACTGAATGGGGAAAAGTTGAAAACATTCCCCCTAAGAACTGGAACAAGACAAGGGTGTCCACTGTCACCACTTCTATTCAACATAGTATTGGAAGTCGTAGACAGAGTAATCAGGCAAGAGAAAGAAATAAAGGGCATCTAAATCAGGAAAGAGGAGGTCAAACTATCACTGTTTGTTTTCTGATGATATGATCTTGTATCTAGAAATCCCTAAAGACTCCACCAAACGACTCCTAGAAGTGATAAATTCAGCAAAGTCTCAGGCTACAAAATCAATGTATACAAATCAGTAGCATTTCTATATACTAGTAACAGTCAAGCTGAGAGTCAAATCAAGGACTCAATACCATTCACAATAGCTACAAAGAAGATAAAATACCTAGGAACATACTTAACCAAGGAGGTGAAAGATCTCTACAAGGAGAACCACAAAACACTGATGAAAGAAATTGTAGATGACGCAAACAAATCAAAAAACATCCCTTGCTCATGGATTAGCAGAATCAACAGTGTCAAAATGTCATTTGCCCAAAGTGATTTACAGATTCAATGAAATCCCCATCAAAATACCAACATCATATTCAACAGACTAGGAAAAATAATCTTAAGCTTCATTTGGAACCAAAAAAGAGCCCAAATAGCCAAAGCAATATTAAGCCAAAAGAACAAATCTGGAGGAATAACCTCACCTGACTTCAAATTATACTACAAGGCTATAGTAACCAAAACAGCATGGTGCTGGTATAAAGGTAGACACATAGACCAATGGAACAGAATATAGAACCCAGAAGTAAAACTGTCTACCTACAACCAACTGATCTTTGACAAAGCAGACAACATACACTAGGGAAAGGAAGCCCTATTCAAAAAATGGTGCTGAGAAAATTGGATAGCCACATGCAGAAGAATGAAACAGGATCCATATCTCTTGCCATATACAAAAATTAATTCAAGAAGGATAAAAGATTTAAATGTAAGGCATGAAATCATAAAAATTCTAGAAGAAAACATAGGAAAAACTCTTCTAGGCATTGGCCTAGGCAAAGAATTTAAGACTAAGACCCCAAAGGTAAATATAGCAACAACAAAAATAAATAAATGGGACTTAATTAAATTAAAAAGCTTCTGCATAGCAAAGGAAATAATCAACAGAATGAATAGACAACCTACAGAATGGGAGAAAATATTTGCAAACTATACATCTGACAAAGGAATAATATCCAGAATCCACAAAAACTCAAACATATTAGCAAGAAAAAAATAAACAACCCCATCAAAAAGTGGGCAAAATACATGAAAAGAAATCTTTTGAAAGAAGACAGACATACGGCCAGCAAACATATGAAAAGATACTCAATATCACTAATCAACAAGGAAATGCAATTTATTTAATAAAACTACAATGAGATACCACCTTACCTGTATCAGAATGGCCATTACTGAAAAGTAAAAAAAAATAGATACTGATGTGGATGCATAGAGAGAGGAATGCTTATACACTGTTGGTGGGACTGCAAATTAGTACAGCCTCTATGGAAGCAGTACAGAGATTCCTCAAAGAAAGAAATGTAGACCTACCATTTGATCCAGCAATCCCTCTGCTGGTTATCTACCCAAAGGAAATTAAGTCATTTCATAAAATAGATACCTGCACTTGAATGTTTATCTCAGCACACTTCACAATTCCACAGATGTGGACTCAACCTAAGTGCCCATCAATTCATGAGTGGATAAAGAAAATGTGTGTGTGTGTGTGTGTATATACACACACACACACATACATACACACACATGCACACCATGGAGTACTACTCAGCCATAAAAAGGAATGAAATAATGTCATTTGCAGCATCTTGGATGGAACTGGAGATCATTATCCCGAGTGAAATATTTCAGAAATGGAAAACCAACACCATATGTTCTCACTAATAAGTGGATGCTAAATGCTGGGTACACATGGGCACAAAGCATTATAAAGGACATGAAAAAACAAGAAAGAGGGGAAGGTTGGGAGGGGGTGAGGGATAAAAACTTACCTATTAGGTACAAGGAACGCTGTTCTGGTGATGGGCACACCAAGAGCCGTGGCTTAAGCATTATACAAGGTATCCATGTAACAAAAACACTTGTACCCCCTTGATTAATATTTGGAAATAAAATAAAATTTCTGTCTTCTATAAGGTTGTCAGCATAAGTCCCCTCTTGAAAAAAAGGCCTGATACTTTAAATGATGTCTAGACAGTTTAACTCATCATTCATCTGTATCTTTTAAAAGAAAATGAATGTCATTTTCTAAGACCCAGTTAAGTCTGAAAGCAAAGATGAACATATACAAACTGACAAAATAAAAATAGCTAGCACACAGAGAGCATTCTCTGTGTTTGCATTACTTTAAGCACTTTACATATTAATATTTTAAAAACTCATGTAATCTTTATAAAACAAGCCCAAAAGGGTAGGTATCGCCAGGAGCTCGGCATGGTGTCTGACACAAAGTATGAGTTCAATAAGTGTCTAGCAAATGTCTTCACTCAGAAGTCTATTTATTTACAAAAATGATTCATGTAACCAAAAACATTTGTACCCCTGTAATATTTTGAAATAAAAAAACTATTTATGTTTGTATGTTTAAACTTAAATCCACAGAAACTGAAGAGCAATAATAGAGCTGAAAGAAATGTTTTGGTTTTCTTGAGGTAGTATGTGAATTGTGGTTAAAAGCTTGGAGTCTGGAGCCACATTGCCTGAATTTGAATTCCAACTAACTGTGTGACCTTGGGTAAGTTACCAAACCTCTCAGCACCTCAATTTCCTCATTTGTAAAATGAAGGTAATAACTATACCTACCCTTTTGGGCTTGTTTTATAAAGATTACATGAGTTTTTAAAATATTAATATGTAAAGTGCTTAAAGTAATGCAAACACAGAGAATGCTCTCTGTGTGCTAGCTATTTTTATTTTGTCAGTTTGTATATGTTCATCTTTGCTTTCAGACTTAACTGGGTCTTAGAAAATGACATTCATTTTCTTTTAAAAGATACAGATGAATGATGAGTTAAACTGTCTAGACATCATTTAAAGTATCAGGCCTTTTTTTCAAGAGGGGACTTATGCTGACAACCTTATAGAAGACAGAAATTTTATTTTATTTCCAAATATTAATCAAGGGGGTACAAGTGTTTTTGTTACATGGATACCTTGTATAATGCTTAAGCCACGGCTCTTGGTGTGCCCATCACCAGAACAGCGTTCCTTGTACCTAATAGGTAAGTTTTTATCCCTCACCCCCTCCCAACCTTCCCCTCTTTCTTGTTTTTTCATGTCCTTTATAATGCTTTGTGCCCATGTGTACCCAGCATTTAGCATCCACTTATTAGTGAGAACATATGGTGTTGGTTTTCCATTTCTGAAATATTTCACTCGGGATAATGATCTCCAGTTCCATCCAAGATGCTGCAAATGACATTATTTCATTCCTTTTTATGGCTGAGTAGTACTCCATGGTGTGCATGTGTGTATGTATGTGTGTGTACACACACACACACACACACACACATTTTCTTTATCCACTCATGAATTGATGGGCACTTAGGTTGATTCCACATCTGTGGAATTGTGAAGTGTGCTGAGATAAACATTCAAGTGCAGGTATCTATTTTATGAAATGACTTAATTTCCTTTGGGTAGATAACCAGCAGAGGGATTGCTGGATCAAATGGTAGGTCTACATTTCTTTCTTTGAGGAATCTCCGTACTGCTTCCATAGAGGCTGTACTAATTTGCAGTCCCACCAACAGTGTATAAGCATTCCTCTCTCTATGCATCCACATCAGTATCTATTTTTTTTTACTTTTCAGTAATGGCCATTCTGATACAGGTAAGGTGGTATCTCATTGTAGTTTTATTAAATAAATTGCATTTCCTTGTTGATTAGTGATATTGAGTATCTTTTCATATGTTTGCTGGCCATATGTCTGTCTTCTTTCAAAAGATTTCTTTTCATGTATTTTGCCCACTTTTTGATGGGGTTGTTTATTTTTTTCTTGCTAATATGTTTGAGTTTTTGTGGATTCTGGATATTATTCCTTTGTCAGATGTATAGTTTGCAAATATTTTCTCCCATTCTGTAGGTTGTCTATTCATTCTGTTGATTATTTCCTTTGCTATGCAGAAGCTTTTTAATTTAATTAAGTCCCATTTATTTATTTTTGTTGTTGCTATATTTACCTTTGGGGTCTTAGTCTTAAATTCTTTGCCAGATACAGTACCTACCTTCAAGGAGGTCACATCTGGTAGAAGTTTCCAGTTTGATCACAAGTACAGTATATTACCACCTTCACATTTATATGTGGTGTGCATGTTTTGGAGAAAGAGGGGTACCAGTGTGCTCAACAAATGTAACACAGCAAAATCTGTTCTATTTGCTGCCCAGTGCAGGGATGTTACTTGGTGTTTTCCTGATTCACATCAGTTTTCATTTTGGGAACACCAACAATCACTTCTAATCTGAGTACTATTCTTACAAGGAATTATATATTTTTGGTAATCTTTTTTATATTCTAGGCCCTTGCCCAAGGTCATATAGCTAATAAGTAGCGCGGCTAGGATTTGAACCCAAGTCTGTTTTACACCACTATTTTCATAATTCCATGCTTCCTGTCAGTTTGGCCTAGTTTTGCATTTTTAAAACTGGTCTTCAGAATTTGGAATAAATTTGAAATAAATAAACTATTTGAGATAGTTCTTCCCTCCTCTTGAAAACCAGATGTGTTAATGTTAGTGTTAATGTTCATTCATTATTATTTCTTAATCTATAGGATTAGGATATAGATTGGATATATCCAATTGGGTCTGGAATTCTACATATGTTCATTAAATCAAGCTTATTGTGTTGTTCAACTTGTCTATATATATCTACTAATTTTTCATCTGCTGTACTATCAGTAATTGAGAGAGGTATATTAACTTTCTATTTTGATGGTAGATTTTCTTCAGTTTCCCCCTTTTGTAAGTATTTGCATTAAAATATTATCCTAATTTTTTGGCAATAAATATATTTAATGGCTAACTAAACCACCTTTTAAAAAATATCTTTTTATGGTCCCATGAGGATGCTATATTAAGACACTTCATCTGAGTCTTGACACCCCAGGACTAACATGGAACAAATTGTCCATCAGAGCTCAGGTTCTGACACTCATGTTATCTGAGCTGTTGTCTTCTTAGTAGATAATCCTTGCTCTTTTGTCTATCCACCTGCGACTGAATGTAAATGAAGGGCCTTAACAAGTTTTCTTGGGCTTAGGTTTCTCTATTAAACCCTAGTATCCATAAATTGAAAATATCTAAATGGTCACAGCTTTTCTAATGTCACATCTGTCTGGTTTTCTTATTGTAACTGTATTTGTGCCTAGATTATTTTCCTGAGTCCTGGTTTTCAAAATGTGATGTACCATTTACCATAAAAATATATCACTTAATTCACTGCAATAAGAAAGCTTTATTTTTATTCCATGTTTTCCTTTTTTGAATTTCTAGAGAACATTCTATGTCATGGTATGGGGGTAGTGGTGGTAGTGAGGCAGGAGGCAAGATTTTTCTCTAAGATGTTAAGGATAGTTTTAGTCCCATTATGATTTCTTCTTTGACCTATGGGTTATTTAGAAGTATCTTTAAATTTTCAAAAAGTATTGGGATTAAAAATTATCTTATTTTAAATTGACTTCTTATTTAACTTTCTTGAAGTCAGAGACTGTGGTCTGTATAAGAATGATTTCTTTTTAATTTACTGAGACTTGCATTAAAGCCTACTACATGGTCAGTTTTGGGGGTAAATATTCCATATGTGATTGAAAAGAATGTGATTCTTCAATTGGATATAGAATTGTTCATACATCCATTAAATCAAGCTCATTTTGTTGTTCAACTTGTCTATATATTTACTAGTTTTTATCTGCTTGTGCTATTAATAGTTGGAACAATAATTTAAAGAGGTATGTTAACCTCCCATTTTGATAGTTGGTTTTTCAATTTCTCTTTCTTTTTCCTTTATATATTTGGAGATGTTTTATCAGTGCATACAGGTTTATTATCTCTGTGAAGTGATCTTTTCTATCCTTTATAATGTTTTCATTATCTTGAAGTTTTACTTTGAGATGTTAATATAGCTACCTCAACTTTCTTTTGGTTAGCATTTACCTGGTATATGTTTTTGCATCTTTTTTACTTTCAATCTTTCCTTAATTTATGTTTTAGATGTGTCCCTTATAAATGGCACATAGCTAGATAGTTTTCTTTTATCCAGTCTGTTAATCTCTGTATTTTAAAGGGTAAGTTTTGCTCATAAGTGAGTTTTATATTCATTGATATATTTGAACTTGTTTTACCGTCTTGCCTTTTGTTTTCTCTTGTCTCCGTTTTTTCTATGCTTTTTTTCCCCTTGCCTTTTAACTTTTGTTCTCAAAAGTTATCCCCACTACTGATTTTCCCCACTACTGATTTTCCAAGATCCCATCTCAAGCAAGCTGGCTGGTAACAGAGTTAGTGTTGGAGACAGTAGCCACCCATGGTGGAAGGTGGGGCTGGAGGTGGGATATGGCTTTTCTTTTCTTTTTTTTTTTTTAATATTAAGGGGGGATGGGAAGTGAGAAAGGTTGTCCAGTTGCCTTTTTGTTGTTGTTGTTGTTGTTGAGACAGAGTCCTCATTCTGTCGCCCAGGTAGAGTGCAGTGGCATCATTGCCGCCAACTCTTGGGCTCAAGCGGTCCCGTTGCCTTAGCCTCCCCAGTAGCTGGGACTACAGGCACGTGCCGTAAGCCCAGCTGATTTTTTTTTCTGTTTTTAGTAGAGACGGGGTCTCACTCTTGCTCAGGCTATTCTCGAACTCCTAAGCTCAAGCGATCTTCCCGCCTCGGCCTCTCAGAGTGCTAGGATTACAGGCCTGAGCCACTGTGCCCACCGGGATATGGCTTTTCTGAAAGGAGTCAGATTGGCAAGTGATAAGGGAAAGGAGGAGGGAGCTGATACAGTCCATGGCTGATGGACTTAAAAAAATTTGTTTTTTACAAGTATGAGACAAGGGTGTCTGATGGGATTAGAGGGAAGGGAAGTGGGTGTGTGAGATGAATGAAGGCTTAAGATGGAACCTGAAGGGACTAGGTAAGGGAACTGAACAAATGCAAGTAACAGGTTTTATGGGTGACAATCAGGGTCCAGCTGAGGTTTTAGACGAGAAATTATGTAGTACCTGGGTATGGCAGCAGACAAAGCAGGCTACAGCGTTAGTACAGGTTTGGGATTTTCATGGGCAGTTGTGGCAGAGGGATGAAGGTACGTGGATGTGGAAGGTACTGGTGAGAGTGGTTCAAATGTTGAGCCATCTGGAGTCCGGGTGGGTAGGGAAGGAAGGTAGATTAGCAGGAGGCAAGTGGACCAAGAGAAAATAGAGGGCTCAAGAGACTGTGGTCTTGATGAGGTTGAAGAACAGGTATAGTAGGAGTGAGCTGTAGTTGGAAAGTGGGGATTCTTGAATTTAAGATTTCAGAAGGGGGCAGTTATTGTCGGTCAGGTCCACAAGTGAAAAATAAAGGGAATATGTACAGTATTAGCAATTCCATTTTCTTATTGTGCTGTCTTTATTTCCTCAAGGATCTTCTTACTCCCAGGCCTTTGATATTACTTGGTCTCATTATTACGCTCATTTGCCTTTTTCATCACAATACTCTGCTACCTCTCCACCAGCACCAGTTTTCTAATAAATCTGGCATTGTTCTCATTTCCAGTGTGCCTGTGCTGTCCTTGGTTTTTAGCTGACAGGCAACTGGTAATACCTATTTTCTCCAGGAGCCACTGATTTTTTTGCCCAGTGTTTCAGCCATAATCACACGTATGGGAATTCATTTCCATGATGCTTTTGATTGCTCTGTTCAGTATTTTATAATAGCTTTGGTCATGATCCTTCCTGGACAGAGACAATAGAGCACTAGCTCTAGAATCAGATTGTCTGGGCTTGAATCCCAGCAACTTCACCTACTTCTTCTTTATTCTTGGGCAAGTTAGCCTAACCTCTCCTAAATCCTCATCTGTACAATGGGGATAATAATAGTCATTCACTCTTGGTGTTGTGAGGATCAAATTAGTTGATATATGTAAACTCCTTGTTTGGTATATAGCAAATTCTCAATAAATGGAACTGTTGGGGTGACTATGACAGTGATGATGGATCAACAATATTGGCAGCATATACAAGACTATGTACCAGATACTGTGTTAGATGCTGGGCCAGGTACATAGGAGAATATTGAAAAAGTGCTTGTTTTTATGGAGAATATATATTCTCCTTAGGGATAAGAACTAAGAAGACTTCCTTAAGACTAAGAAGGGGCCTGTGAAAGAGGCTTAGCATATTATAGTTTGATAAGGACCAGGAAATAGACAAGTTGAGAAAATATTGAGGTTTTAGGAAGCTGTATAGCTTTGCTGTGTTGTTTATGCTTTCTACTATCTTATAGGTAATTAGTACATAAATAAAAAACTAAAGTGAAAGGGGCTTGTTGTCTAGTGTCAGGGGAAAGCATAGAAAGTAAGTATGATCCTTATTTCCTTCTTCACTTTCTATCTACCCTGGGCTCTTTGACTCCCGTGACTACCAAATCTATATTTTCAGATGCAGTTTTTCTTCCTAAGGTCCAGCCCTGTGTCTCCAACTACTTCCTGGGCCTAATTACCTGGATAGCCAGTATGCAACACAAACTTAATATGGTTAAAATGAAACTTTTTGCCTTCCTTCCAAACCTGTTTCTTTTCTTATATCTCTTATTGCTGCGAGGGCTATCACTAGCCAGTCAGTTGTTTAACCTAGACATGTGAACTAGACATCTTTGACTTCACCTCCTTTCTCTCTCCACTCAGTCCTTTCATTCTGTCCATCCTACTTCTCAAACCTATTCTCTGTTATATTCTTGCTGCCCGGTGTGCTCCTTTATTATTTGAGCAGATTCAGGAAGTATTTGTACTCCAAATATGTGTTCCAAACATTGTGATTGGCCCTTTAACACACATTACTTAATTTTCTTAACAACCTTTGAGGTAAGTCATTTTGTAGATGAGAAACCAGAGGGTAACAGAAATAAAATGACTTGTCCAATTGTCTAGAGACACAGTTAGTAAATCTAGGTTGTCTTTTGCCTGGACTAGTGCCTGGACTATGTATCACTAGTTAGTAAATCTAGGTTGTCCTTTGCCTGGACTATCTCTCTGCCTCCTTCATATTGTTTTCTTTTTTGAGATAGGAAGATATGTGTAAAAACACATCAGAACTATATATAGTAAAAAGCGAAAGTTGCTCCTTTCCAATTCTACTGTCCAAGAGAAACCAGTAATAATGGTTTTTGTTCTAGACTTTTCTCTTTGCATATACAAATGTTTAGATAAATACTTTATGAAAGAGTTCATTCAGTATTGTCCCAAAACTGCTTTTTTTCACTCATGGACATATTTCATGTCAGTATGTACAGATCTACCATTTTTTTATAGCTGCAGCATATTCTATTATACAGATGTGTTAATTTGTTTAATGATTCTTCTTTTTTTTTGAGACAGAGTCTTGCTTTGTCGCCCCTGCTAGAGTATAGTGGCATCATCGTAGCTCACTACAACCTCAAACTCCTGGGCTCAAACGATCCTCCTGCCTCAGCCTCCTGAGCAGCTGGGACTACGGGTGGGCACCACCATGTCCGGCTAATTTTTCTATTTTTGTAGAAATGGGGTCTCTCATATTGCTTAGGCTGGTCTTGAACTCCTGGCCTCAAGCAATCCTCCTGCCTCAGCCTCCCAAAGTGCTAGGATTACAGGCATGAGCCACCGTGCCCAGCTTCATGATTCCTCTGTTAAAGAACTTTTTTTTTTGTTCTTACAAATAATGTTGCAGTAACATTCTTGTGCATATACCCTTGCATGAGCATTTGTGTGAATATTTCTATGAGGTAGATTCTTAGAAGTGTTATTACTTGGTTAAGGAGTATGCCTATTTTAAAATATGTACTCCAAATTGCCCTTCAGTTTGTCCTCTGAATCAGTCTTTCATGCAAAGCTAGAGTGATCTTTGTACAATGAATTTGATCATGTGATTTCCCAGCATCAAAAAGCAATACCAAAGATGTTTGATGGATTTTTATTGTCTATACGATGAATTTTAAAATTCTTAATTTAAAAAAGTATTTAAGAGTTATATAATCTGGCCCCAACCCATCTTTCCTACCATTCTCCCCCACCAACAAATGTGTACTCTGTTCGATAAGGCAAAATCCACCTCTTCTGTAAAACCTCCCATGTATACAGCTCTCTCCCTTCTCTATGCAAGATAGAATTAGTTACTTCCTTCTCCAAGTTCCCATACCACTTAATTTATAATCCCTCTGATAGCAGTTAGTACATTGTACTGTATTTGTCTGTCTGTCTTCCCTGCTACTCTGTGAACTTCTTAAGGGCAGGAACTGTCTTACTCATCTCTGTATCCCCAGCACTTTGCACAGTGCCTGTCAGAGTAGTGCTCAACAAATGTGCATGAAATGGGAGAAGATATTGTCGAAGTAGTGCTAGTGCAATAAGAACTTTGGGAGGTAGAGTTGGTGGAAGTTTTGAAGTATAGCAGAAAGCTGACGGAATCCTTGGAGCATGGAAGCTGGTTGGGAATGGGGAAATGAGCCTGAGCTGGCAGGAGTCTTCATGTGCTTTTTCCCTCCACTACAGAGACCAGCTGCCTGATTATTTGGGTTAATAGACTTGGGATTTGAGAACATTTAAAGTATTAAAAATTGGACGATTGAGGGCTCACTTGGTGGAGCAGGAGTTTGACTCAGCTGTTCTATGCTCTTTCCAGACTAAGGTGCTTATGCTAAAAGACCCAACCCTTCCTCACACTCGTGAATAACTTTTTCTTCTTGAAAAATCAAAGCCTCTTCATTTTCAGGGCATGATTCAGGTGGGAATAGGAATGGTATATAGGTCAGATACTTCTACTTAGTCTCTTTAGCCTGGCTCAAGGGGAGAAGTAGCCTACTGAAAGGCTCTAGGGCTGTGGGCCTATTCTGGAGTAAATCACCTGTGTGAAATTAGTTCTCTCATTTCAGGCAACTCTGGTAGCTCTCCTTGTCTGGTTGCTCTGAAGAAAGAAGAGTAGAAGAAGAAGTAGAATAAGTCATGTCAGAGATACTGGACCTCTCTTTTCTATCTGAAGTAGAAAGGGATTTGATCCTCAATGTTCTACAGCGAGATGAGGAGCTCCGGAAGGCAGATGAGAAAAGGATTAGGTAAGAATCCCAGAAAAATCATGGGATCCCAAGCCTTTGACCAATGATATTTGGGCTTTTTCTTATGTCTCCCAGCTGACTTTCACAGAAACTTGTATGTATGACGTTTACCACTCTTTCTTGGGCCAAGTTGGGCTCTGAGTTTGTTGCTTTCACAGAACCAAATAGTCTTACTGTCTTTACCCCTCAGCCCCTCTCCATCCAACCTATGCAGATCCTGAATCCACTTATGCTTCTCTTTTGGGTCTTGGCAGGCGACTGAAGAATGAGTTACTGGAGATTAAAAGGAAAGGGGCCAAGAAGGGCAGCCAACATTATAGTGATCGGACCTGTGCCCGGTGCCAGGAGAACCTGGGCCGTTTGACTCCCAAGACCAACACTTGCCGGGGTTGCAATCACCTGGTGTGTCGGGACTGCCGCATCCAGGAAAGCAATGGTATCTGGAGGTGCAAGGTGTGCACCAAGGAAATGTGAGTGTCACCTATGGCTGAGTAGAGAGAGGAGATGAGGCCCCAGCTGTTGTGAGAATTTCTTGCCTCAGCCTTTGTTGGTTGTATGGCAAGAACCATTCTTCATCCATCTGTCATTTTCTTTTTTTCCTTCCCAGAGAGCTGAAGAAAGCAACTGGGGACTGGTTTTATGACCAGAAAGTCAATCGCTTTGCTTACCACACAGGCAGTGAGATAATCAGGATGTCCCTGCGCCGCAAACCTGCAGGTACTGGACCTGTCTAGAGATAGTTCCCTGTGGGGCTTAACCTCAGTGATAGATCCTCTGGCGTGGAATCCTAGTGTATTCTGACTGGTGGTGTCTTAACTCTGTGGGCTCAGCCGCTTTGTGAGGAATATAAGAGATCGTATCACCATCCCTTCTGCAAATGTGGTGTGTTTCAAGGGGAGCTGCTATGAGGATTATTTCCTTTTTCCCTCCTCATAACCACCACCCTTCCATGCTTTTGTTTGTCTTGAAGTAAATAAAAGAGAGACGGTGGGACAGTCCCTCCTTTATCAGACACAGATGGGTGATATCTGGCCAGGAAGAAAGATCATTCAGGAGCAGCAGAAGGAGCCCAGGTAAGAATCAAGTAATCATTTAAAGAAGTACTACAAGGTCCCTTTAATTCTCTTATTATTCTTTTTACTTTATTCTGTTTATAAAATAATAGATGTTTATTATAGGAAAATTTGGAAAGTACAGAAAAGAGTAAAGGAGGAGGGAAAAAATCATTCCTAATCCTACTACTCACTTATAAACATTAACATTTTGACATATTTACTTTGTTCTTTATAAGAACAATTTGAAGACAAATAAAAATAACACATACTCATTAAAAATTTAACCAGTATAGGGAACAAGAAAGAAGAAAGCAACAAATCACCCAAATTCCTATTACCCCAGTTTTCACATTATGTGAAAATCATATTTCTATATATATAAATAAAAGGGTGATTGGATGGATAAACTGAAAAAAATTGAATATTGTATCATAATATAAATTTTAAATCATTCTGTTTAATCTTGCTTGAATTTAAAAGAATAAAACACTGAAATAAAATGGGAGAATTGCTAATCTTCGGATAAATTTTTTTAACCATGAAAGATATTACTCATTAACGTTCCTCTAAGCTTAAGAAAACATATTATGAAAGCCATTGTGCAGTTAGTCACTTATTTAGTGTTTTTTTTTTTTAGTAACAGCCTTATTGAGATGTAATTCATGTACCATACAATTCACCCATTTATGGTGTACAATGCATGGTTTTTATTATATTCACAGAGTTGTGCAACTATCACCTCAACTGATTTTAGAACATTTTCACCACCTTAAAAAGAAACCCTTTACCCTTTAGCTATCACCCTCCTCCAACCTCTCCATCCTTCCCCATCCCTAAGCAATCACCAATCTGCTTTATGTCTCTATATATTCACTTATCCTGGATAATTCATGTAAATGGAATCATATAATATATGGTTCTTTATCACTGGCTTCTTTCACTTAACATAATGTTTTCAAGGTTCATCCATGTTGTAGCATGTATCAGTACTTCATTCCTTTTTATGGCCAAATAATACTTCATTATATGCATATATCACATTTTATCTGTTTATCTGTTGATGGACATTTGGATTGTTTCCACTTTTTTGACTGTTAAGAGTAATACCGCTATGAACGTTTATTGTGAGTTTTGCATGGACATATGTTTTCACTTCTCTAAGGTAGATACCTAGGAGTGGATTTAATGGTCAGTCATTTTTTAAAAATCTACCTGTTTCAATATTAAACATTATCAGTGGACTCTGCAATGAAAGAGGAAGAGCTTTCTTACACTTCCTCCAAATTCTTTTCCCCTATTCCCACTATTTGTTATTCAAATTATTTTTACTTTGTCAGGGTTTATAACATTTACATTTTGTTGTACAACCATAAATCATTTGCTTGTTTTATCTGTTTGTTTAGTTTTAATTTCATATGTAAAAGGATTATATGCTTACAATCAGGCCTCGTACCTTGACTTCTCAATTCTTGAATTCTTTACTTTGATTTACTCCTTGGTTGTCTGGATTTCATTATTGAGAAGTTCCTTTAAGGAGAGCTTGCCAGTGCTATATTTATTGCATTCTTTCATGTTAAGAACATCTGCCAAGTGCCTTTATACTTGAATGGTATCTTGGCTGGATATTATGTTCTTAGGTCACATTTTCGTTCCCTCGTATGTTATAGACATTGTTCCATTTTCTTCTGCCACTGAATGTAACTGTGAAGAAGTCTGAGGACAACTTCACTCTTGTTTTTCTCCCTCGTGGGTAACTCTGTGTGTGTGTGCATGCGTGTGTGTATGTGTGAGAGAGAGAGGGGGGGGGGGTGTGATTGGACTTGCCTAAAAAATTCCTTTTCTTTTTCTTGAAATTTAGTAACTTAACAAGGTTGTAACTCAATGGTGATCATTCTGTGTCATTTCCCTGATAGTTTTCAGGGATATTGGATTTTCTTATCCTCCATTTCTGTCCTTTTCTTTTACTGTCTAATGCAATAGAAAAAGAGAAAGATGAAAGCAATTAACCATGATTAGCCCAACTCATCCCTCCATGCTGTTTGTTTTTCAGCCATTTCTTTTCTCCTCTCCTCTCCCCTCTCCTCTGTCTACTTCCTCCCTCCCTTCCCCCTTCCTCCTTCCCCTCTTCACTTTTTGCTATTTTCAATTTAATTATTTGAATAAATTATCTTATTTAGGTTTTAATTTGTTCTTTGCTCTAATCTTTTTTCTCTTATTTCATTATCTGATCATCTTGTATTTGAAGTCTTGTGCTTTTTTGAATCTATATTCTTATTAAGTACCCCTATAGTATAAAGCACTCAGAAGAAACCTACTTATTTTCCTAGGGTTATAGTCTTCTCCAGACTGGGTTCTTCGTCCATCCTCCAAATTGTTTCCATCTCTCCCCACTTCATGGCTATTTATATATCTGCCAGATGATTTAATTTCATTTCACTCATGTTTAACATGGGCAATTTTTCTATATCTTTGTTTGCTCTGATGTAGTATATGTGAATTCTTTTAGACAGGCTTCTCACCTCAACTTGAAACAATTTATCTATTTCCCACACCCAGCTATACTTAAGTTTATGGACTGAATATTGCATTCTATATATTTCTTTTCTTATAACCTGAGGGGAGGGGTAGAAGGCACCTTGGAGTCCTGGGTTTTGGTCTCCTGAAATTCTTTTAAATGCCCTGGTCTAGGGCTTACTTGTCCCAGCTCTAGGTGAATCCTCTAGTTTGTACCAGCGCCCAGGAGGTGCCATTCTCCAGCAGTCTTGTCTGCCTCTTTTGAGGTCCCATAGTGGTACCTGGAGTTACAAATTTTGAGGACTTTTGTTTTTCTTGACTTACCCCAGGGCTGCCTACTCACTCGCTTAATCTGCATGTTGCCACATCGGAAGGGATTAGTTAAGGAGCTTTACTGAACTAAATCTTCTGTTTTCTTAGCCATAATTTTTTTTAACTTTATGACTTGAGGCTTTATTTTTGCCTCATTTGGTTGCTGCTACTGAATTTTTGGCTTTGTGTGTGTGTGTGTGTGTGTGTGTGCGTGCGCGTGCGCGCGCGTGCTTTCCCCCCTTTCTCTCAACCAAAGGGAAATGACTTTATCATGTTTTATATGGTTGTTGAAAAAAAATACAGAAATATATAAAGTGTGTCCTCTAGTAACTTCACTGCCTCTGCCCTTGACAATTATTGGTAATAGTCGTTAATAGTTTTGGTGTATGGACTACCACACTGTCTAAATGTACATATATGGGTTGGATTCCTAAATTTTTAATTTCTTTCTAAAAAAGAATCATACTGTATAAATGTTAAGTGAAAAAAAGAAAGAAAAGAACTTTAAAAACTCAGTAATACAGACAATCCCATAGATAATGAGCAAAAGATTTGAATAGACATTTCACCAAAGATAATATACAGATGTCAAATAATCACCTGAAAAGATGCCCAACATCATTAGTCATTAAAGAAATGCAAATTAAAATCACAATAAGATACTACCATATGCCCACTAGAATGGCTAAAATTAAAAAGACTGACCATATCAATTGTTGGTAAGGATGTAGAACAACTGGAATTCTTATACACTGCTGGTAGGAATGTACAATGGTGCAGCCACTTTGAAAAACAGTTTAGCAGTGTCTTAAAAAGTGCAGTGTGCACCTACCTTGTGATTAAACCATTCCATTCCTAGGTATTGACTCAAGAGAAGTGAAAGCATATGTCTGTACAAAGACTTGCACATGAATGTTTATAGTAGCTTTATTTGTAATAGCCAAAACCTGGAAACAACCCAAATGTCCAACAACAGGTGAGTGGATAAACTGTGGTTTGTTTATACAATAGAATACCACTCAGCAATGGAAAGGAATGAACTATTGATACATGCAACAATATGGATGAATCTCAAAATAATTATTCTGGGTGAAAGAAGCCAAACCAAAAAGGAATACATACTGTATGATTCTGTTTTTATAAAATTCTAGAAAATGCAAACTAATTTTTATTGACAGAAAGCAGATCAGCATTTGCCTGGGGACAGGGGCAAGGAGGAAGGAAGGGATTAGAAAGGGACAGGAGGAAACTTTTGGGAGTGATAGATATGTTCATTAACTTAATGGTGGTGATGGTTTCACAGGTATATACATATGTCAAAACTCCTCAGGTTGTACACTTAAACATGTGCAGTTTATGTCAGTTATAACTCAAGGTATAAAAGAAAAAAAAATTGTAGAAAAATATAACATGGACATCTTTCTGTGTCAGCACCAAGGGCCTACTTCATTCTTTTTGATATCTCTATAGTATTTCATTGTATGTATGTACTGTGATTTTATCCACACAGCCTTAGGTGGGTGACTCATCTGTTCCAGGTGATGAGGCCCCCTTTATTCTTTGTGGATAAGGATAAGAATGGCTTTTATTTGCTGAACCTGATTAACACATCTGACATCATCGGTCAGAATGTAATTCTGAAACCTACTGCTTCTGGCTGTCTGTGACCTCTTGTCTCATTGGACCAGAAGACTCTTATTTATCCTAAACATGGAAACAGATTAAGTGACCATAAATGATTTTTTCCGTAAAATTATGGAGCCTCAGAGATAATTTAATTCAACCCCCTTATTTTTGCAGAAAAGAAAGCAGGATAAGTGATTTACCTGAGATCACACAGATAGTTAGAGCCCAGGGCTCCCATCTCTTAGTCTATTTTTTACTGCACAGATGTCAAATAATTGCTTTTTTGCCCTAGGGTTGTTTGTATCAGCTCTGGATCAGTACGTATTAATCTTTAGGAAAAAAATACAAGCAAAAACACTCTCCATGGGCCATTGTTAAAACTACCTCTCTAGAGGAATGGTTCCACTTGTGGTTCTTTCTTCTTTGGAGCAAAGGGGGAAAAAGAATGATTCTAAAGTAAAAAATGAAATAAAACCCCCTGCTGTGTCTTATATTATAAGGCTAATATGTCTCTCAAGGAATGACCACCATTTCAGCTCTTGTATGTCCTGGGATTTCACCCCTGCTGTCTGTTTTCACAGAACTATCTCAAACATCATGTGGCAACTTGGACAGTTTATTCTTTACTGGCTAAGACATTATTGATTTTGGTTACCTCATTCTTTGTTCGTTTATTTGTTTGACAAATATCTAGGAATGCCTACTATGTGCCTGGCATTGTTTTAGGCACTGGGATACACTGGTGAATACAAAAAGGTCCCTTGCTTGTGGGGCTTAGATTTGGGGGATAAAGGACACAGAAAGTAAATAATCAAGTAAATATGTAATATGTTAGATGTTGAGAGTGCTATGGAGAAAATTAAGTAAACCTAAGATATAGGGAGTGCCAGGAATGCATGTGTGTACATATGCTGTTTTCTTTAGGATAGCCAGGGTAAGTCTCTATAATAAGGTGACATTTGAGCAAAGATATGAAGCAAATGAAGGAGCAAACCCTGAGGATACCTGGGGAAAGAGCATTGTAGGCAGAGAAAGCAGCAGGTATAAAGGTGAGTTTGTGTTTGGCACTTTTGACTAATCTGGAACTGAGTGAGCAAGGCGGGATCGGGGGAGATGAGGACAGAGATGGGGTGAGAAGCAGATCATGTAAGACTTTGGTGGCACTTGTAAGGACTCTGTCTTTTACTCTGAGTGAGAAGGATGGCTCTGAACAACACAAGCTTATTTTTTCTTCTTTTTAAAAATTGAGGTAAAATTCACATAGCATAAAATCATCATTTTAACAATTTTAAAGTGTACAATTCTGTGGCCATTAGTACTTTCAGAATGTTGTGCCATCACCACTATCTAATTTCAGAACATTTTCATCATCCCAAAAAGACACCCTACCCATTAAGCAGTCACTTTCCATTTCTCCCAGCCCCTAATCTGCTTTCTGTCTCTTTGGATTTGCCTGTTCTGGACCTTTCATATAAATGCAGTCATACAATATGTGGTCTTTTTTGTCTGGCTTCTTTCACTTAACATAATGTTTTCAGGGTTCAACCATGTTGCAGGATGTATTAATGTCAGAACTTAAATCCCTTCAATGGATGAATAATATTGCATCATATGGATATACCACATTTTGTTTATTTAGTCATCCATTGATGGGCATTTGGGTTGTTTCTACCTTTTGGCTATTAGGAATAATGGTGCTATGAACATTCATGTAAAAGTTTTTGTGTGGACATATGTTTTTCAGTTCTCTTGGGTATGTACTTTGGAGTGGAATTGCTGGGTCATATGGTAATTCTATGCCTGATTTATATTTTAAAGGCTCATTTTGGCTGTTGTGTTGTGGATAGATTGTATGGGGACAAGGAAAGAAGGAGGGAGATTTGTTAGGAGGCTATTGCAACCACCCAGGAGCTAGATGATGGTGATTTGGACCAGAGTAATGGCAGTGGAGGGGGTAAGAGTGGATCAGATTCTAGATATACATTGAAGTTAGAGCCAAGAGGATTTGCTGACAGATTTGATTTGTATTGTGAGAGAAAAGAAAGGAGTCAAGGATGATTTTTAAGATTTTTGACCTGAGAAATGAAAGGGAAAGGAGTTGCCATTTGATGAGACTGAGGGAAGAGCAGGTTTAGGGGAGGATTAGGGCTTTGGTTTGGGGCTTGCTGTGTTTGGGACATCCAAGTGGAGACATTGAGTAGGCCGTTGGAAAAACAAGTCTGGAGTTTGAGTAAGAGATAAATTTGAATTATTAGTTTATAGAGGATATTTAAAGCCATGAGACTAGATGAGATCATTTAGGGATAATTCTAGGTAGAGAAGAGAAGCAGCCCAAGGAAGAAGCCTGGACACAATCCAAAGATTAGAGGTCTGGGAGAGGAGGAGGGACCAGGAAAGGAGATGGAGAAGGAGCAGCCGGTGAGGTTGCAGGAGGAAACCAGGAGAGTGTGGTGTCCAAGGAGCCAAGGGACATTATTTGAGATACTTGAGGATGAATGATTTTTTTTCTTTTCCTGCTATTCTCACTAATTCTTTGAGGTAAGGGGTCCAGGAAGAGTGTCCTTCCCTTTAGAGATGAAGACTGCCACTTTGAATGCCCAGGTTTATCCTTTATTAAGGTGATTAAGCTGAAAAGAATTCTGGTTTTTCTGAATACTGTCTTCTAGACGTACTGCTTATTTATGGATATACCTAAGCCCCACTGAGGGCATTTATGCAGGAATTCAGTCACCAAATATTTGAGTGCCTACTCTATGCTAGTTTCTCTTCTAGGCATTGGGAACACAGCAGTGAACAAGCTATGTGGTCACTGATCTCATGGAACTCGGTCTAATAGAGGCAAAAGACATTAAACAAATCATTTGTTTAAATTATTGAACAAATTAAATAATTTGATTAAAAGATGTAAACAAATAGTTACATATGTGATGAATGCTACCAAGAAATCAGGATGCTTTGGGAGCACAAAGGAAGGTTACTAATCCAGACGTCGGGTGGGGGCATGGTTGGAGAGATCTGGAGGAATTGACATATAAGGAGAGACTTGAAGATGGAGTAGATTTAGCCTGGTGAAGAAAAGTGGCTATTGTGCAGAGAACATCCCAGGCAGACAAAAGAGGGATGAGGGAGAGCTTTGGGATATTCAGGGAACCAAAAGAACTTCATCTTTCTGAAATGTAAAGTGTGAGGAGGCGTGGAGGGTGAGGGATGAGGCTGGAGAGGTGAGCAGGGGCCAAATCATAAGGATTTTCTTGCTGCGTTAAGGAGTTTGAACTCAATCCCAACAGCAATGGGGAGTCACTGAAGAGTTTTAAAAGTGTACTCAGCTGGGTGCAGTGGTACACACCTGTAGTCCCAGTTACTCAGGAAGCTAAGGTGGGAGGATTGCTTGAGCCCAGGAGTCCCAGGCTGTAGTGTACTCTGATCGCATCCGTGAATAGCCCCTGCACTCCAGCCTGGGCAACATAGCAAGATCCGTCTCTAAAAGTAAATAAATAAATACTTTCTTAAAAAAAAAGTGTACTCATATTTATTTTAGAAAGATCACTCAGGCTACCATTGTGAATGGGTTGGAAGGAGGCCTGACTAGAGGTAGGAGAGCCCACTTCCTTTAAATGTTGGTTCTTGGTTTGTGTCGTAGCGTGCCGTTTGAAGTGCCAAAGCTGAAAAGTGGAAGGAGTGCCCTGGAGGCTGAGAGTGAGAGTCTGGATAGTTTCACAGCTGACTCAGATAGCATCTCCAGGTGAGGTCCCCCCATTTTCCTCACCTCTGTTCGACCCAAGTTCCTGTCTTGTTTTCTAGCATCAGGATGCAGGGCTTCTGTGTCTTCAGGGGTCCTGATTTCTGTTCTCAGAAAATCAAATGAAGTATTTTCTCTGACCTCACCAGAAGTCTTTCAGTAGCACTTCTACTGATTTGGCTCTGAGCACAGAGCATGTTCACTTCCCCAGGCTGCTGCACATTGGAGGATTCTTCCTAGTCCAGCAGCAACTGGTGCTGCTGTCCCTTAGGAATGGGGGTGTGAGTGTTTGTGTTCGTGCAAAGTTGTCTATCCGATGTTCTGCATTCCTTCAAGGTAAATCAGATGTGAAGTAGACCTTCCAGATTTGGTTACTATGATGATCCTAAGCCAATGGCTCTCCTTCTGTAGAGCTTTGGTCCCTGGGTAGAAGGGAAAGGGGAGGAGGTGACATAGTTATAACTTTTGAATCTACCTCCAGGAGAGACTCTCTGGATAAATGTGGCCTCTTTCCAGAATGGAAGAAGATGTCTGCCCCCAAATCTCAAGTAGAAAAGGTAAGCTTCAGGTTACTGATCAGTCTGCCTGCCTGTGTGCTTTCCCTCTCTCCTTTTCCTCCCTTCCTTTCTCCCTCCTCTCTGCTTCTCTCTCTCCCTTCCTTTCTTATCTTTTCTTTTTTTTCTTTTCTCCTTCCTTCCTTCCTTCCTAGGCAGAATTTAAATGAGAAATTCAACTAAACTGAAATTTCAGTTCAGATTCACTTGAGAACATTTTCTAACGTTTTGGTCGAAATATGTGAGAAAATAGGTTTTGTACTACTTCTAGGCATTTAATCTTTCCTTTAAGTTTGTCATAGTTTGGCGAAAATCTGAGCCTTATTCTTCTTAAGGCTATCCTTCCTTACTCACTCCTTCCACCTACCCATCTGTCCTTTTTCCATTTCCTTGCCCTATTCCTTCCTAGGAAACTCAGCCTGGGGGTCAAAATGTGGTGTCTGTCGATGAGGGTGAAATGATATTCAAGAAGAACACCAGAAAAATCCTCAGGCCTTCAGGTAGCTGGTTTCCCTTCATGGCCTTTTGGGACTGAAGTTCTGAGTACACTTGATGGGCTCTTGGTATGAAAAATAGGTCTCTGTTGATTTGGGTTTTTGGTCTTCCACTCAGAATACACTAAATCTGTGATAGATCTTCGCCCAGAGGATATGGGGCATGAAAGTGGCTCCTTGGGAGACAGAAGCAAATCTGTCCCAGGCCTCACTGTGGATATGGTAAGTACCCTTGTATTTCACTTGGTCACTGTATGAAATTTTATTTATCTAGAGTTGGCTTTAGTACCTGATACTCTGAATCAACCTGTTTAATTCTTTAAGAGAAGGCAGCATGAATCTTGATTCCCCCAAATTTCTAAAGTAAATCTGCTTCCCGATTGGCTTAAAGGAAAGGACTGTCTTTGCTGTCTCTTTTATTTTCTAACACATTGGTGGATATATGGTTGGGGTCTCAAATAAATACTTCTTTTGATTAAAATGTAAAGAGATAGCTGGGTTAGGGCAGTCAAATGGGAAAGAGTTGTATTAATAGCTCCTATGAAAAACGTTAAATATTCTTATTCTTTTGAGATATGAGGAAGATGGTTGGAATAAAGCTGGGAAGCCTGACATGGGGAGACGTATAAAAATAAGGATATGTGCATACATATAACATGACACCTCAGAGCTTGGCAACGATTATGCTTTCCACTAAAGGAAAGATATTAGTCTTTGAAGCTTTTCCTATTTTTATTAACTCTGAATCTATATTTATTGCTCCAGGAAGAGGAAGAGGAGGAGGAGGAGGAGGAAGAAGAAGAAGAAGACATTGACCACCTAGTGAAGTTGCATCGCCAGAAGCTAGCTAGAAGCAGCATGCAAAGTGGCTCCTCCATGGTAAGTTCTATTAGTTCTGAGATTATAGACACCTTGGGGTACCAGGAAGAAAAAAAGTGTCTCTCTAGAGCAGATTCAGGACATGACCTGGGGAAATCATCCTAGTTATTCTTTCCAGGTAAGTGGGATGTATTTGTTTGTTTTTATCCTCAATTTGGACAGTAGGTGCTTAGTGTACATTTAGGTGACTTCCTGAGCCTCTGCCCTGGAGATTATTACATTAGGTAATTAGGGCTGGGGACATTCTTAATCACAGCTTTGTGAACAATGACCATAATTCCTTCCCTTAAGAGGTACCCAGGCTATGAAGTGAGCAAGATCAGATTTTTTTCATCATAGCCTTGTCCAAATTCTCATATTAAAGGAAAATGAGTGTCATGAGAGGGGCTCCTCTGGAAGGATTAATTGGCATCAGGGTACAGTTAAGGGTCAGCAATAGTAGTCAGAATCACGAAGTTAAAGGGACATTTAAGAATCAGGGCCTACTTCTGTCATAAGTATGAAGATTGATATTTAGGGGAAACACAGTGAGGAACAAGGGTGACTAGGGTTTGTTCACACTCACACACAGGAAGAGAATGTTGGCTTGTACAGCTGATTACTACCAGAAAGGAAAGTGCCTTTTCACTTCTGGTGGTGTTTCCCATCCACTCCCAGTTCTGGCCCAATCTCTTTTATCTGTACGTCTTGATAGAGATAAGATGGATAAAAGAAATCCACAGACAATTAAGGCACCTTGTTTTAATTAGTAACTAACCCCTTCTAGCCAATGTTTTAGCACACATAGCAAATATGAAAAATGGACTTACCTATACCTTACCTGTTTACTCCTTGCCCGCCTCCTGGGGAAGGCAAAAATTAACACGAAAATGTGTAAAAAGAGGGGAAGAAGAGAAGCTAAGAGCCTAGGTGAGCCATGTGCTGATTTATTGACATGAACAATTGTCAGTGTGCTGGTAGCCCTGTCTTATCCTCTGGGTCAAGGACAGTTGGCTGCACTGGCTTGTTGTAGGGGCTCCTGAAACTTTTGTTTTGTTCCGTGATTGTGGCTTTATCATGAAGAAAGATGTGAGCAATGTGGGCGGGGGAGTGTGCCTTCCCCAGATGTTTGTGGGTGCTTTATCTTCAGAGTACGATCGGCAGCATGATGAGCATCTATAGTGAAGCTGGTGATTTCGGGAACATTTTTGTGACTGGCAAGATTGCCTTTTCCCTGAAGTATGAGCAACAAACACAGACTCTGGTCATCCACATGAAGGCGTGCCACCAGCTGGCCTATGCTGACGAAGGCAAGAAGCGCTCTAACCCGTGAGTGCTTCTGGAACCTGACTGATGCTCTGAGACCAGAGACCAGACCCTGGCATGTGTCTAGGCACTCTTGAACAGAACTTATCACTTTCCAGGAGGCAGGGGGAGGGAGGGGTGATGTAGGAAAGGGACCGGGATTGGGAAAAAGCAAAAATGGTGTGTGTCTAAGAGGGCTTGATGGGACATTTTTGACATTGCATTTCTCCATAGCATGTTTATATGGAGAGCAGGGAAGTGGTGAATGGGCTTGAGAAAGGACAGCAAACTACTCAGTACTTTCTTTGCTTTCTAGATATGTGAAGACTTATCTTCTGCCTGACAAGTCCCGCCAAGGAAAAAGAAAAACCAGCATCAAGCGAGACACTATCAATCCACTATATGATGAGATCCTCAGGGTAAGTATTTAGACCCCGAGGGTAAGAGAACTTGTTCTGTCTTGTGCCCTAAACTGTAGCTATTCCTCTGCAACATGGCCGTGTGACATGGGTTTCAGTGGGCCATGTCTGTGTCTGAGGATTCACTCTGGGTGTCTGTTCACATCCCAACCTCCCAGAGAAGAGAACAAAGGTGATATGGCTTTCCCGGATTGTTGTGAAGTTGGAGATTCACGTGGCCACAAATCTGATTTTAAAAAGCCATTTGAGATAAGAAGTCTCCTTGGCAGTTCTTTTTGGAGTTTCCAGTGTTCTCTCACCCACTCAAGAAAAAATTAATGAATTTCCTAGGCCCCCCCTATGGAATATGGTAGGTTTTTGTGAAATGGGGTAAGTTGAGGAAACTCAAAGTGCTTAAGGACTAAAGTAATTGGCATTCAGAGCTGTGGACTTTGGGTACGGTTGCTCAGATTTTAGAATAATCTTTTCTGAGGAATTACCACTAACTAATCATCTTGGGCTTCTACTTTCCCTTCACAGTATGAGATCCCAGAGTCTCTCCTGGCCCAGAGGACCTTGCAGTTCTCGGTGTGGCATCATGGTCGTTTTGGCAGAAACACTTTCCTTGGAGAGGCAGAGGTCCAGATGGATTCCTGGAAGCTTGATAAGAAACTGGATCATTGCCTCCCTTTACATGGAAAGGTAGTCTGCTTTAACGACTCCTTCCGCAGCTTGGATGTGAGGTAGAATTGTCTGCAGTAGCCTCTGCTGGTCTCTATTGGTAGTGTCTTTGAATGTAGTCTTCTGTAGAGTTCTAGCGCACCCTGCTGGGGTTTCTGAGTTTGACAGCAATTTCAGAGGGACTTGTATGTCAAGTGTGAGTTCTGTGTAAACCAGGCAAAGTATGAAGCCATGGTTTTGCTTCAAAAAGTTTTCCATATGTGTGCCAAGCTTTGCCTCCTAACCTTCCAGAATCTGGGTGTATCCTGACATCCTAACTTTCACCTCTTCTCCAAGCTAACATTCTGACTCTGGGTGTATCCTAAACTGCACTCCTTTTCCCTTTTTTTTTGGACACAGAGTCTCGCTCATTCGCCTGGGCCAGAGTGCCATGGCGTCAGCCTAGCTCACAGCAACTTCTGGCTCCTGGGCTCAAGCGATCCTCCTGCCTCAGCCTCCCGAGTAGCTGGCAACAGGCCGAGCCCATGCCTGGCTATTCTTCTCTATTTTAGTCAGACAGGGTCTCACTCTTGCTCAGGGCTCAGGCTATTGTCTTGAATCTCTGAGCTCAAGGTCTCCCTCTCGGCTCCCAGAGCGCTAGGATTACAAATGTGAGCCTGGCCTGTACTCCTTTTCCAAGCTAACCTTCTCACTAAAGAAGTGGGAACTAAAGCAATTAAAAGAGCTCCAATTGCTGTACTTTTGCTTACACAAGCCAGGGAAGATTTCACTTTGGAGATGGCACCTCAGGCAAGAGTATAGCAATGTGGCAAAATGTGCCTGGGATTAGAATCCTGGTTCTGTCACTTGCCAGCTAGGTGAGTCACCTAACTTCTGTGAGCCTTAGTTTCTTCATCTATAAAATAGAGATGACAATAATTTTCCTCTTTTGCAGGGTTGTATACAAAGTACCAGTCAGTGACTGGCACATATGGACATTCAATAGGTTACTGTCATTCTGGTAAAGATGAAATTGCTAAAACAGAAGACTTAGCAACTTCTTGGTTATCAGAAATCAGACAGGCAACTTGTTAAATTTTTAACTAGCAATGTATGTTTTTAACACACATGGTACATAGAATATCTATGGGAAGATAGACAAGAAACTAGTAATGGTGGCTGCCTCTAGGAAGAGAAACTGAGGGGGAAGGGAGATTTAGTTTTCTCTGTATGCCCTTTTCTTAACATTTGAACTTTTTACCATGTTAAGAAAAGCATAAGAGGATTTATGTGCACATGGTGCAAAATTAAAACAACATAAAGTGTATAAAAAGAAAAGTAGGTTCCGTTTCTTAGGAATAACCACTGTTATCAATGCTTGGATGTCCTTCTGGAAATTTTGTATTAAGCAGCACAGATATACATCTATGGATTTATATATGTTCTCCTTTTTATACAAATAGGCTCACATGAACCTCATTGTTTATACATATCTTGATTTTTTTCATTTAACAATTTATCATGGACATACTTTTATGCTATCACTTACAGATCTATCTCATTTTAATTGCTGCATACTGTTCCTTCATGTGCCTGTATTATTTACCATTCCCCCACTAATGGGCATTTAAATTGTTTATATATTTTTTTGCTCTTAAAACTGTACTGTATCATATCTTGGTCTTCTCTTGTGAATGTAACTGTCAGAGAAATTCCTGGTGGTGGAATTGCTGAGTCAATATTGGAAATATGCATCTAATATTTTGATAGCAATTACTCTCCAAAAAAACAGTGACAGCATTAAATTTGTCCCTTTAAATTCTAATAAAAACAGGAATTCATTTGATGGACACAGTAGGGTGACTGTAGTTAATAACATATTATATATTTCAAAATAGCTAGAAGAGAAGATTGGAAATGTTCCCAATACAAAGATATGATAAATGTTCAAGGTGATGGATATCCTAAATACTCTTGACTTGGTCATTATACATTGTATGCATGTATCAAAATATCACATATACCCCCATAAATATGTACAAATATTATATATCAATAAAAACAAACAGGAAAGCAATTATTACCAAAGCATAACATCTTATTAGAAACTTAGAATTTCTTAACCCTTTGGCACCCCAGTCATTCTCTCAGGGGCCTACAGTTGATATAATTATATTAGAAATGTCACTGTAAACCATCATGAACTACTGCTAATTAAATGGTTTTACATAAGAGAAGAAACTGCATTGAAATGGAAGTATTTAGTCTTTGCATATATTTTGAGCCAGAATGAAAATGTGCTACTGAAACAATTATGCCAGTTTCTACCTAATGCTAAACTCCAATTTTTAAGAGTCCACTGAAGTTCACAGTCTAAAAATTAATAAATTATATAGACATTTTATAAACAATACAAAAGACCATTCCTACATATATATTTCAACATAAAACCTTCTATATCGTTCCTGACTTTTTCTTTTTGCCTTAGCAATGTATTTGCTCTCATTCAGTTTTCTCTTGCCTGCATCCACCTCCTGATTCTTTTGTCTCTCTTCCATATACTAAACTTAGTGTGTTCTGGGTGTGTGTCACATTGATCCGAACCTGTGGGGATTATGCTTTCCTGGCATCGGTATGGTCAGTGGTGAGGGCCTAGGTTGGAGGTACCCCAGTGAACACAGGCAGGTGAAGGGGCACCTCTAGTCTGCACCAGCTCATGCTCTGGATACCAAAGCATAAAGAATAGAGTCACACAGAGAGAGCCAATAGAGTGAAGCAATTCTGCCACCCAAAGCCAAAAATGATAGGCCACTTGCTGTTCATCCCAGATGTGCATCAGTTCACTCTTACATTCATTCAGTAAATACTTGTGGAGCACCTACTGTGTGCCAGGTACTTTGCTAAGTATTCGGCATACTAGGATGAACAAAAATAGGCTTGATTCCTATCTTCCTGGCACTTAGATTCTAGTGGTACAGACAGACATTAATCAAAAATAACCAAAGTAAATGTAAAATTAAAAATTGTGGCATATTCAAATCCGTATAACAGAGTTCCACTCCACCTGGCCCTCAAATCTTTGCAAGCCCTCTTTTAAAAAATACTTTTTATTTTAAAAAATCATACAAATGATATTTGCCATTCTCATAAAAAAAGACACTATACATGTTAATATAGAATAAAAGGTGAAAGCTCTCTTTCCTTTCCCCATTCTGTTTCCCTCCCTAGAGGAAACACGTGTTAAGTTTGTCTCTATCTTGGGTTTTTCTGGGTAGTGTAGTATAGTGATTAAAAGCATAGACTCTGGAATGAGTCTGGCTGAATTTGAATCCTGGCTGTGCCAATTACTAATTGTGTGACCTTGAGCAAGTTACTTAACCTCTCTGTTCCTCTGTTCCATAACCTGTAAAATGGGGATAATAGTACCTATCTCATAGGGACTATCTTGAGGATTAAACAAAATTATATACTTAAAGTACTTATAACAGTGCCTGGCACATAGTAAGTGCTATATACGTGATAATGATAATAATTGTTATTTGCATACATATATATTCACACGTGCAAATATGAATATATTTTAATATAAGTGGGATATTTTTTCTGCATCTTGCTTTGTTGACTTAACAATATATATCTTGGATATCTGTCCACGTCAGCATGTACAGATTCACTGCATTCTTTTTGATGACTGCATGCCATATGTCATATGAGGGCATTAAAGTTACTCATTTAACCCTTCCTATATTGATTGACATTTAGGTTGTTTCCACTTTTTGGCTATTGCTAACAATGCTGGTAGGAAGATTCTTCCTCATGGTGTCAGTCCTTTGTGAGTTTGTGTGGCAACCTTGCTGGAAGACCTTTGAGAGTATTTGGGATCTAGTAACTGTACCCCAAAGTAGCATAATGGTACATAATGCAGAAGACTTTTTGTTGGTTCTTTTGTATTTCCTTGTGAAGAAACTGCCTTGGAAACCTGTGGCTGCCATGGCTTAGGGACCCTGGATTGTATTCATAAGAAGAAGGATCCTGTTTTGGGGGGTAATTTTAGAATCTCCTCAGAGAAATGTCCCAACAGTTCCTGAGAAGCCTAGCTTGACCTGTTGGGTTTCCCTGTGTTTCAGATCAGTGCTGAGTCCCCGACTGGCTTGCCACCACACAAAGGCGAGTTGATGGTTTCATTGAAATACATCCCAGCCTCCAAACTCCCTGTTGGAGGTGACCGGAAAAAGAGTGAGTTTTCTTTGGGGCCCTGGATTTAGCTCTTAGTCTTCTGCACAAGATTTATGTGAGGCCGGTGCTAGCTACTGACTAGTACTGTTGGAGGGACCAGATTGGAATGCTCCCTGAATCTTCTAGGGAATATTCCTTTACTAAGGAAGCCTTTTCTGCATTTTTCAACCAGAAGGGACTGCCTGAGGATTGGTATTCCTTTTTTTTAAGCTATTAAAGTGACTTGGTCTTGGTCCAACTGTAGCAAGCTACTAACATGGCAGAAGAGAACAGAAGCTTTGGGGCTGAAAAGGGTAGTTGGAAAGGGTGGTAAAGTGTTAGGGACAGGAAGATGAAGGCTGAGGAAGTGTAATTCAACATGCCAGGCACTGTGTTAGTGACTATGGATATGTAAATGAGCGAGGCATGATATTTGCTCTCCCTTGAGGAACTTAAGTTTTTGCAAAAAAGACAGTCACGTGCTAAAAGGACACATATAGCAGTGATGAATTCTGTCTGGTTACATTTGGGAGAGCTTTGAAGAGGAAGTAACATTGAAACCGGACCTTAAGACTTTACCAGGAAGAAAAGGAGGAGGATGGGGAGAGAAGAGCATTTCCAGAAGAGGGGATAGCACGAGCAAAGGTTTTAAAATGGCATGGTAAATGTGGGGTTGTACGTGAGCATGGGAGAGTGAACCTCTTATATGAGTGGGGCTGGAGTTGTGGTATGCTATATGTGGGAGTGGGGCTGGAATTGGAGATGAGGCTGGAGCCCGACTGAACATGGCGTTGAACGCAACGGTAAGGAGTTTAACTTGACCCATTAGCAATGGGAAGCCAAAGTTCTTTTAAAAATATACCTTCAGCTCGGTGTAATCTAGAGGATTTGGGGAATCAATGAGTTCCCCAAGGAGTGTATGTAGAATGACTAGAGAAGAGAGGCAAGGATGAAACCCCAAGGAACAACAACATTTTAAAGAATGATGAGCGAAAGAAATGCTAGTGAAGTGGAGGGTTATCAGGAGAGAGAAATGCTAGGAGGGAGCTTCAAGAAGAAGGGGCAGGGGTTGTCAAGAGTACTGAAATACTACAGGGAGGTCAGGCCGGGTGAGGACTGAGAAGACATGGCTAATGGGCATTAGATTGCATTTTCAGTGGATTAGTGGAAGCAGAAACCAGATTTTACTAGGAACTAGGCTGAGTGAATTAGGCAAAGAAGTAGAGGTGGTGAGAATGGACTTTTCTTTTTTCCCCGGAGTAATTGATGGTGAGAGGAAGGAGAGACATGGAGAAGTTTGAAGAAGAGATAAAGTCTAAGGGAGGTTTTCTTTGAAAAGGATTTTTTATTAAAAAAAGAGTTGAGATTAGCATATATTTAGACTGAGGAGAAGGGATTAGTGGAGAAGAAGATCTTGAAAATGGGAGGTGGGGGTTGAAATTGACACGATGCCTGCTAAGTCCCGTGAAGTGGGAGTGGAATCAAGAACTCAAGTGGAGGAGTTCCCTCTTTTTTAATCATTCAACAAATATCAGGCAACTTTATATCTCTAAGTCTCAATTTTCTCATCTACAAAATGAGGAAAATAATAGTGTGTATCTCGTAGGGTTGTTTTGAGAATTAAATGCTTAACGAGGTACCTGGCACATAGCCAGTTTTCAATAAGCATTTATTGCTATTGTTGTTATTAATTGAGTGCCTATTGCTTACTGTTGGGCACTGTGCTAGGTACTGAGGATACAAGTCAGGCATGGCTATGGAGTTTGCTGCCTTTAGGAGCAAGGAAAGGAAGTGTTCTATAGATAAAGCTCAAGATAAATCTGGAGGTATAGGGGCTCACTTGCTGTGGCTGAAATTCCTTACAGGTAAAGGTGGGGAAGGGGGAGAGCTCCAGGTGTGGATCAAAGAAGCCAAGAACCTGACGGCTGCCAAATCAGGAGGGACTTCAGACAGCTTTGTCAAGGGGTGAGTCCCTGGACCAGCACCAAACTAACCAGTTTCAGGACAAGAGAGCTTAGAGAAGAACCCAATTTAATCTTTCTCTGTGGCTGTTATCCTGTGTGTCCTACCACCCCCAGCAATCAACTTTATTCCTGAAATTAGGTAATGGCAAAACCTCCACCACCACCTCTGCGCTGGTCTGAGCTCAGTTTGGACTGGGCTGTAGTGTTGATATCCAAAGAGGAGGGTGGTACACAGATAGGTTCTGACTTTTCTCTGACTCACACTCTTAATTAATCCTGGGTAAAAATATGTGTCTGTTGATTGTTTAGATTTGGGAAATCAGGGTTTTGTTCCCCACAATTTTTAAGCAAGGCTACCTATCCCTAAATTATAGATTACCCACTAACTTAAGTTTTCTGACAAATCGTGATTAGCTAAGCCTATAAATATAACTATTGGTTCTATTTAAAGAGAAACTTGCCTAGTAGAAATGGAACCAAATATTTAAAACCCATTTTTGGTGGAGCACAGACAACAGTCTCACTAATAATATTATATTCATTTTCTCTCCAGGTTAAAGGAATTGAATCAGGTGAATGATCTAGTGGAGGTAGTAGGAACTCCGCTTCAGCAGATTCAAGGGCGGGGTGTGTGCACTAGGATTTGGGTGTTGACTCACATTCCTGGGCTAGGCCTGTGGCAGGGGAAGGGGGAATTTAGACATTGCCAGCTTTGAGTAGGCTGTTGATCACTCCCCACCCTCTGCCAGATACCTCCTTCCCATGAGGAACAAGGCCAGTAAGCGCAAAACTCCTGTGATGAAGAAGACCCTGAATCCCCACTACAACCATACATTTGTCTACAATGGTGTGAGGCTGGAAGATCTACAGCACATGTGCCTGGAACTGACTGTGTGGGACCGGGAGCCCCTGGCCAGCAATGACTTCCTGGGAGGAGTCAGGCTGGGTGTTGGCACTGGTGAGAGCCTCTCCCCCATCCTCACTTGTCTGAAAGGCCTCTTGTCTATTTCATTCCTGATACCACCCCCTTCCACATGTGCACACAGAGCTCCTCTGTGACAAGAGTTGTCTTCTTTCCTTTCAGTTAAAATTCAACAAATATTTATTGAGTGCCTACTATGTGCCAGGCCTAAGGGAAGGCTGAGCTCAGGCACTGCTGTGTGTACAGATAAATGTGACCCTGATTGCCAGGAACTCCATCATCTTCTCACTAAGAAAACCTACAAACCTACTTATATATCTGTACCTATACTTTTTATCTTCCATCCTTGCTAACAAACGCCAAGCTCGCTCCAAGTGTTCTGGACCACCTCCTCCCCGTCTCAGTGACCTCACTTCCGTAATCTGCATCTCTCAGTTTCATTCTCCCTGCCTATTGGAGGGGAATACAGATATGCTCTGGTATTTCCAATCTTATTAGATAAAAATAAACCTTCTCTTGACCACATGTCCCCCATCTGATTTCTTAAAAAGAATTGTCTTCACTTCCTCACCTCTATTTTAGTTCTCAATCCACTGTGATCTGGCTTCTGTCCCACTACTCTGCTGAGCAGTTGCTCCCGCCAAAGTGTTGTTCTCATCTCACTAGAATTTTCAGCACTATTTAACATAGTGGATCACTCACGCCCCTTTTCTTGGGACACTGAGCTCCTGTTGACTGATTCCCTTTTAACTCACTGCTCACCCCTTCTCAGTTTTCTTTGTGGGTTCCTCATTCTGTATCCCAACTCTAAATGTTGGCGCTTCTCAGGGCTTCATCTTGGATCCTCTTCTTTGTTCTCCCCACAGTCTCTGCATTCCTGTGGCCTTAAATACTACTTGTATATTAATAACCCACACAAAGCATTTAACACAAAGCATCTGAGTGATGTCTTTACACATGTAAGCCAGTTCATGTCAGTCTCCTGTTAAAGCCCTTCAGTAGCGTCTTACTGTACTAAGAAAACAATCCAAAGTTCTTACCATACCTACGGGCCCCTGTGTAAGCTGAGCCTTCTGTTCCTTCCAGTCCATCTCATATCACTCTTCTGCTTGCTCACTGTGCTCCAACCACAATGACTTTCTGCTCTCCAAATATACCAAGCTCATTTCTACTTCAGAACCTTTGCAATTATTATTCCGTGTCTGGAAAGCCTGGCTCCTTCCCATCCTTCCGGTCTCGACTCAAATGTCTCCTTCTCAGAGAGTCCCTCAGGTCATTCCATCTGCACAGTAGGTGCTGATCCAGGTACTACAAATCACCCTGTTTATTTACTTCATAACATTGATCTCACTCTCTGAAATACTCTTACTGGTTTGCTTCTGTATTTTCTGTCTTCCCTATTCAAATGTAAGCTGCCTGAGGGCAGGGACTTTCTCTGCTTTGTTTACTGCTGCATCTCCAGACCCTAGAAGAGTACCTGGCACACAGTAGGCACTCAATAAATGTTGAATAAATGAATGAATATGCAGGAGAATAGGAATGAGGCCACATACATTCCTAACTTTGGGCCTGGAGTCTGCAGCTAGAGAAAAAAGTGTTCAACTTTAAAAAAAATTTTTTTTAAGTCCGGTTGGCAATAACAGAAGGGTAATAGCTCTGGCTTGAGGTGTCAGACACCAGAGCTCTGTAACAGACTCAGGATAAGAAGTCTCTAGTGACTGTGTGTCATTTGGAGTCCCATTTCATCAGCGTGAAGTCTCTTGATAGAGTCTCAGGAGCACAGAAATATCTGTTCAGGATCAACAGGGAGCACTTCCCAGACTGCGGTCCCCATCAGCTTCTCTTCATAGCATACTGTCATTTATGGGGCGGCTACCCTTGCTGTGTAACCCATCTTCCCCGGTGGGCTGAGGAGTGGGGCCCCTGTTCAGCCTCCTCTGGTGTTTCTCCTCAGGGATCAGTAATGGGGAAGTGGTGGACTGGATGGACTCGACTGGGGAAGAAGTGAGCCTGTGGCAGAAGATGCGACAGTACCCAGGGTCTTGGGCAGAAGGGACTCTGCAGCTCCGTTCCTCGATGGCCAAGCAGAAGCTGGGTTTATGAGTCCCTGTCCTTCTCTGCAGGTCCAGCCCTGGCCAGGGCAAGTCAGAGGAAGCGAAGAAACCAAGAGCAAAGATTTCTAATTTAAAGTGTGTGTGTCATGTATGTGTGTGTACAAATGTGTATTTCTACAAATCTCATTATGCTAGCTAGAGTGATGCAGACTTGTTCCCCTTTTTAAAGCAGGCTCAGGAATAAGAGTCTCTTCAAAATGTTTTTATTTGTGCATAATCTAGTATATTTTCAGAGTACATTCTTTCTTATGTCTTTACGAGGTTTGATTAACTAACTTAAAAAAATCTTGCGAAACACCTTTTTCTCTTCTGTCTTGCTCTCCTTGTTCCTACTTCCCCAGGAAGCCCTGGCTACCTTTGGCATTGGTACCAGTCTGTGTTTCAAGGTGTGCCTGATTGGAGGCCAAGGCTCTGGGAAGCAAGGTTGGGTTACTAAAGACAGAGGGATATGGGAGAGAGGTGAGTGGTTCCTCTCCTTCCTCTCCAATGTATGCTTTTAACTCATTTTCTACCTTGATCAACTTCTGGAACTTGGCTTTTAACTTTTCTTGTTCTTAAGCAGTTTCCACCTTGTTTGGGTCTAATGCTTTTCTTTGAAATGCTAAGAAAATTCCCCAGCTTTTTCCAGTTCTAGACACCTTTACTAGACCTTTGGGGGACTCTTATAATGGAGCCACTTTCGAAAAGCACTTTAATTAGATAATGGCCTTTTGACTAAGTCATGAACATGCCCAGCGAGAGCTTTTAGCTGCTCCCAGAGGACCTGAGTGACTGAGGGTAAAGTGTCTCACAGCCCCTACTGAATTCTCTGTATTTTAAACTGATACAGCAGTTGTTGGAGAGAGAGTGCCTCGTTTCTCTAATGAAAGATGACACATCTTCACTCTCAGTGTAGCACATCTTTCTTAGTGTTTGTGTCTGGGGTGTGTTACCACACAGAATATGATCTGTATCCCACTGTGTCAGCCATAAGAGCCAAGTATTGTCTAAACTGGCGCAGTGTTTCTCCAGGCTGGAGATTGTGAGGGCTCCAAGAGAATGTAGACAGAGAATCTCCCAGTTATCCTGACTTCCCACCTGACATGGTTTCAATTCCTATTTTTGGTATTTGTTTCCTAAATGCGACCTCCATGTGTGGGTGTGGCGTTTTGAGGCTTTTCAAAGAAGGGTCTGGTGAGCTAAGTTTCATTTTCTGGTACTCACTGATCCAAATTGACCTTTTTATTCTTACAAGTGTATCCATACAATGTTGTGTGTAGAAGGAGTCTATACCAGAGAAGAAATCCCTTTTAATAGAGTCAGCTGCTACCTGATTTCCTGTAAGGCCACTGGATCAAGGGCAGCTATGGTGGTTTCTATTGTATGTGTGAGCTTGAATGGAGGAATGTTTTTAAAAGATTAATTTGGTGTGGATTGATACTGTAATGGAAGGTATAACTTGGGATCCTGGGCTGTAACTTGCTCTTTTGTTTCCCACCCCTGACATGTATGTGTGCTTCAATAAAGCTTTCTCACTCATCAAATGTTTGCATTTGTTAGTTCTCTAGATGCTTTTGTCTCTAATGTCCTGACTCACTGCTGCTTTTCCCATGGCTTGAAGGGTGAGAACCAAAGTGATAAAATGCTCTTCCTTAACCATCCTGTGCTGATTTGAACAAAATTTGCCTTTCCCCACATTGCTGCCTGAAACCTTTGCTGAGCTCTGATCCCCTGTCCTTTGTGTTTGGTGTCGAAGGAGAGAACTGAGAACCCATCTTAAAAGTGGTGCCACTTTTCTCTCTCTCAAGTACCAAGGGAACACCTCCTTTAGCTTTGTAGACCCTCCTGTGCTGGAGGAAGGAGAGAGATGTTCATACCTGAAGTGAGGGAAGACTTCCCTGCCATAAGCACTTCTTTCTGGATCCCTCAATTTCTCTGGGTGGTGGGGAATTTTCCCTTCACTCCTACTACCATTGTTTAGTTTTGAGAGAGAAATAACGCAGATACCAAATAAACCCATCTCAGAAATAAGACTGTGGGTTTCTAGGTAGAGCCCAAGCGATTGTTGACCTCTTGTGCAAAAGAACATTAATGTATATTGAATGCCCTTTTGATATATATTGAATGTACAAGGCTTTATATATTATTGCTTTAATTTCTCCAACCACTTTATGAAGTAGGAGATCTTCCCTTTTTACAGATGAGGAAACTCAAGCCCACTGTCATGTGACAGGGTTGGGATTTCAACCAAAGTCTGACTCTACTGCACCATGCCGCCTCCTGTGAGAATGATGTGTGTGTTACGGGCACGGAGTCAAAGGAAGGGGTGACTCATCTCTTAGTTGAGTCCTAAAGAAATAAGTTTAATTTATAAAGTAGGACAATCAGAATTCTTTGGGTATTACCTAGCCAGCTTAGTGACTGTATAGCTTGTGTGTGTGTGTGTGTGTGTGTGTGTGTGTGTGTGAGAGAGAGAGAGAGAGAGTAGGATGGAGCAGAGGGAGGGGTGGGGGAAGGGAAGACAGAGTGGGGGAGTGTGGCAGGGGGTAAAAGTGGGGGCAGAGGGGCACAGAGAGAGAGAAACAGAGATATATACAGGGTCGGGGTCTGGCTAGTCCCTTTGGGTCTGGCTGTGGGCCTGATTCTGCTGCCGTCCCTTTCCCCTACTTTAGGACTTGGGATTTCTTGCATCATCATCTACAAAGGACTACAAAGGAGATTACAGTAAAACCTTACTTAAAGAAAGCAAGGCTGACTTGCCTTGACTATTGAAAATGAAACAAAAGATCCTCAGTTATTTTAAGCTTGAGGAGCATTTATATGCAAGAGTCAGGCCCAGGTGGGAACTCTGTTCAGGGGGTAGTGGGCCTCCTGTGTTTGGGCCTTGGACCTGCTAGCATGTCCTGGCATGCCACTTGACGTGTCAGTGATAAAGACAGGGAAGGGCATTCTTCTTGCCCAACCTGGAATCTTTGCCTTTGGAACCACAGACCTGGTCTGTCCAGAGATTTCCCACCTGAACTTACTGTATTTTGCCTTCTGCCCATAACTTGCCTCCTGCCTCTCATAGCTCCTGTATTTCCCTGGAGAGAAGAGGGATGAGAGACCTTTTTGCTCCAAGTTTGATCATTTCTCCGTGTTTCATTCTATCCTGCAACTGCCTAACTTTTTATTTTGCATTTTAAAAATGAGATTTCCACTGAAACCCCAGTGGAAACAGCTTCTGTCTGACTCACTGCTATCCTCACATGCTCTGGGCTCATGATTTATGTCACATCGCTGTGCTTTAAAGAGTGAATTTTCTTGGGTTGAGAGCCTTTCATTTCCCTCTCTCCTCCTGGGCCCACTCTGAGTTTTGTGTCTGAGTAGGATTATAAAACATGGAATCTTTCTCCTAGCTTAGAGCTTTCAGCTCTCTTTAAATGGAAAGTAGAAAAAGAAGTAGGGGCAGTATGGCATGTTGTCTAAAAACATTGCCTCTGGAACCAGGCTGCTGGTGTTTAAATCCTGACTGCACTTATTAGCTGCCTGATCTTGTAACAGAGTAGTCACCCCTCCTCCCATAGATATGGAAGGGAAATAGCTTTTGGTAACAATCTTAGGCAAATTGCCTAGCTTCGCTGAGCTTCAATCCCCTCACCTGTAAAATGGGGCTAGTACCTATCTTATAGGGTTCTTGTGAAGACTTCAATCGATAGAGCACTTCAAATGGCACCTGGCACATAGTGAGTGCTCAAGCCTCCCCACTCAGCCTGCTGCCTTCTCCCCTCTAGTCTTCCACTGATCACCTCCTGGGTAAAGCTGAAGGAAGAAGGCTGCTAAGTCTTCGCTATGACTCTGGGTTCCATGAGTATATACAAGAAGGTAAGAGGGAGAACACTTTTCTTTTAAACCGTGGCACACCATTGAGTGGGACTGAAGTCAGAGCAGGGATCTGTGTGTGGCTCTACTTTATGACAGCCAGAGCTCAAATTTACTTTCAGGCCTGGTTCTTAAGGCTTGACTTTGTGCTGCTGTAGCTCTTGCCCCATGACCTGCGGTGGTGGTTTTGAAGTCTCCTAGATAACAGGCTGGGGTCTCCTCTGAGGAAGGGACAGCACTGTTTGCATTTTGCTATGGGAAGCGGAGGCCTCAGGAAGAAGGGGTCCTTGCCCATAAGCCAGCTGGAGGGGCCAGGAGAGAGCATTCTGCTTTGACTAGATTGGTCTTCCCAAGCTTCCTCCCATTGCAGCATTTTCCTAACTCTTAAGTGAAGCAATGGTTCAGATAACATTAGAAGCCCAGTGCTCGGGAATGGGAAATGACAAGCAGGTTCAGGAATGTTTTGTAGCCCGCCCCATGATATAGTTAACCTGTAAGGAAAATCCAGCTATACTTGCTTAAAGTGTCCTGGTTGTTGTGATGGTGCTGCCCTCTGCTGTCATCTGTAGAGGAACCAGTTAAAACAGCCAGTAAGTGAATGAATTTAGGATTTACTTATCTGAAAGACTTTGGAGAGCTGGGCAAAGGCCCAGGTTAGGAAAGGAAGGCCTTCTACCCCCAACCCCCTGCCCAGGGCCTGTCCTCAGTCCCTACCTAGCTTCTTAGGCTCTTACAGTGCTACCTGAAGCAGAGACTTGCTTAGCGAAACTATTACATAGCCCTAAAAAGGTGCCTGGAAACATCTCTGGATTGGCAAACCTCACCCACCTCAGAGTCCTGTCCCTAGAGCTGTGGGAAACCATTTCTTCCTTTAATTAATATTATGCCCCAGCTTCAGCTAACTAGAGGAGCTTTTTCCTTGACCTCAACCAATGCCCTGGCTCAAGTTCACTCGCATATGTCCCTTTGCTCCCGGCGCTGGATCAACTCCTGGTCGCTCAGTAGGTAGTCATCAATGAATGTGAAGATTTCCTCAGGGGTGACAGGCTGCATGTAGCGTTCTCGGTCAATACCCTGCTTGTCAACCAACACCATGTTGAAGTAGGAGCGAGTGAGGCGCTGAAATTGCCTAGAGAGAGCAGCCCAGGGAGGTGTGAGACCTTGTCTGGGCATCTGTCCCACCGGGCTCTACCACCCTCTGACCTCTCCCAGCTCCACTGATGGACTAATTCCTTTCCCACCCCATCCCCTCCACTACCTATCTCAAGTCTCTTTGCTTTTCTGTGATCAGACCCTAGTCTTGGTGTCCCTATGTGTCTAGGTCTGCTAAGCTGTCCTCACCCCAGCTGGGGCAGCTTTGATATTACCAGGCTGTGCTTCCATTGTAGGCCCCTTCAGGCAGGGCAATCACATATTGCTATGTAGGCTGAATACCTCCAGGGACCACCCGTCACAGACACTATGCTGTGTGTGCACATCATACATGGCAGCCCTGAGGTTGATAAATACCACCTGGTTAACTCTTCTATCTGCAGCTGCAAGTCTGCAGTCTCCTTCCTCTGAGTGTTTCCTAGTATCTCCTCTAACTGGGACTGAATCTTTTTGTCCCCACCGAGACTGAGCCCTAGAGGCAGGTATTATTTCTAGAACAGAGAGCAGTGATGGTTTTATTGGCCCTGAGTACATATGGAGGTATTAGAAGGGTGATAATGGATAGATAATGAGAGAAGCCAACTTCTACCACCTGTCTGTCCCCTATAGCCTTCTCTTCCCCCAGGATCTGATAGATACGATTTAGATTTCAGTGTCCAAAGATGCCCATTTGCTTCTTTGGAGACTAAAGGCAAAGAGATGAGGCCAGAAGGCAACAGGATCAGAGGATCATCTGAGTCAAGTTTGGGTCTAACTGTCTCAGCCATGGCCACGCTTCAGAGTCACCTAAGCGACTTTGTAAAAGCACATTCCTGAGGCGGTTTAGGGTGGGGCCTGGTAATCTGTATTTTAAGCCCGCATTTGATTCTGATATCCTGCCAGAGTCAAGAATCACTCCCTGGTCTTACCTAATGCATCCATAAGAGTTCAAATGCAAGAAGTGCCCCAGGAGAGTAGTGTCTGCTGGTTCTCCCACAACCCCCCTGTTGCCAGTGGCCTGCCTAGGGTTTCTGCCCAACCCTGCCCTGCAGCCTCCCAGGCTGGACCTGAGTTCCTCGATGATGTCGGCTGACAGCTGTTGCTCCCGGATGCGCCCCACCTCCTGAGGTGGCTGCCCCACCAGCTCAATGATGGTCACATGCCGCAGATCCAGTCCACAGGTGGATTGCTGGGATGGGAAAAGAACATTTTATGGATCAGGCCTCTGCACTAAAACCTAAGGCTACTTGGCTGATTCCTCCTGGGATCACATGAGGCAGTGTGGGAAAAGAGGGGCTTCTTCCCCAGTGATCACAGGATCATACTGTTGGGTCTACAACAACCTTTTCTCTCTGTCACTCCTGAAGTACTTGCCCCAACAGTGTTTCCTTTATTCTACTGAAGCGTATGAAACCAGTTACATGATATAGGGTAGAAAAGAGATACGTGACGACTAAATTACAGGAACATGATCATTGCTTAGCTTTGCATAGGTTCTTAATGGATAGCTAATGTGATAGGATAAAAATGGCTATTGTTTATTGACTACTCATACCTAATGTTTTGTAGAAATACTCTAATTTAGTCTTCACATCACCCCTAACAAGGTAGGTGGTGTCATTCTTATTCTGTAGAGGAGAAAGTAACTTGCCCAAATTTGGATGACAATAAGATGCTGAGCTGAGATTCAAACTGAGGGCTCATGCCCTTTGCCCAGGCGTGTGCTCTTTATCAGTAGGCTACATCACCAGGGCCTTCTCTTGGTCTCCAGGATTTCTCCAAAAGAGTGCCCAGTGCTTTCTTCATTACCCTTCATTGCCTTTCTTGCACTGGGCAGCACACCCTGTAACCCCACCCCGGCTGTCTATCCTGCCTTGTCCTGCAGGATCACCCACTAGCCAGTTACCAGGGAAAGGTTTAAAGAGGCATTGAATGTTCCCTGGTGCCCCACCCCATTTCATCTTCGGGCTCCCCCTCTAGTCTTCAGCCCTCAGAGTCACTGTCCTCACTGGCAGGTTCCTATTCTTGTTCTTGCTTCCTGTTCAAATTGAGCTGTTGCCTTTGTCTGTCTTTCTTAAATCCCTGGCAGAATGAGATCCTTTTTGGTCGAGAACCCCCAGGGTTCATCCTTTTGGTAAAACTGCTTCCATCATGGGCCTCTCAGTATTGACTTGGCAATTTCTAAGATTCAGCCTTTAGAAACCCCCTAAGTAGCTTTTTCTCTTACATGAGGATCCAGCCCCTTGCAGCTCCCCAGAGCTGCTTCTCTTAGTCTTGTCAGCACACCCTGAATTCTCTTCAGCAACCCAGCTGCTCTTTTTATAAGCCCCATGGTCAAATCCATTCTGCCCTATTTACCTCTCCCTCCTCCACCAGTGGCTTTGGCTTGGTAGCTCTTAGTATGTTAAAAATCGTCACATAACTCTGATTTTACTTTGAGATATCACAACACTTTTCCTTCTCTTCTGCTACTGGTAGTGGTTAAGAGCACAGATCCTGGAGCCAGACTGCCTGGGTTCAATCCCAGCTCTATCACTTACTAGCTAGTGACCTTGGGCAAATCACTTAACCTCTCTATGCCTCAATTTCCTCACCTATTCGATGGGGAAAACGATAGTACCCACCTCATAAGGGTTGTTGTGAGAACTGGATATGTGTAAAGCCCATAGATCAGTACCTGATACCTACACAGCACTTACCACATAAATGTTTGTTAGTGCTATTATTCCTTGAAAACATAAACATGGTTAATTCCCAACATTTACATTTGATCATAACTGTCTTACAAGTCTCTACAGAGTGCTTTGCCACACTCCTTTCCCATCCTTCACCCAGTCCCCTGCAAGTCACATCCACCATTCCAGTGGCTTCATTGCCTTTTTGGTAAAAACAAAGCAGTTTTTAAAATGTGCTAAATACGTCTACGGTAAAATTGATCCAATGCTGTCCACAAAAAGTTTGAGGAAGTAGGGTTTGTGCTGCAGAGAGCAACTCTTTGCTTTGGAAAAGTAAGGGGGTAATGTAAAGGAGCTAAACCCTCATTGGGGGGTGGGGCTCACCTGTAGCATAGAGATCTGCATTTTATAATATCGGTTGGAGGGATCAGGAGCTGAGATGATGAGGAGCCGCCGTTTCTCATAGAACTGATCCAGAAGGCCAGCAGCCGAGTTGACATTGACATTAATCTTCATAGCTAGGGCAGAAGCAGATGGCCAGAGTATGGCCTTCTCCTTCATCCCAGCTTGGGTAACTTAACATTTTGAGGAGTTGCAGTCTTTCTGGTTAACTCTTTCTAGTAGTTTCTCCCTTCCCTTGGGGGAAATCCTGAAAGAACACTTGGAGATTTTAAACTCTTCTTTTTGGGGTAGGGGTATTCTATGGGGGAATGTTGACCCTTAAAATAGACACATCTCAGAACCCCTCATTCTCACATCATATAATGTACATTGCTATTGGACCCTGTGCCATGGGGAGGAGATCCTCCGAAGTACCCCTGATCAACATGTCCACTCTCTCCGTTCCCTGGTTTCACTCACGAGCACAGATAGGTGGTGATCCTGACCACTGGCGGCTGGATTGGCAGACTCGGGAGGGGGTCCCTTGGCGCTCATAACCTCCATCACAGTGGTATTCACAGGTGGCACCATAGTTGTCCCCCGCCGAGGTGCAGGTGAGGTAGCCATGCTGCGGTGGTTTCAGAGTTGGGCAGCGTCTCACTGTCAGGGAGAAGCTAAAGTTAGGGGTTATGGTGTCTGTCTTAGGAAAGAAAGGCTAAGAGGGTGCCCACGCTGGGCTCTCCAGACCCAGAGACTTAGGATGATCAGAACAAATGGCTTTTCTATGTTTCTAATGGCTGGGAATGGAGCTGGAATTTTCCTTAAGGAATTAAGTCTGAAATGTAGACAAAAGTTCATAAAGTCTGGAAACGCAGGTGAATATATGTATTGTCATCAACAGACTATCAATCTGTAAAAGAAAAAATTGTCGTCTGTGTTTCCAGGCTTTATGGACACCCTGTGCAAAGATGACCACCTTGCAGAATTACTTTCTATAGCAGAAATAAGTCATGGGAGTCTTAAATGTCCATCAGTCGGAGGAGGGTTAAGCAAATTATGATACATTCTTAGAGTAGAATATTATCCTGTCATTAAAAATATTTCTGAAGATTTTTTAAATAACATGGGAAAATTGCTTTGTTTTAATGAAAAGTGAAAGGGGATGATGTGTGACTGCTGTACAGTGTGATCTCAGCTATATGTTTTTTTAAAGTATGCACAGAAAAAAGACTGGACGGAAAATAACAAAAGGTTAATAACAATTGCCTCTGGATGATGGGGTAATAGATTTTCCCCCTTTATATATTTCTTTATCAAATGTTCAACAATAAGCATGAATTATTTTTATCACGAGAAAAGCAAAACAATACGACACAAAGCAAAGAGGAAGAATCAGGCAGCCAACACCAGCAATTTCAGCAGAGGTGAATGACTGAGAACGAAGGCTGATTACATTTGATCATTTTGAAGTCCAAGAAAAGAAAAAGATACAGAGTATCTTTGTGGATTTTATCTAGATTTAGGAGAATGAGCATGTCTTGTTGGGGAGTCAAGGCCTCAGAAACGTATGTGTGCACGTGTAATGTAGGCTTCCTGAATGCGCCTGTTTGGTGAACTTGTTTTTTCCCTCTCCCAGTATAAAGAGGTGTGTCTGTTGCAGGCATAGAGAGGAGAGGGTTGTGGTGGGCTTCTAGAAGGTCAGGGTAGAGCAGGAATAACAAACAATGCGGAAATTGAAGAATTCTTTCTGACCTTGTACTTTCACAATGAACTTGCAGCTGGCCCGGTTGTACGCTCTGTCATAGGCAGTGTAACGAATCACATGCTCTCCTTCGGGAAATTGAGAGCCAGGCTCAGGTCCCCGAAGTGTCACCCTGCGTGGGACAGGGTGAAAGAGCCACTGAGGAAAGAGACCCCTAGAATTGAGGTCTGAGGCACATCATCACTGTAGCCTCAGCCTGTGTAGTCTCAGTGTGAGCAGGCTGAGGGGCTGGGAGAAGCTGCTGGGAGGCATAAGGGGCATCTGTTACCCAAGCTTACCTGGTGATGGTACCATCAGCAGAATCTTTCACCAAGGGTGGGTCCCAGTATACTCGAGCAGTCAGTTTCTCTGGCTCTGCCATCTTCTCACGTGAGTGAGGACAACGGATCTTGGGGGGATCTATGTCTGCCAAGGTAAATAATCAAGCATTGACTCGTGGGCCCCTGGCTTCCTGTGAGGGAACCCATCAAAACAATACCATACACCGCTGGGTAGGTAAAAAGTTCAAGGTGCTCAAGGAAACTGGGGAAGGAAGCCCAATTCCAGGGGAAATGATCATTTTGTTAAGCATATGCTCAGGGTGCCACCCCCATAGTGAACAACAATGCCTTCTGCGGTGAGAATTCCACATCTTTTGTGGATATAATGGTAGGGTGTCTCTTTGCAGCAGGACAACTGGGAGCAACCAGCATTTACCTACACATACAGGCTCTCCTCCGCTCCATTGCCCGTCTTCCATGCAGATTCGGCTGCGGTCACCTTCCAGGTGGTAGCCACTGGAACAGCTGTAGTCACAGCGGGAGTCAAGAAGCACCCCGTTTGTGCAGGTGTAAGTGCCACTAGTGATGAATGGCAGTGCGTGGCATCTCATCTCTAAGAGAGAACCAAGTGTCAAGGTCACTGGCCTGTGGGACCATCTGGAGGTGATGCCTGAGCATCCAGCACAGGGAGAACCATATCAGAGACAGCAGAAAATACAGACGTTCTACCTGAACTGCCCTTACATATTTGTGCTTAACAGCCTTTTTCCCTAATTGTCTTTGTATTTTCATATTATAAAGTTCAGCATCACTCTTGTGAGGGGGTCTCAAAGAAGGAAATTATTTAAATACTTGTCCAAGCCCATGGACTTCAGAATCAGACCTGAGTTTGCATCCCAGCTCCACCTCTTAGGAGCTCTGTAACTCGGAGAAGTTGCCTCATCTCTCTGAGTCTCAGTGTTTTCATCAACAAAATGTGGATACCTCATAGGATTGTTGTGCAGATTAATAGAGACAATACATATAAACCTCTGGGCTCATTTAGGGCCTCAGCGACTGTTAATTTTCATCTCTTGTTCTTCAAATGCTTGATGCCCTTGAGCACGTTCAAAGCTCCTTTTTGAGTATAATTCTGGACTCGCACAGGCCCTGCTCAGCTAAGGCTCACTTATATGCTGAAGTGGGCTGGCTCTCTGTCCCAGGTAGAATACAAATCAGACCAGTGCCTGAAGGGCCGGGTGTGGTGGTATTTGATAGAAAAGGGACTCTATGTACTTTAGACACAAGATGTGCCAGAAGCAAAGCCTACCACTGTGAATTAATTGTGAGCCTGTGCTTGTCAAAGTCTTGTTTGAGATACTTGACACTTGAGAGAAGTAGGCCATATATTCCTTTAGGTTATTTAAGTTCAAATCCTACATAAATTCATTTGTTGGAGCTTTGAATAAAGATTTATACAAGCTATGTTCATTTTGCTTCTTGGCCAAACCAGACTTGAAGATGATTGCCTTTTCTGTTTTCCAGTATCCCTTACGTAAAGACCTATGTAAAAATGACCTCTTTGAAATCAGGGCCAAGAAAAAAGGTTTGTCTATTCAGATGAATTTGTTTGCTTAGTATCATATGACAGTGAAAACGATAGATCCAAAGTGTTTGCCCTTTTGTTTCTTATGAGGAAGGTCAAAGCTAGATTCAGTGCTTCAGTGTGGTAAGCAACTCATTCCAGTCACCTGGAAATATGTATATCTCTATTCTTTTAACTGGTTTTATATTCACTTGTAATGTATAGCATTCTATTTTCCAATTTTGTCAGGCCAATTCAAATTCATTTAGGAAATGATGGGGTCTAAGTCCCGAAAGAACTTAATTCCAGTTGCCTGGAGGGGTGTGGTGACTGCCTTCTTTCTGGCTGTCAACCTCCTTCTCTCCCCACAGCGTCTTCTCCAACCAGCCCCATTTCCCTCTGAATGCTCAGCACCTCTGCATTGAGTTCCATGACATTCATGTGCACACATTTGTGTTTCTATCCCATTAGTCTATAAGCAGCCTGTGGGTACTTGAGGAACTGAGTAAGCTCCCAAAGTGACCAATATAGGGCCCTGCACACATGAGTGTCACACAAATGGTATTGAGCCATGGACATATGGATAGACAAAGCTCAGCTGCTAAAAGGGGGTAGGCTGTGGAGCCTGAAGAAGAGGTAGAGATTTGGAAGCTGAAGGGGGACATGATTTGGAATGTGAGTGTATTAACATCCTCACATTCTAGCTTTAGGGATTCTTCTGACTTTCAGAAGAAAGTGAATCACAGCAGATGTCTCATAACTTCACTGCCAAGGCCTTCTAAGGCTATAGGCCAGAAAGTACAGCAGTTGACCACAAGTGGGAAAGAGTCTGAGACCACACATCCTCAGGTGCTCCAGAAGTAGGCCCAGGTCCACGTCAGGCCTCAGGCCCAAGCCTTAGCCCCCTACGTGCACTCCTGGGCTCCCTGAGTCAGAAGGGTTTGTTGCTACTTAAATGCCCATGCTGCTTGGGCAGTATCCACAGGGAGAGAAAATGAACTAGAATCTTAAGATGGGGAAAGTCCCTGTTGGGGGCCTGTGGAAAATTCTCAATTTGCACTTGATAGAAGGGCATAGTAAAACCTCCAAGCATATACCCTCAGTGGCTGGCTGGCTGGCTGGCTTCTCTGGAATACACACATCAGCATATGCACACATACAACTTACGCCTGCAGTAGGCAGTTCCAGACCAACGGCGGCTTGGCAGGCATTGCACCGACCTCCGTCCAATCAGTCGAAAGCCCCGATCACAAGAGAGCTCACAACGTGTGCCCAGGCTGCTGTGATAATTTCCTCCCCTTGGTGAGTAGCATGTGGCTTCTCCATCCTGGATATTTAATGTATAACACCATCGGGGGACTGTAGCAATAGAAGAAAAGTAAGCTAGAAGTATAGTAATCAAGACAGTGTGGTGTTGGTGAAAGAACAGGCACATAGATCAATGGAACAGAATAGAGAGCCCAGAAGTAGACCCACACAAGTATATCAAAATGATTTTTGACAATGGTGCAAAAACAATTCAATGGAAGAAAGATCACCTTCAAACAAATGGTGCTGGAGCAATTGTACTTCCATATGCAAAAGAAAAAAAAAACCTCTACCTAAGCCTCACACCTTATGCAAAAATTAACTCAAAATAGATAATGGACTTAAAAAAATAGGAGAAAATCTCTGGGATCCAGGGCTAGGCAAAGATGTCTTTAACATGACACCAAAAGCACAATTCATGAAAGAAAAATTAATAAATTGGACCTACCTTGTCAAAACTAAAAACTTTTGCTCTGTGAAAGATACAATTAAGAGACGAAAGACAAGCCACAAACTGGGAGAAAATATTTGCAAACCATATATCTGACAAGGGACTAGTATCTAGAATATAGAAAGAACTCTGACAACTCAACAGTGAAAAAGCAAACAATCCAGTTAGAACATGGGCAAAAGATATGAACAGACATGTCACCAAAGAGGATATACTGATGGCAAATAAGTACATAAAAAGATGTTCAGCATCATTATTCATTAGGGAAATGCAAATTAAAACCACAGTGAGATACCATTTGTATACCCCAGGATGTCTAAACTTAAAAAAAAAAAAAAACTGGCAATACCAAGTGCTGGTGAAGATGGAGAGAAACTGGAACTCTCATACACTGCTGGTGGATACGCAAATATACAGCCACTTTAGAAAATATTTTCGTAGCTTCTTATAAAGGTAACACCATACTTTCTTATAAAGAAAGGTACACTTACCATATGACTCTGCAATCCCAGTTTAAGGTATTTACCCAATTGAAATGAAAACATGTATCCACACAAAATCCTGTACACAAATGTTTAAGGTAGCTCTATTCATAATTGCCAAAAGCTGGAAACAACTCAAATGTCTCTCTATGGGTGAATGGTTAAACTAAATGTGGTTTATCCACACAAAAAAGTAATGAAGGCTGATACATGCAACAATATGGATGAATCTCAAATGCATTTTGTGAAGTGAATGACACCAGACCCAAAAGGTTACATATTGTAGAATTCCATTTATATGACAAAAATATAGGGACATATGTAGGCAAAAATGTAGTGATGGAGTACAGATCAGTGGTTGCCAGAGATCAGGGTGAAGGTAGGGGATAATCTCAAAGGGGCAGTGCTGGGCAAATTTTTGAGGTGATGGAACTGTTTTGTATTGTGGTGGTCGTTACCTGATTCTATGCATTTGTCAAAGCTCACAGAACTGTACACCAAAAGAGGGAATTTTATTGTATGTAAATTTAAAATAAGTTTTTTAAAAAATAACATGAAAATGTGAGCTAGAGAGAGGAAGGGAATGTGACATCAAAGAAGTCTGCTTAGGAAAAAAGCCTGATCCCTGTTCAGTACTGAGCACAAAAGGTTATAGGGTCGTTAAATCGTAAAGGCATCATAAAGATGCCTCATTGGCTATACAAAATAAACGACTCTTTAGTGGGTTCAGAGTTTAAAGGGACACATATAAACAAGCAGAGGGCCACCTGCCCAAGGATGCATACAGAATATGGCGCAGATCTGTGAGCCTAGGGTTGGGAAGGCTAAAGCCCCATGTAAGCTGATTCAGTTTCCAAATCCTCAGGGACAAAAAAGAGGGGGCTTTGAAAAAAAAAAAAGCAGATGAGGAGCCAAAGGAACAAAGAAAGGCTAGAGCCTCTGCTTGGGCGCAGCTGGAGAATGAAGACAGATGACAGTGAGGAAACTATTCAACCCACACCACGCATGGGGCTTCCAGTGTTAGTTTCGAGCTTGTGGCAGTGACACACGGCTGCCATCTGGAGACACCATCTCCAAATTACAGAAAGTCTCTTAAGCACTATTGTTGCAGAGCTGTTGATTATAAAGCCACAACACATATCACTCAGACTTTATTTGGGAGGCTGGGACTTCAACAATCACTCCCATTCTATTTTTCTCCCGCACTCTGTCAAGGAAAATACACGTCAGATTGGAATGGGGAGAACACGCGAGAATGGTTAAGGGAAATATAAAGCTCAGGATACCGGCTGAGGCAGTAGGAGAGGCCCCAGTTATTGTAAATAAGTTTAAACTTGCTGACCCGGAGGAATCCTGGCACAAAGACAAAATGTCGAAAGACTGGAGAAGGGCAAAAATACAATCTCAATTTTCAAATAAGGAAGAAGGTAGCCTCTGGGAACTATAGGCTAGTGACACTGACAGCACCGATAGCATAGTGTTCTAGAATATTTTTAAATGTAAGGCTTATGGAGTAATATCCAGGAGCCCTTGGAAACAAGTAATTCCAGACTGACCTCATTTCCTTTTGGGCAGGGTCACCAGACTGGTAGAGCAGGAGAAGTGATGGGTACGCCTTGCGGAAGTAAGTGAGGCATGTGATAGTGCTTCTCATGCCATTGATGTGGGTGAGATGAAGAAATATAGGAGAGGCGACAATACGGTTAGAAAGATTCATAACTGGCTGAGCAACTGTACCTAAGGAATGTCAATGGGAAACTGAAACTAAGAACGTAGTTAATACTGCCTGGTGAAAATGCCTGGTGGGAAATGTGTAAGTCTTTACTGAGTATCTACTGTGTGCTACGCATCATGCTACATATTTTCCTTTTCACGTACATCATCTTGTATAGCTCTCCCAACAGCCCTGTGAGGTAGGTAGGTGTTTATCCCTCTTTTGCAGATAAGGAAGTAACTTGGCCAGGGTCCCTCAGCAAGTAAGGGGCAAAGCTTGGATTTGAACCCAAGCTTTGTCTGCTCTAAAACCCATGTCCTTTGTAACCACAATATCTGCCACTGCAGCATGACAGGCTGCTATTTTGAAGTGAACATTGACCTTGTTGAGTAGGTAATATATCCACATGGCTCAAAAGTCGAAAAGCATAAAAAGTTACACAGTAAAACACCTCCCTCCTACCTCCTTAGTCCCCTCCCAAAGAACCACCGTTAATAGTTTCTTTACGCATATAAAGCAAAGGTTGGTATAGCTTCTTATTTTGCCCCTCCTTTTTAACACATAGAGTAGCATTATTATGCCCACTGTTCCACGACTTAATGATGTATTTAGAGATCTTTTTACATCACTACATAGCAAGCATGCAATTTATCTAAATGAAATAACATTTATAAAATACATAGCACAGTGACTGGCACATAACAGGAGTTTGTCCAGGGTCAAAGGGCTGGAAGGTGGAGGAACTGGGATTTGAACTCAGGCTCATGGCCTCTGCTCTCTGTAGGTATTCATCTATCTCTTTTTAGGGCATATGAAGAAAAAAAAAGTGCTGACAACAGGGTTGAAAGGGCCTTCTTTGTGATTATCTTCAGATAACCCAGGCAGCGTGACTGCCTTGCCCAGGGCTGAGGCAAGCTGTGAGGAAAGCAGCAGCCCAGCGAACTGAGGAAGAACTTCAGAAAAGGGTTTCTGACTCCAAGCTGGGAGTCAGGGTAAGGGCATGACAGAAAGTGCGAGATGAATGAAAATGACAGCAAATGACACGGCAGTTTGCTCTAAAATAACGCTCTGTTTTTTCACTGGCTAGTTCTTTTCTTAAGCAATGAGTGACATTTTTGATGAAAGAGATAGACTGAGCATGGCTTTGGAGTCAAAGACCTGGGTTTCAATTCCTGCTGTGCCATCTCCAAGCTCTGTGACTCTCCAAATATAACTTCTCTGAGCTTAGTTTCCTGATCTGGAAAATGAGGGATAATAAACCAGTTCCACAGGGCTGTAACTGTTGTAAGAATCAAATTAAATCGAGTGGGTGAAATACCTAGCCCTACGAATGCTATTCCCTAAGTCAGTGTCTGGATTTGAGCCACTGTCTCATCCCTCTTCAAGCAAAAACTCGCTGTGGCTTCCAGCGTTAGTTTCGAGCATGTGACCTATGACATACAACTGCCATCTGGAGATACCATTTCCAAATTATGGAAACTTCTTAAGCACTACAGTTGCAGAGCTGTTGATTATAAGGTCACAAAGACCTCCTATGAGAGGTTGGGACCTCAGGTTGTTATTTTCCTGGCCACCCGCTCCCCCTCATCATTGATAACCTCACTCAATTCGTTTTATGCCCTGAAACTAAGTCCCAAAGAGAGCTATGAGACACTAGATCTCAAGGCCAGCTTCTATTTTTCTAAAGGGCTTTATGCTCATTAAAAAGTAACCAATGAGGAAGGTTAATATTAATCACAGGGCTGCCAGACCCCTTGAAAGTACCTGCTGCATCTGTTGCTTTTTACCATGCACCTCTCCCGTTTACAGTTTCCCATGATCTGGCTTCGGCTCCCAGAATACCAATGGTCAGCATCTACTTTTTGTTTTACATGGCTCAGTGGGAGTGACACACATGCTCCTTCTGTTAAGTAGATAACTATTTTGTTGAGAGTAATAAAAAGTAAACCAAAGAGGCAGTACGTAATGAAGGCCAAATGAGTAGTCTAGACAGTAAACATTTATTTCAGAAGAGGTACATAGTAGGTACTCAATAAATATGCAGTGAGAGAATGAAGGGGTGAGGGAAAGCTCAGTGTGGACTAAGGCAGTCTGGGAACAGAGTAGAGTAGCCAGGCTGAAGCGTAATTTCATGTGGGGAGAATGGGTAAGAAGTTGTCAGTCTGGGAAGCTAGACTGAGGCCAGATTCTGGTTAAAAATGGTTATAGTGGGCCATTAGTTTTGGGGGAGGGACAAACATGAGTCAGAGAATCCAGTTAGAGGTAACTGCCATTATCCACGTGTGAAGTAAATGTTTTAATCCCATGGATTAATAAGGAAATGACAGGTCTCAGTGACCGACTGTGAGAAGTGATGAGGGAAAGGGAGCTACTAAAGGTGATAGGGGCTATTAGAGGTGACATCGAGGTATTTTGAAGTCCAAGTAACTATGAGAATGACAGCACCATTATCAGAAGTAGGAAGGTCAGCTGGTAGAACCTTTTTCAGGCAAGATGAAAGAATTTTGTTTTAGACATCTCCAAATGGAAGTGCCCAGCAGCAGTTGGAGATGGAGTCCAGGAGCTCAGTACGTGGGTCAGGGTTGCCCAAAGTTCAGATTCCAGCCTAATTCTCTCTATTGTCACCACTGGAGAGCCCATCTCCTTTCTTAGCTTCAGCTGCGGCCAGAATAGTGAAATGTCGTGGAGCCAAGGAAGGGAGGTTAAGAAGAAAGAGACGTGCTCACAGCTGCTGGAGGGACTGAGGAGTCTGAAGCTCCTGAATCACAAGAAAGATCCATGTGATTTGGTCATTGGGAGAGAACTGTGATCTTCAAGAGATGTCATTTCTGCTTGGAGATTTGTGGGTGGGTGGGAAACAGACTGTAGGGAGTTTAGGAGTTAGCGGGTGTTGAGACAGAGAGGCAGTGGGTGTGGACCATTTGGCAGTGAGAAGAAAACAGGTAGAAGGTAGCTAGAAAGGAGGACAGAGGAGCCCAAAGCTCTGATATTTTCTCTATTGAAACTGTTTTCTCAAAGGTCACCATTTACCTCCCTCTTGCCAAATAAAATGTTTGCTCTACTCTTAATTTGATCTCTTTGCAATTTTTGACACAGTTGATCTCTTACCAATCCCTTTCCTTAAAACTCTCTTCTCCTGTAGCTTCTATAATTTAATAGACACTATCCTGATCTCCTCCTACATGGCTGACCACCAATTCTCTCTTTTTCCCTTGCTGGCTCCTCTTCTCCTACTTACATCTATAGATGTCTTCTAAGCCTCTGACTTTGGCCCTCTGCTCTCTCAGACAGCCCATCCGTCTAAGTTGATGACTCACAAAGCTCCATCTTTCCACTTCCAACTGCCTATAGGGCATCTTTACCAAGCCAGTTTTCTTTTCTAACCTTGTCTTTCTGAGAGGGGTCTTACAATTCTCCCAGGTATTCAGAGTGGATGCTTGCAGACATCAGTTGCTTTCTCAGCCTCTTGGTACATCACATCTGTACCAAGTCTTGTCATCTCTTTCTTTGAAACATCTCTGGGGTTCATCCTTACTCTCCATTTTTTTTTTTTGCTACTACCCCCAATCATCTCTAGGCAACATTACTGTAACTGGTTTCTGGAGAGTCTTCTGACTCAGGCTCTGCCCCTCCCAAACCCCTACTTTCTGTGCAGAATAACTAGGTTAATGTTCTGGAATTACAATTTACTGTGTCACTTCCCTGTGCAAAAACATATGATGGCTCCTTATAGCTCCTAGCACAACCGCTGAACTCTTCTGCATGGCTTGCAAAGCATAGAAACAGAGAATCAGAAACAGAAGGTATTTTAGATATCACCTGGCCTAACTTTATAATGCAGGAATTGCTGTTCATCATTCTTCACAAATAGTCCATCTGCCTCTCCTTAGAAGGGTCCCTAGATCATGGAGCCTTTCCTGCTTTGGTCTCACTCTTTATATTCAATTTTCTTTTCTTTTCTTTTGGAGATAGGGTCTTGCTCCATTACCCAGGCTAGAGCTGGAGTGCAGTGCGTGATCATAGCTCACTGCAGCCTCGAACTCCTGGGCTCAAGTGATCCTCCTGCCTCAGCCTCCCAAGTAGCTGGGACTACAGGCACGCGCCACCATGCTTGGCTAATTTTGAAATTTTTTGTAGAGACAGGGTCTTGCTATGTTGCCCAGGCTGGTCTTGAACTCCTGGCCACAAGTGATCCTCCTGTCTTGGCCTCCCAAAGTGCTGGGATTACAGGCATGAGCCGCTGCACCCAGTCTCAACTTTGCTTTTCTACTACTCCTTCCACAGTCCATCTCCTCTAGTCAGGCTGGTTTCTTCTTAGCTTCTTCCTCTACCAGGTTTGTTCTTACCTCCTTATCTTTAACCATCTGCTTTGCTGAATGCCTTCCCCTCCCCCTTCTAGTTCTCAAAATCCTACCCATTGTTCTAGGCCTAATCTAAACGTCATCTCTCATGACCCCTCTCCTGACTTCTTTGTCTTAACTCCTATTGCATTCACTGCTACCATATAGCTTCACACTTCCTTGCCCTACACGTGCTACTTTTATCCTCCCCTCACCCACAACAGAACGTAAGCTCCTTGAGGGGGAAAGAAACCATATCTTAGACTTTGTATCACCCACAGGCTTACCTTACCTAGAATTAGTCATAGAGTAGGTATTCAGTCAATATTTAATGATTGATAATACATAGGCAACCTTTGGGCTAGAGAGGTGAGGTCACACAGCAAGTCAGTAACCAAGTTCATGATTAGAACTCACAGCCCCTGATTCCCTGTGCTGCAGTTTTGGCACATATCAGCCAAGCCTGATGAGAATGCTTCAGGGATGGGCCTGGGTCTTAGGCCAGAAAAGAGCCTTCCTGAGCCTGAGAAACAGGAAGCATTACCTCGGTAGTCCAGGGCAGGGGCCCGTGGGACCTCTTCTGCATATACTTCATTGTAGCTTTCATCTGGATAGTAGCCCGAACCTATTATAGAATGAAGAAGACAATATCAAGGTGGTGTCTTGATTTCTCACTCAAGTCCTACCCAACCTCTCCCCATCCAACTTTGTTCCTGAGGGTGGGTCAGGAGCCAGGTGGATATTTTGCGGAGGAACTTTTGCCTTGTAAGGCAGCAGAATTATTGTGGGCAAACCTCAGCACCTCAGGTGTATAGAGGGCAAGGTCATGGTCAGGGGGCTCACTGGTGGCACTACAAAACTCCATTCAAAAGAAAAAAATAATCAAACTTCTTGACCATTCATCAATCCCGTCAATCTGGCCTATATATGACCTATTTCCCTGATGGAATACATGAGTCTTGGTGAGACACTGATGACCAAGCTCTGAGGATAGACTGTGGTTCCAGGTAGGAGGAAAAAACAGAGCCTGAGTTAAGTATCTTCTCCCTAGTAAGAGGCCTGCTCACAGTCATCAGAGGGAAACAGTAACTCAAGCTCCCACTAGGCCACCGGGCATGAGCCTTTTTGCTACCTGATTGCCATTGCTGGGGGTGGCATGCCAAGGCAGAGAGAAATGAGAACACTTTCCTGAGCACTTTGTCCTGGTTTGGAGAAAAGAGAAGGCAGAGTCTTTGGATAAATTTCCTGTTTCTCTAATCAGCAGGGGCTTTAGCAAGGAACTGCTGAGCTTAAAGAACATTCCTGATCTACTTCCATCCAGTTAAGTGGCACAGTCCCTGGTGGAGGCAGGTCTGCGGCTGTCTGGGAGACTAAACATTATGTTCCACCAGACGGCAGGAAATCGGTCATGAATACGAACTAATTGGAAAACAACTTGGTCCTTTCCGGAGAGAAGTTTCCGGAAGCCCTCCTTTCAGCCTCCCTGAGCCCTAATGCACGCACAAGAAATAGGGCAGCCAGTCGTGCTGGAGTCAGAAGACAATTCCCCGCTTGCAGGAGAGGGTGTGCTTCCAGGCCAGGGCTGGGTTTTAGTGCTGGAGCCCTTTGGCCTGTGTAAACACTCAGACCACAAGCTTGCATGCCTCCTGGCTGGGAAGAGACAGGGCCCCCTGCACTGAAGGGTGGAGCAGAGGGCTAGATGATGAAGCTCCTCCGTTCCCCACAAGCCCGACTGGGGGTGGGGGCGTGAGGTGTTGGGAAACCAGTCCAACTTGGTGAACAGGGGAATGAATCAAATTGAAAGTTTGCCCTATGAAATCATGTCCTTGTTGGTTTGCCCTCATTCTGGAGGAAAGAGTTCATTTTTTCTCTTTCCCTTTCTTTCTTGCTTTTTTTTTTTTTCTGTTTTCCCATTTCAGTTCTCCTTCTGGCTTCCCTTTATTTTCCCTTAGCCCTCATCTCTCCTTTTCCCACACGGAAGGTTTCTCTGTGGGGGGTCATGGAATTCTTGTCAGCTGTTTCAGTTTAGTGTTAGTCTCAAAGCCTTACAGCTCCTGTAAACAGGAGGCCAGATGTGTGTGATTCCCTAAAGTATTAGGTCTCCCCACTCTTGTTATGGAGCTGGCTTGTGTAGAAATGCTCAGCAGGGAGCAAACAGCTGTTAACCAGGAGAGAAAATGGGAGTGTCAGAGGCCTATGGCTGAATAACAGTAACAACGCGACAGAAACAACTACCATCAACATCGCTCAGTTCCGACTCTGGGTTGAGCACATTACATACGTTAGTTAGCTCATTGTGTCACCATGACGTCTCAGTAGGGTAGACACTACTCATGCTCTCCAGTGTACAGACAAAGCAGCAGGCTCAGAGTAATCAAGGGAGTTGCCCAAGATCTCGCAGCTCTTAAGTAGCAGAGTGGGCAATCCAGCCCAGGCCTGTTTGACCCCTAGTGACCAGACTCAGACACTCCACGAACGATGGTGGTTAGGGAGAGCTTTTGACAATGTCCAGCAGAGAGAAAAATCCAAAATCTCTCTTGCAACCCAGCTTTTTTACTCTGTGTGTGTGGGATTGAAGGCCACCAAGTATTTCACATCATTCCAGAATTACAGGGGATGTGGGAAAACTGAGGGAAAAGACTCAATCAGATAATTACAGCGTCCTTCAGGGTGTGGAAGTAGCTGGGCCAGTGCCAAGTTTACTTTGTGCTAGGAATGGGCTCAGGCCACCTTACCACTTTAAACTTTTCCATTTCCTCACTTTGCCTATCTTTGAGTATTTTTGGAAATGTTGGGATACTGAGATGGGGTATAAGAATGAAACTAGAGGGGCACACTCCCTACATTATTCTATCTGCTTGTCCCGCTTCAGCCCTGGGGGTAAGGGCTTGGGCAGCATTCCTCAGTTCCTTTAGATCAGTCAGTGGCTCGTTACTGTGTGGTCTGTTACTGGGTTCCTCTAACCTCCACAGCACAGTCTGGCCCTCTAAACACTGCCCTTCACAAAGGTATGGTTGGAAATGTAATTGATAGTTGAAGACTATTTTAAGATCCATATTAATGCTTGGCTTATGATGACAGATACAGTCTGACTTTCTGAGCTGCACAGATATGCCAATACACACTTTGAACTCACTCTTTGCTTTATTTATATTCTTAACCCTTCCCAACCCTGGACCCTTTTTCTGATTAGCCCTGAATCCACACTTGGCCGCTTTCCTTGTACCATGCCCGTTTGAAGACAAGGCCATAGAAGTGAACAAAACAGTCCTGGATGCATAGAGAGTGCTCAATAAATATTTGTTGAATGAATGAATGAACAAATGCACAGAGGCAAGCCCAGAAGCTGAGCTAGCAATGTAGGGGAGAATCACTGGAACTCCAAATGCCTCTCATGTAGCCTCCTAAGAATAGAAGAGGGCAGAATGAGTGGGTTTGCAGGGCTGTCAGAGACCTCACCAGCCTGGGATCCCCAGAAGGAGTGACCTGGCGATTCGTGTGGAAGTGGGTAGTGCCACCTTTGCAAACATCCCTTTGAGAACCTCAGATGAATATAAGTTTTAAAAAACTGCCTTTGCGTGCCATGAGGTTTCATACAGGTGTTCAGAATTGGGCTTTGAGCCATCTAATCTCTCCTCCCTTAGTCCTGTGGTCTTTGGCTGGATTTTGGTCTTCTGAAACTGAATTGAAGCTAGGGGGAGGTTGAGGGCAGGACGGCTGCATAGATTTATCTCCTGGAGACTTGGGGCTCCTTTAACCCCAAACAGTGTGTGCTCTGCCAAGGGCTTGACTTGAATTTTTTCATCTCAATGTCAGCCTTTGTGTTTCACCCCCTACAAAGCCAGGTTAAGCCAAAGAGGGGAAGAAGTTTGCATATTTGTTTGAAAGCTTGACGCAGCTGTTCCAGATAAACAGAGCTACTGCCAAAGGCCTCCACCAGGAGCTAAGGGCATGTGGAAAATTTTAGCCGCAATGACTGTGGCTGTGATGGGAGCAGTTTGTTATTTACTCATCTCTGGATATTTTCCTAACCCCATTGGTTGGGCCTGTCTCCTTCCCCCACTCCCCCCAGCCCCTGTGAGGGCAGACACTGCAGGCCACAGAATATTCTTAGCACTTGGCATGCCAGCTGGGCCCCATCAAAAGCCTCTGTATGCCACCTTATTCTCCTGCCCTCGTGCCTCCCCCTCCCCCTTTCCCTTTCCTCCCTGAGTTTGTTCTCTTCAGCTTCCTATGTCTCCAGGGGTGAAGGGTGAAATGTTCAGGAATCCAGACATCTCCATCCCTTCTGAAGTAAGGAACAAACCAGAAGAGACTGGGGAATTCCTGATTGAGAGAATGTGATCTGTGTTGCCATTAACAGCTTTGGCAGAAAGAGGCTATAAAAATCTCATTTTATAAAATAAGGTCAGGGAGGGAGTGGGAGAGAGAGAGAGAGAGAGAGAGAGAGGGAGAGAATGGAAGGAGGTCTGATGGATTCTTGTTTCCCTTGAATAGATTGCCTGTCTCTTATTTTTTCCAAAAGAGATATGTGGTCTAAGTCCTATTTGTGTGGTCTTGACAAGGGTATTTGGCTCATAAAGAAATTAATATTAATAAAGACTAGACTCATAAAGAAATTCATATTAGAAAATGATTTTCAGGAAGCTAAGTGGGGAAGCAGGAAAGACAATGGCCTCAAAGACCATTTTGTCCAACCGTCTCATTTTTGTGCTGGCATAGCCTATTTTCAAATAGCTTTTGCTAGGGTGCCTCAAAAGCCTCCCTTGGTAGTCTGTTGCAATATTTAACCATCTTTATTGTCCTTTAATAGTTCTTCTCTGTATCTGAAATAGAGGTAAAGACCTCTTCCAAGTCTTGGTCTAGGCCCTGCCCTCCCTGGAAATAATGGACAACAGCTCCTGGAACCTACCTGCATACCATGTTGGTGTCACTGCTGGAGTTAGGAAGAGCAGCAGAGAGAGAGCTCCTCTTTGAGTTAGTTGACTGGCCATCCTTGAAAGGGAGAGTTAGGGAGACAAGAATAGAGGTATGTGACCTGAAGTACCAGGGCAAAGGAAAATGACTTTCAGAAGTCAGCCATCAATGAATTTCCAAAAGTGAGGGGAAGCAGAAATACAGGATCTGTGAGGAAGAAGAAAGATTTTAAAATTAATGAATGTCTGTTATATCATCCCCCTCATAAGGATCTTTCACTTTATAGAATGATAAGACTCTGTTTGTTATTTATGGCCCCTTTTCCTCCCAGGAGGAGGAGGACATAAAACATTCAACCTTCAACTGACTCTGGTGGGATCAGATGCAAATGTTCCATGGCCCAAGTTTCAGAGAGGGCCATTGAGGCGCCGAGACTAGGAAAAGGCCGACATAAAGTCACATAGAACCAGAAGGTAATCTGGTGATCTAAAGGCTGCCAATTAATGATTTCATCCATTCAACTAGCATTTCCTAACCACTAATCTGGGAAAATGTGAGCCTATATGGTCTAAGAGCTAGAATGCTGGAGTTACACAGATCTGTATGTAAATCCAATTTTGTCATCTATTGGCTGTTGGGCCTTGGACAAATTCCTTAACTTCTCTGAGCCTAAGTTTGCTCATCTATAAAATGGGAATAATAATAGTATCTACCTTATAGAATAGATTATTGCCTGGCACATAGGGAAGCAATCAATATATATATTAGGCAATATTATTACTAACTTTGTACTGGACAGGACTGGATGTTTCCTTTCCTAGTCTCCCAGGCAATAACTACACTCTGGCTCTTTTCTTAGCTTTGGGTTTTGAGGTTTACTGGTTTGGTAGTGGCTTCTGGCTTTCAAGTGCAGCCTAACCTTCTGGTTTTACCCTGCTAAGCCAGCAGGAAGTCAGCGAGGTTGGGGAGGACCTACTGAGGTGCATGAGGGGAAGGTGAGCGGGCTCCCGGTGCCCTCTCACTTCCTGCCCTGTCCTCACTCTAATGGGATGAGAGTTTTGTGGTTCCCAGTGGGCAAATACTTCATAAATGACTGTATTAAAACTTACTGCCCATCGGTATAAACCGGCCACTGGACCTTTCAGTAAGCACCCATTTACTCACATGGTTTTAGTGAAGTGCCATGCTCAGGGGAGCAGTCAGTCCCAGAAATGGAGAAACAAAAAGATGGCAGTTTCTGGCCAGAGTCCCCAAGTGACATGCAAAGTCCAAGAAAGGCAAACATTCATTTTCCAATTCATTGCTACTTGGCTTCAGATGTTGTCTAGAGAGGCAAGGAAGGAGGATCGAGAAAAAGTGACAGCAAGTGAAGGAGGCAAGGAAAGTAGAAAGACGTGGGGAGGAAGCTGGAAAGGAAAGCAAATCTGACAGAGCTGAAGGAAAGAGATGGATAAAAGCGGAAAGAGGCAACAAAAGGAGGAGAAAGAGGAGGTTAAAGAGAGATCCGGGAAAATGAACAGCTACATAACTAATCACTGACCCCCTCCCACACGCAGCCTCCCTCCCGTCCCCTTGTTCTGGAGCCAGGGGCTTTCACCCTTCAGACCCGACACGGACATTCCGAGTGTGTGACCTCTTACCTGCCCGGCTCCTCCCCAACCCCAGACTGAAACGTGACTCACCGGAGTCAACCACCCCTCTGCCGGGGGCTGAGACGGTAGCGGGAACATGTGTTTGCAGCCAGTTCACGGCACAGATGAAACGCAGCATGTGATCCAGTTGCATGAAGGAACTTCTCCCCCTCTAACCTCGGTCACGTTTCCCGATCCTGGGTCTCTTTATCCTCTCCATGGTTGTGAATTGGGGTAATGTGGTGTGGAGGGATTAATTGCAAATCTTACCTGTTTTATGGTCTTTTGTGCTCTCTTTCTCTTTCCTCCTCTTTCTCCTTCCTCTCTGCTCCTCTCATCAGTTGGAAAAAAAAAAAAAAAACTTCTACTTTAACATTCCTAGAACGAGTGGCTCCTGGTCTGTCAGGGCCTCCGGGATTCTGTTAACACTGCCCAGATGTTAGGACGTCCGCATCTGCCAAAAGTTTCCTTAAAGCTATATTATCCCCAAAGCTATAGTTGTTCCTCCCTCAGAGAAGGGTTTTAGAGAGATGGGGGAGAAGGAACGTAGGGATTAGAGGAACTCAGTCCGTCTGCTGCGGAACAGGGGGGCGTGTGAATGGCACTGGCTTTAAGCCCGTGAGTAAAGTGATGACTAACAGGCTGGCTAAAGGGCCTCCAGAGATGTGTTGCACTGAAGAACACTTTTTATGACTCAGCATGACATCAGGATTGAATGAAAAGGAATTGCACAAACTCCAAGGACAGGGGAAGAGTGCAGCTGACTTGAACATTCCCTGGAGATTTCTCCTGAAATTCCTTAGACTCCTCACCTCTGAGTTGCCTTGCCATCTATATGGTGCAGGGTCAGACATACTTTGAACCCCTCGCTCTGGCGATCTAACTTCTCTGGACTTCAGTTTCTGATAAAATCATGTTGTTTACAAAAAATACCATGTGCTTCTTGCCTGAAGAAACGAGACTGATGTCCCATATTAAGAATGGAGGGAAAGTATGCCTAGAGAGGATTTAGTAAGAGGCTGTTCAAGTGAATTTAGATGATACGTGCATGGCAAGATTACAGCCATTGCTAACTGTTTCCCAGGGGTCTCTGATGGAGGGCTAACGTTTCTCTTCACTAAGCATGCTTTCTTCATTTTAGTATTTGATAATGAGACTATTTTAGCATAGTGCAGACCCACTCCTTATGGTCTCCCTCCCCTCACAGTTAACGTTTCCATCTGTTGAAAAATCAGTGGTTGTAGAAGAAAAATGTTAAAGTTGATATAGAGGTCAGAGGAGGGGGGCACCTGGGAGGAGGTTGGCTTAGTCTATTCTCAGGCAAAGCAAATGACATAAACAAGAGCTCACTGTTAGGTCAGAGGGGGATGGGCCAACTGGTAAGAGGGTTCAGGGAGTGAAAGGAAACAAATAAATAAATAGGTAGTGAATAAATACGGTAGGGCCAGAAGATCAAATATAGGAGTTTATTCTAAACTCATGTGTTAGGAAATAGTGAATGTATTAAGACCGTGCGCGCGCGCGCGCGCGCGTGTGTGTGTGTGTGTGTGTGTGTGTGTATGTGTGTGAGAGAGAGAGAGAGAGAGAACACACAAAGTAATCAATTCTACCAGGGATGTTGTCTTTCTTAAAAACCCGTTCACTGGCTCCCTCTTGGCATAGAGTACAGTCCAAGCTCCTTAGCATGGCAGAGCATGCCCTTCACAGGGCAAACCCCAACTATTTCATCAGTCTAGTCTTGAACATTCATTCCATGACTCCCCATTCTGGACACACTGAGCTGCTTGCTCTTCTTTTCACACCTTGGTGCCTTTGCACAGACACAGTTACTCTACCCTGAAGTCCCGTCCCTCCTTTCTTGGCCTGTTGAAACTGTATCCATCCTTGCTGCTGAGAAGCCCATCCCAGCCAGAGGTGGTTAATTTGCCTTCCTTTTCTCTCACAATACTTTGTACACCTCTAAATGATAGGACTTCTCACACTTTCTTGTCATTGTTCTTTACTTATCTCCGACTCCTATCAGACTGTGAGTGCCCAGAGGGCAAGAACCTTGCCTTAGCCTTCTTCATATCCCCAGCACCCGACACAGAGCCTAGCACATGGTAGGGTGAGGGTGCTGCATAAGGCCACAGTCCCACTCAGAGCTGGCAGGAGTGGGACAGATGGGTGGCAGAGAGAGGTTGAAGAAGAAAGGGAAGGGGGAGGATACGGAAATCACAGGGAGATCAAACTAAGGGGATGGGTGGGAGGGGAGGGACAGCATTCCTGTGAAGTACTGGGATGAATGATATGAAGATCTCACCAAAAACAGATGGGGTTAATTAAAAAGCAATGTTTCTGCATCATGTACTATGTGCGCAAAACACTATGTTTGGACCCTGCGGGGATAGAAAGTTAAAAAAAACACTTCTCTGTATGGTTTGGTTGGGAAGATAAGACAAAGACAAAGAGACTGACAACATCCACACATACTAACTTTCTTAAAGTTGTTAAAGTTCAGTACCATTTTCGACTTTAAGACTTTTAATATGAAGCCTCTCAGCAGTCAGTAAGGTATTGTTTTAAGAAATATTAGATATGGAAACTGACTTACCCAGGTGAGATCTCAGCAAAGGTCAACAAGGCTAGACTAGAAACAACTTTCTTAGAAAATGGACATGGAATTATGAATTTTAATACCATTCAAAACCATTTCTCATTTCTTTGTGTCCCAAACTGTATATTATGAGCTTTTTTGAAGAAGATAAGATCAGGGATGGAAAGAGAGGAAAGCATTCATGTAGAATCTGAAAGGAGTGGATGGGAAAAAAAATGAATGAAAAATAGACACAGAAGAGAACTTCAGAGAAGGATAATGGGAATACACAAGAGATAATAAGAATAAAAAGATATTCCTATTCCAGAAACTAATTTTTAAAACTGTAGTATGAATTAACTGTTTAAATGATGAGGTGTCTGATGGCTATAACACAAAATGAGATTTTAAGAAAATAAGTAACAGGTGCTTTTAAATTCTATGATAGGCACTTAGCCAAAGGTAATGAAGGGATGCTAGAAAAGGGATTAGAAAATGAAAATGGTAAGGTTATTATGTGAATAAAAGATAAGATGTATTTTGAGTCAAATGGCTGATGTCTCTTTACTGGTTCCTAAGACAGAGAGTAGGAATATCCCAAGACATTATCCAGCAGCTCAACTTAATTTTTCTGTTTTATGACAGTGTGGTACCGGGACGGCTTAGACATTTAGTTTTTTATTTAATTTCATAATCAATCCTTGAGTAACTACTAGGTGGTTACCCCCAGAGACCAGCTATGACCTCAATGGGCAATCAGCTCAACAGGGATTGGCTGAGCACCGAATGAGCTCATCAATTGAGCATTATGTCCTAGGGTATTGAGGAGAGTATAAAAGGGGGCACAGGGGCCCTGCCACACTAGCTCTTCAGTAGTTTCTGAACATCTAGACTGCAGGATGTAACATAGGTAAGTAGAAATGCAAAGCTGGTACTGCAGTAATTGACTAAGGGTCTGAGTTAACGTGAGTGTGTGGTCAGACTATGAGGGCTGATGTTAGAGAAAGAGGTGGGATGGGGGAAGAGAGATGTTCTCACTGGGCTGTGGTTGAGCTGGACATTGAGCAGGGACAGAAATTTTGAGTGAAGTTAGAAAGTGGGCAGGGAGTAGGGAACAGGCCTTGCTTACTGGGGAGATAATCATCCTGGCCTGGTGTACAGCAGAAAATTCACACTGGAAAAGTAGTAAGGAATCAATTGAGATTGTATAGGGGAGAGGGGATTGGTGAGGGTGGGATGGGTTGGAGGTGGGGGGGTGGCACAGGGGAGGTCTGACTTAACAATGAGTTCTTGTTTATGTCATTTCCCTTGCCTGATGTCTGCCAGTGAAAAACATTCACACCTAATTTTGTAACAGGAAGTTAATAGGGAAGGGACACAAATCCCTACTAAATGTTGAATGTAAAACAAGCAGCAACAATACTTAGGGAAAGTATTTTCCCTTTATTCCTATATTTTTGGTATCAAATGTGTTTTTGTGCTCAGAAAGAGGGAGAAATTAAGAGGTTGAACCAGAAAAAGTATTGAATTTTTTACCACCACTCTGGGACAGGCAGGGTTACTTCCTAGGTGATTGGGCTATTGGACTGAAGGCAAAAGTAAAACTCAAGGAAAAAAAAACAAGTTCAAGGCAGAATTGGGGCAATCATCGAGGTCCGTGTGCTTCAGGAGTTCTGAGGAGCTCTTGTTCGTGGCTAAATGTCTGTACAACAGTCTTTGCTCGGGTTATTCCGAGCTGAGACAGCTGTTTGTACAACAGCAGCCATGTCTCATCACAAAGTGGGCCCCATTTCTGATTAAGGAAACAGAAGTTGGCTGGGCTAAGACCTAGGCAGGTTACTTAGGTTCTTTCAACCTGTTTCTTCATCTGTAAAATGAGGGCGGTAGTAGTGTCGACCTCATAATAGGGTTTTTGTGATGTATGCATGAGGTAACGTGTCAAGCTCTTAGCAACAGCAGTTGGTACATAGTCAATGTTCACTATTACAGTTATTATTAATACTTTATAGAATAAACTTATTTAATGGCCTAAGGAAATACTTCTTAAATTGCCTTAGATGGGATTAGATGCCCCTTTCGTCTGGGTTTGAACTAAATTGAACTTCTGTGTTTAGTGGCATGTGGGGGGGGGGGAGGGAAGTGGGTGTAGCAGAGTGGGAGGCAGTGCTGCAAGGTGTTGTGACCATAGGCATATGAATTTCCATGTTAGCCTTTGGTTTAATTTGGCATTGACTGTTGTTCAAACAAAGCAGCGTTGTGAGTGGCAGAGGAAGGGAGCGGAGGAAAGTCAACACATTCTTGGAAATAAGATGTGGCTTTTGCTTTGCTATTTTGCTTTTCCTTCAGCCACAGAAATATTTCTTTGCTCTTGGGCTCACAATGAAAATCCCTTCCAGGACATAGCATAAATCTAAGCTTCAGAGGAAACTTCTATTTAAAACAAGAAGGAGCTAGCAAGACTTCCCTTGATACTTGTTTTTACTACAAGGACCCCCTCAGATAGGGTCATTTAGCTTAGGGAGAAAGATTTGCATATATTTAGAGCACCCCCCCCAACCTCACCTCCTGTAGCTATGGCATATGTGGTACTTTCAAAGTTGAATATCTGCTATTTTGTGATGACTTTGCCTCAAAGTGTTTATAGGTGTATATAGTGTATATAGATTATCATTTACCCATTCTATCCATGTATTTGTGTGTTAGGTTTTTCTAATTCTAGGATAAAATTTTAGTATAAAGCCTGGCAGTGCAATAATTCCTTCTCTAATAGTTGCTCCCTTGTACCTCAGATGTCTGGCAAGATGTTATAGGAACTGGTCCTAGGTCAATATTCAAAGCACAGGGAAGCTCTGTGTGACCAAGTCAGTGGAACTTTCCTGTTTTCTGGTTCTGTGGTATATGTTTAAAGCAAGGTTTCAAGCAGAAAAGTTTAAGCATTCACCTCCACAAATGCAGGGCTTTTTGCAATAGCAATACAGTAAATGGCCACTTGTGCTATTAAGCTTATGTCAACGATGATGGGAGGGGTTGGATAGGGAACTGATGTAGCCTTCTAACCCCATTCTTCTAGAGATAACACACATTCAATCTCTGCCCTCAAAGAGCGTACACTTTAGTTGAGAAATCAGAACTTACTACACATTCTTTGCTGTAACAATATAGACCAATATATTCACAATACATAACATTGAAACATGGACCTACATAATTTAATAGGAAAAAATACTACACATCATTTCCACACTTTAATGCCACTTATAATTTACTAGAGATGTCCAATTACAAATTTCCCTTAAAAGTTAACTTGTTTTGGGTTGAAAAAATAGATATCAACCATATGGATAAAAGAGCACACAAATCTATAGTATTGGTGTTAGGTTTCAACTCAGATTTCTTAGAGGTAACTATTTTTTCCCATATAAGGATATATTTTTAGGGAGGGAGCAGGAAGGCCTAGAGAAAGTTTCACTGAGTGTGTATTTTCCACTAAACTGAAAATTGAGTCTTGACACCCAACAGTGGTCTCTTTCTTTTCTCCTGGATTACGTCTCTCCTACATTTCTAGAAAGATGAATGCTGAGGATTGAACTAATGTCCCTGAATAAAAAGGGAGACCAGGATGCCTATACAACTTTGTTAATTCATTTGTATTTAATTCATTTTGTAAATGTGTTTTAAAACTGACTAGATTGAAAAGACATTCCTACCCTGAGGTTCCCATGAGAAGTAAATGACCTATTTAAATTGAGGGCAATTTGAATGGCTCATTTGGTCACTCTTGAAGCCTAAAAGATGCCAGAAAGCAGGAAACAGTGGGAATCTGTAATGTCTAGGCTCATTTTTCCCCTTTAATGAGAGGCATAGAATTAACCAATTATATTTATAGCTCAATAAATGTGTGCATTTATTCTTATGTACCAGGCAAAACACTTCCACATACATCTCTTAAGAAATAGAGATTTATCCCCATTTTACAGATGTATCAAAGAACTTTAAATACCCTCTAAGGCTCTGCTGATTTGTATGATCCAAATTTTTTAGGCCTTTGAACTACTTGGAGATGAAGCCAAAAACAAAAAGAGCCTCAGCTTTTTGTTTTCTTACCAGCTGATTTTTTTTTATTCTACTCTACCGCTAAGTTTGACTCAGGGCTGCCTCTGGACATAGGGGACAGAAAACTTTGGTGATTCATCCCCATCTTGTAAACAGTTTAACTCCTTATGAACAAAACATAGTGTCAAGTTCCAGGAAGATCTAAACAACTAAGAGAATTTCTTTGGCAAGGAGCAGACATATGCGGCTTGTATAATAGACCAGGCAGCCTGGATTAGAAAGCACAGTAATCTCTAGTTTTGGCTTTGCTATTAGCTGTGTGACCTTAGGTTTTAACCTGTCTGTGATCAGCTCGTTCTTGATGGGAAAAACCAGGGGGCTGGAATTTACAGTGCCTTTCAGTTTTAACATTTAAGAGGCGGTCACATTTACCTGATATTTTCCATAGCGCCCCCTCTTTTTAAAAGTTGCAGCTAATAGCTGAACTTATATTTCACTATTATTTACATTTAAAACACTTTCCCTCAACTTTCTAATTACTTAGGGGATAAGAGAGGGGAGGGATAATGGGGTTTTGCAAACTACTATAGGGAAATTTTAAAATTTATTATTGTCTTTAATACCTAGCTTTGGAATTCTTTCAACAAGTGGTGATTAGTTCCCTCCAGTCTTTCTTGTCCCCACTCTCCACCCCATAAAACAATGTTCAGAAATTGAAAAGCACCAAACAAGTGAGAAAAAAATCAGCCTAATTCCACCAAAAGTAAATTTCGCTTTTCCTTTCAGTTTTTGTCTAAGCACATGCGACTGTATGTATTGCTTTGCAATCGGCTTTGTTTCTTTTTGGAAATATATTTCTTGTAGGTATTTTCCCATTTATTTTCTTAGGTCACTTCTAACCTCTTTTCATTCTTTTCCTTCCCTCTAGGGCACCAGGGGCCGGGGAGGCCGAATCTCAGAGCGCTGCTGGCTCTGCTGGTGATAGGAACAATATGATAAAGTTATAAGGGCGGGGGAGGGGTGGGGGGCGGGAAAGATTCTTTGGGAGAGAAAAAAAAATGAAGCAAGCTCCACTTGAAGACCTATGAAATTTCCGACACTAGAACCTTTGTATATAGTTTTCAGCAATCTTCGGCAGGGGGCGCTCGGACAGCCTCTAGGACTTTACCCTCTAGAAAATTGAACAGTGTTTCCGGCTGTTCTCCGTTGTAGACGCTCGTAAGTTTTCGGCAGTTTCCGGGGAGACTCGGGCACTCCGCGTCTTGCTCGCTCGGTGCCGATCGCCCGGCGCGGTTGTGTAGGGTCTCGGGCTAGTCATGGCGTCCCCGTCTCGGAGACTGCAGACTAAACCAGTCATTACTTGTTTCAAGAGCGTCCTCCTGATCTACACTTTCATTTTCTGGGTGAGAGACGGAGGCGCCCGGGTGCGGCAGGGGAATCCCGGGCTTAGGTGGGGGGTGTGACCCTGAGCGCAGGGAGCTCAGGTCGGGGCTGGGGTGGGGTTTGGACGGCCATCGCTCCTGGGACCCCGGCGCTGGCGACGAGTGGCTGGAGCCCGAGCTCCGAGCCCGGGCATCTCGCCGGCGCCGGGGTCAGGGTGCGGGACGAAGGGGGCCGACAGGCTGAACTGGGACCCAGACGTGCCAAGCGTTTAAGTTCGATGCGGGAGGCGAGAAAGGGAGTTAAGTCCCCAGAGCACGCAGAGGGTGTCCCTGGACCGTTGGAAAGGCTAGGCTTGTCCGGCCCCTTTGAGGGCTCACTTGCATAATAGTGTCTTTCTTTTCACTGCTTCTTGAGAGGGGAGTGTTTCGCAGGTAAGTATGGTGTGGCTCCACTCCCGCCAATCTGTCCTTTGGGTTTGCTTTTGTGTACCCATTCCTTTGTACCCTGTGCTCATCCCTAAACTGGGGGAGGGGAGACGGGGAGAAGTTTCTGGAAGTCATAGAAACACTTTTTTTTTTCCCCCTCTAAGAAGGTTTTCTTTCTAAGGCGGGAGTAAAACAGTTAAGGAAGTTTTGATCCCTAGGGCATATATGCCATGGGCTTGTGTTTACACACACACAAAGATGAATTTTAAGAATTTTGCTAAGATACCTTGTCCACAGCCTACCCTTGTGTGCGTATCCCCTCCTACTCCCCTCTACCCTCCCTCCTTGTCTGCCATATCCCGGCATAGCACACCTATTGTGTCTTAAATACCTCGTGGTTTGTGATTTGAAGATGCTTCTGTACACGATGCATAACTGCTTTTATTCTCTGATTTCCCACATAGATCACTGGTGTTGTCCTCCTTGCCGTTGGCATTTGGGGCAAAGTGAGCCTGGAGAATTATTTTTCCCTTTTAAATGAGAAGGCCACCAATGTCCCCTTCGTGCTCATTGGTACTGGCACTGTCGTTATTCTTTTGGGCACCTTTGGTTGTTTTGCTACCTGCCGAGCTTCTGCATGGATGCTAAAACTGGTGAGTCCTTGTTTTCCTTAGAATTGATTCTTGGTTTTAGAAAAGTCTTGTAGGTTATACACTTTGTTTCTTGGAACTTGCCATGGCCCTTTATGATTCTTCCTGTTACTTATGAAAACTTACCAAGTAAGTTCAGCTGCCAATTCCCGCTTTCAAAATAGACATTTTATTATTGTTTCCCCTGCCCTTTTCAATAAAAACATGCTGAACTGATTGAGCAGGAGACCATTATTTTTTCTTTGACTCCCTTTGCAGCTGTGATATAGCTTATTTATATAAGCTGACTTGAACTTTCTTTTTTATCCTGCAGTATGCAATGTTTCTGACTCTCATTTTTTTGGTTGAACTGGTCGCTGCCATCGTAGGATTTGTTTTCAGACATGAGGTAAGCCTGAATTAGGGAAACTTAATACGTTAAAATTTATCCTTTAAGAGATAAAAATGGATTAAATAACAGAGTTAGACCTCTGTATTTAAACCTGTAGCTGACAATATGGCTTTCTTGTAAAAATTCTGGCCCACTTTCAATGTAAAAGAAAGTTTAGAAAATTGTAAAGTATTCTGTTAAAGTGGAGATAGTACAATTTGTAACTTTACTGATAGGAAAATATTGAAAGCACAAAATTGTTACTTTCTTCACATATGCCATGCATTTTGAAGAGATTGGATATACTTAATACAAATCATCATAAGTTTAATGTTGAATTAGAAATCAGGTAAACCTAGGGTTGTTGGGAAATCATTCAGTGAGTAGTGAAGGCTCATCAATGGGAGTGTTTTACAAAGTGGTAGTGTGGTCTCCCACAGTAAGGTTTTGTAGCTTAAAAATTCCATAGGCATCAAATTTGTACTCGGTTTAAAGTAGAGAAAGATGGGGGGTGGGTACAGAATACAGCAGTACTGTGCTGCCACTTGGATAAATACACGTTCCCACAGCACTTTGAACTTGTAGTGGTTATCATCTTATATTGTAATGTTTTGCTTAGTAGTCCCCTCAGCTAAACGATATCCCTTAGAGGACAGGATTGGACCATGGAAGTTAATTACCATACATGTTGCCAGTGTCAGAGATAGGACCATTGGTTAGGTGTGAGAACTTGTTATTTGACCTAGAAAGCAAAAGAACTTTTTAGAATATTTGTTTACTGGCATTGTGTTTCTTTGCTGTAGATTAAGAACAGCTTTAAGAATAATTATGAGAAGGCTTTGAAGCAATATAACTCTACGGGAGATTATAGAAGCGATGCAGTAGACAAGATCCAAAATACGGTAAGTAGTTATAGGTGGTAGCTTCTCAAGAGGGGAACACATTCCCTATTGCCTCAGAGAAAAGAACAGAGCCTGGCTACTAGATGTTGTCCACTTGTACAGGAAAGAACTGTGACATGTTTTATTTTCCTCACATGTGCACCTGTTCTTTTCCCTCCCCACTTACATCATAGACCAAAGTACTGTTACCAACCATAGCAGGAAAGTAAGGCCAGTTCAAAACTGTCACACTTGGTGCTAATAAAGAACCCAGTACTAATCTCTCGAATCAATTCAGGAGAGAGATCATTGAGTATAATAAATGTTGTTAGGAGCACAAATTGCAATAGAAGATGACTTTAGGTTAAATGTTTGACTACAAAGTTGTAACATGAAATGTGAATGCTTTTGTTGGATTTTTCAGTTGCATTGTTGTGGTGTCACTGATTATAGAGATTGGACAGATACTAATTATTACTCAGAAAAAGGATTTCCCAAGAGTTGCTGTAAACTTGAAGATTGTTCTCCGCAGAGAGACGCAGATAAAGTAAACAATGAAGTAAGGAGTCTTTTAAAACTTTTTATTTGACAATATTTGAGGACTTAACTGAATACAGAGTTGACTCAATTTTTACTCACATTAATACACATAAGTGGAAGTAGGCTGGGCAGGTAAGACTTGAGTTCATAGAGCTAGCAAGTAACACTTTTAAATGCATAATTCAAAAGGTAGAAATAGTTGAGAATAACAATTCTGTTGAGAACATATGGAAGAGAACAGATTTCAATAAAATGACAATCAAAGGCTGTGGTACATATATCTTTCTGTGGAGGTATATGATTAAAGAATTTATTACCATAAAGAAAAGCATAGATTGCTTGTGTTGTACTTGATCTTTTTTTTCTCCTCCCTTAGGGTTGTTTTATAAAGGTGATGACCATTATAGAGTCAGAAATGGGAGTTGTTGCAGGAATTTCCTTTGGAGTTGCTTGCTTCCAGGTAAGTCCTTGTAGTTACTTGGGAAATATTTCATCCCTCTCACAGGCGTAAGCTAGAAGATTTTCACTTTTAAGGCTTAAAGTTTTTACTTCAGGGGCTTGAACAGTGAGGACATTTTTAGAGAAGTCACATTTTCACAGAACTCTCAGTTACTGGTCACAGTGTAGAAATATTTTGTTTTTCTTATGGTGGAATCTTTTTTTTTTTTTTCCAGAATATTGTGGGGGTATAACACTTTGGCTATATATATTGCCCATGCACTTCCCATGTCAGAGCTACAATCGTGGTCATCCCCCAAACTGTGCTCCCCACATTCGTTTAGTGAGTGTTTTCCCATCCCCTCCACCCCGCTCCTGCCTGCCCGCCCCCTGATGAATATTATTGCCCTGTGTGATGTAAGTGTTGATCAGTTAGTATTGTGGTGGAATCTTGATTGGACTTATTGTGTATATATCATCTTGATTTTGATTTGTGATTGGGTCTTTTTTTGTTTTGTTTTATTTCAAAATATTAAGGAGGTATAAATGTTTTTGTTACATGGATACCTTTTATAATGCTTAAGTTGGGGCTTTTAGCGTGCCCATCACCCAAACAGTGTTCATTGTACCCAATAGGTAGGTTTGTACCCCTCCCCTCCTCCCCTCCTCCTCCCTTCTTGATTTCCTATGACCTTTACATCTCTCTGTGCCCGTGTGTGCCCACCGATTAGCTCCCAATTATTACAGAGTACATGTGATGTTTGTTTTTCCATTCCTGAGATACTTTATTTGGAATAATGGTCTCCAATTCCATCCAAATTGCTGCAAAAGACAATATTTCATTCCTTTTTATGGCTGAGTAGTACTCCATGGTATATATACCACATTTTGTTAATCTACCTATGAATCTATTTAGATTTATTTTATTTAGGGATGGAGGATGTTTTGCTCTTTCCATTCCAGTTTTTTTGAGGTCTTGGATTTTATGTTTTTCTACACTGTTTTCCACAACTACAGAGTTCTCTAAATTTTTACTCCCATTTTATATACTCTTTACCATGGCAAATCATGTCTTAAAACTACAAAAAGCAAGACTCAGAATTAACTTCTAGCAGTACATATCTTTTGAAAGCTGTTAACTATGGAAAGACTCAGTGCCCTTTTAGTTATGGCAACTTTCCAGTGTCATAATTCATTAACTAAACAAAACATAAGATAGATGGGAACCTTGGTTTTCTCTGCAGTCAGTCAAGATTCTAAAACATTGTTAGAATCTATCTTTCCTGGGCTGCAACTGCCTGATGAGTTGCATGTAAGTTCCAACCTACTAAAATTTAGATTACACAACACCACATTCATTATGTGCCTATTATTTTTGGTAGATGCTATGTTGTAAGTCAAAGTGTATTTCCCAAGTTGTGTTTTCATCATAGCATGAAAAGTTTGTACCGTGGCTGTAAACCTTTTTTTCAGGGCATGAGGTTTTTTTCCTTAAGCATTGTGGAAATAAGACTAATCCAAATCTAGTCTTAATATATTTTTAAAGTAGCAAGCATAGCTATATATAAATCTGCACTAATACAAAGGCCACCCTTGAAAGGTTCTAATTATTAAATAAAATGAAAGTCTCAGTTGCTGGGACCCCATTTGAAGTACTCAGTAGCCACGGGGCTGGTGGGTACTGTATGGGACAGAACAGGGGTTCTAGAACATTTCCATCTTTGCAGCACTGCTCTAGATTTTTCCAAGAAAATCTCTGCTCTCATAGATGGAGATTTTACTTGATAAGATGCTTATTGAAAGCCACATCCTTGTTTTTTCTGATAACTGAGAGTAAGAGAAAACTTATGACTTCTTAATTTTCCTTGGGTGACAGTTTCCTGAACTCTGACTGGATTTTTGTGTGGTGATAGTTCTGAAATTCTGGGTCACATATTCTCTGAATGTGATATAGGTGCTGCAGAGTATTAAATAACTGTCTAGAAAAACACAAGGAAGGAAATTATTAGTGAATTATAAGTGAAAGGACAGTATATCTATATTCTGAGGTCTTTGAGCTCTTTCGTGTGTGTGTTTAATTTTGTTCATATTTTATTTCCAGCTGATTGGAATCTTTCTAGCCTACTGCCTCTCTCGTGCCATAACAAATAACCAGTATGAGATAGTATAACCAGCATATCTACGGGTTTATTCCTCTCCAACTTTAAGGTGCGTTCATTTTGGTCCTCAGCTCTGTTAGTTTTGATATTTACTCCAGCCTGTGCATGTGATACATGGACTGAGTTTGCCAAGAAGGTCTTGTCCAGTAGTGTATTTAAATCTTGCACCATATACACAAGAGACATATATACAAGGCATGGCCAGAAAGCAGTGACTTAGCAACAGCTTATCTATGCATGCTGTCTCCATTTACTGAACAGAAGAGTCCCTTTGGGTTTACATGTTTATATATACGTCAGCCTAAAGATGATAAGTAATCCCCTTTCTAACATATTTTGACCTGGAGTGAGGAGAAACAAAGAATCCCAATAATGACCTTATTCATGAGGTTCCCTGGCAAGTACTCTCTGCTCTTGATCAATATTGGCATTTTCCCTAGTCCTTTACCTAATTTTCATTTACCACAGTCTTAATCAGTCATTGAGAGTGTTGCTTTCTGGTAAAAAAATGTTTTTTGGTGAACTATTATTAGAGCCATAAACTCACGTGGCCTGACCAGAAACCAGATTTTGGGGAAACATGTGTTTCAATAGCTTGAGTGTTTGAATGGTAAGATACTGTGAGTACTGTTGGCTGAATTGATCCCTAGGGCACCTTTCACATTTTAATTGAGCCACTGACTAGGAACACATGGGAAGGTCTTCATTAGGGGGAATAGATTAGCATGTCTGCAAGCGAATACACATGTTGAAATTTGGGTAACAAGTGAATTAACTTTTTTCCTTTAATTTTAGGACACTTAGGTTCCCCCCTGTGAACTACAAGATCGCCTGGATGGAAGACTGACGACACTACTTACCAATAGACCAAAAAACTACACCAATAGGCTGATTCAATCAAGATACTTGTTCAGTATGTTCTAAGTCCACCTTCTGCCCTATTCACGTTAGATCGTTGAAACCCCGTATCACTCTGAAACACTGGAAGAGCTAGTAAATTGTAAATGAAGTAATACTGTGTTCCTCTTGACTTTTATTTTTCTTAGTGTGGGGCCTTTGGAAGGCACTGTGAATTTGCTATTTTGATGTAGTGCTATAAGGTGGAAAATTGACCCCTCCGAATTTGCTATTGATGTAGTATGATAGAAAATTGACCTCCCTGAACTGGCCCCTTCCCAGCCAAGGTTATCTGGTTTGATTGTATAATTTGCACCAAGAAGTTAAAATGTTTCATTACTCTCTGTTCTGCTGACAGGCAGAGAGTCACATTGTGTAATTTAATTCCAGTAAATCATTGGATGGCATCCATCATCAGAGTTGTTGGATGATGGTAACAGTCTAAGGCCTTGGGTCTAAGGCACCCAAGACTAAAAGGCACTACCGATGTTCTGTGATACATCAGGTTTCCGCACACAATTTACATTTCTTTGCCTCCAAATTAAGGCATTTATTATAATGTTTACATTTTCCCTATTGTTTGAAAGGTTCTAATTATTACTTTAATGGTGTCGGAATTATTGTATTTTCCTTAGGAATTTAATGGAACTTATCTTCATTAGCTTTAGCTGGTATTTCCTTACTAGGCTGATAGGACTTAATTGTCAATATTATGCTCAACTTTAATAGTCTTAGTTTATATTTGTGCCTTTGATTAATAAATATAAGTCTTTTACACAATAAATATTGTTTCCCTCTAAAAGAACCATGTTTAAATTAACTTTTAGAAAATCTGCTGGAATGATTGTTTTCCACAGAGAAAGCTAAGCCCTACATTTCTACTTGGAGTAGAGTTTTCAGATATGAAATGTAAGGCTAAGGTCTTAATGTGTCATTAAAAAAAATTAATGTCCTTGTTTAAAAAACTTCCCTGTGAAAGGATTACATTCCATGTTATGAAATAGCATATACTTAGCATTCTAGAGATCAGACTTTTTTGATTGTATAACTTACATTAAAAAATTGTATAGGGAAGGATGTAGCCTATATCTTTAGGTTAATAAGGAATTTAATAATTATTAAAATTTGAGTTGAAGTGGGGGAATTATTTCTTTGGTTTTGAGTCTGTATATCAGTTAGTAGAACCTGTCTCCTCTCTGATTGCCACACAGTCCTTGAATTGAAGAGGCAGTCAGTTACAGTTATAAGTAATGTAGATAAAAACTACTAGTTAATTAAGAATAATGAATTTTGCATACATGTTTTAAAATGCTTGGAGTTACTGCAGAAAAAGGATATTCTCCACTATAACATTTGGCAGGGGTGACTTGACATAAGATAAAGTGATAAGAAAATAAAGTTGAAAAATAGTGACTCTCCATATGCAGTAAATCAGATCTTTGGCTATTGGCATTAGTGAAGATAAAGAAGCAAATATTTAAAAGATCATCAGAATGATTTTCAGACAGGCATTTTTCACCATAATGTCCTTGAAGAACCTTTTAAGTTTTTTTTTTTAGGAGATTTTCTATAAAAAAGCTTCCTCTTCATTATTAAAAAGAAAAAAACTATAGGAAAGTAGAAAGAGAAAAAAAAAACTCCATGCATCACTCTTCAGGTAGGTTGTTTTTTTAAATTTTTAAGATGGGTTTATTTTGGATAGCCAGTTATAAAAGTCTCTTATAGCTGACTTGTGCGTGTGCATACTGGATTGTAAGCCTTAAATCTCAAAGTAATGAGGAATCTGTTTTCACCTGATTATAACTGGTGCAAAGAAAAGTTCATGTGTCTTTAATAGTTTGCTAATTAGAATAGCTGGTTAGAGAGAGGGATCACTAGATCCAGAGAGATCCAGTTTCCACCTGGCACAGGAGGTCTGCACCTTTCCATGGCGACACCCCTAATGGCAGAGGAAGTGAATTTCCTCAGTAGCGCAGGCCTGGGCTCTGGGCTTTGAAGTTTCATAAAAACTTCCTGAAAATCTGGAGAATTTTACATTTTTCTCCACAATGTATCATCCATGTTTAAATTTAAAATAATTCTCCTTTATTTTTGATGTGCCAAATGTATCCTGTGGGTTGCCTTATTTCCAGGCACCAGGTTGCTCATTGCAAGGCAGCTCTGAACTCCATTTTGAGAAGCAGAGATCTCTAGGTATATTTTCTGAAAGTGTGGAAAACTTGGTAGCTTTCCATAGCCTATTCCATGTGGGTTGTTGGGTTTATGTTCTAGGCATCAAACTTTAGTGGAAATAAATACCTAATACAAGCTATAAATGCCATTTCTGGTTTTCCTCAGAGCTCGCAAAAGATTCTTTGAGACTTGATGTTTTTAACCTCCTGTCAGAATCCAGGTTGGTACTTTGCCAGTGATGTGGCCAAACAAATCTGTTAAATTATGAGACACAAAGCAATGTATGCATTTTCTTGTGAAACTGAGGAAACTTTGGTTCCTTTGAACTATTCTGTGTGGGCTTTTGTTTGTGTTTGTAGAAAAAAAAATCTAAACCAAGATATAAATGCCATTTCTGCTTTTCCTCACAGCATACGTAAGGTACTTTGAGATTTGATGCAAGTTTGCTGCTTTTCTAGTTGATACTTTATGATGTGGCAAACCAAACCGTCCTAATTAAAAAAGGAAAACAAAAGGCTAATATATCAGAAAAGAATATATAAACTGAAACAGCTACAGGGAAATGAGACTTTAATTTTTAAGTCATCGGTTTTAAACTTTGCTCAGCTTGCTTGTGAGAAAGAAGCCATTATGATTTAATTATGGTTTTTCTATTAGGTACACCTACCCCATGGAGCTTAGTAGAGTCAGGCACTTGTAAGAGCACAGTAAATGCTAATGGATAAATGAATGAATGAGTGAGTCTAATTACAATGGCTCTTTAATGTTCTGTGTGAAATAAGATGTTGATCTAAATATCATTCCATATAAGGCACCGTTTATGTAATAGAAACCACCTGCCCAGTCAGAAACCACTTAACCTCGGAAACCGCTGCTAACTTCCTCCAGGTCAAATCACTTTTTGCTGCTTCTCTTTCTTGAACTCTTTGCTGCATTTGATGCCACTGAAAATTTTTTCTTGTTTTGACCTTGTGATATCTTGATTTTCTTCCCTTTTACTACTCTTTCTAGTTTACTTTGCTGTTTGAATTTCTTCCTACTTTTCAAGTGTGGCTGCCCCAAGGGCTTGTATTTGGCTTTCTGCTCTTAGATTGTGCTGACCTCACCTTGAGGAATTAAATGTAGAAGACTATCAGGCCAAACCTCTTACTCTCGAGTCATGCACTTTACTTGTGTGTTGGTCATAGCAGCTTCCTTGTGTTCCTCTCCCCCTCCAACACCTAAAAGCTTAGCATTTCGAACACTTAAAAATTTAAAAACATTTCTCCTGTAACATCTAGTGCATGGACAGTAAGCACTCTTCCATGTTGACTGAGCTGGCTCCTTCACCAGGGATGATATAGTTTATGAGAATTGGGGAAAATGGGTCAGCTGTTTCAAGAGTTCATTAGCATTGGCTCTGCCACATGTATTTATCAGGTGAACATGAGTTCTTTGGGATTGTTGTACTCAATCTGGTGGTATTCTCATTACCACATCCTCAAAGTTTTTATTTAAAAAAATATTGAAGTGGTAAGTTGGAAAGGCTCTTGTCTCTTCCAACAGAAGTTTCTCACCACCTTTTCTGGGAAAACACAAGCCTAGTAGCAACATCCGCAAAGCATAATCAATTCACACATGGGTGTATGCAGTGGATAGTAGGTGATACAGTTACTCAGAATCACCGCTGGAAAGGTAGAGTAGCAACATTATGTACGCCAAGGATGGCATGCACACATTTTCACTGTCCAGAAAGGCCATGTACTTCCTTAGCAGGAAAATGGCATTTAAGAGAAGGTAGGCCATTTGAACAGATTTTTAAAAAAAATTTTTCCTATTCAGTTCCTTTTCCTCCAGAGGGGAGGTAAGAGAACTAATGTTTATTTAGCATTTAATAATTGTTTCAATTGACTACCCTCTGTGGGGAGGTAGTACTATTCCCATTTTCCAGACAAACAACAACAAAAAAGCTGAGGATTAGGTTAAATAACTTGTCCAAGTTCACACAGCTAGTAAGTGGCAGATCTGGAATTTGAACTGAAATCTTACTTTGAAGCCAATGCTCTTTCATTGGATTTTGCAGCATCTTAATAGCAGAGAGGATTGTGTGGCACTAGTCCATAGCCAGAGAACAGAAGAAGGAAAAAAAAAAAGATTCTCCTCCAAATATCTTTTAATCATTCTTTATAGAATATGAAATCTTTAAAAAGGAAACCTTCATGAAAGAGTATCCTGCTGTTTCCTCACAATATGCCCTTGTAGGGTATTAGTACATATTAAAAACAAACAAATCCTGTTGTTACTGTTCACCCCCACAACACATTGAACCAAGGAAATGATTATAAAGAGTTAATCACATCCTAAACATTAACTCCTCTCATTTTCTTTCTTTCTTTCTTTTTTTAACAAAGAACATTAACAAAAATTATTTACCAATCTTTAAAATAATCTTGTAAAGTAGTAAGTAAGGGTAAGGTGATCATATTCCCAGTTTACAAACTAACGTTGCTAATTGAACCAAGAGTGGTTCCATGACTCAAAGATCACACATTGTGCTAAGTGTCAAAGTCAGGAAGAAACATAAGTCTTTAGTTTCTTAGTCCTGTGCTCTCCATCCTCTTGCCTTAGTTCTGGAAAAGCTTTAGTTCTTACTAGTCAAGTTATTTTAGCATATACCCTTCTAGGGATCTGTGTCTGGGAATGTTTTCTTGTACACAACTTCTCAAGCAGATTCTCTGCTGCAGAGATGAATTAGTTCCTTTAAGAAGACGTCATTCCATTGGCTGCTATGACTACTGAGTGGAGGAACACTCACAGGCAAGTCAGAATCATGAGCTGGTACTTGTTAGGTGACATTTTCTCTTTGGCAAATTATAGCATTTCTCAAAACACCTGTTCCTGAGTAGCCTCCTCTATAGTCAATCTGTTTGGTCTCGTGGTTTGAAAAGACCCTTGGCTTTTATGCCACTTGCTTTTTTTTTTTGGACCAGATAGGTTCACAGCCGAATTTTACCAGACCTACAAAGAAGAGCTTGTACCCATACTGCAGAAATGATTCCATAACATCAAGAAGGAGGGAATCCTCCCCAACTCAGTCTATGAAGCCATTATCACCTTGATACCAAAGCCAGGAAAGGACACAACAAAAAAAGAAAACCACAGACCAATATCCCTTACGAATATAGATGTGAAAATCCTCATTTTCTTTTAAGCATCTTGTCACACAGTCTGATGCTTTCTAAAGTTTATAAGCTAATATTTCCTATGTTAGTAAAGATACGCCACAACACTTAGTTGCTTTCATAACATACTCCCTTGTGAATATCTTTAAATATTAAGTGGACAAAATCCACAAAACAACAAAAAATAAACCTATGCTACATAGACACTCACATATGCAGGAGGCAGAATCACTCACCCTGCAGGCACAAATCCAAGCTCATGATTTCATTAAATGGGTTTATTTGCACAGGTACACACGCATATAGATAATCTATCCCCCTACAGGATAGCAGCATTTTCTGAGGCAGCCAGCCCTCCTGGTGTGCCCCAGAGGATCCAGGGAGTTTGGAGCTGCACACCACAGCTCAGTGCAGTCTTGAATCCAGCCCAATCACAGTCTCACCCAAGCAGAGCAAGCAACACAGGCCCCTCTTTCATGGTCTTCCTTAGCCCCCTACCTGACCCTTCTTGGCATCAGCTCCACCTTGGGGCTCTGACACTGGCAGGACAAAATGTAGCAGGAAACATGTCATGGTCATTATTTGAGAACTTGGTCTGAAGATCTACCCCAAAGAATTTGGAAAATGTAAAAAAGTTCAGGGAAAATTAAAAATGTATAATCTAACAAAGGTAACCAATGTTTTGATTTAAAAATAAGTGTTTCTTATCTACAAAATGAAAACAGGAATTATTATAAAATGTATAAAAGTGTTCGGAGTTCAAAGAGGTATAAAGTAATAAGTGAAAGTTCCCTCTCCTGCCTACCCTCATTCCCACTCCCCAGAGGGGATCACTGATTAAAGTTCCTTGTGATTCCTTCCACACATCGCCATATACAAGTGTATCTGTAGTCTTTTTTTTCCTCCCACAAATTGGAAGCCATGGTTAAGATCACAGATTGTAGGGCCAGACTGACTGGGTTTGGGTCTCGTCTCTACTAATTACTGGCTGTGTGCCCTTTGGCAAGTTACCTAACCTGTCTGTGCCTCAGTTTCCTCATTTATGAAAGTGGGATAAGTAATATTACCTACTTCATAGGGCTGTTATGAGAATTAAATGAGTTGCTTATATGCCAAGCACTTAAAACAGTGTCTGGTACACAGTAAGTGCTACATAAGTGCCAGTTCTAGTTTTTAAAAGGACTTTATCAAGACATATTTTACATATAAAATTCACCCATTTCAAGCGTACAATTCAATGATCTTTAGTTACATTAGTGAGTGGTACAACTGCCACCAAAAATCAGGTTCAGAACATTTTCATCTCCAAAGATTTGTCTTTTCTAGCCATTTCATTTCATATTCTAGGCATTTCATACAATGTGTGGTCTCTTTTGTCTGGTTTATTTCACTTCACAAAATGTTTCTGAGGTTCATCCGTGATGTAGCATGTGTTAGTAGTCTGCTCCTTTTTATTTCTGAGTAGTATTCCATTGTATGGATATACCACATTTTGTCTATCCATTTGCCAGTTGATGGACATTTTAGGTTGTTTCCAATTTTTGGCTATTATGAATAATGCTGCTATGAACATTTACATGCATCTTTGTGTAGACATACGTTTTCATTTCTCTTGGATAGATACCTAAAAGTAGAATTGCTGGGTTGTATGATAATTTTATGTTTAACATTTTGAGGAACTGCTAAACTGTTTTCAAAGTGGCTATACCATTTTACATTCCTATCAGCATTTTATGAGGGTTCTTGTTCCTGCACACTCTTGCCAACATTTGTTGTTGTCTGTCTTACTTTTCATATCTATTCTAGTGGGCACAAAATAATATCTCATTGTGGTTTTAATTTGCATTTCCCTAATGACTCATGATGTTGAGCATCTTTTCATGTGCTTATCAATGGTTTGTATATCTTCTTTGATGAAAAGTCTGATGTGGCTTTTGTCCATTTCTAAAATTGGGTTGTTTGTCTTGTTATTAAATTGTAAGAGTTCTTTGTGTGTGCTGAATACAAGTCCTTTATCACATATGTGTTTTGCAGATATTTTCTCTCAGTCTGTTGCTTTTCTTTTTGATCTCTTAATAGTGTCTTTTTGAAGTGCAAAAGTTTTGAATTTTGAAGAGATCCAATTTATCATTTCTTTTCTTTTATGGACTGTGCTTTTGATGCCATATCTAAGAAATCTTTACCTAATCTAAAGTTTTATAGATTTTCTCCTATGTTTTCTTCTAAGAGTTTTATTGTTTTTAGCTTTTATTTAATATATTTAAGTCTATAAAAAATTTAGAGTAAACTTTTGTGTATGGTGTGAGATGAGGTGAGGATCTAAGATCATCTTTTTCATGCATTGATCATGTATCCTGTGGCGTTGCTTTACTTCTAATAGTTTTTGTTTTGTTTCATGGATTCCTTAGGATTTCCTATATACAAGATTATGTCATATGCAAATGGAATTGTTGTACTTCTACCTTTCCAGTCTGGATGGTTTTCTTTCTTCTTCTTGCCTAATTGCCCTGGATAGAACCTCGAGTACAATGTTGAGTAAAAGTGGTGAGAACAGATATTCTTGTTTTGTTCCTGATCTTAGGGGAAAGCTTTCAGTCTTTTACAATTAAGTATGATGTTAGCTGTGGGTTTTTTGTTAAGTGCCCTTTATCAGGTTGAGGAAGTTCCCTTCTATTCCTGGTTTGTTGAATATTTTTGTCATGAAAAGTTGTTTACTTTGTTAAAAGCTTTTTCTGTGTCTTTTAAAAATATATTCTAATTGATGATGATGTGGTTTTTGTCTTAAAAAATATACTAATTAGGCTGGTCCGATGGTAGTGGGTTATCAGAACTTATTAACATTAGTGTCACTAAAGTTGGTATACAACCCCCCACTGCTGAATTTGACTGGCTTTTAAAAAAAATATATATACTAATTGATCATTTCAGGTAAATTATCACATTGATTGATTTTGTTATGTTGAGCCAACCTTGCATTCCTAGGATAAATCTCAATTGGTCGTGATGTATAAACTTTTCTTTATACTGCTGGATTTGGTTTGCTGGTATTTTGTTGAAGGTTTTTGTGCCTATATTCATAAAGGATATTGGTTTATAGTTTTCTTGTGATGGCTTTGTTTTAATTTGGTATCAGGGTAATATTGGCCTCATAGAATAAATTGTGAAGTGGTTCCTTCCATTCTAATTTTGGAAGAGTTTGTGAAGGATTTGTATTAATAGTTCTTCAAATATTTGATAGAATTAACCAGTGAAGCCATCTGAATCTGGGTTTTCTTTGTGAAAAGCTTATTGATTCTTAATTCAATCTTTTGTTATAAAGCTATACAGATTTTCTATTTCTTTTTGAACCCATTTTGGTAGTTTGTATCATTCTAGAAATTTGTCCTTTTCATGTAGGTTATCTACTTTGCTGCCACACAATTGTCCATAGTATTCCCTTATAATGATTTTATTTCTCTAAAGTTGGTAGTGATGTCTGCTCTTTCATTCATGATTTTAATTATTTGAATCTTTTCTTTTTTTCTTGGTTAGTCTAGCTAAAGGTTTGTTAATCTTGTTGATCTTTTCAGAGAACCAACTTTGGTTTTATTGATGTTCTTTATTGTTTTTCTATTCTCTTAAGGCAATTACTATACTACACTTTCTTATATCCTTCTTCTACTTGCTTTGTATGTATTTTGCCTTTTATTTTCTAGTTTCTTAAGGTAAAAGTTTAGGTTATTGATTTGAGATCTTTTTTCTTTTTTATTATAGGCATTGAAAGGTATAAATTTCTCTTTAAGTACTACTTTAGCTATATCTCATAAATTTTGATATGTGTTTTTTATTTTAATTAGATCAAAGTATCTTTTGGTTTCCTTTGGAATTTCTTCTTTGACCCTTGAGGTTTGTAGGAATGTGTTGTTTCATTTCCAAATACTTGTAGATTTCCTTAATTTCCTTCTTTTGTTGATTTCTAATTGAACACCATTTTGGTCACAGAACAGACTTCATATAATTTCACTCCTTTTAAATTTATTAGTACTTGTTTTATGGCCTAGCATAAATCTATCCTAGACAATATTCCATGTGCACTTGGAAAAATGTGTATTCTATTGCTGTCAGACAGAGTGTTCTATAGATTTCTGTTAGATTGATTTGGTTGATAGTGTTGCTCATGTTTTCTATTTCCTTGTTGATTTTCTGCCTAGTTTTTCTACATGTTATTGATATGGTGTATAAAAGTTTCCAGCTATTATTGTTGCATTGTCTATTTCTCCCTTAAATTATGTCAGTTTTAATTTCATGTAGTCTGAGGCTCTTTTGTTAGGTGCATATATGTAAAATTGTTCTCTCTTCCTGCTGAGTTGACCCTTTTATCATTATAAAATGTCCCTCTTTTAGTCTAATAACACTTTTTTGTCATAAAGTCATTTTGTCTGCTATTAATATAGCTATTTCAGCCTTCCTTTCATTACTCTTTGCCTATCTTTTTGCATATACTGTTTATATAACTTTTTACATCATTTTGCTTCAAACCTATTTGGGTCTTTGAATATAATGTATGTCTCTTGTAGACAGTATAGAGTTGAATTGTGTTTGTTTTTATCCATTCTGTCAATATCTGTGTTTTATTTGGAGAGGTTACTTCATTTATATTTAATGTAATTGCTGATAAGGAAGAACTGGCTTCTGCCATTTTGCTACTCGTTTTCTGTATGTCGTATCTTTTTTTGTACCTCTCTTCTGCCATTACTACCTTATTTTGTGAGAAATAGCTATTTTCTAGTGTCTGATTTTAATTAATTTGTTGTTTCTTTTATTATATATCTTTGAGTTATTTTCTTAGTGGTTGCCTTGGGATTACAATCTTAAAACAATCTAGTTCAGATTAATACTAACTTAATAATATATAGAATCTTTGCTCCAATATAGCTCCATTTCCTCTTCATTTCTTTTTGCTATTATTGTCATAGAAATTATATCTTTATACATTATTAGTCCATCAACACAATTTTATAATTTTATTTTTATGCAATTGTATTTTAAGTAAGGTAGGAGAAGACAAAAGTTACAAAAATGCATTTGTACTGTTTTTTATGTTTACCTACGTAGTTATCTTTACTGGTGGTCTTTATTTCTTTGCGTGGATTTGAGTTATTGCCTAGTCCTTTCATTTCAGACAGAAAGACTCCTTTTCGTATTTTTTGTATGTCAGATCTGCTAGTGAAAGATTCTTTCAGTTTTTGTTCATCTGAAAATGTGTTAATTTTTCCTTCCTTTTTGAAGGATAGTTTTGTCAAATGTAGAAATTTTAGTTAACAATTTTTTCCTTTCAGCACTTTGAATATGTCATCCTAATGCATTCTGGCCTTCATGGATTCTGATGAGAAGTCCACTGTTAATCTCATTGAAGATCCCTTGTACATGATGAGTTGCTTTTATCTTGCTGCTTTAAAGAGTCTTTCTTTGTCCTTGTCCTTCAACAGTTTGACTGTGATGTGTCTGGGTGTAGATATCCTTGGGTTTATCCTACTTGAAGATTGTTGAGCTTCTTGGATATATAGATTAAAGTTGTTCATAAAATTTGGGAAATTTTTGGCCAAATATTCTTTCTGCTCTTTTATCTCTCTCTCTTCTTCTCCTAGGATTCCCATTATATGTATGTTTGTATGCTTGATGGTGTACTGCAGGTCTCTAAGGCTCTGTTCTTTTTTTTCTTCATTCTTTCTGCTTTCTGTTGCTCAGAGTGAAGTATCTCAATTGACCTATCTTTGGGTTCTCTGATTCTTCTGCCAGCTCAAATTTGCTGTTGAATGATTCTCGTGAAGTTTTCATTTCAATTCTTATACTTTTCAACTCCAGACTTTCTATTTGTATTTTTTAAAAAAACTTCTATCTTTTTATCAATATTCTATATTTGGTGAGGCATCATTGTCATACTTTTCTTTAATTCTTTAGACATAGTTCCTTTTAATTTTTTGAACATATTTATAAAAGCTACTTTGAAATCATTGCCAAATAAGTCCAATGTTGAGCTTCTTTAGGAACAATTTCTATTGGCTGTTTTTTCCCCTGTGTATGGGCCATACTTTGCTGTTTCTTTATGTGTCTTGCAGTTTTTTTGTTGAAAGCTAGACATTTAAAATAATATAATTTGGCAACTCAAGATCATATGCTCCCCCTCCTCAGGGTTTGCTGTTTTGTTTGTTTGTTCAGTTTTGCTGTCCTTTTGTCCAGTGACTTTTCTGGACTGATTCTATAAAGTTTATATTGCCTGTAGTGTGAGGCGGTATAAGTCTCTGCTCAGTTAGTTTAGTGATCAGCTAGTGATTTGTCAGATATTTCCATAAATGTCTTGAGCCAATAATTTTTCCATGCTTTTTCAGTGGTGGGGGGTCATCTCTGTGCCATTTGGGGCATGCCTTCAACACTCAAGTGGGCAGTTTACAACTCTACCTTAGCCTTTACTCTGGCTTGCACAGAGTCTTAAAGTTAGCCAGAGATAAGAGGTTAGTGCCCTCTCAGGTCTTTCCTGGGCATATACACAGCCCTGCACATGCATGTAGCCTTCTAGATCCCTAGGAATATGTCAGAACTCTTTAAAGCCCACTATGGACGTCTCATTCCCTAGATTTTTCTTTTAAGTTTTTGGTAGCTGTGATGTTAAACAATGTAGCTGATTATTTTTGACAAATGCATTACAGATAGGGCTTTTCTCATGGAGCAAGTTCTGAGTCAGGTCAAATAACGAAAACACTCATAAATGGAGCTTGCTCAGAGAGCTATGAGACAAATAAAATAGTGGCAATGCTCTGAGATGGGACTTTCTGAACTCTGTCCCCTCTAGTGGCTATGAGGCTTTTTTTTTCAGCTACTGTGGTTGTGAGTTGTCTGGTTTTCAAGGTGACTGTGGAGCTGGGGAGAGAGGGACCATGGGAGTAGGCCAAGTTAAAAATGTCATAAAGTTTTCTTACAGAGATTCAGTGGTTTTTCTCGGATAAATGCTCCTCAGATTGCTTTAGGCCTTTGGTTAATTTCCAGATTTCTAAAAAAGTTGATTTTTATAAATTTGCCGGTATTTTCATTGCTTTTATGGAGATGTAGGTTTACAGAGGTCCTCACTGTGCCATTCCAGAAGTCCCACTTGGTTAGCTATTATTTTATTAGACAAGCTATTCCTTAGCTTGGTTTTTTTCCCATTTAACAATGCCTCTTAAAGATTTTTCTATACCAGGTCATGCAGATCTTCTGTAGTGTTCCAGAGTAAGGGATGCCGCATGATTTGTTTAACCATGTCCTATTACTGAACCATTTAGTTTTTTCCCCAGGTTTGTTTTTCCTATCAAAATCAATGCAATGAATACCATTTTGAATTTTTAAAAATGTATTGCAAGTATATATCTTTAGGTTAAATTCACAATTGAGGAATAGCTGGTCAAAGAATATGTGCAGTTCTAATTTTGAATGTTATTGCCAAATTGCCTTCAAGGAGTGTACTGATTACACTCCTTATACCACTATATCAAAGTGCCTTTTTTTTAAGACAGGGTCTCACTCTGTTGCCTACGCTGGAGTGCAGTGGTGTGATTATAGCTCACTGTAACCTCAAACTCCTGGACTTGAATGATCCTCCCGCCTCAACCTCCCAAGTAGCTAGGACTACAGGCGTGCGTCACCATGCCTGGTGAATTTTTTTATTTTTTGTATAGCGGGGTTTCACAGTGTTGCCCAGGCTGGTCTCAAACTCCTGGCCTCAAATGATTCTCCTGCCTCGGCCTCCCATGGTGCTGGGATTACAGGCTACTATGCCCGACTCAAAGTGCCTTTCTTTATATATATTTGCCAACACTGAGCATCTTCTTAATTTTTACTAATTTGATAGTTCAGAAAATGGTGTCTCATTCCATTAGTTCACTTTTTTACCTTAGTATAAAGCTATCTCTTCACCTCACACATGGTTTGAAAGCTCCTTTGGATCGAGGCTTTGCTATAGCAAGAGGAAAAGAAAAAGTAGTTGTAGATGTGGGGAACATCACAGAGCATGCCCCATTACCAACGTGGTTTTTCCAGTGGTTTGTAAAATCAGTCTAGGGATAAAGTCATCAATCAATCCCTGCTGTTGCCATTATATCTTGGATTTGGGTAACTTCACACTTCAAGACTCATGGTGATTTTTGGAAAAATAGAGTTCTACACCTTGGAATTTGGCATGATGACTCAGCATGGTAAATGCAGCTCCATCTTGTAAATTGCTCTGGGCCTCTGATAAACCCTGACTGGAACTTACAGTTGCTCACAAACATTTTAGCTAGCTGTTGGTGACTTTTTCTTTCACAGTTGCAACTAGAAAGAAGTGCACATGCTTTGGGCTTGTGAATTGTTTGTAGAGGGCATGAGAAGAATATTATTGTGTTCAGGCTGCTTTAAAAGTATTTTATGAGGGGGCTGTAGAGAAGAAAATAGTGATGATTAAAATGAGATTTTAAAAGACAGGGAAGATCAACTCAAACTGTACAAAAGTAATTCATGTAACCAAAACGTTTGTACCCCTGTAATATTCTGAAAAAAAAAAAAAAAAGACAGGGAAGAAATTAAAGGTATACACTTGAAGACCTGATATACCTAAATGCCAGGTAAAGTTCAGAGACATATCTATTATGACAACTGTAAAGAGAACACCTCTCTTGTCTAGGGTGATTTTTTCAATTATGTTTGTTGTCTTTTGGGCAATAGCATGGTTTCCAAAAGCCATGCCATGTTTGTTTAATACACAGCTTGTTCTTTTACACTGTGATCTGAAAGACCAATATAGACACCCTTTATCAACTAAGATGGACCCTAAGGTTAAGGAAACAAGAGTTACCCTACAGGTCAAGGGTTCAGGGCTCAGTTGTCACGGTAACTTTCTAAATTTCCTATGGCTACAAGAAAAACCACCCTCTTGCTAAACTTCCTAAGAATAGGAGCTCTCAGGCAAATGATCAGACCCCTCCTAACTCTGATTTACAACCCAGACCACTACGATTCTGATAGGACAGAGGACCAGCCTTACAGTCTTTCCTGTTAAGTAACTGAAGAACTTAAGCCAGTTTCAGCCAGCTTATAGACTGCACACAAACTGTCTTTGTGTCCTATAGTTCACCTTTTGACATAAAGAGCCAAATTCCGCCTCATTTTAGTGCTAAAACTTTGCCCCAAAGTGAACATGGGAGTATGTTACATTTGTGTTTAACAATTTCCCATGTGTTTGACTCCTCTCATAAATATGTATAGCTTTTCCCCCAAACCTGCTGAATATGTATGACTCTATTGTGTAATCTGGACCCTGTGAGGCATTAAAACCCAATTTGCCCTTTCTTTCTTTGAAGAGAGAGAGTACCTTTGATAGACTGTCTCTTCCTGGTTTGCAACTGATATTGCCAATAAACCTCTCCTTTCTTCTATTTAACCATCCTGGTAATCTTTTGGATGACAATATCCTCCATACATGGCATTCCTAGACTATGGATATTATGCTATTCAAATCAAGCCAGTATGTGAAGAAATTGAGTGGAGAGCATGCAGGGATTGGGGGAACAGTATGAGGGATGAGCAGAGGTCTTACCATACTGCTATAAGATTGAAGAGGGAAAGCTTCCCCTTTGCCCTCTGGAGGTTCACAGAAAATGAACTGACAAAAGGCAGATTGATAGGAGAAAATGGTATACAAAATTTATTTAACATGCATAGGGGAGTAAGAATCACAGGAGTATGATTACCCAATAACCGAATGAGGTCCAGATGCTTACACACCCTTTCTTGTAGGGGAGGGGGGAGGTGGGGAATGTAGGCAATTCTTTAGAGAGATAGTAAATAAGTAAATCATTATTGGGGAGAATGAATGGATCTGGGAGACAAATTAACTTGTAAATGATTCTCTTCGGAATTTGAATGAGCCTAAGAAGCACACATTATCTTGTGAAAAAGTTTGTCTAAGTGTGGTTACATTCCTCAGTCTTTTTTTCTGGGATAGATAATGAGATTTCTGGGAGGAAATGGAAGGCACTTCCGTTCTCTTTCGCAGGCCCAGTCTTAAGGTAGATAAAGGACTATCAGAGTAAAACCTCTTCCAGCATTTGCTGACCTTCAAGGGCCTTTAATTTAAAATAATCAACATACCAGGATGCCATATTTTGAGGTGAAATACCTTGGGCTCCTTCACTGCTGCCATCAACTCCTTGGTGACTTTGGAAAAGTTACTTAATGTCTCAGTTTCCACATTTCTTAAGTAAGGCAATGATAAGCAGGGAACACAGAAAGCATTATAAAAGCATTGTAGTGTAGGTATTATTGTAATCACACACTATTCAGGGAAACTGAACTTGATCAAGTAAGCCACTGATAAAGGCCTATACTTTTAAAACCTTTTTTCTCCTAACAATAATTTTGTACCTTAGTGAGTAAAATAAAAATATAATCATAAAGAAAAGAAAGCTAGTATTTTCCCTTTGAAACATAGACAGTTAGTATAGCAGAGTGGTTAAACACGTGGGCTCTGGAGCCAGACTGCCTGCCCTCATACCCTGGCCCTGCCACTTAGCAGGCTGTGTAAGCTTGGCCAATGCCTCCAGTGTCTTCATTTGTAAAATAGGAATAATAATAGTTCCTACCTCATCCATTGGATTGTTGTAAGGATTAAATTGGTTAGTATAATAAAAGCACTTAGTACTGGGCAAATAGTAAGCACTCAGTAAATGTTAGCTATTATTGTTATTATTATTAATTTAAAATGCTCTCCTTTGCTCAAGCCCCAAACAGGAGCCAGTAAGACAGGTGGCATCAAAGAGCTGGCATGTGTGAGAGCAAGGAAACCAGAGGCTTTCCCCCAGCTCCACCAGGGAGCTCACAGTTCTGATGATGGTATTGTTGACATACTAGTCGGTCTCTGACCATACTATCAGGGTGTTTTGTAAAATACATCAATTTCATTCAAAATGTATTCCTTGGGCTACTTGCATCAGAATCATCAGGGGAGGGAAGAAATGATAAAATACAAATTCCAGAGCTTCATCCCAAAGCTGCAGAATCAGAATTTCTGGACCTCAGATCTAAGACTGTATGTTTTTAACAGGAAACCCAGGACCTTCTGATGCAGACTAAAGTTTGAGAACCACTGTACTAGGGTATATTTAGATATGGTTTGGCCAGAACACAGTAAGCAGCTAGTTAACACTGATAATGATGTCAAATGGTACTGGTATGTGAATCCATATTCAGCTTGATCCTGGAGCTGCTCTGACTACACTTGCTTCTGCTCTCCGGCTAATGAATAATCTTGCTTTGTGATTTTTAAACTCAGGTGACAAGAAAGCCAGTGTCTGGGCACAGTAAACACATTTTTAACTCTTAGGCTTTTGTCATGTAAATTTTTGATACTGGCTGTAGCTCTAGATCTTACCAGTAGGGAGCACAATCAGTCTATTGATCTTAAGCTTTGTATAACTAAGAAGTTGGAGATGGCCTTTTCTCTCTTTTAGTATGGAAATCTTTTCCTTCTAGTTGGTTAATTGGAGACAAGGCCACTTCTTTGTGGGGTAGGAATGTGATCCTTGGGGTGGAATTACTCATTTTTCAAAGATGACATAGAATGAAATGCATCTAAAACTTTTATATCTGAAAAATATGGTCTCTTAGACATGCCACCCCATGAAATGAAAGAGAGCCCTTCTTTCATGAGTAATGTATGCTCCAATTGAGCACTTTGGAATAGGGTGTGAAATGTAGAGAAATGTGTAAGAAAAATTATGAGATGCTGAATTACTCTATTTTTGAAAACATCCTGCTTTGGCATGTGGAATTAGACACCTGGAGGGAAATACTGGAATGCTTGATGAAACATAAATTTCAATTTTCTGCAGTTCGAGGTGTTTTTTCTCAGTTCCAGCAGACTGCTTAATTATCATCTAAAAGGAAACTAGATGGGCAAGGGTTTGGAAGCTTTGAGGAAAAGATAAAACATGGATCAGCTTTACCTCTCCTTCCCCCAATTCCCCAAAGTCAAAATATCTGAGACCCTCAAATGAAAACTTTTCTCAGTGTTTTCTGTACAACTTTTCATAAACTCAAAAAGAAAGATTAGTTCATTAATAAAATGTAGACAAGTTTTAGAATAAAAAAATTGGGCTGAATATCAAGACAAGTAGAATTTCTGTGAAGCAATCCCTTAGTACTTGAAGGGGGCTTCAGTCTTAAGATGCTTAAATGTAATACTGGGTCAAAACACTGGGGAATGTTGGTTACTATTTATTGAGTGCCCACAATGAATGTGCTGTAGGGAATCAGTTTGCGTTCATTGGCCTGAAGACTGTGAACAAGTTTCAGACTAATACACTTTTTTCTTTATTTTTTTCTCTGGTGGCCTAAATAGTCATTGTAGTTTCTCTCAATATAAAGGTTTATGCTCTTGGGATTGGTCTATAAATTGGTTACAGCCTTTTATATCTCCAAAGCTGTATTCATTGCGATGACTGATGGGATCCACTGATGATGCAAAAAATGAAGATTTGGAAAAATATGTGTGGATTATTGGCTACTTGAAAGAAAAGGGAAATTTCCCTGGGTGATTGTAAAATACAACTTGTTTTTTCTGGCCTTAGATTCTCACATCTGCTCTGTGTATGATGTGTCGTGAAATTTACTCTGCTCTGCTAGACATGTTTTGATTCCCCATAATGTAGAACATGAACTTTCTCTAGTCAATTTAAGTTTCAAAACAAAACCTCTTTGATGAATAATATTCATTTTATAAAGGTCTTACTCCAGAAACTAATGAGGATTTTTGAAAAGGAAAACCTGTCCTCAACACTTGTCTTCAAAATAAATGGTGCTCTATTTTGATTCAAGAGCAAGAGCTATAGTTATTTGGAAGTTTTTTCCCTCCCCTTTTTCCAACCAGTTCTCAATCTCCTAAGTACCACTGTTCCCCCTTTGCTGGTAAAAATAAAAAATAAAACAAAAAAAATATTGCAAAAGACAATAAATGGAATTGTTTGCCTTGTAGTATATTATCTTTGGGTATAATCTACAGACTGTAGCAATTCCACACCATTGTGTCAGCCTAGACCTGTGGGGTCAGTCTGCAGCAAAATTGTGAAGTAAGCAAAATTGGTTTCCACTCTCTCCCTACCCTCAGTCTAGTGCCTTGACTTCACCAAGTACTCTAGATGCTTTCCCTTAAGGTATCCCTTATTTGTTTCCCAATTAGTGTTTTTGGTTCTCTCTACTTATGATCTCATTCTTCACAGAAAAAGTTAATCTCATGGAATGGTTTGTGATCATCGTACTCATACGATGATCTTAGACGTAACAAATTAAGACCCATCGTCTTAATTTGTTAATGTTTTACCACATTTCAAGTAATATATTTGCATTTAACAGATTTTGAGAGACAGCAACTTAATACAAACGGGATGACTTTTTAATAGTAAGGATTCTAGATTCTGTGACAAGTTACTAGATGTTGCCAAGATTGCTAATTACCTCCTCCAGCATGTCTTCTTGCCCTCTTCCTCAGTGACAGAAGCTGGATTTCATTTGAGATGATAATGCACCCAGAACAAAGACTATTGCAAGTCTCCTTTGAAACTGTGTTTGGCCTTGTGGCTAAGTTCAGGCTTATGACATGTAAGCAGAAGTCTCCCTAAAAAAATAGGGGGGTGTCCTTTTGTCCAGCTTCTTTCTGATGCCAGTCTGGAATGTGGACATCATGGCTAGAACTAGAGTTATCCTAGGTCATGGGGTGACCTTGAGGATGAAAACCGCATACTGAAGGTGGTAGGAAAGAAAGATAGGTGTGTGGGTCAGTTGACTGTACAGCCTGGACTACCTACTTCTACCTTGCTTAAGTTATGTCATTTTGGGATTTTATAGTTTCATGCAGCTAAACTTGATTCTAACAGTAAGACAACTATGTTTGGGAAATCAGGGCCTTGCAGATCTCTCAGCATAATTGGTAGGCTAATTCCGAGAAAGCCATCATTGTTGGCTTTTGAAATAGAGAAGTTCTTACTCTCTGAAAGCATATGGAGAAGTCTTGCTCTCCTGAGTCCTTCTGAAAAAATTCTATCTCGTACTTAATTGTTTAGAGGGCATAGATCTTAGCATGTCAAATATTTTGTAAATGACTGGGCAACAAAGAGGATAATATATTTTCTATCTGCCATGCCAGTGTCTAGCAGGATGCTGGGTTCTTTGTATATCGTTGATCATATTAGAGCAATGGTTACCCTAGATTGACATGCCCTGGTAGGAAAAAAACTCTCAAAGAAAGAAGTAGTTTGGAGGAACAGGAAATGTAAAAGGTCAACCACAAACCATTCTGATTTCAGCATGATATGATTTAGCATAACCAAAACATCAAGAGCTATTATTGGGAGCATGAGAGATTTACATCTCAGTGGTTCACCAGATACACACGGCTAGAACATCGCTGTGTAAGAGGCAACCCCCACTCCGGAGTACAGATTCCAGTGGACACAGTGAATTTGTGAGTTGACATGCCACACGGGCCCCTTTGCAAAATAAACAAGCTCAAATCACTGTGTTCTATTTCTAGATAGTCACACTGCTGTTTTTTCACTCTCTACTTCAGCAACTAAACCGTGGCTAGGGCCTGTACCCTAAATTCCCTGCCCTTGGCAGGTGTCTTTGCTCTTGGCTCACTGATGATTGATGTGAGTGTGAGCCTGAATTGTGTTTTAGTAGCCAACATTGCTGTAAGTAAGACCAGCAGAAATACTGCTGTCAGTGGAAGATTCAGAATGGCAAATGATAGCATCAGCAGGGAGGGATAAATATAAACAATATGTTAATATCACTGTCAGACAGATCATCTCAGCACTGTGGAGTTGCTGGGGATTTTTGTTGTTGTTGTTTGTTTGTTTGTTTTGGTTGAGGAATTTATTGTGGCTTGGTCTATTTTCCTTGGTTCAATCTGCCTCTCTGTTTCTGAGTCCTTTTAGCAAGGAAAATAGGCCAGAGTGTGAAGTTAAGAGAATGGAAGAAAAGATAGACAATGCAACCCAAATCTCAAAGCAGCAAGTAGACAAGTGACTATCCACTGACTGGGTTACAAATACCAGAATTGAATATTGATTTAAATAAATTATCAATGCAGTCATTGGGTAAGTAGCTTTCATGTGAATTGATTAAAGATACCCAAGGAGACTTATGAACAGGACTTTGGAATGCCAGGGACAGTATTTTTGTGTGTGTACATTCATACCTGGTTTTTAATATGGAGCCACTTTTTTTTCTTGTTAGGGAACAGCATGCTGTCAGCAAAATTAAGCCTCAGAATGAAACTTCTTCAAAAAAGGAAAGCCAAAATGAAATCATTTTTAAGGGTATAAATAAAATAGATCCACGCGTTTCCTGACAGCCTGAATGAGAAGGTCCATATTTATCTCAGTAAGCTTTCAGCGTTAGACTTTAGGAGCCAAAGTGACAGTTTTGGACTCAGCCAGACAGTGAGCCTTATATATAAAGACTCAAAATAGATTTCCTTTGCCCCTAGTCCTGCCAAAGAGCCATTTTAGGTGTGCAGGAAGGCGCTGAGCACACTAATACTTAGTGCCCTTATGCTGAGTAGGAGCAATGGATGGCTTTGCCTCACCTGACTTTCTTGATTAGAATTTAGATCCCCAAAGAATCTGAAAGGTAATATGATATTTCTTGTAATTCCATGACAGATGTGCTTTTTGACTTTTTTCTTTTTTATACATAGAATCACTGAAAATTGAGATGAAAATGCTAAAAGCCTGCCTTTGTATAATGGAAATAGATAATTGAGCTGTGGGTAATCATCGATGCTTTTGATCATTCTGGAATTAGAGGAATTCCTCACACTTGTAGAAATGGACTGTGTCTTAAGATGAGGAATATAAAAATGGATTTAAGTAAGATGAGAACTTTCATCCCAAATTTGAACAGAGCTCAAGGTCAACTTCTATAATACTATTCCGACGGGCTTGGTGGCTGTGCTCTTTTACAACTTCCACTTTTCCTTCTACCTTCTTAATGCCTTCAATCAAAATAACAAACATTTAAAGGCCACCTATACGCTTTAGATACTGTGTTAGTTTCTAGACAGCAAAATGGGAGAGGGTATGGGCCCTCTTCTTTTAGAACTTGTGTATTAAAATCATATGTAAAGCGTATGTGCACTGAGTGATATACGGTGGCCCTCCCTATCCGTTGGTTCAGCATCTGAGGATGAAAAATATTCAGGAAACCCCCCCCAAAAATAACAACACAACAATAAACAGTAATACAAATAAAAACAATGTAGCATAACAACTATTTAAATAGCATTTACATTGTATTAGTTATTATAAGTAATCTAGAGAAGAGTTAAAATGTAGGAGGGGATGTGTGTAGGTTATACGCAAATACCATGTCATATTATGTAAGGGACTTGAGCATCCGTGGATTTTGGTGTCCTGGGGGGAGGGGGGTCCTGGAACCAATCTCCTGCGGATACCAAGGGAAGACTGTATTAACTTATACAGGCATAGAATGAAGTAGAGAGGATTTAGATTTCATGTTTGGACAAAAGGAAAATGGGATTTTAAAAATTTCTTCAAATCAATGAGAGACAACTCTGTAAAGGACATGGGATGACTGGACAAATAGAGCATGAAGCTAAGGTGCCTGAGGAAAGCAAAGGGGGTGGGTAGGGCAATGGGAGGAGAAAAGGGAGGGGAGGTGGTAGTTTAGGGTGGTTTGAGTAAGGACGTTAGGAATGTGAGTTAGGCCTGATCCATAATGTAGTGAGTAGCTATTACTTGGGAAAAGACTCTTGGGAAAATAAATGGCATTAATAAAATCTATGAGTGAAAAATAAACTTTGTGTAAAACCATGTATGTTAGTTTCAGTCTACAACCTGGGAACTTCAGCAGGGAGGAGGTTGAAACAGATGAGCTAAGAAATAACCTGTGGCCTGGACCATAAGCATAATTGAGGGAAGGTTTAAGAGGGAAAGGTGCGAGGAGCCGGCAAGACACCATCATGGAGGACAGGGATACATTAAAATTACTACAAGGTCTCTGGCTTGGAAGGTCAGAGTTACTTTGGTGTTGCCCCTTGTGTGGTGGGGAGGCTGGGCTTAGGGAAGGGTGATAGAAGGAAGAGGGGCAACTCTAGTTTCAGTGGGGTTGATGTGAGAGAAGTCTAAGGCATGATGTAAGGAATCTCTACACAGGACTCAAATGAAGGGCCAAAATCTATGACAGGAAAGAAATATCATACTTTCTCCTTTTCCAACCTGGCCTGGGCCTAAATTGAAGTGACAGACTACTGTGTTTGGACTTGTTGGTTTTCTGTGTTGTTTTTTTCCCTAAGCATGTGATGAGTTGAATGCTTCTTTAAGCACGCCTTTGTATTTTCTTTTGAACTCATAGTCTGCTTCATTAGGGGATCATACTTTGCTGCTGTGAAATTATTTGAAAGCTGAGGTATCTCATTTGAACAAGAAATGTTTCCTGAATTAAAAGAAATGTGAGGTATATAAGTAATCTAGAGATGAGTTAAAATATAGGAGGGGATGTGTGTAGGTTATATGCAAATACTATGTCATATTATATAAGGGACTTGAGCATCCGTGGATTTTGGTGTCCTGGGGGGGGACCTGGAACTAATCTCCTGCGGATACCAAGGGATGACTGCATTAATTTATACAGGCATAGAATGAAGTAGAGAGGATTTAGATTTGGAAATCTAAAATGTGATATGGAGCCACCTATACCTCTTTGTGTGTGTGTGTGTGTGTGTGCGCGCACACATGCAACATATGCATAGCATACACAACTGTAGTTAGTTGTATATAAGTTCCTGTGTTTGGGTGTATGTATTTTGGGTGTCTTGTCTTTCTTTGGAAATAGGAAGTATACTTTCTACTTCATTTATATCCCTCACAGAGCATGATATATATCGTATACTATAGATTGCATAAATTTGAGTATCTCAGGAATTTAAAATTATTGGCTGATCTAAAAAAGCAATATTATAAATGAAGACTTTATTAAAAAAGATAGAGAACATCATAAAGTCCATACAACCTCAAATGAATCTTATGTCTTTTACATTTTTCTATTTAAACTATAAATTAATGCCTGTTATGATCATTGAAGTATTCCAGAACGATCAGATGTCTTCTAAATCATTAATAAAAAAGAAAATATTTTCAGTGATGTGCATTGTTAGATATATTTTATCGTGCTCTCATTCTGTGAAAATTGGTAATCCAAGTATGGCATGTATGCTAATTATCAATTAATGACTGGCTAATCTTACCTCAGCCTTGAGCAAAGCCATTTCTATGTGTTTCCTTGACTGTTAAATGGGGGGAAATAACTCCTGGCCCACAAGCACCTTGGTGAAGATTTTATTTGAAAATACTTTTGTGATAGAAAGTTCCAGACAGATATTTTCATGACACAATAACTTTGAAGTTGAGCAATGAAGGATGCTACCTTCAAATGAAACTAGAAGGGGTGACAGATAGGTAGAGCGTGAATTTTTGAAACTGGAACTGGCTGGGACATCAAAGTTAACATTATCCTCTAATCACCTCTTTTGCTTCCCCCTTTGCCCCCATTTTCCTTTCCCAAGCAAAGTATCAGGTGATTGGGAACTAGACCTTATCCTTCCTTTAAGAAAGTGGCATACTGCTAATTCCCTATGATTTGGGAGGGAAAATCTTATTTGATTCCTTACCTCAGTAATTTCCTATGATGCCTGTTTTGTGAATGATATTTATGGGGCCTCATTTTTCAGACAATTGCCTTGGAAAATTATGTCACCGGACACTGATCTAAAGATAAGTCCGATGTGAAGGTTATGAGATGTTGAATTTGTCCAAAGTTGAGTTCCTGTTTATAGGAGGAGAGCCTGGGACCCTTTTTGCTAAGTTAGCTTTCTCCTTTGCTGAGTCTGCGCATTTGGAATATTTTAGTGTTGGCCTGCTGTGACTCGCTGCCTGTCCAGCGGCTTAATTGATACTTAAGCAAGTCCACAATGTCTTTCAGATAATTAAACATTGAGGCCATGCACAGAAAAATCTGTTTTTATGCATTGGTTATGGGGACATTTTATCATCAGCCCCTCATTTCCACTTTCTCAATACAGCAGAGTAAAATATAGCATTTGAGAATCATTGCGCTTTGCCCTTTCCTACTCCTGAACCTGATAAAGTGCAAACTTCATTGTTGTCATCCATGTTACACAGGTCTGTTCCATTTCGGTTGTCAGGATATTCTCAGCAAACACTTACCCAGTGTGTTCAGCAGCAATCACACCATTAGTGATGATGTAGAAGTTTATTAGAACATGAAGAGAGGAATTACCTACAAGTAATTCTGGAGTACTGGCTACCAGGAGCCAAATGCCTCCTAGGCAGAAATTCATTGGATAGCATGCATTTATTATATGTTGGCTGCCAGAAGTTTAAGCATTTAAGCTCAAACTTCCTATTAGACCCTCCCCAGCATGCGGGCCACCCACCAGTTGCAAGGCATGATGACACGACAGATGACCCGTCCTCCTTGGTAGCAGTATGGATACGGGTAGTAACCTAGTAAAGGTTCACAGACGCGGCGGCAGTAGCGGTTTCCTCGACGGCAGTAAATACAACAATAACCTCTCTCATCCAGCATGGGGTCAAATTCTATTCCATTTTCAGTCTGAAAGAAGAAGAAGCCAGTGTTGGGGTGGAGGAAGAGGCAGAAGGTTCACTAGGAAGAGGTCTCACCAAGCAGGGGAGGACTATAAGGCTTTATGAATTGGGGGCTGGTGAGAAATTAAGCTCCTTAGCCTGATCATGAAGATAAATCAATAGAGATTAAGATTGATTTCGAATGAGCTTCCTGGAGATTCCAAGTTTCTTAAACATTTTTTGTTAAAACCAGTATCATTCTCCTTCCAATGATTGTGATCTGAGGGGTAGTAAGTTTTGGGAGGGCTCTTTCTTTCTCCTCTACCAAGAGTTAACGTGAACATAACTCACATAGTCATTTATTGGAAGCTCTTCCTCACTTGCTTGTCTGGTGTGACGGGTCCTCTCCACCTTCACTTGAGGGACCACCCACTGCTCATTTTGTTCAATCCCTTTTTTTTCGTTGGTTGGAAAGTGAAGATCTTCACCATCCTCCTCAAAGTCTTGTAACTCGGAAACTAAGATAATAAATACAAGATTGTGATGTGACTGCTTTGCAAAAGTTTCTGAAAGAAGTGCTTGGAGGAATAGCAGTTGGGGATGGAGATTTTCACTGTGCCTTCTGATAGGCATCATTTAGGCACGCATGGACCACTTTTCCAGGCTCCTTCAGTTGATATTTTAAAGAGTATTTTCCAAAACAAACCTGATCATTTCCATGTATACAGACCTCTCCTTTGCTTGTTTGGCATCAAACATTTACTGTTTTGCCTTATTAGTATATTAAATTAAAAACTGAGGCCAGGGGACTTCTGTGTCTCCCACAATGATTTTACCCATAGTAGGTGCTCAATAAATATTTCTTAGTTGTCTGATTTGATTTGATGTCCTCTGTCTTTCATCCACTTCCCTTCTGTTTCCTGTCTGAAATTTTTTTAAAACAACTTTCTATTTAGAAATAATCTTAGATTTATAGAAGAGTTGCAAAAATAGTACAGAGTTCCCATGTATCTTTCACCCAGTTTCCCCTAATGTTATCTTACATAATCATGGTGCAATGATCAAAACTAAGAAGTTAGCATTGGTACAATATTATTAACTAAACTATAGACTTTATTCAGATTTCATTAGTATTTCTGCTAATGTCCTTTTTCTGTTCCAGCATCCAGTCCAGGATACCACATTGCATTTAATTACCTTTTTTAAGTCTCCAAAGAGTACCAACAGATGCTTGCATTGGTGGGAGTGGCCTCTCTTGGGTAACATAGTAATCTATGCTGTCCAGAATGAGGGAGGCCAAATTCCATGTTAGCTAGACAGAACAAGATGTCCAGGGGCCTTTACCTTCTCTATGGGCTGACTGGAAGTTGAGGGCTGGACTCTTCTACTCTGGACCTCTAGCCCTCAATTACTTTTATAGTGATTCCTAAAACAGCCACAGAGAAATTTGTATTGCAGTGATTGTCCTATCTTCTGGGGAGAATGCCACCATTTGACACAGAGAATCCTTCTTGACAACAGAGCATTGTTTTTGCTCTTCTCTCCTCTGTTCTTTGGTTGGACCCACAGTGGTTTGAGCAATAGTCTGGTATCGCAACTGCAATGAATATAGATGTGCAAAGAAAGACAGATTAGCTTTTTGCTATCACTAGTCACATTAGGGTGGTGTTACCTTTGCTGGGATATTTAAAAGCCTGTCAGCATTAATTTATCTGATTTATAACTTGGCTGTGAAAAATTCCCTTCTCTGGCAGTCAGCATATACAGTCTCATCCAAGAAGATATAAACTGATCATTTGTTTTCCTAGAAATGTAGTCTCTGAATGCTAGGAACATTAACCTGTTACTGTCTTTGGGAAGAGGAGGAGGCTGAGGAAGAGGATGGCATACCTGCTATTAGAGTGGGATTGATCCAATACATGGTCACGTTATCACAAATCTCCAGAATTTTGGAATTTTTAAGAAAGTCTCGGTTTTCAATAGGCTTTTCTGCTGGGACCCAAATCACTGACTGTTCAAAGAAAGTCGTGGTAATTTCTTCATTCTGAAAGAAGTTCAGGATGGGGATTGTCAGAGAAATTAATAAAACCAGTGAGAAATTATGGGATGCTAGAAAACAATATATTTTGAGTGTGAATAACAATTCCAATCCTAGGGCTGCTGGTGAACTAGCTCTGTGCCTTGCATACAATAGGTGCCATTGGGGGAGTTAACAGCTGATCCCTCCCTCTCCTCTAGGTTTAACTGCGGGGCTACTCACTGAAATAGGAGCCTTTCCTGTTATCATTTCACTTAAAGTCAGGAAGGCTCTCCATTATTTTCGGGGCACCCAAGGGCCCTGTATGTTTTCATTTGAGTTTCTGGAACCGTGAGTGATTTTCACTTGTTTTCTCTTTTTAAAATGGATATTGTGTGAGCTTGCCTTGTTTTAGGCTTGCAGCTAGGGTTGTGAGCAGAATTTGACCTCAAACTGAAAAAAACTCCTATAACCCAAACTGGTGAGATCAATTAAATAGCAACTGAACCTAATATTTTGGTTTTACAAGATTTGTCTGTTCTGATAGCTAGTTGTAGAACAAAAGATGTCTTTTTATGTTTTAAAGTCAAGCCTCCAGCTTATGACTTCACTGGCCTTACCACTCTTGTGTTCCTTTCATTCCAGATGCTCAGAGTTTATCTCACAGAGTGTTTTTGCTTTACGTAGTCTTTCTGATATTGTAAAGGACACCACCTTCTCTTCATTTGCTAGTGTTGAAGTAGTTGTTTTGTATACCTAGTTCTTAGCACCTTTGTCCTTGAGTCTGTAAAGACCTTGGGATGCATCAAAAGGGATTGCATAAGATGAGGATGGTATGCTGACTAGCTTTGTTAGCAAAAGCAGGGCTATTGATATACCTGCTCTGCATGTTTAACATGCACACTCCGTGGATACAGTGGTGAGGGAAGTACAGAAGAAAAGGGTTTTTGGTCATTCAAGACTACAAATTTGTCTCATAAAAAGCTATGTAGTGTGAATATAAAAAATAGGATTTACTTGAAGGTGCAATATTCTTACTGTCATGTGATAAATACTTGTGGTATTTTAAAGATTTGGCAAAATTAACTGAAGAATAAATTAGGGCCAAAATGAGACATTATGGGCCTTTGTCTTTATCTCTTTCAGAAAAATAAATCCTATTATGTCACTTCAGGCTTTCATTGCTGGCTGGCCTACTCAAATGCTTACATTATTTTCTGTAAGAATCAGCATATGATATTGTGTATAGTAACTTGTTAATCCTATTGATTCTCCTTTCATCTTACCCTTGCCTCCTACTGTCATTCCTAATATCCTGGAAGTTGATCTGTTCCTCAGATGCATCTAACTTATGCTTATTTTAAAAATAACCTCCAAAATTTGTCACTACCGTAGTTGGAAACTCTAGTAACAAGGATCTGTAACTTCTCTGGCCCTGAGGAGACCAGTAGCATCAAAGAGTAATGCGGGAGCTAATGACAGCTCTGAGACTTGGGTAAGGGGAAGGGAAAAGTGCTCCCTGCCCCCCACCCTCCAAAAAAGAAAGGGAAAAGAAAAAGATAAATGGGTAGGTGAGAATTAAAATGGAGAGAGTTGAGTGGGAGAAAAGTGAAGAACAGGGCAGAGAGAGAAGAAAGAGAAAAAGGTTCTTATAGTCTATAGAGAGACCGCTGCGCCATTGCCACAATCCCATTTTAGATTTGTCAGTTAAGCACTAAACCAAACCAAACCAAACCAAACCAAACCAATGCTCGTTTTTTCCTTGCTACAGTGGGGTATGCTGTCACCATATGGCCCTTCTCCCCACTGATAAAAACATGCTGTAATTATAGACAGAATACCAGGGAACAATAGTCTCAAGGGCTTTATGGATAGTTGTATTTTAGGCAACAACACCCATCTCCTACTAGGCTTTCAGGGGCCATTCAGTGATTGCACCAGTACCCTAGGTTGCCTCAGCCTGGCCTAGCAGTGCATTTCCAGAGAATTTGTATTACACTGCAGTTCTCACCTTCTTTGCTTTTGCTTTTCCTAGTGAGGTTAAATGTGGATTATTTCGTTAGCAGCCCAGTACAAAATGGTAAGGCGAATGAACTGAAATCTTTTTTAAACTAGGCGAATGTTGCAGTATGATGAGTGGCAAGAACCTCAGGTGGCCTTGGGAATTTTTTTTAAGGACTTTGTCTTAGACAAGATTGATTTCATTTCTCTGGCTTATCCCTCTTAGTAGGAATCTTTGGTTTGGAAGCAAGTGTACATAGTGGTAATGGGTACCCAGGTAAAAAAGTGTAGTGTTGCACTAAAAGCATGAACTTTAGTTTTGTGAGATGCCTGAATTCAAGACCCCAATCTACTTACTCAGTAGCCGTGTGACCTTGGGCAAGTCACTTTTTGGTTCTGAGTCTCAGTTTCCTCATCTGAAAATGTTGTTAATAATAGTACCTATTTATAGGGTTGTTTGAGAATCAAAGGAGAGTAAAGGATTGAGTACAACGTTTGGCACATAGTGCCCAATATGTGATGTCTTTTGCTACCACTATTATTATTCTTACATACCTCATCTATTTCCTCTTCTGGTTCAGAAAATTCAGGAATCACTTTAATCTGAGTTTTGATAAAACATTTTTGAAGACCTACAAAGTAGATGCCAGTGTATCCCTATAAAACAGACAAAACAATATTAAAACTTCCTGAAATAGCCACAATTAATGAGTTCCATGATCTGTCAGGAGGCCAGACTAGCAAAATCTGAATTCAAAGGGAAAGCTTTCTCTTGTAAATTAAATGGAGGTTAAAGGCTATTTTTAACTTAACTACTCTAATATTTTAAGAGTAAAATCTTAGGGGGAAAACATCCAACTTACGTTTTTAAAGTCATGTACTTCCAATGTTTCGTCAGTGCCATTTCCACTTCTGAATATTTCAGTTCTGGTCACAGGATCGATTTCCATATAAATCTTCTTCTTCTCTCCATTGCTGTAGAAAGTGTGCTCCATGTCATAGGTCTGGGAGAACAGAGGAAAACAATCTCTAAGATACTCAGTGTGTCCCTTCATAAGATACTTTAATTGGGTTAATATCTGGGACACCTTCTCTTCCTACAGCTTTTGTAGTGAAGTAACATCTCAGCAGCTTGTCACTGGGAATTCTTTGAAACTTGAGTTTAAAGTGAGGTGCTTTTTGGCTCTCAAGCTGATACGGGGATCCCTTCAGAGCTGGTAGTTTGAATTCAAGCCAAGTTGCTGAGCTAATTACTAAGAATTCCAACAGTTTTCTTGGCAGCCTTGACTAAATAGCAAATGATATTCTGCAAACCAGCCTGTAAAGTATTTTTGCCTTGTGTTAAGCTGAGGGATCACCTAAAACCTATGCTGCTTCTTTAAGCTACCATTTCCCTTTCCAAGTGCTCTGTGATCACTCCTCCACCCCCATGAAATTCACTAGGGCTGAGAAAGAGATTTGAACACACTTAGAATGGTTAGGTATTGTTCTCTATCTCCTTGTCTATCCAGGGCTTTAATATTGCCACAACAGTCTTGGGTCTGTCTTTTTTAGAATCTGAAGATGTTCTCCGTGGTCAATATTAGGTAAGAGTCCTACCTTGCCCTGTTTGCTTCCTTTTGCCCTTTAAACTCCAGGAAACATTTATTGCCTTCCCCTAGCCTTCTCTTTTACAGGCTAACTAACCCCATCCAGTTTATTCCTGGCTTCTGTTTTCCAAACCTTATTCAGTTGCCTTCCAGTTTTGCAGATTCTCCTGTATATATAGAATTCAGCAACTGTGTCAAGTGCCCTGCATTAAGTAATGTGGAGCCCCCCAAGAAGAGTGACTTGGAAAGGCCGCCAATCAGGTCTTTCTTGAGTGGCTGAAACAAAACCCCAGATTCTCTCCTGCCCTCTAAAAGAGGCAGTTGTCTTTCTAAAGACCAAGAGGACCAGTCCCACACAGTATCCCAGTTTAGGAGTAAACCCATAACCTATAACTTAGGCCATATTTATAGCTAGAATCAAATAATAAGCATAAAGGAATTCACTGCCTGTCACAAACCAGGCCAGACCTGACGGTGCCATTTGGAAGTCTATCTTATCCCTGTTGTTAGGAGGCCTTTGTTTATCAAGTTTCTTCGTATTCATTTTTCCTTATGAAAAAAATTTGGAAAACTAAAAGCCTAAAAAAATAAGTCGCCTATAGAGCCAACATTGCTTTCTAACGATACAGTTCCCACTGGCCGCCTCGCAGAGCTTACACTTGGTTGGGTTGTTTTTTAGTGTCTGCTGGTGTCTGTGGCTGAATGTTAGTTTAACCTGGTCAAATTTTCCCCAACTCAAGAAGAAAAACAAGTTGGAACCATTTGTAGAAGCGAGTGTTACTTCAAGGGTGAAAAGTCTAATGCAGCTGCTGATTAGAAAAACAAGAGACAATGTTGTTTACCTCTTGGTAGCCCTACAGTGACTTGGACATGGTTAAGTATTTGTTGAATAAGTTTTCCCCACCAATGGCACATCCTTATCTTCCTCAAGAGAGATCTTGAGCATTGGCAAGGTCTTTTAAGAGACCATTTTAGAAGTGGAAAGAAAATAGTATTTAGAACCCTCCAGCAACTGTGGAGTTAACTCAGAAAGTCTGCCCTGGTTTGTGACAGGTAGGAAATTCCTTTAGGCTTGTTCTTTGCTTCTAGTTATAAATATGTCCTCAGTTCTAGCTCTGCAGCCAGTTTGAGAATAGAAACTTCTACCTATGGCAACAAATTGAGCTCTCAGTTTGTCTAAGTAGAGGAGAGAGGCATCCACTTCAGATCCAGTCTTGTCAGCTCTCCCAACAGGGGGGAGTTTTTCTAGAAATACTATTCATTGTTGAGACAAATGTTGACACCGCTGGCCATTGGGGGCTGGGCTGGGGTGTTTGTTTTATCAGTAGCACCGCTGATGGATTATTGTATGGAAAAATGAGGTTAGAGACTAGGGGATGTTGGACTGTTGCCTACCTGGGCAAAAGAGAAAATACAGGCTGTATTTTCAATCACTGGTAGAAGACCATGGAACCATACTGGTGACATTTAGGATTTCAGTGTACTTCTGTGGAATGAGTTTTCCTGCACTGTTGGCAATGCACTTTACTTGGACACCTTGCTAGATGAAAACTCTTGGAAACTGCCAAGCTCAGCAGATCTTGATTATTTTCAACATTCCTGCAAAGAGCTTTTTTGGTAGGGGATAAGGGGTCCATTCTGATTGTATTCATTAACAAGCTTGTTGGCTTTATGTTAGCAATGGTAGGTTGCTAAATAGAGTGGGATCAGAATGGCTTCGTTTACGTGTGAATCTGTGTGTGGGGGGAAAGAGTGGGGAGCTATATATTCACCCAGATGGAATTCCACTATCAAAGGTGTCCTTTTGGAGCAGACTGTCCTTTGTCTAGGAAGATGATGCTGGGGCCCACTTTCGACTGTTTGGGGATGGGTTTGAGCAAATCCAGACATACTGTCTCGTCCGGGTCCCTGTGGAGCACATTGCTTGGGTAATGGCTATGCAAGCTTCACTGGCCCCTATGAAGACTGAGCTCATGCCTTTGGCATCACAAGTACTTTGCTCTTTACTAAGCACCCTGGCTCAGGGGTTGAGGGTCTTTCTGGAGATGAAGGAACAAATGGCTTTGTTCTCTCCAGGAACAAGCTAAAGCATAGACAGGATGACTGGCCTGAGAGAAGTGTGAGTGGGCTATAAGTAGCTCATCTCAGACTGCCCCTAACTCAGCTTTATTCCAGGAAGGACAGAGCAAGCACAGAGTGTGACAAGGAATACACCCCTGCCAAGTTGGCTAATAGAGAAAGTTAATCTTTGGTGCTTCTAGCTTCCCTCTTCTGTTCTCTTTTCCTATCCTGTTTGCTCTGTCATGGCCCTTCCCCCTCCTATTCCCATCTCTGTCTGTCCTTTTGTCTCTTGCCTAGACAATCTAGGAATCTCATGGTGCTCCATGTACCTTATGACAGTGAAGAAATCTGACAAATGATTTCATACTTAGATATTAGTGGTGGGTATTTGTCTGTTTAAAAATTGAGTAATACCTTACTCAAAGGAATGAAGTACTAATGGGGGATTTTAGGCATTGTGGCCCCAGGAACAGAGCATCTTTCCAGCTCTACTCAAATGGGCTTTTACTCCACCCACACATAAGTTTGGCTTTAACTGCAAGGGCCAGAACACTGGAATGGGACAAGGAAGCCAATGGCGTGGAATATGAATCAGAAGTGAAATGAGACAGATGTGTGGTTAAGCCCAGGCAGTGAGAGGTGTAAGAAGACCACACTGACAAAACATGGAAAGGACACAAACCCATTTCTCTTCCCTGCCCAGGAATTTTGTCCTCAGTCCAGTTAAATCCTCCACTCAGGCAGCAAATGAACCCTAACAGCCCCCTTTCGCAGTTTGCCCTGGTTTCTTTTTTTTTTTTTTTTTTTGCCTCTGTTTGTGACAGTCTCTGAGATCAGAAAAGAAAGCTTTTTATAAAGAGTAAAACTGCCTCAGACCTCAGTGTGATGGATCTGTTTTGGGGGCAAGTAGCTTTAGCCTGTCCTGACAGGGATTTGAGGACATTTGGCTTTGGTTTGTTTTTTGAAGCCTGTGATTAATCTAGCTGCTCTTCTCTCCCCCTTCATCCTTTACTGTCTGTTTATGAGGTACACTCTCCAAAGGTGAAATACATGCTCAGAATAGCTGGCTAGCAGGTGTCAGGCTGGAAGGAAGGGAAAGGAGCGCATGGTACCGTATTATTACCGACCTAGCCTGTGGGAAATAAAGGGCCTCTGGATATTTCTTTACCAACACAGAGCAGAGGGATTGTTTCTTATGCAAAGTTGGACTTCTGCATCTTCAATCATCAGTTCTCAGCCCCCCCCCCAAAAAAATTGGCATAAGCAGCACAGACATTCCTCTTTTTCAACATGAGAAAGCTACTTCTTTCATCTACAGACTTGAGCTGGCCAGAAAGTTTTCCCCTATCCAGTATCCCCACCCCTGATTTTTAAACACAGCTGAAGAATAGTGGAAAGAATCTTCAGACCAGATTCTAGTCCTAACCTCAGCTCTGCCACTTACAAGCTGTGTGTGTGACTTTGCACAAGTCACTGAATGTCTCTGGGGACTCGGTTCCTATCTTTATCCCCCACCCCTTTCCAGCTGTCATGTTAGATAGTTAGTAAAAAAAATTCTGCTCAGATTTGGGCTGACACCTGTCAGGTTGATCACTGGAGTGATACTACCTGTTGATCACCTGGACTACCTACCCCTACAGCCCCAATTTTACTCTCAGACACTCAAGGACAGCTCTCTTTGAAGGCTCAGGCTTTCCTTGCTGGTGCCACATAAGTTGCTCATCAAATACTGCCTTAGGAGAACAAAGGGACTGACAAAGAATATCACAGCCAGAATTTGGCTCCATGTAATGAGTGGGAGCTGCCCCTGGGTAGCCCAGAGTGAGAGTTGTTGTACAAGGGTAGACCTGGGTCTCACAATACTTTAAGAGGAAAAGAAAATGAAGAGAAGTCGTCTTTTCTAAAATGCCAACGTGGCACTATCTGGTGAAGCTCAGTCCCCTTGCTAAAGAGATTCCAGGCACAACTTCAACTTTTTCCTTGAGTTTATATAAATATTTCTCCAGACCCACATTTCGCTCACAAGACTGTTGTGTAGGAAAGCCCAGGGAACCTGGGGAGGAAAGTTGTCTTCCCTGGTGCCTAGAGAGGAGTGAAGAAAGTTAGTCTTGGGCTCATGCTAGCATTAGAGAAATAGGCACAAAGAAAGCTGGACTCAGACTTGGCAAGAAAGTGCTTCTGAGCAAAGGATTTTTCAGCCTAGAATGATATTGGGCTCTCAGCCCTGGGTGAGACTGTTTTAATGGTCATCCGCAGTTGAGGTAGAAGTGGGAAGGGCAGAAGGATGCCTGCCTATCCCCACCACTTCTCATTGCTCTGGTGGTATGGAGAAGTTGAGGGAACATCCCCAGAAATCTGTTGATTGCTGTGTGGCCCTGATGGCTTCCAGACAGTCCTAAAGTCACCAGGCAGCTCCTATGTGTGGCAGGAAGGACCACCTTTCATTTATTTAGTTTATTATGTTCTTCTGCCTCATTCCACAAAGGATTGGCTGGGATGGGCTACAAAGTCTGTGCTATATTTTTAAACTGTTAGTTTAAAGGCTAGGATTTTTTCTGATTTGTTTTCTGCATGTTGGATTAATTAGCTGGGGAGTTGGTTTCTGATAGTTTCAAGTTAGATGTGTAATACAGGGAGCTTTAAGGAAGAGTGTTTCTCTGGGGATTCTGCTTCAATGATCCCAGGGCAGTCACTGCCTGGAAGTGGAGCCTCATTGCAACGCTTTCTCAAAATCGCTGGGACTAAATACGCCTCTTCTGCTTGGTTAAGAAAGCTGAATACAGAGCTCGACGGACCTGTCTTTCATTTAGCTCAAGTGGCTCCTATATGTGGCTGTGGATAGGGGGCCTGGGGCTTATAAGAAAGTGCAACAGCTCACGCAGAGTTAGTTCTCCTTGTTTTACTATATTTTGATCTCTTTCTCTCTCTGATGTATGTGTTTGTGTGCACACACTCAACATGTGTGAGGAGAGAGGGTCAAGTGTGGCTTACTCACCCTCGGAATCAGGAATCTGGATCTTTTGTACACACCAAGGTGGGAGGGAGGAGAAGGACTCACTGGCATGGAAATGTCAACACCAGATGTAGGATGTTAAATAAACACAGTTTATTAATCACAGATGTCGAAAAACAAAATAAAAAGGAGGCATGGTGGGGGCTAGGGAAGCAAACACTAAGAGCTTGGAGGAAGCCTCAGGACAGCAAACAAATCACTGCCATCAATAAGCACAGTAGTATACACAGTTCTCTCCACCAAGGGCCCCACAGTTCCCATAAGTCCCACAGGCTTGTAAAGGAAAGCCCAGAAGAGCCTGGGTTTTAATCTGCTAACTAACTGTTGTTTCTTGCTAGGCCATCCTCTTAAGGGGAGAGTCTTTAATTTGTGTAAGATGCCTGGATCCTTTTCCTCTGCAACTCTTCTAAGACTAATCTGACTGCTAGTCATGTTCCAGGATTCCTAAGTCAGCTCCAAGGCAGGCTTATTGGTAGAGGCTTAGCCACTGGAAACGTAGGTGGTCTCCTGGGCTCCTTGTGTGGGACTTGAAGGTAGTAGTTGACTGAGAAAGGCATTCACATCTCCAACTAGTTTCTTAGTTTGCAGGGAACCCAACCTGGTCTCGTGAAGGCCAGGACTTAAATATCAAGGACAGTAAATTGCAACTACCCACTGGAATGGAAAGCAAGCAACATTTGTCCATGGTGGAGAAACTTGTCTTAGGAGACACCTGTTGTCTTTTATCTGGATTACTTTGTAATAGCTTTGTTCATTTCTGAGAGTCCCTTTGCTGAAAATTACATCCCAAGGTGGATTAGTTCACAAAAGATTTGATTTTTGATAAACTTTATTGGGTAGCATAGCCCATCTCTTCCATGCATGCACTGGCAAAGTTTTACTTTTGGTTTGAGGAATCACAGAACTGTTCTTTATAATCCATTAAAAAGAGAGCTGAATGGGAAGCAAAAATGGCACAATAGGGAAGCAGAGGAGACCATGGACCTTGCTAGTGAGTTTGGCACCTTTCAAAATAAAGGCAAGGTCCCCACCTAGTCATTTATAGCTGCACTGAGGCAAATAGCACTGTAGGTTTAGAAAAACACATAAACCCTTTTAGAATAGCATTTGCAGTTCCAATGGCTACAATAAAATAAGAAAGGCCATCTGGCCCCCTATTTAAGCAGGTATCTATAGGTGGTCAAAAGGATTAGCTACCGACCCCACTGAGGCACATTATAGCCATGGAAAACAAAAGGGTTTACAGCCCTCTAACTCATATATAATCTTCAAGAGGATCCAGGATTCTATTTGTGGGGCAGCATGTCACCTTGGGAATTAGCTAAGTGGTACCAGAATTGTATCGGAATGCATTTTGGCACTCTTATTCTTTTGCTTTTTCCCTCCTGATCGCAATTGCTTTGCCCATCCTGCTAGCCTGAACACAGGTGGCTTCTCTAGAAAGACATTTGAACAGTAAGTAGTTCAGAAGTAGGGAGCCGTGGGGGTGAGGGCGAGGGCTGGGGAGGGCTAACTATAGGCTTTGGGTGATGCCTGGAATCCTTTCTGGAGCAAAGTATAAATAAAAAGGCAAACAAATTAGGCTGGTTTGCTCTCCCTCCTACTTAAACTTGGTAAGGTATCCTTTGGGACGAAATGAAAGGGGGTATGGCAACAGGGGTAGAGAATCCAAGGGTGGCTATGCCTTACTTCTCTAGTTTCTTTGACACACTTAGCCAGTTTATTTCCTGTGTCACCCCCTCTGTCTCTCCCTCCTCACAGATCCATATTCTTTCTCCTCTGCTCCTGTCACTCCTTTGGCTCCTAACGGCCCGTGCCGACCCATTTTCTTCTTGTCTCATCCTCCCTCCTGGATTTGTGCCTTTCCCTCCCTATATCTGTTACCAGATACAGATGAGTATCTCATGACAGCAAATGAACAACAACAGTAACAACAACAATAGCAGCAGCCCACATACAGATAGAAAAACATGGCAAAGCCGGAAAACCATCTTCATGCCATGTAGTTTTTGTACATTTATTAATTATCTTTCAAATGGAAAGGACTATAGTTTTATTTGGGTCACATCTAAACTTGTCCATTGCTTGTGAGCCCAGGACTAACAATCACATAAGGTATACTAATAAACTACAATGGCCAGCAAAGCTTCACCAAATGACCCCAATATCAGGAGCTTTCTGAGATATTTGTGATTAATGACTTGGTTTCACTGGAGTCTACCTTGTGCCATTACTATCTCAGTGGGACAGTGACGACTGTGGCTGGTGAGAAGCTGAAAAGCTCTAGCTATTTTTTTAAAGTTATAAATAAATGTGAACTCAGGTAGGAGAATTGCTCCTTCTGAAAAAGAGCCTGCTGCCTGTCCTCACAGAAGATGCATTAAGTCAGAAACATAATCCCTGAAAATCCTTTGCTGCCGTTTCTGCTGGTTTCTCCTTATGTGGTGGTATAATTACTTTTCCATCAGTTTCTGCCCAGATAATTGAAAGAAAGATGGAAAGTATTTTTTCTTACAGTAAAAAATTTGCTTCTAGGAGGAGTCTTAACTCCTTAAAGCCAAGCATTATAGAAGAATGGGTAATTGTACATGCTATCTTTACTAACTGAAATACAGAAGACAACTTTTTCCCTTACCAAAATAATTGGACAATAAAAGAGAGCAAAATCTTGATTCAGTTTTTCATACCACCAGAAAATAAACACAAAAGAGACTTAATGATTTTCATTTCAGAGTAATTTACATATCAACCACTAATTAAATACAGTCAAACTCAGACCAGAAGTATTGGCTAATGATGTGCATTTACTTTACTTACTTTTTTGGGTGCCTCCGGCCAGAAGTGCTTGCTCCCCCAAAACAGCACAATTATAGTTAGGGCCAGGATACCAAAGACCAGTCCACAAATCTTAAATGATTTACATATCTTCTTGGATTTAAAAGCTTCTGCCTAAGCAAAGAACAGAGAGAATAAAACAATACACAATAACCCTCAAAATAGCAAGCCATAATTCACAGTCACCTTTGATTTCACTTTCTAATGTTCACATTCCAATACGATAAATCTGTGAAAACATGCTTTTGCTCAAAAGGGAAAAAATATCAATCAACTTACATTTAGAATGTGACAGTCCTCACAGTTCTCTGGAGGATTCTTTGCCATGGTCTCTCAGCACACAGTACTCTTTCCCTGCTTTGAGAAGACTGAGAGACCACTGCTGAGGTGGAGTTGCAAGGGAGTCGGCTAACAGATGCCAGAGGAGAAGCTGAATTTATATGGCTCAAATATGTCATACCAGAGCCTGAGGGAGCCCAGGGGGCTCCTGTGCTACGATTTGTTACATAGATATACCCATATATGTATATAACTTCTGTGCACAGAATTCCATCCAGAATGGCAAAGACAGAAGGTTATAATGAAAACTATTGTCCTGGGAGTTGGGTTGGAAGGGGACCAAGCCTAGGACACACTGAAATGATTTTTCACTAGGAACTTAAAATATCAGTGGCAATACATGCTGCACACTCCAGGAATAAGCAAACAAAACAAAGAGGGAATGAAGTCCTAATTTCAATTCCATTTGATTCAACAAATATTTATTGCAGGCGTATTAAATGTCAGGCACTGTGCTTGGTGTTGGAGATTCAGAATTGAATAAGATATTGCCTCCTTCACTATGTTAAAGCTCTTTGAAGACTGAAATCGGTATGTACTCAACTAATTATAAGAAACACAGGATAAAATAAAGACTAACTATAAGCTCTCTCTTCATCCTACCTCTATGATTATTCTGTTTTCTTGAGTCCTCTTCCTCAGTTTGTTTCTTAATGCTGATATGCTTTGTGGATCTCTCCTTGATGATCATCTCACTTCATGTACACATCTTAGATGATCTCATCCACTCCTACAGTTTAAAGTATCACTTATATATCAATGATTTGCAAATCTGTACCTGTAACCCAGTTCTATATTTTAATTTCAAAGCCATTTGAACATCTCTACCTGATGTACCTCGGGAGTCTCAAACTCAACACGTTCCACATCAAACTCTTCTTTCAACATCTCCTTTCCCCAACTTACTGTCTTTCCTATATTCCCAATCTTGGCTGGTGGCTATATTAGTTTGCTAGGGCTGCCATAACAAAGTACCACAGACTGAGTGGCCTACACAACAGAAATTTATATTCTTACAGCTCTGGACACTAGACATTTGAGATCAAGGTGTCAGCAGGGTTGACTTCCTCTGAGACCTCTCTCCTTGACTTGCGTTCACATGGCATTTCCCCTCTACGCATGTCTGTGTCCTAGTCTCCTCTTCTTATAAGGACATCAGTCATATTGGATAAAGGCCCATCCATAGGACCTCATTTTACCTTAATTACCTCTTTAAAGGTCCTGTTTCCAAATACAGTCAAATTCTGAAGTACTGGAGATTAGGACTTCAACATATGAATTTTGAGGGAACACAATTCAGCTCATAACAGTGGAACCATCACCCACCCAGTCTCCCAAACCAGAAACCTGAGGTTTGTCTTAGACTCCCCTCTCTTTTTCATATCTCTTTTATCCAATCAATCACCAGGTCCTATCTATTCTAAATTCTTACATCTTTCAAAGCTGTTATTTCCTCTCTATGTGCACTGCTAAAGCCCTGTTTTAGGGTGTCATCTTCTCTAACAAGTCTCAAATCCATATCTCTCGCTCAGACTGCTCTGTTGGGGCTCCAGACCTATGTGTCCATGTAACCTGCTAGACATCTCCAATACCCCATGGGCACCTCAAATACCACATGTCTCAAACTGAATTAATTATATCCCCTTCCAAACATAGTCTTCCTTCTTTGTTACCTCTCACTAAATGCCACAATGATCAGTCTCTAGAATAGAAATCTCCAAATAATCTTTGATTTCTTTCTCTCTTGTTCATCTCCATGCCTAATCAATTATGAAGTCCAATCAATTATTCCTCTGAATTATCTCTGCCATCCTATTCTCTCCATCCTCAATCACCACTGTCTTAGTTGAGGTTCTCATAGTTGCTTTTATTGTTGCAATGGAATTCTGTTTTCCTTGTCTTTAATCCATTGCCATTAAGGTGATCTTTCGAAGGCTTAAATCGGAAGATAATCTCTCCCCTGCTTAAAATCCTTCAGTGTCTATTTATTGTCTATAAAATCCACGTTACTTATGGTGACATAGTGGGCACTTTGTGGTCTGGACCCTGTCTATCTCTGAAGCCTTGATTTTGGACAATTTACTCTACAGAAATGGAGCCAACTGAGGGTCTTAGCTGGACAGAGCAATGGGTCATGTACATATGACTCCATTCACATCTTAATGTCTTGAAGAAAAATAATTTTCTGATTGTTGGAGACATGATTGTGCATGAAATTGGTTATGTAAATTATGAAATATGTCATGATTCTATTTGTTCTACAATTCTTTGGCTTAAAAAACAACAACAAAAAAAAAAGATAAGTCATGAGTGCAGTCTCATGGAGAAACCTATGTTTATTGGGTCAGATGGTTTCCCTCAACAATGTTATTCACACTGTGTTTCTGATGCCTCGCTCATACTCTAGACCCTATTGATGAGCATGCTCTGCCTCTTCACACTGCAGGGCATTTACACATCTATACTCATTGCCTGGATTTCTCTTCCTTCCCTTGTTTACCTGGAAAATTCTCATTTAGCTTTCAAAATGTTGCCTAGATTTTGTTACCTTCTGGAAAGCCTTCCCTGGTCTCATCTCTACCACTTTGTTAAATTAATTACCTTTTCCCTTGCGCTATTTTTGTATCTTGCTCATACTTCAACTGTTGTACTTTGTATACTGTATTATAATTAGTTTTTATGTGTTTCTTTCCTGAATAGACTTTGAGATCTGTTAGAACATGCCTTACTTGTTAAAAGGATTGAATTAAAATACAGGTAAAAGCACTATGCCGTGGAAACATAGAGGGAGGAGTGATTAATTCTGATTCAGGAAAGCAGGGAAAATGGCACAAAGGACGTGACATTTCAATAGATTGTTCATTTATTAGCATATATTTATTCAGTGTCCCCTATGTGGCAGGCACTGTTGTAGAGGCAGGATGTATATTCAGTAATGGACAAGCAAACACGGTCCCTGACTTTATAGAGCTCAGAGTCTAGTTGGGGAGACAGACACTAAACTAAAAAGAAAAAAATCCTGTAAGTGAATTAAAATATATATAAATTACTAAATATCCTAAGAAGGAAAAGTGCAGGGTGCTATGAAAGCACCCAATTTGGATGGGGGGGTGGTCAAGGAAGTCCATGCTGAGGAGATGTCACTTAAGCTCAGGCCTGAATAATGAGTAGAAGTTAGCGGGTGAAGAGTGGGGACAAGATTATTGCAGGCAGGGGGAACAGCACATGCAAATACACTGAAGCAGGAAACGGGTTGAAGTGTTCAGAGAGTAAAAGGAAAGCCAGTGTAGCTGTAATATAGTGAATGAGGAGGATAGTTGCTTGAAATAAGGCTGAAGAGGTAGGCAGGAGCCGTATCATCCAAAATTGTATCCCCTAGAACTGTTTTTGGTTGCGTGTAACAGAAACCAAGTGATGGTAGTTTAACCAAATAAAGGGTTTATTTTTCTCACATAACAGGAGTCTCAATGTCAGCAGTCCAGGGCTAGTTCAAGTGCAAGGACTCAAGCTTCCATCTTTCTATTCTGTGATGCTTTGAACATGGCCTCCATCATCATGCTTCCAAGATGGCTGCTCCACCTTCAGGCAAGAAAAAGGAGAGATAGCAAAGGGCAAAGGAACACGAGCAAGCTAAGTTTGTCCCTGTTCATCAGAAAAGTAATAATTTTCCTGGAAGCCCTATCCTGTAGATTTTTGTTTATCTTATTGGCCGTAACTAGGTTGGATGATCACCCTTAGCTATACAGGAGTCTGGGGAGGTTTTATTTTCAACTAAGCCTATTACTACTCCTAATAACATTCTGGTTTTGTTACAGAAGGGGGAAACATATTAGGTATGCAACTTACAGTTTCTGTCACAAAGGCCACGGTAAGTGTTTGACGTTTATTTATTTATTTTTAATTTTTTTAAGAATTAGAGATAGGATCTTGCTTGCTATGTTGCCCAGGCTGATCCTCCTGCCTCAGCCTACCGAGTAGCTGGTATTACAGGAATGCCTAGCTGAAGTTTATTCTAGGAACAATGGGAATTCATTGAAAAATTTTAAGTAAAATTCCTTTTATGTTTATTAACATCTCTCTGGCTTCTGTGAGAAGAATGAATTGTAAGGGGGCAAAAATTTTTAAAGGTTCACCAGTTAGGAGGTAATTGAAAAAGATGATAGTGGCTTGGACTAGGGAAGTGGTAGCAGAGATGGAGAGAAGTAAACAGATTTGGAATACATTTTAGGGTAGCATATACTTGGTGATAGATTGGATATAGAGGATGAGAGAAAGGGAGGAATAAAAAAATGACTCATAGATTTCTGGTTTGTGCCTTTGGACAGAGGGTGGCACCATTCACTGGGATTAGGAAGCACTGAGGAGGACCAGTTTGGGGTAAGTGATGAGTATTGTTTTGGACAATGTTGTATTCAAATTGTCTATGAAGCATCCAAGAGGAGTTGTCTGGTTGGCAGTGGGCATATGTGTCTGGAGCTCAGAAAAACAGGTCCTGGAGTAGAAACATAGATTTAGGAGCCATTTGCCTTTGGATGATATTCAAAGCTATGGGAGTTGATGATATGGTCTAGGAAGAGAGTTCAGAACAGAAAGAGAAGAGGGATCAAGTCTGAGCCCCAGCAAATCTTCACAGTTATTTATTTAAAAACATGCTTTCAGAATGGCTTTCTTTTTTATTTTATAAAAAAGATAAATACTCATTATAAAAATAATAAAAAAATATAGAAAAATACGAAGAAGAGGAAAAAATCCCTCCAAATCTCTACCAACCAGGAACAACCATTATTGTGCCTCAGCTTCCTTATCTGAAAAACAGGAGGATAAAAAACAGTACCTATTTACATGGTGGTTGTGATAACTTAATGAGGTAATCCATATAAAGTGCTTACTTTGATACCTGGCAGATATTGAACCCTTAATAAACAGTAGCTGCTTTAAGATTAATGAACATTTTTCTGGGCAACACTTTTATTACAAAGGAGTAATAAATATATAGACAAATTTTAATAGATATAATAATATGCTACTTTTAAAACTATGAATTTAAAAAAATGCTTGAATTGAACAAAAGAAAAATAAATAAAAGTGAAAGTAAAGGAATTGATAACTTGAGATAAATGTTTTTTCCTGCTCAAGGAATAGTAGTCTCTGAAAGACTATTTTAAAGTTAAGATCAAAGATTTGAAAAATATAAAGAGATTGAAGTCTTTGTATTTTTGGTGGTGTTGACTGATTTCCTGGGAAGCTGGTTAAGGGCCTGGGTTCTGGAGATGGCCTTCCTGGGTTCAGTTCAGTCCTTGCACTTACTACCTGTGTGAAGATGGGCAAATTATTTAATCTCTATGTCCTCAGTTTGCTCTCTGGAATGGGGATCAAAAAGTATCTACTTCACTGGGTTGTTGTGAGGAATAAATATGTAAAATGCTTGGCACAGTGCCTGGCACAAAGTAAACCATTATTATAAATATGAGGAAATATACCTCTTTGAACTTCCCCTCTCATCTCCTGATTTATTTTAGCTATATTATTATTTGTACCTTCTCATAGTTTATAACATTGACATTCTGTTCTTCACCTAGAATTCTCTAAGTTGTTTGGTCTTGGTTCTGTGTTTAAATTTATTAAATACTTACCACTAGTCCTTTTATCACAGCTTCTTTATTCCCAAGTTCTTTTTTGATATATCTTTTGGTTGTCTAGATTTTATCATCTACTAGTTTTTTATTTTTTAAAGAAGCACTCATAGGTGTTGTATTTCTTGACCTTTTGCCTGCTTGAGAATATCTGTCTGTTGAAGGGCAAAATGACAGGATATAAAATTCTTGGGTCACACTTTCGTTCCCTCAGGACTTGGTCAATATTGCTTCACTGTCTTTTGGCATTGTGGGTCACGCCAGTTCTTTAACCATGGCCTCTTCATTCATCCTTTGGCTGGCCAGATTGCATGGTAGAAATTCCAGCATTAGAAATCAGGTGATGGAGGAGGAGGAGCTGGCAAATGAGATTGAAATAGAGTGGCCAGGGAAATGGAATTTAAACACTGAGGTGTCGCAAAAGCCAAGAGAAAAGTGCTTGACAAAGAAGGCAGTGGAGAGCTGTGTCAATAGCTTCTGCAAGGTCAAAAGGCTGTGAAAAATAAAATTTGGGTGGAGGAAAATGTGGAAAGAGTGTTCTGGGCTGCAAGAGTAACATGAGCAAAGTCAGATAGGTGTATAAGTATGTATTTGGGGTGAGGGAGTGAATAGTTCAGTGTGGGTGGAATATTGATTGCATGAGAGAGATGAAGTTACAACGGATCAATTTACTCAGATCACTTACTTTTTCTCCCAGGCTTTCTTGTTTTTTCCTTCTGCCTCCCTACCTAGCTTTTCATCTGGATTTTTACAAAACATCTCTGAGTTATCTTTCTTTTCTCCCTCCTTTACTGTTTTCTGTATTTCTCCATTTTTTTTCCTTTGGAATGAAAAGAATAGCGTTTTCAATTAATAAATTCAATAAATGTTGAGTATTGACTGGGAACACTGCAATGCATTCTATATATGTTTTGGATAAAGTCCCTTGTCAGGCATATAATTTTCAAATATTTCCTCCCATTTTGTAGATTGGCTTTTCACTTTTTTGACAATGTCCATTGATATACAACAGTTCTGATTTTGATAAATTCCAATTTAAGCATTTTTTTCTTTTGTTGTTTGTGCTTTTGGTGTCATATCTAAGACTCCATCACCAAGTCCTGAATATTTACCTGTATGTTTTCTTCTAAGAGTTTTATGGTTTTGGCTATTACATTTAGGTCTTTAATCCATTTTGAGTTCACTTTTGTATATGGCATGAGGTAGGGATCCAAATTCATTCTTTTGCCTATGTATATCCAGTTTTCACAGCACCATTTGTTGAAAAGATTGTCCTTTTCCCATTGAATGATCTTGGCACCCTTCTCAAAAATCATTTGACCATATATACAAAGGTTTATTTCTGGGATTTGTATTCTATTCAATTGGTCTTTATGTCTGTCTTTATTCCAATTCTACACTGTCTTTATTACTGTAGCTTTTTGAAATCAGAAAGTATGAGTTTTCCAACTTTGTTCTTCTTTTTCAAGATTTTTTTTTGGTCTGTTATGGGTTTTTTTTTGAGACAAGGTCTCTCTGTATTGCCCAGGCTGGTCTCAAACGCCTAGGCTCAAGCAATCCTCCCACCTCAGCTTCCTGAGTAGCACCACTGCACCTGGCTATTATGGGTTTCTTGCCTTTCCATAAGAATTTTAGGATCACCGGCCAACTTCTGCAAAAGAGGCAGTTAGAATTTTTATGGGATTGCTTTGAATTTGTAGATCAATTTGGGGAATATTACCCTATTAACAATATTAAATCTTCCAATTCATGAACATAGGATGTCTTCCATTTACTTAGGTCTTCTTTAATTTTTTCAAGTATGTTTTCTAGTTTCCAGTGTAAAATTCTTGCACTTCTTTGGTTACATTTATCCCTAAGTATTTTACTCTTTTGATGCTATTGTAAATGAAATTATTTTCTTAATTTCACTTTTTGGATCATTCATCACTAGTGTATAGAAATATAGGTGGGTTTTATATATTGATTTTGTATCCTAAAACTTTGCTGAACTTGTTTATTAGTTTCACTATTTTTTAGTGGATCCTTTAGGATTTTCACTATAGGATCATGTCATCTGCAAATAGACATATTTTTAAATCTTCCTTTCCAATCCTGATGACTTTTATTATTTTTATTTCCTTTCCCCTCCCCCTTTCCTTCTCTCTCCCTCTCCCCCTCCCTCTCCCTTTCCTCCTCCTCCTCCTCCTCCTCCTTCTTCTTCTTTTTGCCTAGTTGTCCTGGCTAAATCCTTCGGTAGATCTACCGGATTTTTCAAATTCAGTTTCAGATATATTGAATTATAGGTGCTTGGCATCATTCAAGTGGAAAAGTTAAGTAGATGGTGGAGATTCAGATTTAGTAGATGTTAACATAAAAATGGTAATTGAAACCCTTGAAAAAATGACTTTGCCCAAGAAGAGTGTTTAGAATGAGAAGAGGACCTAAAACAGAATCCTGGAGGGAATAGGAAGAAAAGTTCACAAAGGAAACTGATAAGTCAATGCCAGAATGATAGAAATTAAATCTTGAGAGTGTGGTGTTATGGAAGCCAAGGGAAGAAAGAGTTTCAAGAACGTGGAAATGGTCATTAGTCTGAGGAGGATAAGATATTTCAAATGCTGCTGAGAAGTCTAGTAAAATGTCTGGGGTAGATGAGAGTATGTTAAAACACGCAAGGAACAAAATCAGTAAAGGTGATGGTAAGATGCTAGAGGCAGAGGGAATAATTAGTAGCCTATATTTTTTTTCAGTGACCAAATGAATAATATTTTTAGATTTGGATTATATCTGAATTTTATATGTATTGCTTATGACTTTATGATGTGGTGAAAAATTCACTGTAGGGAACTCTTTTGCTTGAAAGAATTTGTTATAATGGGCCATATATGAGCAGGTTCCAGGTAGAAGAGACCTGATTAGTCACTCTACTTCAGTGTTTCTTAAAGTATCCTCTCACTTGCATTAGAATGCACCAGGGGTACTTTTAAAGATACATATTGGTGGTCAGACCTACTAAATTACAATCCCAAGAGTGGTACCCTGGAATCTGCATTTAACAACTTCATGCAGATAATTCCTATGTATACCTAATATGAGAAGCATGGTTCTGGAAGAATCACCTTTTAAAAGTTATTTAAACTCAATTCATTTACGCTAGTATAACAGATCTACCCAAAAGAGACACTGAAAGTGAATTTATTTGGCTACATTTCTGTATCTGGGTGCACAGTCACATAGAATGTTTGCCAAGTTTCAGCTACATTCTCTTATGTTACCAATGATTTCATCGGTGTCTGGCTGAACAATGATGTCCACCCTCTGTAGGTTACTGAATGATGCTAATGCCTTTCATAGGTCAGATTCTATCTTTCCATATAATCCCATCTCTCAAGGTTAAGACTCCTCACTTTCAGCACACCTACTGTAGACTGAACGTTCATGAACCCCCAAAATTCATATGTTGAAATCCTAACTCCCAATGTGATGGTATTTGGAGATGGGGACTAAAGGAGATGATTAGGTCATGAGAGCAGAGCCCTCATAAATGGAATTAGTGCCCTTATAAAAGAAACCCCAGAGAGCTCCCTTACTCCTTGTGCTATGTGAGGACACAGTGAGAAGACAGCCATCTGTAAACCAGGCAGTGGGCCCTCATCACACACCAAATCTACCCATGCCTTGATCTAGGACTTCCCAGCCTCCAAACTATGAGAAATAAATGTTTGTTGTTTAAGCCACTCAGTCTATGGTATTCTGTTATAGCAGCCTGAACTGACTAAGACATGATCCTATATCCCTTTTGATTGGTAACTTCATCAACCTATAAAAGAAAGGACAGTTTAGAGGTGGAAAATGACCATTTAATACAAGTCTTTGGGTTCTTTGTAAAATGACTGATATATCAAATGGAATCTAAATCCATTCTTAAATTGCTAACACCATCTTACGCTTTTCAGCTTCATGCCTCTTTGGATTTTTTTTTTTTTTTGTGTGTGTGTGTGTGTACATTGCCTTCTGCCCTGACCAATCAGTTAGTCTCTTCTTACTTTACTATTCTTCATGTGCTCATTCATAGTGTATGTTTTCTTTTATTGATCATAACATCAAGGAAAGTTGGGACATTTTAGTCCCTACTTAGAGATTTTCTCCTCCAACCCTCTTATTTTTACAGATAGGAAAACTGAAGGCCAGGGTCATGAAACAACATGCCCAAAGTAACACAGCTAGTTAGTGGCCCAGCTAGGACTGGTGCCTGGGTCTCCTGATTCCTTTTCCAGGGTTTTTCCCACCATAGCAGGGATAGTTATCCCAGAGAAGATGAACTAATAATTTTTTATACATTTTTCAAGTAGGACCAAGTCTGGGGTGCAAAAGGAAGGAATTGGAGGAAAATAGTGAGTTTTTAAAAAAGCTTAGTCTGTTAAAGAGATTTAGTTTTCAACCACTATATTAGTTTTCATTTTTTCCTCTCATCTCTGCCAGAAACAATAAAATGACTACTGTGGCACTGAGACCAAGGCAAGGTATTATACTTAAATCTGAGTTTAAATGATTTACAATTGAGTGGGAAGACTGTCTGGTGTACTGAGTTTACCAGGCTATTTTTCTGAATGCCACAGACCAGCCATGTGACCCTCATCAAATCATGGCAAGGCTCTTTCCCTCAGGTTTTTCATTTTGCAGGGATGACTCTACTTAGAGTGCTTAAGCAGAGACCAATGAGAAATCAGTGGCTTCTGATTTTTTAAAAAAAAGGGGTTACTCATATTCAAAAGGTATCAGCTCTGGGCAACTTAGTGACTGCCTTTTAGAAAGGATAAGATTGAGGCACAGGGAGGTGAATGGACTCCTTCATTGCCTAACACTGTGACTTGATTAATATTCACTTCTGAAAACTTAAAAAGAAATTCCAAGATGAATAGAATATCATATTTTAAAATGGGAAAAAAATCTGGAGTAAGAGAAGATGTTTTTCTTCCTGCTGATCTTTTTTCTTTCTAACTAAGCTCTTTGGATATTACCAAAGAAGTTATTAGAATGTGAGCATGAAAGAGAGAGAGAGAGAGAGACAGGAAAAGAAATAGATCATTCAAAGAGAATTTGACATAACAGCAGTGACTGTGGGGAGAAAAAACCCTCAGTGAAACCTGGTATAGTCAAGCAATTTGGGTGAAAAGAACATGTGGTGCTCTGCAGTAATAGGTGCCAAGGAGGATAGGTAGAAAACAGCATGTGCCTGGCCAAAGAACTTTTCAATTTTTTGAAAAACTGAGAACAGTAGGAGATGAACGGACAGTCTTCAAGGTGTTCTGGAAAATCAATCACAAACATCATCTAGAAGCAGCTGACTTAATTCATTTTATTCCTATTACAATAAATCTGACTGGCATATAAAATTTGTGTGCCTGGAAATACTGGCCTGAAAAATGACTTTTGGGCTTTTGCTTGAATTTTTATGTGAATAAAGAAGACTAGGAAACCACCAAAAAACACAGAGAATCCAACCATTTCCTTTTCCAGAGAATGTTTCAAAACCCAGATCCAGTCTAGGGTGTGGGTAGTAACTCACTATATAAAATAATTTGTAAACATTTTGGTGATCCAAAAATGAGGAGGCTGCCTGTGATATATGAAGATACAGAATTTCCACTAGGCTAGGTACTTGGAGTATTTTTTCTCACACTGGGGATGGTTTTGTACCAACCCAGCTGTACTTACTCACCCAGCCTCCCTTATGTTCAGTGCTAAGAGGCTGGCCAGGGAACAGAATAAATTGAATGGCCCACACAGGGGTTGGGCCTGTGACTGAGGCCTCATTAGCACCTTGGCTCAGCCAACTGATTCTAATGCAAGCTCTACTGAAGTGGCTGTGATGGATTCCTAAGCCTTAAATTAGAGCTACTGAAAAAGAACAATATGCTTCACAACATAAGGTTGCTATAGACTAGCTCCCTTTGATAATAACTAAATCATTTCCGAGTGGTCAGTCTCTTTTTGTGCATTTTGCTGGGCACATGGCGGGCCCTTTTAATCTGTGGACTTGCATCCTTTGGTTCTGGGAAATATTCTTACACTATTTATTTGATAATTTCATCCCCTACATTTTCTCTCTTTCTGAACTCCTATTAGGTGAATATTAGAACCCTGAATTGATCCTCAAATTTTATTATCTTTTCTCTCCCATTTTCCATATCTTTATCTTTTTGTTTTGATATTTTGTTAAAATAGACTTTATTTGTTAGAGAAGTTTTAGGTTCACAGCAAAATTGAGTGGAAGGTAGAGAGATTACCTACATACATCCTGCCCCCACGTACACACAGGCTTCCCCACCATCAAAATCCCCCAGCACAGTGGTACATTTGTAACAATTGATGAACCTATTTTGACGCATAATTATCATCCAAAGTCCATAGTGTACATTAGGGTTCACTCTTGGTATTGTACATTTTATGGGTTTTGATAAATGTATAATGACATGGATCTACCATTATAGTGTTGTGTAGAGTAGTTTCACTGGCCTAAAAATCCTTTGTGCTCCACCTATTCATCCTTACGTCCTCCCTAACCCCTGGAAAGCATTGATCTTTTTATTATCTCCACAGTTTTGCTTCTTCTGGGATGCCATATCATTGGAATTATACTGTATACAGCCTTTTCAGATTGACTTCTTTCACTTAGTAATGTACATTTAAGAGGACTCTGTATCTTTTGTGACTTGATAGCTCATTTATTTATAATGCTGAATAATATTCCATTGTCTGGATGTATTGTTATATCACAGTTTATTTGTTCATTCATCTACTGAAGAACATCTTGGTTGCTTCCACTTTCTGGCAATTATGAATAAAGCTTCTATAAACATCTGTGTGCAGGCCAGGCATGGTGGCTCATGCCTATATTCCCAGCACTTTGGGAGGCTGATGCAGGAGGATCACTTAATTCTAGGAGTTTGAAACCAGCCTGGGCAGCACAGCAAGACCCTGTCTCCACAAAAAATAAAAAGTATTAGCCAGGCATGGTGGTGTGCACCTGTAGTCCCAGCTACCCAGGAGGCTGAGGCAGGAGGATCACTCAAGCCGAGGAGTTTGAGGCTGCAGTGAGCTGTGATCACGCCACTGCACTTCAGCCTGGGTGACAAAGTGAGACCCTGTCTCTAAAAACAAACAAATGGAGTTCGGGGTTTAAGTATTAGCTGCCTGTACTCCTTGCATGGTGCCCTGCAATAAAGCCTCTTTCTCCCACTGCAACTCTTGGCTTCAGCATCTGGCTTTACTGTGCTGAGACCCCAGTTTTGGTTGGGTAACAGGCTTCCAGTCCAACGGACTCTACTTCTGTTAAGTTTCTGGTTTCCAATTTCCTGCTGGAAGTCAGACTCTTTCTGAACACAGACCACTTACCCAGGCCCCCATGGATAGCCTCATCCCTGATTGAAGAGTCCTGCTCCTGTCAATACCTTGAATCTTCCTTCGTCTAGATGTTCCTCATCCTCACTTATGAGAGACAAGAGCTGTGTGACTCAGAAACTTGCCCATGGAAGATGTAATTTTACACCAGAGAACCCAGAGGCTTTGTCTTCACCCATCAGATGTTAGGTACTGTAAAGGAAAATTTAAAAATCTCAGGGCCTCCTGAAACTCCTTAGGCCAAAGGGAAGGTCAAGCCTGGAGGCCGAATCTTGCAACACCCTCTTCCAAATGAAAAGCTGTTACTAGCATTATGAATTAGCCAGATCCCCACCAGAAGGTAAAAGGCCTCAGGCATCTGCAAGGACTGCTGGCACAGACCATTCATAAGGAAATTCCTTGCTGGTCTCCCATAAAAAATAAATAAAATAAATAAAAACAGACAAACAAATAAAAAATCTGTGTGCAGATTTTGTGTGGATATAAGTTTTCAACTCATTTGGGCACATACCAAGGAGCACAATTGCTAGATCATATGGTAAGAGTATCTTTAGTTTTGTAAGAAATGGCCAAATTGTCTACCAAAGTGGCTGTACTATTTTTTGTTCTCACCAGCAATGAATGAGAGTTCCACATCCTCTCCCACACTTGGCATTGTTAGTGTTTTGGATTTTGTGCATTCTAATAGCTATATAGTGGTATATCATTGTTCTTTTAATTTGATATTCCTTAATGACATATGATGTTGAACATCTTTTCATATGCTTATTTTCTATCTGTATGCCTTTGGTGAGATGTCCGCTCAGGTCTTTTGCCCACTTTTTCATCAGTTTGTTTGTTTTCTTATGGTTGAGTTTAAGTATTCTTTATGTATTTTGGATAATAGTCCTTTATCAAATATGTCTTTTACAGATATTTTCTTCCAATCTTTGGCTTGTCTTCTCATTCTCTTGACAGTGTCTTATGCAGAATAGGAGTTTTTAATTTTGATGAAGTCCAGCTTATCAATTCTTTCTTTCATGGATCATGCCTTTGGTGTTGAATCTAAAATGTCATCACCATACCCAAGGTCATCTAGGTTTTCTCCTATGTTATCATCCAGGATTTCGTAGTCTGCATTTTACATTTATATCTATGATCAATATTAAGTTAATTTTTGTGAGAGGTCTCTATCTAGATTCATTTTTCTTTACACATTAATGTCCAGTTGTTCCAGCACCATTTGTTGAAAAGACTGTCTTTGCTCCATTGTATTGCCTATGCTCCTTTGTCAAGAATCAGTTGGCTATATCTATGTGGGTCTATTTCTGGGCTTTCTATTCTGTTCCATTGATCTATTTGTCTATTCTTTCACCAATACCACACTGTCTTGATTTACAGCTTTATAGTAAGTCACGAAGTCAGGTAGTGTCAGTCCTCTGATTTTGTTCTTCTTCAATATTGTGTTGGCTATTATGGGTCTTTTGCTTCTTCATATAAACTTTAAAATCGGTTTGTCAATATCTACAAAATAACTTGCAGGGATTTTGTTTGGGATTGCATTAAATCTATAGAATGATTAAAGAAGAAGCAACATCTTGACAATATTGAGCCTTCCTATTCATGAATGTGAAATATCCTTCCATTTATTTAATTCTTCTTTGATTTCTTTTATCAGAGTTTTGACGTTTTCCTTATTTAGATCCTATACATAATTTGTTAGAGTTATAGCTAAGTATTTCATTTTTGGATGCAAATTTAAATGATACTGTGCTTTTAATTTCAAATTCTACTTGTTCATTGCTGGCATATAGGAAAACAATTGGCTTTTGAGTATCAACCTTGTATCCTATATTCTTGTTATAATTGCTTATTACTTCCAGGAGTATTTTTTCCATCCTTTGAGATTTTCTACATAAACCATCATGTTATCTGTGAACAATGACAGTTTTATTTCTTTGCAAATCAATATTCCTTTTATTCCCTTTTCTTATGGTATTGCATTAGCCAGGACCTCCAATATGATGTTGAAAAAGAGTGATGAGAAGAGACTTCCTTTCCTTGTTCATGATCTTAGTGGGAAAAATTCCATTTTCTCACCTGTAAGTATGATGTCAGCTGTAGGGTTTTTGTAGATGTTCTTTTTTAAATTTATTTTTTTATTTCAAAATATTAATTAAGAAGCACCACTGGTACTCACCATCAAATTGGTACTAACTGATCAACACCTACATCACACAGGGCAATAATATTCATCAGGGGGTGGGCAGGCGGGAGGCGGGTGGAGGGGATGGGAAAAACTCTCACTGAATGGATGCAGGGAGCACAGTTTGGGGGATGACCATGATTGTAGCCCTGACATGGGCAGTGCATGGGCAATTTATATAGCCAAAGTGTTGTACCCCCATAATATTCTGAAATTAAGAAAAATATTAATTAAGAGGGTACAAGTGTTTTTGTGACATGGATATCTTGCATAATGCTTAAATCAGGGCTTTTGGTGTGCCCATCACCAGAATAGTGTTCATTGTACCCAATAGGTGAGTTTTTATCCCATTCCCACCCTCTTGCTCTCCCCCCTTCTTGGTTTCTCATGTCCTTTACATCACTTTGTGCCTGTTTTTACCCATCTATTAGCTCTCACTTATTAGTGAGAACATATGGTGTTTGGTTTTCCATTCCTGTGATACTTCATTTAGGATAATGGTCTCCAGTTCACTCCATGTTGCTGCAAATGACATTATTTCATTCCTTTTTATGGCTGAGTAGTACTCCATGGTGTATATATACTACATTTTCTTTATCCACTCATGAATTGAAGGGCACTTAGGTTGATTCCACATCCTTGCAATTGTGAATTTTGCTGCATAGAGCTCACCAAGATCATAAACAAAGTGAGAATTGCAAAAACTTAACAAACAATTCAACAATGAAATAGAAAATATATATTAAAAAATACCAAACAGAAATCATGGAGTTGAAGAATACAATATCTGAACTGAGAAATGAAGAAAGGATTAGTAAACTCAGGGACAGGTCATTTGAAGTTACTCAGTCAGCAGAACAAAAAGAAAAAAGAATGGAAAAGAGTGAAGAAAGTTTAATGGACTTATGGGACACCATCAAGCAGACCAAAATATACATTTTAGGAGTATATTTGGAAGGAGAAGAGGGGAAAAAAATAAGACCAAAAAGCACACTGAAAGAAATAATTGATGAACACTTTCCAAATCTGGGGAAGGAAGTAGACATCCAGATCTAGGATGCACAAAACCCCCCCCAAAACAAACAAACAAAAAACAAAAACAAAACCCAAAAAACCCCCCAACAAAACCAAATAAAATAAACCCAAAGAAATTTACACTGAGATACATTATAATCTAATTGTCAGAGTCAAAGACAAAGAGAATATTGGAAGCAACGAGAAAACCCACTTGTTACATACTAGGGATTCCCCATATCAGTGGATTTTTCAGCATAAACCTTTCGGGCCAGAAGTGTATGTGATGATATACTAAAATGCTGAAAGAAAAAGTACTGCCAACCAAGAATACTATACCTGGAAAAACTGTTCATCAAAAATGAAGAAGATATAGAGTTTCCCTGACAAACAAAAGCTGAAGGAATTCATCAATACTAGACCTGTCTTATAAGAAATAAGAAAGTTCAAGTTGAAATGAAATAGCAACACAATAGCATAAGAAAGTATAAAACTCATTTGTGTATGTAAATATATAGACAAATATAGAACACTCTATTATTGTAATGGTGGTGGGTAAATCACTTTTAATTTTAGTATAAAAAACAAAATTATTAAAAATGTCCATAACTAAAAAATATGTTAGGATACACAATATAAATGCATTTACATTGTGACGTCAATAACACAAGGTATGTCTGCGTAGGAGTAGTAAAAGTGTAGAGTTTTTGTACATGATTGAAGTTAAGTTGTTAGCAGCTTAAAATATATTGTTATACCTATACGATATTTTATGTAAACTTCATGGTAGCCACAAAGAAAATATCTACAAAAATTACACAAAAGAAGAAGAGAAAGGTATCTAAGCATATCAACAAACAACAGCAAAAAAAAAAAAAAAAATCAATGAAACATAAAGGAAGACAGGAAGAGAGAAAAAGAGGGGCAAAAGATCTACCAAACAGAAAACAGTTAGTGATATGGCACTAGTAAATCTCTTGTTATCAATAATTACTTTAAATGTAAATGGATTAAATGCCCCAATCAAAAGACATAGAGTGGCTAAATGGATAAAAATAAGAATCCAACTACATGTTGTCTCCAAGTAACTCACTTTAGATTTAAAGACACACACAGGCTGAAAGTGAAAGGATGGAAAAAGATATTTCATGCAAATACAACCAAATGAGAGCAGGCGAGTGGCTATATTCACATGAGACAAAATAGACTGTAAGTCAAAGACAGTTACAAGAAACAAAGAAGGACATTATATAATGATAAAAGGGTGAATTCACCAGTAAGGTATAACAATTAAAAATATATATGCACCTGACATCAGAGTACCTAAATATATAAAGCAAACATTGACAGAACTGAAGGGAGAAATAGACAACAAAATAATAATAGTAGGAGACTTTAATAACCCACTGTCAATAATGGATAGATCATCCAAACAGAAAATCAATAAGGAAACAGTAGACCTGAACAGCAATGTACAACAAATGGACCTAACAGACACATAGAGAACATTACATCCAACATCAGCAGAATAAACATTCTTCTCAAGCACACATAGAATATTCTCCAGGATAGATCACATAATAGGTCACAAAACAAGTCTTAACAAATTTAATATTGAAATCACACCAAATATTTTTTCTGACCAAAATGCAATGAAACTAGAAATTAATCATGAAGGAAAATGGTAAAACTAACAAATATGTGGAAATTAAACAATACACTTTTGAACACCAATGGGTCAAAGAAGAATTCAAAAGGGAAATTAGAGAATGAGACAAATGAATGAAAGTACAACAAACCAAAACTTATGGGATGCAGTAAAAGCAGTCCTAAGAGGGAAGTTTATAGTGACAAATGCCTACTTTTAAAAAGAAGAAAGATTTCAAATAAATAACCTAAATTTACACCTTAAGAAATAGAAAAAGGGGAACTAAGCCCAAACTTAGCAGAAAGAAGGAAATAATAAATATTCAAGCAAAAAAATTAAATAGAGAATAGAAAAACTAGAAAAAATCAGCAAAACTAAGAACTGTTCTTTGAAACAATAAGCAAAATTGACAAACATTTAGCTAGACTAAGTAAGAAAAAAATAGAAAAGATACAAATTAATAAAATCATAAATGAAAGAGGGGACATTACAACTGATGCTATAGAAATAGAAAGATTGTAAGAGACCACTATGAACAATTATACGTCAACAAACTAGGTAACCTAGAAAAATGGATAAATTCCTAGAAACATACAACCTATCAAGACTGAATCCTGAAGAAATAGAAAGTCTGAATAGACCTATAACTAGTAAGAAGATTGAATTAGTAAACAAAACCTTCTAACAAAGAAAAGCCCGGGACCAGATGGCTTCACTGATGAATTTTACCAAATGTTTAAGGAAGAAATTAATGCCAATCTTTCTCAAACTCTTCCAAAAAAACTAAAGAAGAGCAGATACTTCCAAACTCATTTTATGAGGCTAGCTCTACCCTGATACCAAAGTCGGACAAAGACACCACAAGAGAAGAAAACTACTGGCCAATACTACTCATGAATGTAGACTCAAAAATCTTCAACACAGTACTAGCAAACTGAATTCAACAGCACATTAAAAGGATCATACACCATGACCAAGTGGGCTTTATCTCTGGGATGCAAGGATGGTTTAACATACTCAAATCAATACATGTGATATACTACCTTAGCAGAAGAAAGGATAAAAATCACGTGATCATCTCAATAGATGCAGAAAAAAGCATTTGACAAAATTCAATATGTTTTAATGATAAAAACTCTCAACAAACTAGGAATAGAAGAAAATTACCTCAATATAATAAAGACCATATGTGAAAATCTCACAACTAATATATTTAATGGTGAAAAACTGAAAGCTTTTCTTCTAAGATCAGGAACAAGTCAAGGATGGCCACTCTTGCCAGTTCTATTTAACGTAGTACTGGAAGTCCTAGCAAGAGCAATTAGGCAAGAAAAAGAAATAAAATGCATCCAAATTAGAAAAGAAGAAGTAAAATTGTCCCTGTTTGCAGATGACATGATCTTATATATAGAAAACCCTAAAGATTCCACAAAAATCCTGTTAGAACTAATAAATGAATTTAGTGAAGTTGCAGGTTATAAAATTAACATAAAAAATCAGTTGCATTTCTATATACTAACAATGAACTATCTGAAAGGAATTAGAAAAACAATCCCATTTACAATAGCACCAAAATGAATAAAACACTTAGGAATAAACTTAACTAAGTAGGTGAAAGACTAACACACTGCAAACTACAAGACATTGATGAAAGAGATTTGAAAAGACACAAACAAGTGGAAAGACATCTTGTTTTCATGTATTGGAAGATTTAACATTGTTAAAATGTCATATTACCCAAATTGATCTACAGATTCAATGTAATTCCTATTAAAATTCTCATGACTTTTTTACAGAAATAGAAAAAACAATATTAAAAACCACAAAAGACCTGAATATGCAAAACAATCTTGAGAAAGGCAAACAAAGCTGCAGTCACCACACTTTCTGATTTCAAAATATATTACAAAGTTACAGTAAATGAAACAATTTGGTACTCACATAAAGACAGACATACAGATTAATGGAACAGAAAAGAGAGCCCAGAAATCAATCCACACATACAAAGTCAACTGATCTTCAATAAGGATGTCAGGCATACACAGCGGGGAAAGGAGAGTCTCTTAACAAATGATGCTGGGAAAACTGGATATCCACATACAAAAGAATGAAATTGGACCCTTATTTTCACCATACACAAAAATCAACTCAAAATGGATTGAAGACTTAAACATAAGATGTGAAACTATAAAACTCCTAGAAGAAAACATAGGGAAAGATCTTCATGACATTGGTCTTGGCAACAATTTCACGGATATGACACCAAAAGCATAGACAACAAAACCAAAAATAGACAAGTGGGACTACATCAAACTAAAAAGCTTCTGCACAGCAAAGGAAGCAGTCAATAGAATGAAAAGGAAACCTAAAGATATTAGCATTTCAATGTTATTTGCGGCATTATTCACAATAGCCAAGATGTAGAAACAATCTAAATTTCCATCAACATGAATGAATAAAGAAAATGTGGTACAATATAATATTGTTTAGCTTTTAAAAAGAAGGGAATCCTGCTGCATCTGGCAACATGGATAAACCTTGAGAACATTATGCCAAGTGAAATAATTCCACTTATATGAGGTATCCAAATAGCTAAACTCATAGAATCGGAGAGTAGAATGGTTGATGGAGCTGGGGGGAGAGGAAAATGGGGAGTTGCAATTTAATGGGTGTAAAGTCTCAATTATGCAAGATGAATAAGTTCTAGAGATCTGCTATACAACATTGTCCCTATAGTTAGCAATACTGTATTGGACACCTAAAAATTTGTTAAGAGGGTAGGTCTCATGTTAAGTGTTCTTACTACAATAAAACAAAATTTAAAAAAACAAAGAAAAGAAGTATAGGGCCATGAATTTTTATCCACGATTCCAAAATTTATAGAGTTCTATAAGGGAAAGCTCTTTCATAACTTATTTTGTTATAAATCTTGACCTGAACCAACACAAGGCTATTTAGAGTCTTTGTTTATCCCACTTAATGTGAATATTCACAAGTTTTGCTGATGAAACATTAAGGTGTTATGTAATAAATATTATATATGTTTTATTATGTTTGTGAAATTACAATGAATTCAAATTCTGACTCATTTGCCACAAGAATTTCATTCCATTCTGGATAATTTGATTGTAGTTCAAATTTAATGCCTTTCTTAACATAATAAGAAAAATCTCCCCATTATCATCTCTTTTTTCCCAACATCACATTTTTATTGTCTCTAAAGAGTTTGTGATTGTGAATCTGAACATCGTAACATGGGTTAAAAGCTGGAGAAAACTGATTAGTCAGGCTATTCCTTTTAAGATACATTTTTTTTTCTTTCCCCATTTTTCTTTTAGAGGAAATAAAATGTAGTGGTTCAGAGCATGGGCTTTAGAGACAGACTGACTTGGGTTTGTATATCTCTGTTTTACCAGCTGTGTGACTTTGAGCAAGTCATTTTGGCTTTCTAAAGCCCTCCTATCCTTTCTGTGAAATAGAGATGGAAGAAAACTTGTGTACCTTGTATGGGTTATATAGAAGCAAGAAAATATTGCATGGAGAGAAATTAGATCAGTGCCTGGTTCATATGCACATTTAATAGATATTAGTTATCATCATGATAAATAAATCTGTTCTAGAATCAAAACGGGGAGGGAGGACTACAAAAAGGATTATTTTAATGCATCCTGGATAAATAGGATTGTAATGCTGGATAACCTCTAAAACTATTTTCTAAAATAGATTGAATTCTGAAACAAAAATATGACCTCTCTAACATCTTTTAACTTGTGGTAATCGTGCTTAAAATATAAACATGTCTTAAATTATCTCATTTTGGGAAGCTTAAAGAGGTGATACTATGTGAGATGATATCCCATTGTGGTTTTGATTTGCATTTCCCTGATAATTAGGGATGTTGAGAATTTTTTTTATATCTGCTGGCCATTTGGAGAAATGTCTATTCTGGTCCTTTGCCCATGTTTAAATCTGGTTATTTGTTTTTTTCCCATTGAGTTGTGAGTTTCTTATATATTTTGGAAATTAACCCTTATCAGATATATGGTTTGCAAATATTTTCTCCCAATTCATAGGCTGTCTTTTCATTTTGTTGCTTGCTTCTTTTGCTTGGCAGAAGCTTTTTAGTTTGTTGTAATTTCACTTGTTTATTTTTGCTTTAGTTGCTGAGCTTTTGTTGTGATATACAAAAACAAAGTTATTGCCGAGGCCAATGTCAAGGAGCTTGTTCCCTATACAACGGTCCCCAACCTTTTTGGCACCAGGGACCATTTTCATGGAAGACAATTTTTACATGGCCCGGGGAGGGAGTGGGGATGGTTTTGGGATCATTAAAGTGCATTACATTTATTGTGCACTTTATTTCTCTTATCACATTGTAATACATAATGAAATAATTATACAACTCACCATAGGTTTTGGGGACCCCTGCTATTATCTTCTAGGAGTTTTACAGTTTCAGGTTTTACATTTAGGTCTTTAATCCATTTTGAGTTGATTTTTGGGTATGGTGTAAGATAAGGGTTCATTTTCATTCTTTTGTATGTGGATATCTAGTTTTCCCAACACTTTTTATTGAAGAGACTGTCCTTTTTCCATTGTGTAGTCTTCATACCCTTGTTGAAGATTAGTTCACCATATATGTGTGAATGATTGATTTCTGGGCTCTCTTTTCTGTTCCATTGGTCTATGTGTCTGTCTTTATGCCAGTACCAAACTGTTTAATAACTGTTTCACAGCTATTATAAAAAAGATAAGAGATAATAAGTGTTGGCAAGGGTGTGGAGCCGTTGTACACTGTTGGTAGGAATGTAAATTGGTCTAGCCATTATGAAAAGCACTATGGAGGTTCCTCAAAAAATTAAAAATAGAGCTACCATATGACCCAGCAATCCCTTTGCTGGGTATATACCCAAAGAAAAAGAAATCAGCACCTTGTAGATGTCTGCACTTCCATGTTCATTGTAGCATTATTCACAATAGCCAAGATATGGAAACAACCTAAGTTTCCATTGTCAGATGAATGGATAAAGAAGGAGATGCTGCCATTTGCAACAACATGGGTGAACCTGGAGGACATTAAACTGAGTGAAATAAGTCAGATACAAAAAGAAAAATACTGCATGATCTGACTTGTATGGAAAATCTTTTAAAAAGTCGAATGCATTGAGAAAGACAGTAGGACCATGGTTACTAGGGGCTGGAGGGGGAAGAACTGGGGAGATGTAGGTCAAAGGGTACTAATTTGCAGCTATGTAGGATAAATAAATCTAGAGATCTAATGTACAGCAGGAGGGCTATAGTTAAAATATTGTATTGTATATTGAAAATTTGCTAAGAGAATAGATCTTAGGTGCTCTCACCACAAACACCAAAAAAAAGGTAACTAGGAAAGATGATGGATATGTTACATTGCTTACCTGTAGTAATCCTTTCATTGTGTGTATGTATATCAAAACATCATGTTGTACACCTTAAATATATATGATAAAAATAAATTTCAAAAGAGGTGATAGTATGAATGACCTATGCTGTTGAGTAGTATTGCAAGTTGTAGAGAATTTAAAGCACTCTTTGTAATTTTTTCAAGTCTACAAACTTCAAAGGCCACAAACTCCCCAAAATCTATGGCTGTGTTTAAATTAAATTACAGTAAAAGTAGTGGATTCTTGTCACAAACGTCACAACTCTCAGTGAGAAAAGTCAAGTGAAAATAAAAAGAACAAATTACTTGCTGAATAATTTTTTCATAGATATATTTGCCCTAGAAGGACTGTATAGAATTAGATAATATATGTATAACCATTACTTTTCAGGTGGGGGAACAAGAACCAAAGATGATAATTCATTTGCCTAATATGGTAGAGGTAATAAGTAGCAGAAACAGACCTAGAATTATTTTTTAAGCTAGTTTTCCACTCTTTCCATAGTAAAACTCAAAGTGTGTTATTTCAAAAAAAATGTGTAAAATATAGATTCTTACACATGAGCAGATAGACAATGTGGCATTACAAGAAAAAAAAAAGTGTTATTATCTCAAAAAAAGTGTGTTCTTGTTCTTTGTTTTTTTTCCCCCACAGAATCTTGGTCTTGTTTTATGGATTCAATAATTTCTTAACCCTCTGAAGATAGTAATTATAGCTTTTGAAAGACTCTTTTTGGAAAATTCTCTTTCTCTTTCTTTCTCTCTCCCCCCAACATATATATATACACATATGTACATATATATGTGTGTGTGTGTGTGTGTGTATATATATATATATATATATATAAAGAGAGAGAGCGAGAGAGAGAATTCAGTAGAATGGTGGAATACAAAGTTGATGTATGAGAATCAATATTTTTATTATGTACAAGCAATCCATTAGAAGGTACAATGGAAGACCTTATTTGCAATAGCAACAAAAAAAGATAAAATACTTAGCAAGAAATGTGCAAAACATGAGGAAAACACTACTGAAAGACAAACATATACTTGAACAAATGGAAGACATACTCTATTCTTGGATAGGGAAGAGTCACATCTCTCTAAATTAATTTATAAATTTAATGCAATCCCAATAAACTCTTAGTATTTTTTTTCTGGAAGGAAATTCTAAAGTTCATATGGAAAATAAACAAAAATAACCAGGAATCTTTGAAAAAGAAAAAGCATATATTAAAAGAGAGAAAATAATATATTAAGCTATAGAGCCTCAAAAGTTAAAAGATTGTGATCTTGTCGAATGAATAGACAGACATATAAAACAGAAAAGGAAGTCCAGAAATAGACCCAAATAGATATGGGAATTTAGTATGGAGCATCCCCAATCAATGTGGTAAAAAGAACTTTTATTTTTTGAGACAGGGTCTTACTCTGTTGCTGGGGATAGAGTGCAGTGGCGTCATCATAGCTCACTGCAGCCTCCAACTCCTGGGTTCAAGCGATCCTCCTGCCTCAGCCTCCCGAGTAGCTGGGCCTACAGGCCCATGCCACCACACCCAGCTAATTTTTCTATTTTTTGTAGAGACTGAGTCTTCCTCTTGTGCAGGCTGGTCTCTAACTCCTGGCCTCAAGGGATCCTCCTTCCTCAGCCTCCCAAAGTGCTAGGATTACAGGTGTGAGCCACCATGCCCGGCCTAAAAAGGACGTTTTAATAAATGGTGCTGGAAAAAGATAAAGTTGTGTGTCATGCTGTATACCAGGCTAAACTCCAAGTGGATTAATGATTTAAATTAAAAAGAAATGAAGCCACAAAAGAACTGGAAGAAAACATAGATGAATTCCTTTACAATCTTGGAATGGGAGAAGGGCTTTTAAACTATGATTCAAAATCCAGAAGCCATTAAGAAAAAAGAGTGATACATTTTACTGTATTTTAATTAATTAATTAATTATTTCAAAATCGACTTTCAGAAGATGCCTACATTTTCAAAAAGCTTCTTCATGACAAAAAGCATCATCAGCAAAGTAAAAAGAGAAAGACAAACTGAGAAAATATTTGCAATTTGTATCACAAAGAGCTACTCTCTCATAGAAAATGAGAAGGAAAAGACCAACAACCCTATTGAAAAATTGACATAGGACATGAACAATTTAAAGAAATGCAAAGATCCCTTAAAAATATATAAAGATGCCCAACCTCATTCACAATAAGAAAAACCAAAATTAAAACTTTTGTGAAATATCAATTCTTACCTACCACCTTGGAAATAATCCAAAAGTATACTCCGTTGATGAGGCTTTGGGGAAAAAGGGAACAACAGCTATGAAGCGGAATCTGGGAATTTATACCATAATTACAGATCTATTTTCTCTTTGACCCAACAATCCCACTTTTGTGACTCTATCCTACAGATATTCTATAGATACAAATGTACAAAATTATATGTTTGTCATGACATGCATACAAAGTGTGCACTTTCAGGCAACAAACAAACAAAAACCCAGATGCAAAAAAGCCCAAAACAAAACTATGATAAAAATGAAGGTCATCATATACTGATATGGAGAGATCTCCAGGATACATTTTTAGTGAAAAACATTTCAGGATGAAAACCAGTATATAATATACTATCTTTTGTAACATATATAGGAGGAAATAAAATATATATTCATGTTTTCCTGTATTTACCTAAAGGAATATAAAAAAGGCAAACAAGAAACTAATAAAATGATTACCTATAGGAGAGTGGGGGTGGGAAGAAGGTAGATGGGGTAGGGGTAGAAGTAAGACCAATCAGTGTGTCCCTGTTTATATTGATTTGACCTTTGAACCATGTAAATATATTATTGATAGAAAAAATAATGATAAAGATAAGAAATCTTTTACTTGCATTGTCTCTATTTTCTCTTGTTTCCTTTTATTGTTTGCCTGGTTGGTCTTTTTTTTTTTTGTCCTTTCCTTGTACTGTTTTTAAAAATTTTATTTAAAATTTTTATGGCTACATAATAGTTTGTAGGGCACTGTTTGGTCTTTTGGTTGGCTGGTGTTATTATTGAGTAATCCTGAAATATCAGAATGTGAAGACTATATTTTATAGGCCTTTCCATTTCCCAAGAGGAAAATTAATCTTCTTGTGAGCCAGATACTTGGTGTTTGGCATTCTGGGAGAGAGGTGAGGGGACAGAAGTTGCGGGATCCCACATTTAGTGTCTAGGCTTTGACTTCATCCACCTGTTTTCAGTTCCACATCCATTTCCGCCTTCCACTAGATCTGTTTCGGTTCAATTTCTCTGTAGCATAAACCCGCAGTCCCAAACTCCCGGGCCACGGACCGTGGCCCGTTAGGAACTGGACCGTACAGCAGGAGGTGAGTGGTGGGTGAGCGAGCGAAACTTCATCTGTATTTACAGCTGCTCCCCATCGCTCACATCACCACCTGAGCTCTGCCTTCTGTCAGATCAGTGGTGGCATTAGATTCTGCATTGTGGTGAGTTGTATAATTATTGCATTATATATTACAATGTAATAATAATAGAAATAAAGTGCACAATAAATGTAATGCCCTTGAATCATCCCCAAACCATCCTCCTCCTCCCCTCCACGTATGTGGAAAAATTATCTACCATGAAACTGGTCCCTGGTGCCAAAAAGGTTGGGGACTGCTGGTAAGGTGGGTGAATTGCCTGGAATCTTGGGTAGTGATTCAACCACTTCATATATAGACTTTCTGCAACTAGTCACCCTGTATTAGCCCTATGTCTTGCCCTAGTTTTCTGAGGTGTCTAGTATCTGTATGCCCTGGTCTTGTGAGGGTTCTTCAGGGTAAATCAACTTTCTTCTCCTCCTCCTTCTCATCTTTTTCTGCTCCCCCTCCTCCTCCTTCTCCCACTCTTTCTACTTCATTATTATGGCAAAATATATATAACATAAAATTTATCATTTTAACCATTTTAGGTGTACAGTTCAGAGGCATTATATACATGTACTTTGTTGTGTAACCATCATTGCCATCCATCTCCAGAAATTGTTCATCTTCACAAGGTGAAACTTTGTATCCAATAAACAATAACTTCCCATTTCCTCCTTTCCCCAGTCCCTAACAACCACCACTCTTATTATATGTTCTGTTTCTGTGAATTTCACTACTCTAGGTATCATAAAAGTGGAATTATACAATATTTATCCTTTGGTGTCTGGCATATTTCACTTAGTGTAATGTCTTCAAGGTTCATCCATGTCATAGCATGTGTCAGACTTTTCTTCCTTTTCAAGGCTGAATACTATTCCATCATATAAGTACACCACACTTTTTAAATTCATTCACCCATCAATGGACATTTGGATTGTTTCCACCTTTTGGCTGTTGTGAATGATGCTGCTATGAACATGGGTGTACAAATATAGGTTTGAGATGCTGCTTTTAATTCTTTTGTGTACATACCCAGTAGTAGAATTGGTGGATCATTCTATGTGGTAATTCTATGTTTAATTTTTTGAAAAAATATTTTTTTTGAGAAACTGCCATACTGTTTTCCACACAGCTCTACCATTTTACATTTGCACCCACAGTGCACAAGAGTTCCAGTTTCTTCACATCCTTGCCAACACGTTATTTTCTATTTTGTTGTGTTTTTGTAATAACCATCTTAAGTGTTATCTCATTGTGGTTTGATTTGCATTTGCCTAATGATTAGTGATGCTGGGCTTCTTTTCTTATGCTTATTGACTATCTGTATATCTTCTATGGAGAAATATCTGTACATGTCCTTTGCCCATTTTTGAATTGGGTGCTTTGTTTTTTTATTGTTGAGTTGCAGGAGTTTTTAAAAAATATATTTGGGATATAAACCCTTTATCAGATATATGATTTGCAAATATTGTCTCTTATTTTGTGGGTTGCCTTTTTACTCTGTTGACAGTGTCCTTTGACACACAGAAGTTTTAAATTTTCATGAAGTCCAATTTATCTGTTTTTTCTTTTGTTGCCTATGCTTTAAGTGTCATATCCAAGAAATCATTGCCAAATCCAATGTCATGAAGGTTCCCCCTATTTTATTCTAGGATTTTTATGATTTTAGCTCTTATGTTTAGGTCTTTGATCCACTTTGAGGTAATTTTTGTATATAGTATAAAGATAAGGGGCCAACTTCATTCCTTCACATGTGGGTATCCAGTTTTCCCAGCACCATTTGGTGAAAAGACTGTCCTTTCCTCAATAAATGGTCTTGGCACCCTTGTCAGAAATTATTTCACTATATATGTGAAGGTTTATTTCTGGGCTTTTTATTATATTCCATTGGGCTGTATGTCTGTCTTTATGCCAGTACCACACTGTTTTGATTACTATATATTTGTAATAAGTTTTAATATCAGGAAGTTGTGAGATCGCCAACTTTGTTCTTCTTTTTCAGGATTATTTTGCCTATGTAGGGTCCCTTGAGATTTCAAATGAATTTTAGGATGGATTTTGCTATTTTTTTTAAAAAAAGGTCATTGGGATCTTGATAGTGATGGCATTGAATCTGTAGCTCGCTTTGGATAGTACTGACATCTTAACAATATTAAGTCTTCCAATCCATGGATACAGATGTCTTGTCATTAATTTGTGTCTTCTTTAATTTCTTTCAGCAGTGTTTTATAGTTTTCAGTGTACAAGCCTTTCACCTTTTTGGTTAAGGTTATTCCTAAGTGTTTTTATCCTTTTTGATGCTATTGTAAATGGAATTGTGTTCTTAATTTCCTTTTTGGATTATTCATTTTTAGCATAGAGAAAAACAATTGATATTTATGTGTTGATTTTGTCTTGCAACTTTTTAAACATTCATATATTAGTTCTTACAGATTTCTCACTATTTGGCCTTCAGCATGTTACTTAATCATCTATGCTTCAGTTTCCCTATCTGTAAAATGGGGATAATGATAGTGTTTAACTCATAGGCTTGATGTGAGGATTTTATGAGGTAATCTATGTACTTAGAACAGTATCTGGCTTATAGTACTCATTTAATAAATGTTGGATATTGTTATATATTTTATAGAAGAAATATAACTAAGACATAAAAGCATAATTTTACAAGTATCATTGTTTAATATGAGGTGAAGTAAAAAATGAAATGATTTGAAGAAAAATATTAGGTGAAATAGAGTACAGGTTTTACCGGGGTATGGCAAAGATTTGGAAGGTAGTAGATGACTGAAGTTTGGAAAGCCATTGTCTGTCCCAAAGATTCCCTACCTCTTGCAAAGCAGTAAATTGCGAAGCTTTAAAATTAAGGGCCCCCCCCCCCCGCCTTCCCTGTTAATGTTTCAAGGCCTTAGGGCTAAGTTTTAACCAGAGCTTCCCTTTCTTCCATCAATTGAAATAAGAACTTTTTACTGAAGAAGACATTTGAACTGAGAATAAAGATAGAAACCCATGATTATGACTGCCTCCACATTATCCTCCACAACACACACATATGCACACACACGCACACATGCCTGCACTGAGAGGGAGAGTCATTATGCTTCCCTGGTGTTGGAGGTAGTCGATGTTGAGGAGTACTCCTGGCCTCCAGCCTGGATTACTATAGAAAGTGGCATAGGGCCAAGCCTTCAGGTAACAAGGGGTAAAAATGGGGGGGAAGTAGGGTGGTCAGAGAGTAGAGAAAGATGCGGTGACATACAGAGAGAGGAGGTGGGGGATGACAAAACCTGTCCCTAATTATTTTTAACTATTTGTTTCTGATGAGTTTTAAGTATGTCTGAACAGTAGGGTCCTGTTCCACAATTCTAATGTAAAAAGGCCTGTCCCATCCCTAATGTGATGCTCTGCTGTCCTGCTCAATACATCCTTGGACACTGCATGTCATCTTTTCGATTTGTGCCTGGTATCTTTATGCTGGTGCAGCGCTGCCTAAACTGGAGTAGTTTATGAGCCACAGTTGTAATTTTTGCCATACATGCCTACCATCTGCACAAAAATAATAATTAACATTTTCTTTAAGTTAATTTTAAATCAATTCACCTTTTAAAATTTAACTTTGTCTTAAGCCATATCCTGTGAAAACTTGGGTTAATCAACTGGTTATATTTGTTTCATAATACATATTAAAATGAATGTATAAGTATTAAAATAAAAGATGATCATTCACAAATTACCTAAAATCATTTAGTGTACTATCAGTGGTATGGGTACCACCCTTAGGAAACACTGTGCTAGTGGAATATATACTCCAGGATCAAAGGAAGCCTGAGATAACTAACTAATCACAGCGAGTCCTCATTATCTAGGACAAACTGGTACCAAAAGACAAACAAACAAACAAACACTTATAGAGAATGTATGTGAAACAGGGAACATTTCATGATAAATAGTGAAAAAATAAAAGACTTGATTGTGGTTTTAGTTGAAAAGTGAAACAATTATGAAAAGAGATTTATCTTACACTTAATACAGGTTCTAATTCAACTAGTTTTTAATTCTTAAAACAAAGAATGAATTATTTGCTTTTTAGGGTGTAATTTTCTGACAAATTTATGTGATAGCATGATAACAACATCCTTCACTTCACTTTTGACTTTCATTAGAGGGTCATTTTGCAAAAATGTTTGAGAGCTGCATCAGTTTTTTTCAAGGACCTTTCTTAAGCTTTTATTATTCAAATAATTCTCTTTTGAAATGTCAATGCTGTCATCATCCTTGTCCATTTTCTCTTCTTCAATTGTTAACTTATCTAACTTTGCCAGGTCATCATTTGCCAATGACTTTGTGGGTTATTTGAGCAGTTCTGCAATGTCTTTTATCTTCTTCATACTTCTGCATCTTTTGCAAAATTTTCAATTTAACTTTGCAAATTTGCACTGCACATTGTTGGATATTTACAGGAAAGAAAGACCATTGCTGCAATGGCTGGGGATATACATAGTGTTAATCAAAGAGGAATGTTTAAATGGGGCCTAATTTTACTATGGTTAGTTCATTGATGAATATTTTTTATGTTGTGTTGCTCCCTTCAAGAGCTTACTGTGTAGACTCTGATGATGAATACTTGGATAATAAGAACTCCTTTGGACATCCCAATAAATCCCATATTATTTAATTAGTATTCTTTTACGATAGGCAACAATGACTTCAGTGACTTATTTATTCATTCATTCATTCTTCTGTGTCCCAGTGGTAGCAATGATATTTTTAAACCAGTAGATGTCAATATTACAGGTCTTTCCATGAGAAAGAACACTTGTAATATCAGTGACCCAGACTGACAAAAGGCTTTAACTTAAACTGAAACAGACTAGGCCCTATTCAGAACTGTTGCAAAATGCACTTACATTGGTTGATTAATAAAGAAAAGACACTCAAGAAAACACTTGCAAAGTAGTTATATCAGGTTGTACAGTGTGTCAAGAACCATGCAGGGTCTGATATTTTACTCTACTTGCATGCCAGTTTTATGGGTGTTGACAGAAAATATAAGACTTTGGGCTCAGAAACAAAGGATTTCATTAGTTATTGTACAGCAAACAGCAAGAGCTTCATATTCATGTCAGCTCCCCTTGGCCCTCTCCCCCAGTTCCCACAAGGTGATGCAGAGGGGGCCACACAGAAGCTGTGAACATAGTGGGTTTACATCATAGCTCAGGAACCTTGAACTTAGAAAACCCAAATCTTTTATAATGGGCTGCATATAAACCTGTTCAACCTTTGCTCTAGAAGGAAACATTATCTTTACCATACTGGATGTCTTAATCATCTCCTGTTCACTCCTTTGATGAGGGGGTGATTCCAGCCCCAGGGTTATGGAGATGGCTAAACACATGACACCCAACACTGGACAGATAAGATCCATAGCGGTTTATTAGTCACATATAAATCACGGCCTGGAGAAGGAGGACACCATATGCCATGCATGGCCACATGGGGTTGCACTTGGGAATGGTTAACAACCAGGGGCTGTGGGAAACAAGCTTGGTAGTATTAAGAAGGTGAGGTGCCCCCTGGTTCCTGTGGGAGGATGTGATTGGTTTGTTTAAATAATTCTGCAAGATGACAAGGAACTGAAACAGACTACTCAGGGATAAGCAAGAACTGTGTGTCTTATCCCCTTGATATGGAGGGTTTTTTGGCTAGGAGACCTTATCCACAGGAGCAGAGTGGGAAGGAAACTTATACCATACTAGACAATAAACAAACCTACCCTTTGTCCCACGGGGAGACGCTATCTCTATCTTTCACAGCTCTTTGTTATACAAAAATCTTCAAAGGCCAGAGTGGAGGCTGGGGCAGGAGGATTGCTTGAGGCCAGGAGTTAGAGACCAGCCTGAACAACATAGTGAGACTCCATCTCTGCAAAAGTTTTTAAAAAATTAGCCAGGCATGGTGATGGATGCCTGTAGCCCCAGCTACTCAGGAGGCTGAGGCAGGCAGATCACATAAACCCAGGAGTTTGAGGTTGCAGTGAGCTACAATGACACCACCGCACTCCAGCCTGGGCAACAGAATGAGACCTTGTCTCAAAAAAAAAAAAAAAAAAAAGAAAAGAAAACCTTTGAAAATATAATCAGTGTCTCTACTTGCAAGACATGCAGAAATGTGAGAGACTCATGGGTAATTGTCTCCCAACACAGTGTCAATAGGATTGAAGAACAAGCACTTTTTTTTGTGAGACAGAGTCTTGCTATGTTGCCCAGGCTAATCTTGAAATCCTGAGCTCCAGTGATCCTCTCACCTCAGCCTCCTGAGTAGCTGGGATTATAGAGGCGATCCACCATGCTTGGCTTTTGATTACCATAGTGATAAGACTAGGGTCACAACAAATGCAAGTTTATCTGATAAGTTAGAGTCAATAATTTTGGCAGTTCTTCATACAGTGGGTGAGGTTAAACTATAAAAGTGGGCCTTTTCAATTTCATAAAAAGCTAGGATAGAATTGCTGGAGAAGGCACACTCAAGTCTCTGTATTCTGAATATTTGACCATCAGCAGGTGTCTTTAACCACTCCAGGTCTGACATGGCAACCCTAACTTTCTAGTTAGGTGAATAAAATCTTATCCTTGGGAAAAATAAGAATAAGAAAAACAAATCGTATGTACACATAAGTGTTGATCAATTAGTACCAATTTGATGGTAAGTATATGTGGTGCTTCTTTTCCCCATAATATTCTGAAATAAAAAAAAGAAAAAAAAAGAAAAACAAATCAGAAATAGAATAGACATAAGAAATATCTATTTACAGAAATGTTCTCTTCTCAATACGGTGTGACAACCCAACATGACAACCTCCATCAAATTTCCACTCCTAGCCCAAATACTACATCTTTTGGGAGGTCTTTCTCATTTCCCTGGGTAAAATTAATCTCCTCATCTTCTGTGAATCCAAATAGTTTTGTTTATAACATTTATTATAGCAGCTATCATATTCCCTTGTACTACAATAGTTTTTTATATCCTCTACCAGAAATAGTTACTGCCTCCAAGTAGCTTACAATCTGTCCAATAAATTTTGATTCCCCAAATGAATTTTTTTTGTTCACATCTTAATTTATTTTCATTTCTTTTATCTATTTATTTTTCTTTTTCTTTCATTTTTGTGTCTCTCATAGTTCTTTGCAGGAAGTAAGTGTTCAGAAATGTTTGTTGATTATAGTTGGACAAAATAAATGGAAATAGTAATACCTCATATGTCTACAGAACTTTTAAAACTTGTTATAGCTCTATTGTTTCAAGGATTTCATTTAATGCTCACAGCATTCTTATAAACAAAGGAGGGGTGGCTCATTTGACAAACGAGAAACCTGAGACACAGAGAAGATGGGTGACTTGCTCCAAGTAATATATCTTGTTGGGGGTGTAAATTGATAGAGATTATATGTAAAGTAATACATATATATATATTTCCTTCCTTCCTCTTCCCCCCCCCCTCCCTCCCTCTCTCATCTATATCTAAAGAATCTTAGAAATATTCTTATTTTTGTCTCAGTGAGCCCACTGATTGGAATGTACTTTAAAGAAGTATTTAATGTCTTTAGATATGAAATGTCCTATTTCGAATCAAAAGTGTAATTTATTCTATCTCAAACAAGAAGCAGTACAATTACTCAAAGTACACGCCTAAACTTTTGACACAGTTTTGCCATCTTAACGGTAGCTTGTTTATGCTAGCAGCAAAGAAGCCTGGACAGCGAGTGGTGATGAAATCGCCAAAGGCGTTTTCCACAGCTTGTTGAGAATTGAATATTTTTCCTTGCAGGAAGTGGTTCAAAGCCAGGAAGAAGTGGTAGTCAGTTGGTGCAAGGTCTGGTGAATACGGTGGATTCACAGAGAGTTTTCTTGAAAACAGAGAGTTTTCAAGTCCAGCTTCTGTAGTTTGAGCAGCATTGTTTGTGAGACATGTGGTGGAGCGTTGTCTTGCAAGAGGATTGGCCTGTCTTTATTGACCAATCTCGGCTGCTTAATCGCAAGCATCCTCATCATTTCATCCAATTGGTTGCAGTAGACATATGCTGTAATCAATTGACCAGGTATGATGAAGCTGTGGTGGATAATACCAACGCTGGACCACCAAACAGACACTATTAGCTTTATTTGATGAATATTCAGTTTTGGACTGTGTTTCGGCACTTCATCTTTATCTAACCATTGTGCCGAACACTTGTGATTGTCAAAAAGAATCCATTTTTTCATCACATGTAACAATATGGTATAGAAATGGTTTGCCTTTATGTTGTGACAGCAAAGAAAGGCAAGCTTCAAGACGATTTCTCTTCTGATGCTCGTTTAATTCATGCGGTCCCCATTTATCCAGCTTCTTTACCTTGCTGATTTGTTTCAAATGGTCTAATATTGTTGGAATAGTAACGTCAAACCTTGCTGCTAATTCATATGTAGGTTGAGATGGATTCGCTTCCACTACAGCTTTCAGCTCATCATTATCCACCTTGGTCTCAGGATGCCCAAGTGGCTCATTTTCAAGATTAAAATCACCAGAACAGAACTTCTCAAACCACTGACGTACTGTGCGTGCATTAGCCACATCCTTCCCAAACACTTCATTGATATTTCGAGCTGTCTACACTGCATTGGTTCCACGACGGAACTCATATTGGAAAATAACACAAATTTTTGACTTATCCATGGTTTCACAAAAATTGCTTTTAAAAAAATTTGAAGGCTAATCACAAGCCAAACCATGCATTTGAAAAGAATGAGGATGTACCTTCACAATAAAAATAAAACAAGAAGTGTCAAAGTGAAATGTCAGAGATATCAACTGTCAAACTTAGTACTTAAGGAAATTGGACATTTCATACTTAATAACCTAATACTTTAAATGGGTGAACTTTATGGTATGTAAATTACATTGTTAAAGGTGTTAAAATAGTATCATATGATACATGTCTTTTACAAATGGTTTTATTCAATTTATTAATATTTCATGCTAATAAATATTTCTACATTTAAAAAATCTTTGTTTTCTACTTATTACAGAAGTAATGCATGTTCATTGGGTGAAAAAATCTCTAAAATATAGAAATGTCTAACAGAAAATCAAAGTTTTCACATAATCCTATTATTCAATAATATGGTTGGCTAATTAGTGGCTGCTTAGTATTTTGTTGTATTGTGTTATAATTTACTCAGTTAATTCCATATTATTTTTTATTTAGCAATAGATTGAAAACAATTTCTAGTAAATCACATTGCTATGAACATCTTTGTGTAGGTGTTGTGGTACAATGGCCCAATTATCTTGTTAGAATAAATTCCTACAAGCATATTTGCTAGTTAGAGTGTATGGACATTTTTAAGGTTTTTAAAATTGTATACTGCTACATTTTATCTGAAAAAAATACAAATTTGTATCCTAATCAGCAGTATTTGTGGAGTGTCTGTTTCCCCTCATCTTTTTCCAAAACTGATTGTTATTTCCTTTTCTTAAATCATCTTTGCCAGTTTGATAGATGAAAATGGTCTCATTTTAATTTGAAATTATTTTTTATTACTAGTTAAATTGAATACCTTTTTCATGATCATTTGACTATTTGTATTCCTTTATGAATTTCCTGTTTATGCCTTTTGCTCATTTTTTAAATGGAAGTCTTCATCTTTTTTTAAGACTACATTCAATAGAATAATATGCAGCCAATAAAAATGTTTTATAAAAAGTTTTTAATGCTTATTTTCAATGTTAAGTGAAAAAAAAACAGAATTGAATATGTATCTATCACACCAGCTCAATTGTTTAAAATAGATTGTGCATTGGGAAAAACTAAAAAGAGTTTTTAGAGTAATCATCTCTAGATGGTAGGTTTAGATGCTTTTTATTTTCTTTAAACTTTGTATTTTCCCTGTTTTTTACAATGAGCATGCATTATTTTTATAATTAAGCAAAAAAGTGTTTTTTTCTTTCAAATCACAGGGCTAGTCTGTGGCTAAACCAGGACAAGACTCTCATTGCCCTTCCCCACCCCCTCTGCCTTATGCCTCTAGAAAGGTGTGGTGAAAGGTAGCAGAAGAATCAAGGGAAGGGAAGGAGTGCAAAAAGTTTCAAAAAGAAAGTGTTATAGGAGGATGTTCTTATTCTTAGGAGATGCATGCTGCAGAACTTCAGGTGCAAGTGTTATGCTATTTGCAACTTAGGAAGTGTATACTGAAGTATTTATGTCATGATGTCTGGAGAGAGAAGGGGGAGGTCAGGGAGAGAGGGAGAAAGGAAGAGAGAAGGGGCGAAGGAGTGAGGGAGAGGGAAGGAGGGATGGAGGAAGGATGGTGAAATGTTAACTGGTGATTCTATGTGGCTGCTTGTATTAGTATTCTTTCAACTTTTTGTCAGTTTGAAAACAATAAGGAGGAGGTTAACCACCTTGAAAATGTTTCAGAGAAATGAATTATGGTAAGCCCTAAGAAGAGGCATTAGGGATTAGGAAATCACTGGAGAGCTTAACTAAGTAATGATTTTCAAAGGACTGAGTGAGGAGGAGTGCAAAGGGCGGGAAAGTAAGTGGAATACGAAGCAGTAGAGTCACTCGTGTGGATGAGAATTTGAGCAATGGGGAAAAGAGAGGCAGGAAACTAGCCTGAGAAGCAAGAGAATTTTGGAAAAGCTTTTTGTATTGTTATTAATTTTCACCTCGTTATGGATTCCTATTAAAATAAAATTAATATTTGAATTTCTATCTCCTCTCCACATACATTCCTTTCCTGATGTATAAAATGAGTTAGAAAATCAATAAAAAGAATAAAAGAGAATAAAATGCACAATGCTACCATCTAGAGTATCCACTGAAAATTACACCCAGTGTTTGACATCAATGCAGGTGACTTGCTCATTGACCAGTTCAGGGCCTCTGGGTTTATGTGTTTGTTGCTTTGTGTAAGCCATGTAGGAGGGTGAGCAATATTCTCGGTGCAGCCTAGTGTTTGGGGACAAATATTTTGATACCTGAGTGAAACATTTCACATTTTTTTGAAGTCCTAAAATTTGATTTCAAACTAGGAGAGACAGTTTGGCAATGCTTTACAAAGCAACAGTGCTTTGGAAATGAACTGAAGCATTTTGGAGAAGAGGACACTCAAGGATCACTCTAAGTACAAGAATTAAGGGAGTTATTGTATTTAGCTGGGAGAAAGGTGAAACTGTGCTTAAAGTTTCTTTTTTGCTTCAGAAAACGTCATTAGTCTTTTCAGCTAGTCCAAAGCCAAGTGTTACTGGATAATGGTGAAGGTGCACATATGGGAATGCATTCTTGGGGAATGGTAGACAGAGTAATTTAGGGTAGGCAGGAGCTGGCTCTTGAAGGGTGTGTAGGATTTCAACAGTTGATCATGGGGTGGACAGGAAAAAGTCCAGGCAGAAGGAATATTGAGAACAAAAACAGAAAAGCACAGAGCATGTTTAGAGAACAGGGATCAGTCCTGGAGTGGCCAGAGTAGGCAATGCATTAGGGGAACGTGTGGGAGAGAAGATGAGAAAGATGGATTGGCATATATGTCTCTCTTCTCTTTCCTCAACAAGAGGATTTGTTCTTGAGAATAGGGGCTTCATCTTTTGTCTCTCTAAGGGCCTAACACTTGCCTGGGTACACAGTAGAAACTTAATAAATGTTGGTCAATTAGACCATCGCCTAATACCATTGTGCACTTCTATCTCCTAATGTGAGGGAAAAATGGAAATTCACTAAAGACCTTTTACCCTGAAACGGACAAGCTATAGCCCTATGTATGTTAATTGCTTAATCTGCTTCTTGTAAGACTGCTTGTTGCCTTGTGAAACTGACTAATGGCTGCAGCTCATGCTCCTGTAAACAGCTCCCCCTTGCAGCAGCTACCTTGTAAATTACAGTAAGTTCCATATGTGTACACTTCCTGGTATAAGCCGCTCTGTACCCCCTCTTGCTCTTGAAGTATAAAAGACAAGTCCCCCTGACCGGGGGGGTGCTCAGAATTTGAGGGAGGATCCCCTCTGAGCCCGAAGGCATTAATAAACCTGATCTCTCTGCATCCTCGTGTACCTCTCGGTGTTTCTCTCAGCAATGTGACTCCGGTTTTTGCCGTTACATTTTTGGTTCCCTGACCGGGAAACCCGACTGTGTTGGCCCTTTGTTGCCACCAGTGTGGGATGGGGCACTGGCCGACCGACGCTCCCAACCGTGGAAGTCAGGCACACCAGGTCTGAGTTTGGATCAATCATCTTCGGTGCTTGGCGGGGCTCTGCCGGCCACTGACCTGGAACCCGGCCAGACACAGTGAGGATGCAGACAGACAGCCAAGAATCATCTGAAGACCTCAGACACGGTAAGGTCCCGGGACCCATCCCAGTCACGCATGTCCCAACGGACGGAAGAGACTGATCACCTCCTACAGGTAGAGGTTTCCCTGGGTGGGAATGTTTAACCTCTCTGGCTGTGTGTGTGTGTGGTGTGTGTGTGTGTTGATGGTGTTGACTAATGTCCACAGCTCTGGCTACGGATCTGACTGAGTCCTAATCTGCGGTTCCTGACAACGACATATGGCATAACGGTGACTCGCTTTCCGAAAGGGGGCGACCTGGTCTGGACTTATAGGTGCACCTTAGCAAGTGTGTCCTAAGTCCCGCAAGGGGAGAGGCCAGACGGACGCCTGAAAGTTTACCCATCCCTTGTGTGGCACCGTACAATCTTCCACAATGGGAGGGTCTGAGTCCAAGCCAACGGTGTTAGGGTATATGCTAAAGAACTTTAAAAAGGATTTCTCAGGTGACTGTGGGGTATGGATGCCTCCGAGTCACCTGTGCACCTTATGTGAGGTAGAGTGGACGTCTTTTGAAGTAGGTTGGCCAGACACAGGCACCTTAGATGTCCAACTTGTCAGAGCAGTCTGGAATGTTATTACAGGGACCCCAGGCCATCCAGACCAGTTCCCCTACATTGATTCTTGGCTTGAGGTAGCCCAGACCTTGCCCCCATGGGTCTGGTTCTGTCCAGGAAAGGGAAAGAGTAGGATTCTTATGACCCACAAGGCCGCTCATACTAGCAGTCACCGTCCCGCGGGAGGCGGAGTGGCGGCTGTTTGCAGAGGCAGAAGAAAATCAAGATCCGCCTGACCTCCGGCAGGACTTTCCAACGGTGTGGGCGGAAGACAACCCCCCAGGTCTGGCGCACCAACAAGTGCCCCTAATAATAGACTTAAAGCCAGGGACCCAGCCCGTCAGAAAGCAACAGTATCTGATCCCGAAGGAGGCCCGGGAAGGAATTCAGAAACACCTGGATCGGCTCCGGAAAGAGGGCATATCGGTAGAGTGCCAGTCCCCCGGCACCCCCCACTGCTGCCGGTCAAGAAACCTGACGGGAGTTACCACCCGGTCCAGGACTTGCGGCTTGTCAATGAGGTTGCGGTAACTCTCCACCCGGTAGTGCCTAACCCGTACGCTCTTCTCAGCCTCCTTCCCCCGGACGCCACCTGGTTCACCTGTCTGGATTTAAAGGATGCCTTCTTGTGTTTGAAACTGGCCCCGCAAAGTCAACCCCTCTTCGCCTTTGAGTGGGAAGAACCCCAAACTGGGAGGAAAATGCAACTCACCCAGACGTGATTGCCCCAAGGATTCAAGAACTCACCAACTGTTGGGGAAGCGCTGGCCTCAGATCTTGCAACTTACTCACAGACCACTGCACTGTCCTCCAGTATGTAGATGACTTACTCCTGGCTGCACCCATTCAGGGAGACTGTCTCTCAGGCACTCGAGCCCTACTCCAACTGCTCACAGATTCTGGATACAAAGTGTCCTGGAAGAAGGCTTAAATTTACAAACAATGCATCAGATACTTGGGCTTCCACATACCGAAGGGCACGAGCACTGGGCCATGAATGGAAACATGCTATCTACACAATACCAGACCTGAGGGCAAGAGACAACTCAGAGAATTCCTGGGAGCGCAGGGTTCTGCCGGATCCGGATCCCAGGATCCTCGTGATAGCCAAACCTTTGTATGAAGCTTGTGGGGACCGAGGGGCAGTCAATCGAGTGGACAGACCAAGGAAGAGGCATTCAAAGCCATAAAGGACCTGCTATAAAAGGCCCCTGCCCTGGGACTGCCAGACCTGACTAAAGACTTTAATCTCTTTGTGCATGAAAGACAACATGTTGCAGTGAGGGTCCTAACCCAGACTGTGGGACCCTGGCAGAGACCTGTGGCCTATCTGTCTAAGCAACTGGACCCGGTAGCCTCTGGATGGTCCCCCTGCCTACAAGCCTGTAGCACACGTCCTGCTGGTCAAAGAGGCAGATAAACTCACATACGGCCAAAAGCTCGCTGTATGCGTACCACAGTTCTGCACCTCCTTAACAGCGTGGGACGTCAGTTGCTGTCTAACGGTAGGCTGGCTCAGTACCAGGGGTTGTTGTGTGAGAACCCCCAGGTTACTCTAGAGACTGTGCGAACCCTGAATCCTGCTACCCTCCTACCGTTGACATGGGACCACTGGATCATGAATGTACAGAGGTGATGGAAGAGGTCTACACAAGTAGACCAGACCTGAAAGACACACCTCTGACGCCCCGGACCTGGAACTGTTCACAGATGGCAGCAGGTTACATTCAGAATGGGAAACGGTTCACAGGTTATGCATTACCAATGCCAGTGAAGTCATCCTAGCAGGGCCTTTGCCTCACGGGTGGTCTGCACTGAGAGCTGAACTTTGGGCCTTAATCCAGCCCTCAGAATAGCTAAGACAAGAAAGTAAATATCTACACTGATTCAAATACGCTTTTGCCACCATACATGTTCACGTGGCCATTTACAAGGAAAGAGGCTGCTGACTGCAGAGGGTAAAGGGATAAAGAACCAGGAAGAAATCCTTCAGTTGTTAGAAGCCGTGTGGAACCCAGAAAAGTAGCAGTCATTCATTGCCAGGACACCAGAAAGGAACAACTACAATAGCTACAGGAAATCATCTGGCAGACCAAGCAGCTAACAAGTGGCAACCCAGGAACAAGAGACTAAGGGTGAGCTGTTAGTCCCTAGTAAAACCCTCCTAGCCCCAGAGTGGCCGGACAGGCAGTGTTATACAATTGAAGAGGACCAGTGGGCAAGACGAGAGCAGGCCAGAAAGAGTGACTATGGTGGTGGCATTTACAAGACAACAGACCTTCATCCCAGGAAACATAGCCTATTCGGTCGTTACCCAACACCATAACTTAGGCCACATGGGGAAAACTGCACTCCCCCCTACTTGCCAAGGTCTATACATAGCCAAACTCCCAACTCTGGCTGCAACGGTGTGCCCCGATGTGACACATGTGCCCGAAATAATGCCACAACATGGCCGAAGCCTGTACCCGGTGTTCAGTACTCAGGGGCCACACCCTTTGAAGATGTTGAAATAGATTTCACAGAAGTGAAGCCCTGTCAGGGATACAAGCATTTGTTAGTACCACTTACTCAGGGTGGGTTAGAGGCTGTCCCCACCAGAACAGAGAAGCTCAGGAGGTAGTAAAGGCTCTCCTAAGAGAAATAATTCCTGGTATGGCCTACCCTCTCATTTGGAAGTGACAAGGACCTAGTTTGTAGCAGAAATAATTCAAACTATAGCCAAGACACTTGGAATAAAATGGAAACTTCACAGGTATACAGGCCACAAAGTTCAGGGAAAGTGAACATATGAACTGGACCCTTAAGAACACCCTAGCCAAGCTATGTCAAGAGACAAGCCTACTGCATGGATAAACATGCTCAGCTTAGCACTTCTTAAGGCCAGATGCACACCAGGGCCAATGGGGTACTCTCCCTTTGAGATCTTATATGGAAGACCTTCCCCCATCACCAGAGGCCTCAAAGGGGATGTTAGGCAGGTAGGAGAAATGAACTTACAAGGTCAGCTTATACAGCTATCAAAGATGCTACAGCAGATTAGCCAGACAGTATTAGAACAGGCCCTGGGGGCCCCAGTAAACTCCCACAAACTAGGGGACTTAGTGTGGGTAAAAGATTGGAAAAAAAAAAACCCTTAGAACCCTCCTGGATAGGGCCCTTTACTGTAGTACTAGTGACACCCACTGCTTTCAAAGTTGCAGGCATTGCCCCGTGGATTCATCATACCCAAGCAAAGAGGGCAAGTCTGGAGAGCCAGCAGGACTCGTGGGTAGTGCGGCCAGACCAGGAGAACCCGCTCAAGCTGCACCTGCATCAGAGATCTGCAGTGACCGTGGACACAGGGAGCCAGACTGTTGAGAACGAGTGAGTCAGCCTGAGCCAGACATCAACATCAAACAGTTTCAACTCAGACTTGTCAGGTTATTGACTTTGACCTTGGGTATAGGACTTGGGGCTGTGACACCAGAAGAATGGACACGGATCCAGAGAGCAGGAATGGTCCTGCTCTACAGGGGCGTAATAATCATACTGTACTGTTTATTACCTATGTGTTTATAATAACAGTTTTGGCCACCTGTGGGGTGGTAGATATTACCATAGGGCTCTGGGAGTTTCAGGTGAGGCACATTTGGGGAGATGAGGGACTCATTAACTCCACCCAGTGGGATGACAGATCCCCTTCAGTTATCATCCAATTTGATGTCTGTGGGGCCATGGATCCAAATTCCAAAACTAACTGTGGAGGACTGAGTTGGGAGAGAGAGTATACTACCAGCCACAAATATCTTTGCCTCAAACCTGATTACAATTAACCCAACTATTGACAGCCATGTCATGTCACAGCTGAATTTTACTGTGGCAACTTGGAATGCACCCATGGGTATATGGTAACCCAGGAAGTCCTTTAGAATAGAAAAACAGAGCCCCTAAGGACTGTGGATTGGGAACCTGCAACCTTGTTACATACAGGATCAATAACCCCAACAAGTGGACAGACAGGATAGCTGGCATCAGGGTAGATGGTAGAGGCAGAGATCCCGGAACAATCATAAAGGTGATAAAGGTCTACAAGCCCCAAGTAAAATATTACAAGCCATCACACCCCCGGCTTCTGTCCGAGTATTAGGTAAGGACACGCCTGCCCACCAGGATATAGATATCAATGGGAAATTCCCTGGATCTGGCTGAAAGACTTGGTAAATCCTGCAAACCAGATCCTCATCTTACTAACCAGCAGCTAGCTGCTGACTGCTGGTTGTGTGCCCCGTGACCTCACGGACATAGACTGCCATTGGGGTCAATGATTCCACCCCCATCAAACTTGCCAATACTTTTGGCTACTATAGGTCTCCTGGGGGTGCTGGCCACCAGGGAGCTGCCCTAGGGTAATGTCCAACACGTTAAACAACTAGCCTCACAGTAGATATTGACCTCAGCTGGTAGAAAAGGCACTATCAACCTTCCACAAATAGACTGCCTAGCATGGTGGTACTCCAGAACCGGAGGGCCCTAGACATGTTATCAGCAAGCCAGGGAGAAACCTGCCTATACTTGAAAGAACAATGTTGCCAACCGTTCTGGGATAGTGCAAGAAAATTTAAGCCAACTACAGGCTAGGATCCAGAACCGGATAAAAGAAAGAGAAAGCCAATCCCCATGGTGGAATCCGTTCCAGGATTGGACCCCCCCCCCCCATTACGCCCCTACTTGGGCCCTTACTAGGACTAATACTTTTACTAACCATAGCCCTGTGCATACTCAAATACCTGACCTCCCTAATATCTAGACAAACAGAGTAAAGTTACAGATTGTACTATGCCATCCATACCAACAGGTACCACAATATGAAAACAATAACTACTCAGGTGAAGTTCAGTCTGAGTATTGAAAGGGGGGAATGTGAGGGAAAAATGGAAATTCACTAAAAACCTTTTACCCTGAAACGGACAAGCTGTAGCCCTATGTATGTTAATTGCTTAATCTGCTTCTGTAAGACTGCTTGTTGCCTTGTGAAACTGACTAATGGCTGCAGCTCATGCTCCTGTAAACAGCTCCCCCTTGCAGCAGCTACCTTGTAAATTACAGTAACTTCCATATGTGTACACTTCCTGGTATAAGCCGATCTGTACCCCCCCCCTTGCTCTTGAAGTATAAAAGACAAGTCCCCCTGACCGGGGGTGCTCAGAATTTGAGGGAGGATCCCCTCTGAGCCCGCTGGCGTTAATAAACCCGATCTCTCTGCATCCTCGTGTACCTCTCGGTGTTTCTCTTGGCAACGTGACTCTGGTTTTTGCTGTTACACTAAGAGTTTGGCTGCCAGGACTAGGAATGAGGGTAGATGCTGGGATTTAGCTACTAAGGGGCATGGCTCTGGTTTTTGAAATCAGGCAAGTGCAACTCCCAGCTAACATCCAGAGTAGTGCGCCTCAGATCACCTGGGGATCTTGTTAACAAGCAGATTCTGATTCAGTATGTCTGATGTGGGGCCTGTGATTCTGCATTTCGAATAACCTCTCCCAAGTGACGCCTCTGGTATTAGTCTGGGGATCACACATTGAGTAGCAAGGATTTAAAGGGCCTCCACTTCTCACTCCTTGAATTTTGCAGACTTCAGACTCTTAAATGATTAGGCACAAGTTACGATTCTTCACTTAGTATAGCTGATGAAAAAGCTCAAATCAAATAAAGTATCTTGTGAAGATTTCTTGCCACTAGAATTGTTGAGATCCATTTGGACTAGTGGCATCCAATTCGTGCCAACTTTCTTTTTACTTTTCCTAGTTAGATGAGTATGGCCTCAGAGTGTAATCTAGTCTTTCTTTTTCTTTTTTTTGAAAAAGGGTAAGCCTTTACTGTCCAAATATGGGCTTATCTATTGATTGGACATCCTTTCTGTCTAAATTCCATGCCTGTTTCCCCTTTAATAATTACAAGCCTGTGTTTCTCAGGCTAATAGCTCACATAAGTAGTAGCCAAACTCTAGTCGCTGCTATTCTGAAAATGATTCTTATCATATGAAGAAATATGGCTGTAACAACATAAGTTCTGCTTTATTTGGTGTTTATTAATTTGTATTTATTTCATTATTTTCCTTGTCCTTTGAGCAGGATAGGCTGGATAAGTTTTACATTGATTTCTATGATTATGAGGATCAGGATTGGTAGGAATGGTCTCCATGATGAAAATTAAAGTGATAGTAAATTGTTGCATAAATTAACTGGCTTCTGGTTAATTATACAGTTACACATTTCAGTGGGGCTAAGGTAAGGCAGGCCAGGGTGCTGGGTACATGATTATAGTCTTATCAAGAAAGATGGCCATCTTTATGGCAATATCAGATTGTTTTTTCCCTCAAGACATATTATAAGAAACTTAGATCTAACAATGAGATGGTCACACCATCTGAAGTTTGGAGGAAAATAAAAGGCTGCCTATTCTACCCTCCACCAGAACTGTGGCCTTTTTCTGTGTTTGGATCGCGCATCTGCTCAGATTCTCAGTGTGGCTTTGCAAAGCCCCTTATCTGCCTGACTTTAGCTACTGGGAATAGCAAGGGTTTGGTCAGCAACCTCTGGCCACCTGGGGGTTCACTCTCATGTGTAGCTGAGGGAAGAGGTTTTCTGCTGATACATACATATACGTATATGTATATATTACAATTAATAACACAAGAAGAAATGAGGAAATTTTGCTTTGGCATTTAAATCAATTTTTTTTTCAAGTGCTAGAGCAATTGTCAGGCTTTCTTCTCTCCACAACTGGTGTGGGCTACCCTAGTCACTATCACAGCAACCTAAAAACATACCAGTTTATTGTGGGGAGGGATTGGGTTCTTCACAAGAGCCTTCCTGCTCTGTGGCCTAGAGCACTTCCCTTATAGACTCAGGTCTAGAAGAGGTCAAATAAAACAAGGGCTTTCTGATTCCTGGCTATTTTTCAAATGCTGTTCTATTTGATTTAAGTGAGGATTCCAAGTTAAAACTCCTTTCTTCCTTTCTTCTTTCCCTTTTTTTTTTCTTTCTTTGCTTGCAGATATACATGTTTTAAAATTACAAAAGAGCTATGTAAAAAAAATTCAAATATTATGCAAGTGAAGATCCACCATCCTCTTTTATTTATTTATATGTTTTTTTTTTTTTTTGAGACAGGGATTGGCTCTGTTGCCTGTGCTAGAGTGCAGTGGCGTCATCATAGCTCACTGCAGCCTCTGACTCTTGGGCTCAAGCGATCCTCCTGCCTCGGCCTCCCAAAGTGCTGGGATTACAGGCACGAGCCACCACTCTTGGCCCACCATCCCTTTTAATTCCACTCCCCAGAAATAACTATTGTTGATAGGTTGATATAACTTCAGATTTTTTATGTGTATATCCAAATATATACATTCAGATATATAAATTATTTTTGGTTTATAAAAATTGGGTGACATTTTACATGCTTTTCTATATTTTTTATTTATCAATGCATCATGGATACTTTTCTGTGTTTATATATAGAGATTTTTCTCATTCTATGACCCCACAGTATTGCATTGTCCTAATCTATTTAACCACTCACCCATTAACAGAAATTTCATTTATTCTAGATTTTTCTATATGAATTATGCTACAACAAATATGCTTGTACAACACAAGCTTTATTTTGTAGCATAAATTCCTAGAAATGGAAATCTTGGGTCAAAAAGCCTGCACATTTAAATGTTGAATTTTGTCAAATTTCCTTTAACAAAGGTTGTACCAATTTAAACTCCAAAGGGTAAACTAATGTATAAGAAGGCCTGTTTCCTAGAACCATTACCAATACTGGATATTTCAATCCTTTAATTTTTTGCCAGTTTGAAAAATGATATTTTGGTGTTATTTTAATATGTATTTAATTTATGGTTAGTGAGGCTGAGCATCTTTCCCATATATTTGATGGCCATTCAAATATTTTGAAGAAAGTATTTTATTTTAATTTTTAATAATTTTAATTTTAATAATTCTGTATTTTGAAGAACCTACTTCCACAAGGGATTGTAGAAAGCAAACAAGCCTGCTTTTGGGATAGAGCTCTGGTGATGACAGAGGTTTCTCATCTATGCTAACTCAGAAAAATCAAAAAGCAAGTGTTTCTACTTGTTAGAAGTGCAAATATACTTCTTCCAGTGGCAAAAGCTGAAAGGAAAGTGTGTCACTTTGGTGTGTCACTCTGTAAAGGATACATAGACCAGCCTCATAGTATATTTCTGAGACACTAAGGCAATCAAACAGACCAAAGCATGAGGAATAAGGTTGCTGGTGAAGGAGGTAGTGTAATTCTTATCATCCATATGACAAATATTCAACAAATCTTTTTGAGCACCCGCATTGTGCTAGTCACTGGGTATCTGGTAGTGAACAAAGATCCAGGTCTCTAAAAGTAAGACTGACTGGATTTGAGTTTTGGTTCCATCTCTTACAGCTGTGTGATCTTGTGAAAGTTGCTTAGTGTCCCTGTGCTGCAGTTTCCTCATCTGTAAAATAGGTATAATAAGAGTATGTACCTCATAGCGTTGTTGAGAGGATTAAATGAAATAATGCAAGTAAAGTTCTGTGCATAGAACAAGCACCTAACAAGAGTTATATTTACAATTGCTGACAAATGAGTTGCTGTCTTACTCCCCAAAATCAACTCTGGAGAAAGTGTAGAAGCCACAGAGAAACATAGATTCTAGGAGCAGCAGCAACAGTAACAACAATAACACTGTGAGAAATTGCTGGGGATACTGAAAGCTACCTTTAACTGGTGTGTGAAGAAGGTGGGTTATTGTAGTTGGTGCAGAGGATTCAGAGGCAGCAGTGATAGGATAGGGAAAAAGAAAACTTGTTGAGCTCTACTCCTGCCTCCCCCTGTGTAGCCTTTGGATAATTACTGCCTACTTCATTCACTGCAATAATCAATTGCAATAGTCCAGAATGCCTGTGTAGGTGGGCTCATGAGTAGATGGGCCACCCCAAAGCCCTGCTGAGGTGAGGAGTTGATGAGCATAGGGATAGACTAACCTAACCAACTACCCTCTGGCATTCATTCCTCCACCTCTTCCCCTCCAAACTCTTAGGTCTGATTAATTGCAACTCAAGGTGACTGACCAGAGGAGTTGCTTCATGAAGTGCCAGGAAATAGGAGTAACAGTAGTTCTGTGATGTCTGGGACTCTGCACTAGGACTAGACTAAGGTATGGCCTTTAGTCCTTTCTTGATATGCATTATCAGATACAGTAGCATATACCCTGCACCTTGTTTCTTCTATTGTTAATATCTTACATTAATATGGTACATTTGTCATAACTAATGAACCAATATTGCTACATTATTGTTAACTAAAGTCCATATTTTATTTTGATTTCCTTAGTTTTTACCTAATGTCTTTTTTTTTGTCCCAGAATCACATCTAAGACACCACATTACATTTAATTGTTGTGTCTTCTTAGGCTCCTCTTGACTGTGGCAGTTTCTCAGACTTTGTTTTTGATGACTTTGATGGTTTTGAGGGTTACTGGTTAGGTATTTTGCAGAACGTCTTCCAGTTGGGTTTATGTGATGTTTTTTTCATGATTAAGCTGGGGTTATGTGTTCTTGGAAGGAAGACCACAGAGGTAAAGTGCCATTCTCATCTCATTATATCAATGATACATGATATCACATGACTTATCATTGATGATGTTAACCTTGACCACTTGGCTGATGTAGTGTTCATCAGGTTTCTCCGCTATAAAGTTACTCTCTTCCTCCCTTTTCCATACTGTACTCTTTGGAAGGATGTCATCATGTGCAGCCCACATTTGAAGAGTGGGGAGTTAAGCTCCACCTTCTTGAGGGGAAAGCATCAGCATAAATTATTTAGAATTCTTTTATATATGAGGTTTGTCTATTTTCCCCCATTTATTTGTTTACTAAATCATTTATTTATATCAGTAAAGACTCATGGATATTTATTTTATATTTTGAGTTATCATTCAACACTGCTTTATTTATTTTCTTGTTCAAATTTTTCCAACGTTGGCCATTGGGAGCTTTTTCAGTTCACTGCTATGTCCCTTTGACATATCATCATCATTTTTTTTTTTGCATTTTCTTACTTTATGGCACTACACAATGTTCCAGACTGATCTTGGATATTCCTAGTTGTACCCCTAGTGTCAGCCATTTCTCCAAGGAGCCCTGGTTTCTTGTATTATAGAATGATATTAGAAACCAAGATCCAGGCATTGGGTGTAACATTTCTTTTTCTGCAGGTTTGTTGGTGAAAAATTCTCTCGGCTTTGGTTTGCCTGAAAAAGTATGCATTTAGCTTCTATTTTGGAAGGTGTTCCCCCCTCCCCCTTGGATATAGAGTTCTAAGGTAACAGCCTCCTAAATCAGCAAAACCACTGTGCTGTGCTTGGGTTTTTCATCCCTGTTATGGTCCATAAATTGCCTTCAGGCGGCAAGCTGGGCAATCACAGAGATCACCTCATTTGTTTCTCTTTTCTCAAAGATCACAGTTCTGCACTTCCTGCTATCTACTATCTAAGAACAATTGTTTCCTATATTTTGTCCAGTTCTCTAGTTATTTGTGGTAGGAGGGCAAGTCCAGTGCTAGTTATTCTGTCACGGAAATTCTAGTTGTAAAATATATAATAGTTGAAATAAAGAATACAATTGATAAGATCAATAACAGGATGAATGTAACTAAAGGAAAAATTAGTGAATTTAAGATAAAATTGAGGAACTTTCCCAGAAGGCAACAGGGATGGATAAGGAGATAGAAAATATAAAAGGAAAGCTAAGGGATATGGAAATTGGAACTAAAAGTTCCAACATCAAATAAAAGGAGTCTAAGAAGTAGAGAAAATTAAAAATGGAGAGAAGTAATTGCTTTAAGAAATAATGAAGATAAATTTTCTGGAATGAAAAATAATAAAATACTTCATGTTGAAGAATCGTAGAGTGTTAAACAGGAGCAAGAAGGAAAACTTTTACTAGATACAGTATAAAAATGTTAAGAGCTTCACAGAGAAAGAACCCGGGACAGAGGGGAAACTAGAGGTAGAACTGAATTGATAATTGACCAAAAGCCCTCACAGTCAGTTTAATGACACAAAAGGTCTTGTGCATGTTTTCCAGGGCAGAAAATTAGGCATTATTTTTCCCCAATAGAACATTATTCTCCTCTGGAGTGAGAAAGAATAATTCTTACATTTGTACTACATTTTATATGTTTCAAATTGCTTTAATATTCATTGCCACATTTGAGCTTATGTGGAACAGGATGCTCAAGCGTTATTGTGTTCAAGAGGTATTTTCTCCAATTTATAAACAAGAAAACTGAGACCCATTAAGGTCATACCATTGATCAGTGATAGAGCCAGACCTAGCCCCCTAATTTTCTAACTCTTACATTTAAAAAACCTTTTTCTTTTCTTTTTAGTTGACATGTAATAATTGTACATATTTATGGGCTACATAGTGATATTTCAATATATGTACACAATGTGTAATGATCGAATCAGGGTAATTAGCATATCCATCACCTGAAACATTTTTCTTTTTTTGTGTGTGCAAAAGAAACATTTTTCTTTTTCTTTTCTAGCTATTTGAAAATATACAATAAATTATTGTTAACTATGGTCAGTCTATGGTGCTTATAGAACACTAGGACTTATTTCTCTTATCTAGCTATAATTTCATATCCACGAACCTACCTCTCCCTATCCTCCTTTCCCCTCTACCCTTCCCAGACTCTAGTAACCACTATTCTACTCTCTACTTCTATGAGCTCAACTTTTTTAGCTCCCATATATGAGTGAGAGCATGTGGTATTTATCTTTCTGTGCTTGACTTATTTCACTTAACATAATGTCCTCTGGGCTCATCCATGTTGTTGCAAGTGACAGAATTTCAATATTTTTTTATGGCTGAATAGTATTTCATTGTGTTCATACACCACATTTTCTTTATCTGTTCATCTGTTGATGGACACTTAGTTCAAGTCCATATCTTGGCTATTGTGAATAGTGCTGCAATAAACATGGTAGTGCTGGTATCGTTTCAATATACTGCTTTTCTTTCTTTTGGATATTCTACCCAGCAGTGGGATTGCTGGATCATATGGTAGTTCTATTTTTAGTTTTTTGAGGAATCTCCATACTGTTTTCCATAATGGCTATACTAATTTACATTCCTACCAACAGTATACAAGGGTAACCTTTTCTTTACACCCTTGCCAACACTTATTATCTCTTGTCTTTTGATAATAGGCATTCTAACTGGGGTAAGATGATTTCTCATTGTGGTTTTGATTTGCATTTCCATGATGATTACTGATATTGAACATTTTTTTCATATACCTATTGGCCATTTATATGTCTTCTTTTGAGAAATGTCTATTCAGATCCTTTGTCCATTTTTAATGGGATTATTATTATTATTGTTTGCTGTTGAGTTCCTTGTATACTCTAGATATTAATCCCTTGTCAAATGCATAGTTTGCAAATATTTTCTCCCATTCTATAGGTTGTCTCTTCACTCTGCTGATTGTTTCCTTTGCTGTACAAAAGCTTTTTAGTTTGATGTAGTCCCATTTGTCTATTTTTGCTTTGGTTGCCTGTGCTTTTGAAGCCTTAGCCATACGATCTTAGCCCAGATCAATGTCATGAAGTGTTTCCCCTATGCTTTCTTCTAGTAATTTTATAGTTTCGAGTCTTACATTTAAGTCTTTAATCCATTTTGAGTTGATTTTTGTATATGGTGGGAGATAAGGGTCTAGTTTCATTCTTCCACATATGCATTCCCAGTTTTTCTAGCACCATTTATTGAAGAGATTGTTCTTTCCCCAATGTATGTCAAAATCAGTTGGCTGTAAATAGGCGGATTTTTATTTCTGGGTTCTCTATTCTGTTCCATTGATCTATGTATATGTTTTTATGCCAATATCATGCTGTTTTGGTTACTATAGCTTTGTAGTATATTTTGAAGACTGGTAGTATGATGCCTCCAGCTTTATTCATTTTACTCAGGATTGCTTTGGCTATTCTTTTGTGGTTCCGTATGAATTTTAGGATTGTTTATTCTATTTCTGTGAAGAATGTCATTGGTATTTTGATAGTGATTGCATTGAATTTGTAGATTGCTTTGGGTAGTATGGTCATTTTAACAATATTAATTCTTCTAATCCCTGAACATGGAATGTCCATTTTTGTGTATGTCCTTTTTACTTTATTTCATCAGTGTTTTGTAGCTTTCATTGTAGAGATCTTTTACCTCCTTGGTTAAACTTATTTCTAGGTATTGTATTTTTTGTAGCTATTGTCAATGGGATTGCTTTATTGATTTCTTTTTCAGCTAGTTTGTTATTAGTGTATAGAAATGCTACTGATTTTTGTATATTGAATTTGTATCTTGCAACTTTACTGAGTTTGTTTGTCAGTTCTAAGACATTTTGGTGAAATCTTTAGGTTTTCTATATATAAGATCATGTCACCTGAAAAGAGGGGCAGTTTGACTTCCTCTTTTCCAATTTGGATGCCCTTTATTTCTTTCTCTTGCCTAATTGCTCTGGCTAGAATATCCAGTATTATGTTGAATAAAAGTGATGAAATTGGGCATCCTTGTTTTGTTCCAGTTCTTAGAAGGAAATCTTTCAGCTTTCCCCCTTTATTACGATGTTAGTTGTGGGTTCCTCATATATGGCCTTTATTGTGTTGAGGTATTGTGTTGAGGTATTGTGTTGAGTTACCTCATTTGTTGAGTCTAACTCCTACATTTCTGCTGTTTCTTTAGCACAGTGAAGCAGCATGAAAGCTCAGGTGAGCTGGGTGGATTGCAAACTGATTTGTCAAATGAACCTTGCTTTGAAAGGCATTTTGGCTAGGGGTGGGTATTCTCAAGTGAAACAGCAACTGTGCCACCCCTGAGAAGACTGTGTTCTCCTGTACTTGGCTTATGTATCGTGATTGTCTTCAGCTCTGAGATATGATCCAATAATGACAAAAACATCTCTTTTCCCTCTTGGAGTTCTTGTTAGTACTTTATGTGGATAAGGTTTTATTGGGATAATTATTGTAAATGTAGCACACATAAAGGGTAGCTCCAAATGCATTTTTAGAGCATAAATGTATGATAATGAATTTCATGGTAACTCACACAGATCTCCTTGCCCTGAAAGCTACCAGCAGGAGAGACATTACTGTCTGTCATAGAAATGACAGCTAGAAAGAAACCCCTCCTCTAAATTTTCCATGTCTTTCCCATAGAGCTCTTAAGACCCTTCATGTTATCAGCTATACATGAGCATTATTTTTATAAACTACCCTAGGGTTCTAAGAGGCTCCATGAGAGAACAAAAAGAGCATAGTAATACTAAGAAACTGGCTGAATGTAACAGTCCCAGCACCTCCTAATGCAAGGGAATGGAACCATGACAGCAGCAGTGTGTCAGCCCCATGGCTAGTTTCTTCTTTGACTGGGTGAGGAGCTTCAGAGAACCTCTCGCCTCAATGTAGAATGTGGTCTCCTGACTTGTGACTATGCTTTTATTTGTTTCTCCATTTGAAAGATGCACTCTGTGAGAATACAGAGACCTCCATCCCCCCCGTACACCCCCCACACAACCCTCTCCAGCAGAATGTGCATTCTATGAAAACATAAACCTTTGCATTGCCCATTGAAAGTTAAGACAGAAATAGGATGGAAGGGCCTGAGTTGGATGTGAGAAAATTTCAGAGCTCCGTGCACCAAAATTGTAAAGAAAACAAATTTGAAAGCTGATCTGATACTGAAGTCTAAAATGGTGCTTCAAATGTAAAAAGTAGTTGAAGTGGGCCAGAGAAAGTGATCCACATGTACCAGTGAGTTTGAAACTCTTTTAGGAATAGCTATTAAATAATTTATATGTTAATACCCTTTGCAATTTTAAGATTAGCAATTCTGCTTTACACTTCAAGCAGTGTTTTTTATTTCAATCAGAACCCTTTGGGTATGTGTTTTATTACCGGATTTAAAAGAAAATGTAAAACTCTTGCAGAGCCTGGCTGGCACCAGCTGCATCTGGCAACTTCCTCTTTAGACCCCATAGTAGCTTACATGAGTTGCAGGCTGAATTGCCTTTGGTAAGATGGTGTAGTTGATAAAGTTGATCTTTGGAACCTTTAGCCTCCTTACTTTGTCCTCTTTTCTCTGAGTGCTGTTTCTTCTCCCCCTACCCCCCACCCCCATCCCACCCCGTCTTCCTTCACGCTTCCAGCACTATATATTACCTTCCTTCTCTTTCTTCCTTCCCATTAAAACCTGCTCTGAGGAGTGGCTCTAATATTAGTTATTTACAACTCAGTATGGATTTAAATCAACTTTTCCCCTCTCGCAGGAAGCTTCCCTCTAAGCTTTATCTCCAATTATGGAATTAAAGACTTTGTCCCTTGTTTAAGGGATTTCAGATATTAGTGAGCCTGTGGGGGAGGTAGATTTTTGGCCAAACGGACCTTAATGGCATCTAAGAAATTGATGGATGGTTGTAACATTCACAATTCTTAGCACAGTGGCTAGCACACCTAGTGGCAGTTTAATGAGGATTTGCTAATTGGATAAGTGGTTGTCTACTCCTTCTACCAACAAAGCTTAGGTTGTTAGACTTTTCCTTTGGCTTTTCAATGTCTCCCAGGTGGATACTGTGGGACTTGTGCACATTGTGGACCCTGATATTACACTGGAGTTTGATAATGAAAAGGTTGCAATATTTGGGAAGATTGAATCTTGCAGAATAATTCAATGAGCAGTCACAGAAAGTTAAACAGACATATATGAATCTTCCAGAATTGAAAACTGTTGAAATTGCTGGAAGATTAGATCATATTAGTCATTTGCTGTAAACCTGCTCTGGCTGTACCTTCAAAGAAGGGTTTATTTCCTGACTGTCAGTCAACTGTGGCCTGATTAGAGGGAGCAGGATCTGAGGAGGTCAGAGTCTGGCTTTGGAGTCATTTCTGATGAGTTTTTCTTTCACCTAAAACACAGCAGGAAAAGTGAGTGCAAGGTGGAGAAGAGATTTACATTTTTTTCCCTTATTGCTCATATGAAGCTTATATTTCCATTAAAAATCTTTTCACAGAAAGCTCTTGGAAAAATTGACCCCTGAAGCAAGCATTATTTGGAGAGTTTGGGACGTGGCTTTCTGGCAAGGTGTAGGTTTGAATGTGATTAGCAGACGAGCCCTGTGCTGGGCCTCTTGGCTTCTGCTGGCTGGTGTTCATCTGTACACCACCCCACCTTCCATGTTTCTGCTACTGCTAGAAATGTCGCAGCTACTGTTCGGACATTCTCCATTATATTCGTGAACCCACCTTCATTGTCATTTGGGAGTGGCCCACCCTCTACACACAGAAATCAATAGTTGTAATTTTCCCCAAGAAATCCTGGGAGGAGGGAGTGGTGGTGGAACTCAGATGAGGACACTTCTGCCCTAATCTCCAAGCCTATCTTACTGATATAAGAACAACTTCTACCAGCTTTGGAGGAGGAAATGGGAAGGAAAATAGGGGTGATTTGCTCTTTCCTTGACAAAGGTATTTGCCTTAATTGCTAGGCAACTTTTCACCCCCTACCTCTCACACCCCTGTTCCTAAGAAACCCCAGAATTGCTCTGTTTTTTGGCCTCACATTGTTTTTCAATAGGTTAAGGCTACAACTGTTATAAGCAAGGGCTTTTGCTTTGGGGCTGTTAAACTAGCCCTTTTCAAGTCTTCAAAATTAGTTTAGCAATTAAAATAAAAGAGATATGAAATCTCACATATACATGTAAGTGACTCTTACTTTCATGTTCTTGCCTGGCTATAATTTGAAATGCTTTTTAAGCACAAACTTTTCATTAAATAGAAAATGTATTAATTACTCTCTTAGGAAGGGCAAAACACTCCCAGTGACCTGTCTAAAGAATCTCTTTAACTAGTGACAGCTTCTCTCAAATTAGAGCAAGAATTGTACTATTTCTGAACAATGGGGGGGGGCAAGACAATAAAATCAGGAAAATTTTAAGAATAACATCACTGCCCTAGTAATTAGTTTTGGGCTGTGAAAAACTTGTAAGCACTTTACTAAAGGTGTATTTGGAAAGATTAAAAACTTGCATTCTAGGCTCAATAAAGCAAAATGGTAATGGTGAACAATCCTAAAGATCTTTCAGTAAGAAAATATACTGAAACGTCTAAGAAATTCGTAGCATTATTTGAAAGAAAATTTTATATAATGAAGTTCAAACTCTCATTACAATGAGCTTGAAACAAGTATAAAAGTGATTAATACAATTTACTTTAACAAGGACTTTCAATTAACTAAACCTTTTACTGAATTGCATTTTTGCAGAAAGAGGTATATCAAAAGATAACCATTTTCTGTTTTTTTTAAAGTAGCATTTCTAGTGTATTGTGGGTTCACTATGGGTTAAACACAATCTCTTAAGCCTTTTACAGCTACATTACTAGTCTGGACTGATGCCATTGATGGTTGGAAAGATGACTCCAAGACCCAGCAATATCTTTAATCTTCAAATATTGAATTTTGTTCACTAATGTAACTTACTATACTGTACTCACTAAGGCAGGAAATTGGACTCACAGGATTTTCGGTCATAAATTTTGAAAAATAATAGGATTTTCATGTTAACCCCCAGTTACCCACACAAAAAACAATCAAGCACAATATTCTAGTCTCAGAACCAATGAAGAAAGGATTGGCCATGCTAGTGTGTCATTGTTTTGAATATAGCCAAAAATGATTGCCCATGGCTTAAAAATTGTTTTGTTTTGTAGTAAATTTGTGATAATAGGAATTGACCTGGGGCATTTATTATTTACTAAATATAGCCACCCAGAATAGTGCCTGGCATATGACAGGTGCTTTTAAAATACTTTTTGTCTATGTCTTGTATGTTTTGAGATAATAAACCAATTTTGTTGTCATTTGCCCCTGATAATTTGTTTCCTTGTTGTCTTGCACTCCTCCTACTCATTGAATCAATTATTGCTTCAGGGGAAGACAGATATGACCTAGAACAAATGTATCATTGTTCAGCTCTGACTTTCAAACTGTATTTTTTTTAGTGCATAGTGAGATAATAGTTTCAAAAGCCAGCTTTTTTTCTTTTTTTTTGAGACAGAGTCTTGCTCTGTTGCCCGGGCTAGAGTGCCGTGGCATCAACCTAGCTCACAGCAACCTCAAACTCCCGAGCTCGAGTGATCCTCCTGCCTCAGCCTCCCGAGTAGCTGGGACTACAAGCATGTGCCACCACGCCCAGCTAATTTTTTCTATTTTTAGTAGAGATGGGGTCTCATTCCTGCTCAGGGTGGTCTGGAACTCCTGAGCTCAAGTGATCCTCCTGCCTTGGCCTCCCAGAGTGCTGGGATTACAGGTGAGAGCCAGTACGCCCAGCCCAAAAGCCACGTTTTGATGAGGGAAAGATTGCCTTTACATATCAAGAACAAAATGTGGTAGTTTGAAAATAATACTTCACCATCAGCCATTGTATAGAGGATGGAGGATTCTAACATAAGGGAAGTTTCTGCCACTCAGGAAACCAAAAGCTGTTTGGATGCTCAGAGGAGCTTGGAGATATTTGGACAGAAATGTGCCTAAGCTTAAGATGTTGACTCCACACTCTGGGCCATGAGAGGGGCTGACATTGCCCTTCCTATATATAACTTGTGGGGGGGTCACTTCACATGGCACCCCATATCAACACAGAATAGTCACAGTTGAATAGAAATGGCACATGGTGGCATGATAAAACAAAGAGAGGGTTGGGGACCATGTACTTGGTACTGAAGGGCTATAAAGTAGATCTTAAGTTCCCACATGGCCTGATGGGGGATGCAAGAGTGAAGAAAGAACAGGTGGATAAGGGAGTCACCTGGGGTCAGGAAGAAGAGGCAGCTCAGTTCAGGAACCTTACCATCATAGTAATAGCAATGTTCATGGTCATTAGCTATGGCTCTTGGTATGATTCCCCAAAGGCCAAGTGGACTTGAAACACTATAGTGGATAGCTGTGCAGGACTCATGATGACCAGCCATGGTTAAGGACATCTCAGCAGAGGTCAGAGAAAAACCAGAGACCAACGTGCAACACAAAAGCCCCTTCTCCAGCTGCATTGAAGCTATACAAACGTTCCTCTGCACCCTGATGCCATCTTGGGGAAGGAGAAGAGAAGACATTTTGAGAAGATAGAAGCAGCCCTAATAGGAAGTTTGAACTTTGAATTGACTGAAAATTATCTTGAAAGATACTGGGGGAATTGGGGTTCCAGAGTAAGATGAAATTAGATACAGAAAATCAAGTTGCTTTCTTTTTTTTTTTTACTAGCTGACTCAGAGTGTATAAATTTATACTTCCGCCAACAAATGCATCCTCCAATACTTCACAACCTTTCCAACTTAGCACCAAATTTCTGGGGAAGGTATAAAGATGAATGAGATGACAAGGGAGACATTCTCTATTAAAATACAGGTTCCCCTGGAAGTAGTTACACCTTGAAATGGTATCAATTAATACTAAATTATGAGTTAACAAATTAGTTGTCCATTAACACCTCAGTAGGGCCAGACACAGTGGCTCACGCCTGTAATCCTAGCACTCTGGGAAACCGAGGCAGGAGGATCGCTTGAGGTCAGGAGTTTGAAACCAGCCTAAGCAAGAGCGAGACCCTGTCTCTACTAAGAAATAGAAAAATTAGCCGGGTGTGGTGGCACATGCCTGTCGTCCCAGCTACTCGGGAGGCTGAGGCAGGAGGATGGCTTGAGCCCAGGAGTTGGAGGTTGCAGTGAGCTATGATCACGCCACTGCACTTTACCCAGGGCGACAGAGTGAGACTCTGTCTCAAAAACCAAAATAAAACAAAACACCTCAGTAGGAGTTCATAGGAAAAGGGGAAGAAGACTAAGTACTTTGGAGAAGGTGACTGAGGAGTAATTAAGAAGCGGTGTAGCTTTCTTTACATATGTGGAGCTGCTTGGACGGTATTTATCTCATGGTTCTTTTCCTTTTGCTTAACCTGCTGGGACACAGCAGAGGACTGCTCTACATTTCTTTCTGTTATCAAGACACTGCCATGAGGTAGTTAAGAGCATGGTCTTTGGAGTCAGACAGTCCTGGGCTCAAATACCAGCTCTGTCATCTGAGTTCAAATACTAGCGGTGTGACTTTGAGCAAGTGACCTAGCCCATTTTGGCCTCAGTTTTCTCATTTGTAAAATGGAGGAAATAATATGTTTCCTTTCCTTTGTCAAACTGTGCTTGGTATCTTCCCTTTGCCTCTCCAGATCCATTTTCCAACCATTTCTACCCTACTCCGTGTTTCAGAAGACTGACCTGTATAGGCTCCCTTACCAGACTTCCCTGTGGGTTAGATCAATGGGGATTACTAATGGTAGATAAGAGAGAGGAGAGTGAAGTTGGGATGTTCATTCCCCCAGCTTCCCCCTGCAGGATGCCATGGGCTGATTGAATCCTTCGATGAAGGGTCACAGCCCTCTCCTTATAACTCCTTCCTGCCATTGCCCTTTCAGGCCTGAAGTGATAACCGCCTCCCACCCTTCCCAGGACTCTATAATATCTTCTTGTGGTTTATCACACCTTTGTAAGCAGCCTCTTTATTAAACTCTCCTCAAATTACTTAATTTGAGCGTACCTGCCTGTTTCCTGCTGGGACCCTGATTGGTACATTCTTTTACCATTTCTAAGTATCTATGAGAAATCAAGGAAGACACGCGTACTCTTTACTTGACTCAATCTCTCTGTAAGAGCATGAATTAACTGCCCCAACCCTTTCTTTGGGATGCTGAGTTCCAGTGAGGGGACAGTTTGGTCTAGTAAAAACAACACTAAGCTAAGGATCAGAAGACGTGGGGCTTTGCTCTGTTTCTGCCATTAACTCTCTGTGAGCTTGGGCAAGTGACATGGCTCCTCCGTGGGTCTCAGTTCTTCTTCCGTAAAATGAAGGGTTTGAATTAGATGACTTCCACAGTACCTTTTAGTGCTTACTCCATAGTGACTAAAGTTTTCCCTAGGAGAGTTGTAGCAGACATTCCTTTGATGTTAACTCACTTAGCTTTCCATACAGGAAAGGAGACTGATGCATCTCCCAATCTTTCTTAAGAAAGAAAGTAAGCAAAAGAAAAAAAAATAGGGGAAAAGAAAGAGAAAAAAAGAGTAACCCCTTAAAAATGATAAGTGAAGCTTTTAGAACCTTCCAATCAATCCCTCTGCCCTCAGATTGGCACATTAGGGCTCTTGACATCTGAATGATTTATTAAGACTTGAAGTCCACGCTTACAGCACTTCAGCTTGATTTCTTCACAACAACAGGAGGCAATGGAAGGAGACAGATGATAGGCAGGAAGCAACAGACCAGTCACTGAAAAAATGGGAGCTTAAATGGTGATTCTTCCATGTGGTCTTGGCAGGCATCGGAATTTTTTGTTGTTTTTTTAGTTGTTTGGTTTGGATGGTTTGTGAAAGTGTGGAGTGTAGAGAGGGAAGGGAATATTTGCACACCTGGACAAAAGGAAGAGCCATCAAGGGTTATGGAGAGATATATAATAGCAATAGGGTGGTTCAGGAGGAAAGAGTGAGGCTGTGGTTTGAGGTCTATCTTGCTCTTGTCCACTGTGTTATGGACTTTAAATACATTATGGCATTTACTCATCACAACAACTATGTGAGATAGAGATTATGATAATTATACAAAAAAGGAAATGGGTTCAAAGAGGCTTGGAAACTTCCCCAAGGCCACTCAGCGTTATTAGTAAGGTGAAAAAACAGGTTTTGAACCCAAATTTAGCTGGCTTCAAATTTCATGCTTTCCAGAGATAGCTAAAGAGTGATGCCCTGAACTGAATCTGGCAATTTCAGGTCATGCAGATAGTTTAAAACTATTCATTCATGCATTCATTAAAGAAATATTTATTGTGTATCTGCCATGTGCCAAGTAATGTTCTATATGCTGGGATACAGTGGTGAACAAGTGAGATGAAATCCTTGCTCTCATTGTGCTTATCTCCTAGACAGAGATAATCAACAAGTATGCAAGTAATACAATGTAATTTTCTGATAGTCATAAGTATTTTGAAGAAGATAATATAAGGAGAAATTGATTGAGAGGTGGTCTAAGGTGACTTCTCTGAGAAAGTAACATCTAGAATGACTCAGGAGCTGGTCTGCATAGATTAGGAAGGAGAGCATTTCAGACAGAGGTACAGCAAAAATAGGAAGGATGCCAGTGTAACTGGGGTAGGGGAGAGATGATAGGGATAGAGATACAGATGAGAGAGAGAGAGAGAGAGAGCTTCAGAGCACTAGAGAGCTTGACATTGCAAGCAGATCTTATAGATCCCTGTAGATCATAATGAAATAAAGGAAGGCTTTGGATTTTATTTTAAGGACAATGGTGAACTATCACTGCCCTTAACTACTTTCTCCACCCAGGTCTTAATGGAAGGATTTTCTGAGAATAAACTTAGAGACTTAGGATCCCTTTTTGAAATCTTAGCTGCCTCTGAGTTGGATGCCGTTTAAATAATCAGTATCCTTCGTGATGAAAGCACTAACTAAATGTCCATTTTTACATGGCACATAGCTACAGTTCAGCACTTGCCACCCCATGTGGGAGAGGTCTGTGTACGTGCAAGTGTGTGTGTGTGTCAGTGTGTAGAGTGTGGGGGTATGGGTGGTATGCATGACTGCAAGACCTGGAAGATCAAGGAGGTAGGTGGGACTACCCACAAAACTCAGCAGTCCTCCACTCTGTCATCTCCCCAGTTTAAGGAAACTTAGCCAGTTTTCCTTGGTGCTTGAGGCTATTTCCTAGTCTACCTGCTGGTGTCACTCCTGAACGAACTGCAACTTCCAATGAAAATGAAGGGAAGATGTTTGCATGGCTTTGAATCTTGCATAGGCAATTCCAGTGAATGCATGGGATATATTTACATAAGGCTGGAAACATTTACATGATGCTCAAATTTCACAGCTTGTAGAAAGGAGATTGTTTATTTAAATGAAGACTGAGAGAGCTGATTTGATTTCCTAATTCAACTCAAGACTATGTGGCGGTAGGACATGTAAATAACTTGCTCACAGATAGAAGGTTTTATCTTTCTATTAAAAAATAGAAGGAAATAAGGGGAGTGGTGTCTAGAAGGAGGCACAATGGGGGCTTCTGGTATCTGGGTATTTTTTTTTCTTAATATTTATTTATTTATATTTTTATTTCAAAATATTAAGGGGATACAACTGTTTTTGTTACAAGGATATATTGTATAATGCTGAAGTCAGGGCTTTTAGCATGCCCATCACCAGAATAGTGTTCATTGTACCCAATAGGTAAGTTTTTACCCCTCACCCCCTCCAACCCTCCCTCTTTCTTGGTTTCCAGTGTCCTTTACATCTCTTTGTGCCAATGTGTGCCCATTGTTTAGCTCCCAATTATTAGAGAATACATACATATGGTGTTTGTTTTTCTATTCCTGAGATACTTCTCTTGGGATAATGGTCTCCAGTTCCATCCAAGTTGCTTCAAAAGACATTATTTCATTCCTTTTTATGGCTGAGTAGTGCTCCATGCTATATGTGAAATATACATACGACATTTTCTTTGTCCACTCATGGATGGATGGGCCCTTAGATTGATTCCACATCTTTGCAATTGTCAATGGTGCTGTGATAAACATTCGAGTGCAGGTGTCTTTTTGATAAAATGATTTCTTTTCCTTTGGATAGATACCCAGCAGTGGGATTGCTGGATTGAATGGGAGGTCTACATTTATTTCATTGAGGAATCTCCATGTTGTTTTCCACAGGGGTTATACTAGTTTGCAGTCCCACCAAGAGTGTATAAGCATTTCTTTCTCTCTGCATCCATGCCAACATCTATTGATTTTGGACTTTTTAATAATGGCCATTCTTACAAGGGTAAGGTGTGGTTTTAATTTTCATTTCCCTGATGATTAGTGATGTTGAGCATTTTTTAATATGTTTGTCAGCCATTTGCTTATCTTCTTTTGAAAAACTTCTCTTCATGTCTTTTGCCCACTTTTAAATGGGGTTGTTGGTCTTTTCTTGCTGATTTGTTTGAGTTATTTGTATGTTCTGGATATTAGCCCTTTATTCGATGTATAGTTTGCAGATATTTTCTCCCATTCTGTAGGTTGTCTATTTGCTCTGTTGATTATTTCCCTAGCTATGCAGAAGCTTTTTAGTTTAATTAAGTCCCATGTATTTATTTTTGTTGTTGCTATATTTGCCTTTGGGGTCTTAGTCATAAATTACTTGCCTAGGCCAATGTCTAGAAGAGTTTTTCCTACATTTTCTTTTCCTTTTTAAAATTTCAAAATATTATGGGTGTACAAACATTTTGGTTACATGAATTACTTTTGTACAGGTTGAGTCAGAGTTATAAGTGTGTCCATCACTCAGATAGTGTGCATTGTACCTGTTAGGTATGAATTTACCCATCCCCTCCTCACCCCTCCCACCTGCTTGATTTCCATTGAATTTTACTACCATATGTACACATGAGTGTTGATCATTTAGTTCCAATTTAATAGTGAGTACATGTAGTGTTTGTTTTTCCATTCTTGTGATACTTCACTTAGGAGGATGGTCTCCAGTTCCATCCAGGTTGTTACAAAAGATATTAGTTCACCAATTTTTTTTTATGGCTGAGTAGTACTCCATGGTATACATATACCACATTTTCTTAATCCACTCATGTATTTATGGGCACTTGGGTTGTTTCCACATCTTTAAAATGTGAATTGTGCTGCTATAAACAGTTGAGTACAAGTGTCTTTTTTATAAAATGTCTTTTTTTCCTTTGGGTAAATACCCAGTAGTGGGATTGCTGGATCAAATGGTAGATCTACTTTTAGTTCTTTGAGGTATCTCCATACTACTTTCCATAGAGGTTGTACTAGTTTGCAGTCCCACCAACAGTGTATAAGTGTTCCTTTCTCTCCACATCCATGCCAGCTTCTGTTGTTTTGGGACTTTTTGATAAAAGCCATTCTCACTGGGGTTGGGTGATATGTCATTGTGGTTTTGATTTGCATTTTCCTGATGATTAGAGATGTTGAGCATTTTTTCATATGTTTATTGGCCATTAGTCTATCTTCTTTTGAAAATCTTCTCTTCCTGTCTTTTGCCCACTTTTTAATGGAGTTGTATGATTTTTTTCTTGCTGATTCGCTTTAGTTTTTTGTAGATTCTGGTTATTAACCCTTTATGAGATGTATAGCATGCAAATATTTTCTCCCATTCTGTAGGTTGTCTATTCACTCTATTGATTGTTTCCTTGGCTGTGCAGAAGCTTTTTAATTTAATCAAGTTCCATTTATTTATTTTCATTGTTGCTGTGATTGCCTTTGTGGTCTTCTTCATAAATTCGTTGCCTAGGCCAATATCTAGAAGAGTTTTTCTAACCTCTTTGTCTATAATTCTTACAGTTTCATGCCTTAGGTTAAAGTCTGTTATCCATTGTGAATTAACTTTTTTGAGTGGTGAGAGATGTGGATCCTGTTTCAGTCTTCTACATGTGGGTATCTGATTTTCCCAGTACCATTTATTGAATAGGGATTCTTTTCCCCAGTGTATGTTTTTGTCTACTTTGTCAAAGATCAGATGGCAATATGAGGACGGTTTTATATCCAGGTTCTCTGTTCTGATCCATTGGTCTATGTCTCTGTTCTTGTGCCAGTACTATGCTGTTTTGGTTACTATAGTCTTGTAGTGTAATTTGAAGCCACGTAATGTGATGCCTCCAGATTTGTTCTCTTTGCTTAAGATTACTTTGGCTATTTAGGCTCTTTTATGGTTCCAAATGAAGCACAGAATTATTTTTTGTAGATCTGTGAAATATGACATTGGTATTTTGATGAGGATTGCATTGAGTCTGTAAATCACTTTGGGCAGAATAGACATTTTGACAGTGTTGATGCTACCAGTCCATGACCATGGAATGTTTTTTCATTTGTTTATGTCATCTGTGATTTCTTTCATCAGTGTTTTGTAGTTCTCCTTGTAGAGATCTTTCACCCCTTGGTTTAGTATATTCCTAGGTATTTTATTTTCTTTGTAGCTATTGTAAATGGTATTGAGTCCTTGGTTTGACTCTCAGCTTGACTGTTATTAGTGTGTAGAAATGCTATTGATTTGTGTACATTGATTTTATAACCTGAGACCCTGCTGAATTTATTTATCAATTCTAGGAATATTTTGGTGGAGTCTTTAGGTTTTTCTATATATAAGATCATTTCTTCAGCAAACAGGGATAGTTTGACCTCTTGTTTCCCGATTTGGATGCCCTTTATTTCTTTCTTTTGCCTGATTACTCTGTCTAGGACTTTCAGTACTATGTTGAATAGAAGTGGTGACAGTGGGCACCCTTGTCTTGTTCCAGTTCTTAGGGGGAATGCTTTCAACTTTTCCCCATTCAGTATGATGTTGGCTGTGGGTTTGTCATGTATGGCTCTTATAATTTTGAGGTATGTTCCTTCAGTGTCTAGTTTGTTGAGGGCTTTATTGTGAAAGAGTGCTGCATTTTATCAAATGCTTTTTCTGCATCTGTTGAGATGATCATATCATCTTTGTTTTTGTTTCTGTTTGTGTGGTTTATCATATTTATTGATGTGCATATGTTGAACTATTCTTGCATCCCTGGAATGAAACCCACTTGATTGTGGTGAATTATCTTTTTGATATGCTGTTCAATTCAGTTTACTAGTATTTTTTGAGGATTTTCGCATCTATGTTCATAAGGGATATTGGTCTTTAGTTTTCTTTTTTTTGTTTTGTCCTTTCCTGGCTTTGGTATCAAGGTGATACTGGCTTTATAGAATGAGTTAAGGGAGGAGGGAGGATTCCATCCTTCTTGATATTATGGAATAGTTTCTGTAGGATAGGTACCAATTCTTCTTTGTAGGTCTGGTAGAATTCAGCTGTAAATCCGTCTGGTGTGGGGCTTTATTTGTTGGGAGATTTTTTATTACTGCTTTAATCTCACTGCTTGTTATTGGTCTGTTCAGGATTTCTATTTCTTCCTGATTCAGGCTTGGGAGGTTGTGTGTTTCCAGGAATTTATCCATTTCCTCTAGGTTGTCTAGTTTGTGTGTGTAGAGGTTTTTGTAGTATTCATGGATGATATTTTGTATTTCTATGGTATCAGTTTTAATTTCTCCTTTTTAATTTCTGATTGAGCTTATATTTAAGTCTTTTCTCTTCTATTTCTGGTTAATCTGGCTAGTAGTCTATTGATTTTGTTTATCTCTTCAAAGAACCCACCTTTTGTTTTGTTGGTTTTTATGTTATTTTTTTTGGTTTCCATTTCATTTAGTTCTGCTCTGAGTTTTGTTATTTCTTTTCTTCTGCTGGATTTGCATTTGGCTTGTTCTTCTTTTTCTAGTTCCTTGAGATGTGATTTTAGGTTGTCAATTTGTGATGTTCTTTCTTTTGGACATAAGCATTTAAGGCTATGAACTGTCCCCTTAGCACTGCTCTTTCTGTATCTCATAGGTTTGGAAAACTTTTGTCCCTGTTATCACTCAGTTTTAGGAATCCTTTGATTTCCATCTTAATTTCATTATTGACCAATGATTGTTCAGCAGGAGTTTGTTTAATTTCCATGACTTTGTGTAGATTTGAGAGTTTCTCTTGAAATTGATTTGAAGTTTTATTCCACTGTAGTCTGAGAAGATACATGGTGTGATTTCTATTTTTCTGAATTTGCTGAGATTTTTTGTGGCCTAAGATATGATCAATTTTGTAGAGTGTCCCATGTGCTGATGAGAAGAATGTATATTCAGTAGTTTTTGGGTAGAATGTTCTGTAAATGTCTGTTAGGTCCATTTGTTCTAGAGTCCCATATAAGTCCAGTGTTTCTTTGTTGATTTTCTGCTGTGATGATCTTTCCAATTCTGTCAGTGGGGTGTTGAAGTCTCTGGTGATTATGATGGTACTGTTTATTTCTTTGTTTAGATCTAGTAGAATTTGTTTTATAAATCTGGGAACTCCTTTGTGAAGTGCATATATATTTAAGATTATTATGTCTTCTTGTTGAATTGCTCCCTTTACCATTATATAATGACCACCTTTGTCTTTTTTTTCCTTTGTTGATTTAAAGTCTATTTTATCCAATATGAGAATGGGTACACCTCCTTGCTTTTGGTTTCCATTTGTGTGGAATATTTTTTTTCTATCTCTTTACCTTGGGTCTGTGCAAGTCCTTGCATATTAGATGGGTTTCTTGAAGACAGCGTATAGTTGGGTTGTGGTTTTTTCATCCATTCAGCCAATCTATGTCTTTTAATTGGGGCATTAAGACCGTTCAGTATTAGTATTGATATGTGGGATACTGTTCTCTTCATCATATTGGATGATACCTTGTTGTTTTGTTTTCCCTCTTGTGCTATTTTTTTTTATATGAGATGTGAGCTTTAATTTTCTAGTGTTTTTACACTGGTAGGTATCTATTGTGCTGTTCAATGTATAGTGCACTTTTAAGCATTTCCTATAGGGCAGGTCTATAGTGACAAATTTCCTTAGTGTTTGCTTGTCTGGAAAAATCTTTATTTCCCCATCATTTGTGGAGCTTAGTGTTGCAGGATACAAAATTCTTAGCTGACAGTTGTTCTGTTTAAGAAGGTTAAATAGGGGGCCCAATCCCTTCTGGCTTGTAAGGTCTCTGCTGAGAAGTCTGCTGTTAGCCTGATGGGTTTTCCTTGTAGGTTAGTTGTTACTTTTGTTTCGCAGCTTGTAGAACTGTCTCCTTCATTTTGGCTTTGGCGAGGTTGATGATTATGTGTCATGGAGATGTCCTATTTGGTATGAATCTTTCTGGTGTTCAATGACCATCTTGTATCTGCATATCTGAATCTCTGGTGATACCGGGGAAGTTTTCCTAAATAATTCCCTCAAATAGGTTTTCCATACTTTTTGTTTTTTCTTCTTCTTTCTCAGGGATAGCTATAATTTCTATATTGTCTTGCTTTACAGAGTCCCATATTTCTCTAAGCGATTGTTCATTCTTCCTCATTCTTTTTTGTGCACCTTTGGCTGATTTTCTTCTGCTTGTTCTAGCCTGTTGTTGAAGCTTTCTGCTGTATTTTGAAATTCCCTAAATGACTCTTTCATTTCTTTAAGTTCTGTTATGTACTTTCTTATGTTGTTTAGTGACTTTTTCATTTTTTGCATTCATGTCCTGAAATATTTTTTTTGACTTCTTTTTGTTGGTTTTCAACTTTCTCTTCAATCCCTTTCATCTTATTTGCCATCCATATTCTTAATTCCATTTCTGACATTTTGACAATTTCCTTTTGGTTGGGGTCTGTAGATCTATTGCTGTAGATGTATTTTGATCCTTTGATGGGGGTCAAGCTAGCTTGTTTTTTCATGTTGTCAGAGTTCTTTTGCTAGTTACTTCTTATCTGAAACCTCTTCTCTCAGTTCAGGGCAGATAAGTTTGCAGTGCACCTGTTCTCCTTTGCTGTGAACTCTCCTGCTTAGTGAGAGGAAGGATAGTTCCCTAGATGGTGCTGTTGTGTCCTACTCTAGAAAATTGACCCAGTAGGAGATGTGCAGAGGCACTGAGAGCCTGTAATGCAGCTGCTCTGCATTTTCCCAATCCACTGTGATTGTCACAGTCCAAGCTAGTGCTTGAGGCTCTTCATGCAGAGTGGGGGGTTGTTCCCCAGGCTGCTGCTGGAAGTTTGAGTGGGCAGTTGGGCAAATCCCTCTCCAAAGAGATGGGCATTGTGGGAGATTGCTCTGCCTGGCTCTCCCCATGGTTGTGGCAATGGCAGCTGGGTGAGGCTATCTAGGTGGTGGTTGTGGGTGTCAGAGCTGTGGGCATTTGCTCCCCCCAGGTCCAGGTGCAGTGGCAGCACATGGCTAGTGGGTCTGTGGCAGATTGTTGGGCCCCAGGTGTGGGTCCCACCAGGTGGCAGTGTGGGAGCTGTGGGGGACAGTCTGCAGGTCTGGGGGCAGTGCAGTAGCCTCAGGGACAGGGTTATGGGTCTGAGTGGCAGTGTGGGAGTGTTCGGAGGGCTGCAGGGCTGGGCCACTAGGTGGCTGGGGCTGTCTCCCTATGCAGGTCTTGCTGGGGTAGTTGCTGCGGGGCTTCTCAGGTAGCATTGGCAGCTCCTGCTTTGTTCAAATCCCCTGGGGGGAGTGGTGCTCAGCTCACAGTCATGGGGCACACAAGAGCATCTGTTCTCCTTGCTCCCTCCATGGCCTGGCAGGGGTGATGCAGAGACAGTTGCAGCAAAGTCAAGTCCTGTGTAAACCAGGAGCTCTGGACCCAAGAGCTCAGAATGGCATGAGTTGCAGTGATCTGGGAATGGAAGCCAGCAGGTCCCTGCTGTACCTGCTCTCAATGTCACTGCATAGTCAACAAGCAGCTCCTTGATCAGTCTGGAAGTCTGCTGTGGTGGTAGGGGTCCCCTCACAGCTTGGGTCACAATGTCCACAGAGGGGAGCATGGAGCCCCAGGGTTCTCTCCTCCTATTCTTCTCCACGTGTGGATGCTTCCCTGAGGTATTTTCCAGTCTTGCTGAGTGGCTAACTCTGTCTCCCTCTCCTTCACTCTGAGTGTCTCCCATTGCTTCTCTGATGATACACAGTGCTCTTTCCAAGAAGGTCCATCTGTAAGTGGGCATCTACTTGCAACTTTTGGTCCTCTCCTTATGCAGGCTGCTTCTATCCACCATCTTGGCCTCTAACTCATGATAGGTTCTTCCAATCTTCAAAACACATTTGACCACACCTCTTAGGGAACCACATGAATATGTTCCAGGTTGGAGATGAGCATGGGATGGGACAGCAATTCAAACTTTTGGCCCTGATATGCTGGGTATTGATTTGGGTGCTGGATACGTGAGTATGTTTAGTTTCTGAAAATTCACTGAGCTTTGCACTTATAACTTGTGCACTTCCCTATGTTATGTTATATCTCAATAAAAGCCTATAAAAATGAAGTAAATGAAATGCAGCCTTGAAGGCATTTCTCAACATAATAAAGCCAGGATAGTTAATGAGCACTGGAATGGGAGTTTGTAGACTTAAGTTCAGAATAAGCTCTTCCACTAACATTAATGAGCAATGATAATGCAGAGGTTTAAAGTGGCCTAATAAATGACACCCTTTCTTTTCTTTCTCCAATTCTGAATTGACCAAGTGAGACAAAGAAGTAAAGCAGATAGAGATCAAGAGAGCTTCATTTCTGGCAAAAGTGCTAGAGAGAGTGGCTTAGGTGTGTTTTTCAAGTGGGCTTCTTACTTCTGAACTCCAGAATTAGGCAGAGATACCCACCTAAACAGAAGAAATGCAAGAACACTGTAGATCTAGCCCACAAGGGGGATCTTACTGTTGTGAGTAGACTAGCGCTTATTCCCTCTAAAAGCAGATAGATCCCTACTGGCTACACATGTCCTGTTCCTGCTCCCAAATCTGCCAGTAGAATTCCTTCCTCCTGAGGAAGGGAAAATGCAAGGCTGAAGAGAGGTCAACAGTATTACAGTAATTGATATTTCTCCACTTGGGACTATGAAGCCAAGAGAAAGGGTGTCTCCCAGACTTCCTCAACTAATGACAAAAACAACTTTGGCTGTGATAATGATAGCAACTGCCATTTACTGAGCAATTACTACAGTGAGACACAAGGCTAAGTGTTTACCCATATGAGTTTTCACGTGTATTATCTAATTGCATTTTCACAATAACTGTCATTACCTCTACTTTATAGATGAAGTAACCTACCCAAGGTGACATAGCTAGGAAATGGTGGAGCCAGGATTCAAACACAGATTCTAAAATCTATACTTTTAGAGGTTGCTGTAGCATAGTAAAGAGTAGAGATGGGTTTGGGATGCCTAGGTTTAAAAGTGAGTACCACTTGCTAGTTGTGTGGCCTTGGGAAAGTTACTAAACTGCTCATTAGTTTTCCACATCAGCAAAATGGTGACGTTATTACTCTTCACTGGAACGCAACTTCCTTATCTGTGCAATGTGTAGAATAGGTTAGAGCAGTGGTTCTCAAAATGTGGTCCCTGGACCAGAAGCATCAGCATCACCTAGGAACTTGTTAAAAAGAATCCTATTAAATCAGAAACCATGGGGTGGGGCCCAGCAACTTGTGTTTTAATGAGTACTTAAGGGGATTCTGGTACATGCTGAAGTTTAAGATCCACTGTTCTGGATGTTCTCAACATTTTCTTCTAGTTCTGCCATTCTAATCTCTAACCTCAATGTTTCCAGTTACCTCTCTTCTTGTCAAGTGTTCACCCTATTAGAGGAGACACTGCTTCACCCTCAGGAAGCTCCCACTGTTAGACTGGCGGTGGTGGTGTTGAGGGCAGGGGCACAGAAGTACCTTGAGGAATGTCCTGATAGGAAAACCACAATATTTCAGTCTCTTGGTGAAACCCTGAAGTGGGGCTTTAAGTCTGCCTTCCTACCCCAGATTATGCTAGTGACAGGTGAGGGAACAGAGATGAAAGCAGAGCTCCTCGGCCCGAAGTGGGAGTTGGTATTTGGCTGCAGCAGCTGCCAGGAGTGGCTGGGCTAGAGGTTTGGCCTGAGTTTCAGACCCCTATAGTATTAGGCTGTGGGAAAGTTAGGAGACTGCTTTTTCAGCACTTCTCCTGACTTTCCTGGCCTGCCTCTTACTGCCTCTGCCCCTACCCCCAGTCCCTGGATTGCCTGGGTATTCTGACTTCCTATGTCAGCCAGCCAGGATTTGTCAGAGCAGGGCCAGGACCTCAGAAGAAACAGTAGGTTAGGGCTGCTAAGGGCACCTTAAAACATGCCTTTGTATTATATGGCAGCGGATAAATCCTCATTAACACCTCAACACTGCTAAGGGGTAATATTTGGTAATTATGTGTAAGGGCTTTTACAAGTTGTAGAAATAAAGGGTATTATTATTATGAAGAGTACTGAATTAGACCCTTGGGCAAACCATAGATTTCCAATAAGCCAATACAGGGGTTTACAGATGTCTACATAGTGTGATTTGAGGGGTGTCACTTAACATCTTAGCACAGATTAATTTGTCAAATAACCAGCTGTTACCTTGGCAATTGAAGCAGGGCTCTGACACTATGGGACATGGGATAGGAAAGTTTTGCCTGGATGCCGAGGGTGAGGGCAGGAGGCCTAGAGGGAACTTCTGGGATTAAGTGATATACCATGTGTAAAGTACCTAGCACAGTACCTGGCATGGAGAAAATGCTTAATAAAAAAAAATAAGGTAGGAGTGTCTGGAAAAATGGGGAGCATGGGCTACTGCTCAGGGGGAGCAGTTTGGAGGAAGGCCAAGGCACTGAGTGAGTGACAGCTAGAGACATGTTGGAAAGGGGAATGAATGAGAAGGGGGTACAAGGGGTGGGGGAAGCAAGTCAATTTGGCTGACCTGTTGAGAAATGTAAGGGCTGTTCAAAGGCCCTTGGCGTTCTCATGCTGAAAGGCCTAGGAAGGTGATGAAAAAAGGACTGGTTTTATTTTGCAGTTAAGGAGGTTATTTTAAATCTTTTGAATTGCACTCTAAGCTGCCTTGGAAATGTCTATGCCACACAGAAATCATGCAGGTTGGTAACCTGTTGGCATGAGAAATCACATTCTTTTCTCTGGACCTTCCTGACAGAGTAATAATATGTTGTAGCAAAATCAAGAGAATTAACATGACTCGTGTAGCTTTCTTTTTTAAAAAACTGTGCTTAGCTGTATTAAAGAAACAAAATTCAGGCCAATGTTTCCCTTGGGTCAAACAAAACACTGGTTGAAACCAGATCAGGGCTCTGTTATTAACTATGTGACTTTGGGAACTCACATGCCCATTCCAGGTGTACCTTTCTTCCCCAGAGAGCAGATGGTTTCCAAGATCCTGCTTTGGATTTCCAAGTCTTTGGTACTCAGTAAGCGTTCGTGCTTCTTCCTTCCCCATCATGGCCCTCGGCTCTACTGGCTGCTCTCAGAAGGTGAGGGACTGCTACAAAGTTTGCATACAGACTGTAATCATGAATGCATAAAAAGCAAGGCGGGCCCCAAGCACCAGTTATCATCATCATCAAACCCTGCCACATCCCAGGGAAACAGAACAAGGACTCCAGGAAGGAATTATGTCCTGATTCTAGATACCAAAATGTCACATCGCGTTGGCCAATTCCTGCAGATGTTGTCAAGCAAGAGGCATCATGAGACATTAAAAATTCTCTTTGTGAGCGTAGAGTGCCAAACATCAGTCTTGCCTCTCTCCAGAGTTACAAACTGGGCTGCACGCTGGTCTCTTCCTTTTTCCCTTCAACTCCCTGATGTGGCCCGAAGCCAAGGGCAGGGTTCCCTGGCTCACTAGCAGTCTTTCATCTGGCCTGTTCACTGGGCTCCTCTGGAAATGTCTCTACAAAAGTTATAACCACAACACAGTGGCTTGTTCTTTTTGGTGGGCTGCCTGCATGGCAAGAATGATTTAAAGGAACTCTTTAAATGATTGCCTGGACTTTATCTGGGAAACTGCATACAGCTGGTTTGATTGGGAGTGTGTACTTTGTGGAGTTTTAAATTTGCTTTATATTTGTCCTGCTTCCAGCTCTCTTCATCTTTTCTTCACCAACCCCTAGCTGTTTTAACTCAGCAACATTTCCCCTCCCTTGGGACCCTGGTTTTCTCTCTTGCTTTTTCCCTGTCCCCCCCTCCCCCCAGCCACAAAGCACTTGGACAGAGACCAGGGTGTTACCTTTCTTCATGTTCTGCCTTTTCTCCATGCCCACAAGCCTATCCAGAGCTCTTGCTGCTTATGCTTCTCTCTTAGCCTCATTTTATATGCTTTTGAGATTCTGGGAACATCACTGGAGCCACATGATACATGTGAAAGCCATTTTAGCTTAAAGAAAGAACAGTGTTCACAGTGTCAGGTTTCTGAATAAATTGTGATTGGGCTGATGAGCCTGAAATAGGCTGGCAGGAAAATGGCCTTTATATGTGTTTTTCCTATACCTGGAATGCTATTTCCAGCTTTTTACCTTCTAAACCTAGCTAACCACTATATCTATTATTTCTGCAAAGCTCAGCTTAGACATCCACCTCCCCTGGGAAGCTCTCAATAAACCCTGCTTTACTGGCCTTGTTCTCCCTCTTATGACGTACCACTAATAACAGCTAACATTTATTGGTTACTTCTCACGTGCACTTTACATTTATTAACTCATTTAGTCCTCACAATCATTCTGTAATATAGGTACTCAATTATAATTCCCATTTTACAGATGAAGAAACTGAGGCACCAATAGGTTAAGCAATTTGCCCAAAGATATACAGTTAAGAGGTGGTAAGGCTGAAATTCAAACCCAGGCATTCAGGCTCTGAAGCCTACACTCTACTGCCTCTCCCTTTCCTAGCATAGCTAATGAAGCATTTATTGCCACTAGCGTAATTATCAATTTTCCTGTCTGTGTCCACAACTAGATTGAAAACTCTGTGCAGGGCAGGGGTGGTATCTTACTTATTTCCATATCCCTAAGACCTGGCATAGTGAACAGTGCAAAATAGATGCTCAATAAATGTTAAATGAATGAATGAATGAATGATTTTGCTGAAGTAGAAAGTACAAGTCTTTGGAATCAGAACACCTGGATTTGAATCCTGGTTCTGCCTGTGTAATCCTGGTAAAGTTATATAATTTTTTGAGCCTCAATTTCTTCTTTTGTAAAATGGGAATAAAAGATATAGCAAAGTATTATCCTAAAGATTAAATGAAATGATGTTATTAAAGCACCTAGCACAGTAGAGGTGCTCAGTGGTTTCATTCATCCATCCATCCGTTCATTCAACAAATAATCACTGAGCACCTGATATGTGTCAGGCACTATAGTATTGGGTATACACTGTGAACAAAATAGAGCTCCTACCTTGTGGAGTTACATTGTAGTGGAGGAGGGGGACAAAATAAATGAGCAAACAAGTTAAAAAATATATAACATTTATAAAGTAAATCAAGAATAACTAGAGGGCTACTTTATTTAGATAGGATGGTCAGGAGGTCTCCAAGAAGCAATGCTGACATTGAGGCTTAAAGAATGTGGAGGAGCCAGCCACGTGAAAAGCCAGGGGATGATCATTCCAGAAAGAGGGAATAGTCAATATAAGGGCCTTGACTTTAAAAAGAGATCAAAGTGGTCAAAGAAGAGCAAAGAGGCTAGGACGCTGGCATCTGGTGAATGAGGAGGAGAGGAGAGAAAAATGAGCTCGCAGAGACAGGCAGAAGCCAGATCATTAAGGGTCTTCCAGTCCTTGTTAAGGATTGCTTGATTAATTTTAAACTGTAGCTAGTTTTATGTGAGAGTGCATTTAAGGGGGAATGATGAATGATTTTAATAGCTCATTTTTGGCTATTGTGTGGTATGTGGATTTTAAGGGGGAAGAATAGAATGGCAGCCAGTTGACAGCTTATTGAAGTAGTCCAGGTGAGAAATTGCAGTAGCTGGGACTAGGGTGGCAGCAGTGGAGATAGAAAAATGGTCATATTGGAGATATATTTTAGAGGTAGAACTATCATAACTGGCTAACTGATTGATGGAATGAAATGGTCGTGATTCTGCTTGGGTTTGAATAACTGGGTGGATGGTGGTATATTTATTGAAATAAGGGTGGCTGGGAAAGGAATAGACTTAGGAGAAAAACAAGAGTTATATTTAAGACATGTTAAGTTTGAAATGTCTACTACATATCAGAGGAATTATCAAATAGACAGTTGGATACATGAGTTTGGAGATTGTGATGGTTAATTTTATGTGTCAGCTTGACTGTGTTAAGGGATGCCATTATTTCTGAGCGTGTCTGTCAGGGTGTTTCTAGAAGAGAAATTCGACTCAGTAGACTGAGTAAAGAAGATCCACCCTCACCCAACACAAGTGGGCGTTATCCAACCCATTGAGGGCCCAGATAGAATAAAAAGGTGGAAGAAGGGTGAATTTGCTGTCTTTTCTGGAGCTTCGACATCCATCTCCTCCTGTCTTTGGACATCAGAGCTCCTGGTTCTGGGGCCTTTGGACTCTGGGTTATACCAGCGGCCCTTCAGTTCTCAGGCCTTTAGCCTTACAGTTGGAGTCACACCATCGGCTCCCCTGGTTCTCAGGCCTTCAGACTCAGACTGTATTACGCCACCAGCCTTCCTAGTTCTCTAGCTTGCAGATGACATATGATGGGACTTCTCAGCATCCATAATCATGTGAGCCAATCCCATAATAAATCCCCTCTTTATCTATCTATCTATCTATCTGTCGCCTATTGGCTCTCTTTCTCTGGAGAACCCTGACTAATACAAAAGTCAAAGGAGAGATTATAGTTGGGGAATACCAATGTAGGAGGCATTTGCCTATGAATGGTATTTAAGATTATGGGAATGTATGGGATTACCCAACCAGGAGTATAGATAGAGAAGAGAAAAATAACGATAACAATAACCATAATAGCAATAATTGTAATGATGATAATGAACATGTATATAGTGCTTATCATATGCTAGGTACAGTTCTAAGTGCTTTATGTACATTAACTCATTTAATCTTAGCAATAACCTTGGGAGGTAGGTGCTATTAATATTATTATCCCTACTTTACAAATGAAGAATTTGAGATGCTGATAGATTTAGGCAAATTGTCCAATTTCACACTAAGTAGCAGATGGGATTCAAAACCAGGTAGTTTGGCTTCCAAGTCCATTTTCTTAACTACTATGCTATTATTGCTTCTCCAGAGAAGAGGGTCCAGAATTAAGCCCTGGGGCTCTATTACATTTAGAGAACAAGAAGAGGAAGACCCAGCAATGGAGACTGATAAGGAATAACTAGCAGAGTGTGGTGTCATGCAAGCCAAACAAATAAAGGATATCAATAAGGAGGAAATGTTTAAGCATGTTGAATATTTTTGAGCCGTTAAGTAAGAGGACAGAGAGGTTTCCACTAGGTTCGTCAATATGGAGGTTGCTAGTGTCTTGACAAGAGCAGTTCCTTCCTTATTAGTATGTACTGTTTTCCAAAACGCTCCCCTTTTCAGTCACTACCTTCCTTTGTCAACCTTGGTGACTCCCCTTAGTACTATAATTGGCCTCTTTGGCTATGAATTTCATGTACTACTAGGTATGTGCAATAAGATCACTTTAATTTCCTACGGGATGTATTCTGAGTGACATTTTATATTTGAACTTTTATCTTACTGTCTTATTTTGGGATGTCACAGTCTAGTTTCCTTGACTTTTAAAATTTCTTCTGGAGATATTTTCCTATGTCACCAAAGGAGTTACATAAGAGCCTCTCTCCTTAGTTCCACTACTCCTACTTCCTCAGCTGGTTGATTCAGAGTGGGAAAGAGGACAAGATTCCTGGCTGTTTCTGAATGGCAAACTTGAGCACTATGTCACTAGGCAATTCTGAGGTACAGCACTTCTGCCCTACTGTTCCTATACTCGAGTAACTGAGAGACAGTTTCTGAAGACTAAATCTTCCTCCAGCGAGGATAATGATTCCTATTAGGCAGTTTAGAGTAAGGACAGGTCACATGACTGGTGTCTCTAATTAGTCCCTTGGCAAGTTCTAGTCTAGATTTCTTATTTAGGGCATACTGGTAGTTAGAAAGGGTGTGATTCATTTCTGCCAGTGTGTGTGAACACATCTGAATATATCAAAAGGAAACTCATTTCCAGATGGAGTCCTCTTGAACAGTGCTGCCTGGGGAGGGTGAACAGTGGCACACCTCAGCCTCAGTAGGACAAGGCACTTGGAGAGGGAGGTTCCCCTTGCTCTCTGATGAGGAAAAGCAACGCCCTGGACAGGATGTCATAAGCCTGTGGGTTCTCTCAAGCTCAGGAGAGCAGATGGCATAAGCACAGCAGGGGACTGACAAGTGCTTATCACTGCTTCTCACTAGCTTTCTCAAAACATGTCAACACTGGCCTTCCCTGGAGATCTCAGTCAAGGCGTTGCTTTAAAGGAGAGTATTCACAGAGCTGAGTTCATGGAGAATTCACAGAGCATTTATGCAATTCAGTGAGCTGAGCTGATTTCCTCACTTCTATTTGCCATTCCATGTGGGATTTGGAGCTCTTAGGGGTCAAGAAGTCGAGGCCCTTGACCTCTCCTCACAAAAGTGACTTCTTCCTATAGAAATGGTTCAGGGTAAATAGCTATCCCAAAACACTGACTATTTAATTTTATTTGTACTTTTTTGATTGTTGAGAATCATGGAAATCCCTGAGCATAGGTAGAGGAGCAATCATCATTGGTGTTGAAGACCCTAGTGAAAAGAAATGAGTCATAGGAGGGCTGCAATCCTGGAATAGTGGAATTGACCTGCAGACTAGTGGGAAGATAAGAGGCTGAGGAGGGAGAGATCTTGAAGCCACCTAAAGAAAGGGAAATTGAAATGGTGAGAGGTGTTTTGGGGGCAAATTACCTTCTAGGAACAGAGATGAGACAGAGAGAAAACAGTCTGTGAGATGGTGAAGAACCACATGAGTAAGAACAAGTAAAGCCCTCACTCTTTGCCAGTATCCCTCCTACGGATCTAGAGGTGGGCAGGAAGAGATCCTCCAGACTTTTATTCCACCCAGAACTAAAAGAAAAGAAATGCATGAAGTGAACAGAAAAGAAGGCAGAGGGGCCTTGCCATTAGATCAGAAATGGAAACATCTGAAACTTTCCACTGGAAAAACTTGGCAGGATTAGACCCTCGTGGGACCTTAAAAGAATCTCAATTTAACTCTTATTGGCCTGCATAGTGCAAGGGTGTGGTGTGCTTGGAAGAGATTGCAGTCCCGGGAGAGAAACGTGACCATGAAAAGTTTCTTTCCTATGTGGGAGTTGAGGATGGAATATTCCTTTTTTTTTTTTTGTAAACTACTTTAGACTTGCTGGAAACTCGTGATCACAGTGAAACCTGTCTCGAGGTCTGCTCTTCACCTCGACTAAGTCCCACCCTGTCAATGATGACTTTACCTTCTTTTGAGTTTCCAGGGAGAATATATTTTTAAAGCCAAGCAATCAATTTTTATGGGTCTCTGCCTGGAATTTAAGTTTAGAGTTAGATTCTTTACAATAAGGACAGTTTATTGGCCAAAGTTAGACCCAAGTTGTAACCAGTAGATTAGCCAATGTAACAGTTTCAAACTGGTGAACACAAGGAGCAATCAACCAGGATTTTCCAGAACTCCATCAGAGCTTGAGGCTCACCCAAAAGGAAGTGGGTGATGAAATACTGCTGGAACAATTTGTCTGGGGCCCTGGGGGTTTTGTGCCTGAAGAATTAGCTTGGGCTTTAAAATGTGCTTTAGCCAAAAAAGTAGAGGCCCAAGGGGTAGGATTTCAGGGGTCACGTTCCTAAAAATATATCACTTCTCCCACCTTTTGGCAGATGACTAAAATGATTTTAGAAGGAGACAGCTTTTTCATTCCATAATCCTTTGACTCTCCCAAACTTCCTAACTGGGGCCATGGTCACAGTTACACAGAGGTGTTAGATACTTTTTGAGAGCAGGCTTTCTTAGCAGAAAGGAAGGATAGAACACAAGAGTATTGCCTGCTCGAAGTGGGAGTGGCAGGCACTGGGAGGGTAAAAAAGGGAGACTGGAAACGTGAAAGCCAAATTACTGACTTCATAGTTTTGCTAAGGATGACTAGCCCTATTCAAATAGGGAATTTTAGGAAAATTCACCTCAAGGCAATGGTAAGATTCTTCTTGAAGCAGCTAATGCTCTCAGCTATCTGACGCCGTCAGCACTGTGCATTTGGGAAGTACACTAAGCGCTTTGCAGATATTTTGCATGCAAGTTACAGCATTTCTGACCTAGCAGTTCTTTTGACCTTCCTTGCAAGCTTAATCAACCCCAGAATATTTTTCTTCTTTGAAAAATGCCAATTTCTGATCAGCCTGGTTTGATCAGATGTTTCCTTTTCCAAATTACTGAATTACATCCAATAATCCATAGATTATTCAAAAAAACAATTTATTTTGGATAAATTCTCTTGTGCATAAGGGAGACTTTGCTAAGGTTGTACACAAAATCACTTGCTAATTAAAGAGACACCTTGGCATTTCCTTTGATAGGGAAAGGATTATAGCAAAGGACAACCAATCTCCAGCATCAGGGTCTAGCACATGCTGGATCTCTTGGGGTGATATTTATCTGAGCTCCTCCTCAGCCTTGGCAGAGAGGATTTGTTGTTGCAGCTGGGCAGTGGCCTTGCTCTGAAGGAGAACAGCAGCCACACAATCAAGATTCAAGATATAAAGATGTCTGAAGTTTCTCCTTCATGTTCAAGTAGATACCACAGCCACCTCCATTATCTTTCCAGCTTGCTTGACCAGAAAAGGTTTTGTCAATTTTCATTTCAGCTGAGCTGGGTGGACCAACAACTGGAGGTACAGGAGTAGCAGATGGCTGGTCACAGAGTTCAAATGGATGCAGGGGAAATTGGGGTGTGTTTGCAGCATTTTAGTACTGTGTGGAGTGCTTGTATGGAGGAACATATGCTGAAAGAGTGACTTATATATTCCTTTCCAAGTAAAACATCTCAGTCTATGTGGCATACCACTAATAAGCTTTAAGCGGCTAGCATTGCAGGAAGATGTGCCATTGCCAAAAGCCCATCACCAGCTTCCAGAGAATACCCAGCACTCCTGCATCATCTTTTTTATTAACTTGTAAACATCCCTAAACTGTTAGCTGAATTGTAGTAGCAACAAGAAAAGAAGACAGAGGCAAATAGCCAGGAGAATATTAGGTTAAATACTCACTCGTCACCAGCAATGCTTCTTCCTGTCCTTCGAGTAACCCTGCCTTTAATCAGGTGGAATGATTGGTTCAAGGATAAATTGAGTTGAGGAATAAATTCAAGACAAAACATTTTAGATTTTTGCCCTTGAGGTAGCTGATCCTGAAAAATCTGACACACAGCTGAGGCTCAAATCTCAATGATTAGTTTAATAAACACTGGGAAGTGTAAACATTTGGGAATAAAGAACAAGGTTAAAAATTATGTCATATTTTTATTGGAATAAAACAACATTATGATTACATTGAAGGAAAACTTTTCAAACAGAGGAACAAAAAATCATTCACAGGCTCTCTGACACAGCAGCATCACCTTTGGGTGTCCCTTTCTAGCTTGCATCCAAATGCATGCACATTTTTTTTACATAGTTGCATCTGAAATGAACATAGACTTTTCCATCTGCGTTTTTCTCATAGCATTACATCCTAAACATAGTCGATGTATCCACCTAATTTTCGCAGTCTTCTTCAAGTTTTCATTTGATTTTTTGGGACTATAAGATTATTATGATTATGATTATTACAGAAAATTTGGAAAGTACAGAAAAAGACAAACCAGGAAAAGTACCCAGATCGAGAAAGAGGAGGTCAAACTATCATTTTTTGCTGATGATATGACCTTATATCTAGAAAACCCCAAAGACTCCATGAAGAAACTCCTGGAATTGATAAATAAATTCAGCAAAGTCTCAGGTTACAAAATCAATGTACACAAATCAGTAGCATTCCTATACACTAACAACAGTCAAGCTGAGAGTCAAATAAAAGACTATTCACAATAGCCACAAAGAAAATAAAATACCTAGGAATATACTTAACCAAGGAAGTGAAAGATCTCTACAAAGAAGAGAACTATGAATCACTGAGGAAAGAAATTGCAGATGACACAAACGGAAAAACATATCATGCTCATGGATCAGAGAATCAATATTGTTAAAATGTCCATACTACCCAAAGTGATTTACAGATTCAATGCAATCCCCATCAAAATACCAACGTCATATTTCACAGATCTAGAAAAAATAATTGTATGCTTCATTTGGAACCAGAAAAGAGCCAGAATAGCCAAAGCAATCTTAAGCAAAAAGAACAAATCTGGAGGCATCACATTACCAGACTTCAAACTATACTACAAGGGTACAGTAACCAAAACAGCATGGTAATGACACAAAAATAGAGATATAGACCAATGGAACAGAATAGAGAACCCAGATATAAAACCATCCACATACAGCCAACTGATCTTTGACAAAGCAGACGACAATATACACTGGGGAAAAGAATCCCTATTTAATAAATGTTGCTGGGAGAATTGGGTAGAAGAATGAAACAGGATCCATATCTGTCACCACTCACAAAAATTAATTCAAGATGGATAAAAGACTTAAATGTAAGTCATGAAACCATAAGAATTCTAGAAGAAAATGTTGGAAAAACTCTTCTAGATATTGGCCTAGGCAAAGAATTTATGAAGAAGACCCCAATGGCAACCACAGCAACAATAAAAATGAATAAATGGGACTTGATTGAATTAAAAAGCTTCTGCACAGCTAAGGAAATAATCAACAGAGCAAATAGACAACCTACAGGATGGGAGAAAATATTTGCAAACTATACACCCAATAAAGGGCTAATATCCAGAATCTACAAAGAACTCAAACAAATCAGCAAGAAAAAAACCAACAACCCCATTTAAAAGTGGGCAAAAGACATGAAGAGAAGTTTTTCAAAAGCAGATAGACAAATGGCTAACAAATGTATGAAAAAATTCTCAACATCAGTAATCATCAGGGAAATGAAAATTAAGACCACAATGAGATACTACCTTACTCCTGTCAGAATGGCCATTACTAAAAAGTCCAAAAACAATAGATGCTGGTATGGATGTAGAGAGAAAGGAATGCTTATAAACTGTTGGTAGGACTGCAAATTAGTACAACCTCTGTGGAAAACAGTATGGAGATTCCTCAAAGAACTAAAAGTCGACCTACCATTTGATCTAGCATTCCCACTACTGGGTATTTACCCAAAGGAAAAGAAGTTATTTATCAAAAAGACACCTGCACTTGAATATTTATTGCAGCACAATTCACAATTGCAAAGATGTGGAATCAACCCAAATGCCCATCAATTCATAAGTGGATTAACAAAATGTGGTATATGTATACTATGGAATAATACTCAGCCATGAAGAAGGATGAATGAAGGCCTTTTGCAACAATTTGGATGGAACTGGAGACCATTATCCTAAGTGAAGTATCTAAAGAATGGAAAAACAAACACCACATGTACTTGCTATTAAACTGGAACTAACTGATGAGCACACATGTGCACAGAGGGAAGTAAAACTCAATGGAAATCAAGCAGGGGGGAGGGAGGAGGAGGGGATGGGTGAAAACCTATGTACCTAACTGGTACAATGAACACTATCTGGGTGATGGGCACACTTATAACCCTGACTCAAGCATAGTAAAAGCAACCCATGTAACCATAAACATTTGTAATATTTTGAAGTAATAAGAAAAAGAAAAGAATTAAAAAAAATTTCATTATGCAAGGGCAATCACTAAAAACATATCAGCCTATTTCCTTCTAGTCTTTGTACAATCAATGTATTTTTCTTTACACAATTGAGATTATACTGTGTATATATATGTTTCCTGCTTTGTTTTCTTAACATTATGTAACAAGTATTTCCCTATGCTCTTATGAAGTATTAAGTTATTAAGTATGAAATGTCCAATTTCCTTAAGTACTAAGTTTGACAGTTGATATTGTGTCATTTCATTTTGATACATCTTGTTTTATTTTTATTGTGAAGGTACATCCTCATTTTCTCAAATGCATGGTTGGGCTTGTGATTATCTCTCAAATTTTTTTTTAGAGAAATTTTTGTGAAACCATGGATAAGTCAAAAATTCATGTTATTTTCGAATATGGGTTCTGTCATGGAACCAATGCAGTGCATATAGCTTGAAATGTCAACAAAGTGTTTGGGAAGGATGTGACTAATGAACACACACTACGTTGATGGTTTGAAAAGTTCCGTTCTGGTGATTTTAATCTTGAAAATGAGCCACGTGGATGACCTGACACCAAGGTGGATAATGATGAGCTGAAAGCTGTAGTGGAAGCGAATCCATCTCAACCTACGTGTGAATTAGCGGCAAGGTTTGATGTTACTATTCCAACAAGATTGGACCATTGGAAACAAATGCGCAAGGTAGAGAAGCTGGACATATGGGTTCCACATGAATTAAATGAGCATAAGAAGAGAAATCGTCTGAAGCTTGCCTTTCCTTGCTGTCACCATATGAAGGTGAACCATTTCTACACCGTGTTGTTACGTGTGATGAAAAATGGATTCTTTTTGACAATTGCAAGCATTTGGCACAATGGTTGGATAAAGATGAAGTGCTGAAACATAGTCCAAAACCGAATATTTATCAAAAAAAGCTTATGGTGTCTGGTGGCCCAGCGCTGGTAATTATCCACTACAGCTTCATGAAACCTGGTCAATCGATGACAGCAGATGTCTACTGCAACCAATTGGTGAAATGATGAGGATGCTTGCGATGAAGCAGCTGAGATTGGTCAATAGAGACAGGCCAATACTCTTGCAAGACAATGCTTGACCACATGTCATACAAACTACCGAGGCTAGACTTGGAAACTCTCTGTCATCCACTGTATTCACCAGACCTTGCACCAACTGACTACCACTTCTTCCAGGCTTTGGATCACTTCTTGCAAGGAAAAATATTCAATTCTCAACGAAATTGAAAGTGAAAACTCACGAAGTGAAAATGCCTTTTGCGATTTCATCGCCAGTCGCTCTCCAGGCTTCTTTACTGCTGGCATAAACAAGCTACCATTAGGATGGCAAACTGTGTCGATAGTTTAGGTGCATACTTTGATTAATTGTACTGCTTCTTGTTTGAGATATAATAAACTACACTTTTGATTAGAAATTGGACATTTCATATTTAATGACCTAATATCATGAACATGCTTTATGAGGACTGCATCATTTTCTATTTTTGAAAGTTTCTTAATGTTAGATTGTTTTGCTATTTTACTAATATCAGTGGTGCTGCAATGAGCATTACATTAGTTGGGATAATGCCAACTGTTGTAACAAATGGACTGCCTAAAATGGAAGGGCTAATTAATATCAGAGAGAAATTTTCTCTTTCAAGTAATGGCATGAATTCTGAGACAGATCATCCTTCTACTTAATGCATTCATTCAAGAATGCAGATTCTTTTGGTCTTTTTCTACCAGCCCCGCAGAAAATGATGTCATTTGCACATCCATGCTTAGACTCACAGGAAAAGGAAATAGAGCAGGGCAGAGGTATGCCTATCTCTTAAGGGCTCTGGCCCCAAAGTAGCACACACTTTTGCTTGTGTTTCTTAGTCATACAGTCACACACAAGCAAGTGAAGCTTGAAACTATAGCCACAGCTGGGTAGCCATGTGCTTGGGAGGTCTATTACTATGGCGGAAGGAGAAAAGATATTTTGGGAGACAGCTAGCAGTTTCTGCCACAAACATTTTTGTGTACAAATATTTGTTTGTATTTCAATATTATTTCCTTAGGATACATTCTTAGAAAGAGAGAGTAAATGTCATTTCTTTTAAACCACAACTGCTTCACTATTGCTTTCTTATTTTTAATTCATCTCTTGGCTAACCTGAATGAATGTCCTAAATAGTTTATTTCAAGAAGGATCCATGTGTAATGGATATCCTTGCATATCTGAGACTCTTTTTGTGCCTGCACATATGAAAGGCAGTTTCTCTAAGTATAGAATTCTTGGCTTACAGATTTTCCCCCTAATACTTCACAGCTGTGGTTCCATTGTCTTCCAACATTCATTCATTCAACAAATATTTGTTGAGCGCCTACATATGCCAAGGATTGCTATAGGTGCTGAGAATATAGATGTGCACGAAACAGATAAAAACCCTTGCCCTTAAAGAGGGACTAGTGGGCTGTGCTGGGTTTTCTCTGTTTGCCCCTCCACCCTGAGCCATTATCTGTCTGCTCTGGGCCTTGAAAGACTGACTCCTGCAGACTGCCTTCCCCAGCCACCCTTGATAGTTGGTTTCCTTTTTTTTTCTTTCTTTCAATGAGAGAGCAGGAGGAGAGAGAAGCTGGGGTATTTCTTATCTGCTCCCTTCCTACTTCTGGATCTCATTTCTGACAGTAGCTGCATCCCTCCAGAAATATAGATTTTTTTCAGGTGACCTCTCTTCCACAGTTCCATTTTTCTCATTAAAATGATCTGGCACTAATTCTGTTCTTTTTCACAGTCCTGCCATGAGTATAATGATCAGGGTCACAGCAGGAAAGAGATGGCACACTCACATGGTTTAACTAGGGATCATTTAATGACAAGGCCATTTACAGAGTTACCGGAAGGGTTAAGGAACCCATAAAGGATAGTGAGGCCCCCAAGTGTAGCAATAGCAGGAAGCTGTTACTACTGGTAGGCCTGAAAGCACAAGAGGAGTGGTTCTAGACCAAGTGAGCTCTATAGCTATCAGAGAGGGCCTGCCAGATATGTGCTGTCATCATAGGTAGAAAAACACAATTATTACCCTAGCTATAGCCTGGCTGGGGAGAAGAGAAAGCCCCGTCTTACCCTCAGATCTCCTATCATTTCCTCTCTTCTGCCAAACCCAACTATTAATAGAAACCAAAAGCCAAGGAAGCTCAGGTGATACAGTCTGTATAAGTCATCCTCTCAGGGCACTGCTGGGAAGTCAGGAGGCAGATCTGGGGGAAAAATGAAGACTATCAAGCAAAATGGGTTAATATTTACACAATGGGCCAGGTGCGGTGGCTCACGCCTGTAATCCTAGCACTCTGGGAGGCCGAGGTGGGAGGATTGCTTGAGCTCAGGAGTTCGAGACCAGCCTGAGCAAGAGTGAGGCTCCGTCTCTACAAAAAATTGAAAAATTACCTGGGCACGGTGGCGCACACCTGTGGTCCCAGCTGCTTGGGAGGCTGAGGCAGGAGGATCGCTTGAGCCCAGGAGTTTGAGGTTGCAGTGAGCTATACTGATGCCACTGCACTCTACCCAGGACAACAGAGCAAGACTCTGTCTAAAAAAAAATATTTACACAATGTTGCAGTTAAGTGTGGGATTTGTTCCTTTTATTTATTTTATTTTTAATTGGCAAATAATAATTGTATATATTTATGCAGTATAATAATGATGTTTCAATATGTGTATACATTGTGAAATGATTAAATCAAGCCAATTAACATATCCATCACCTCACCTACTTACCATTTTTTTCCTGTGGTGAAAACATTTAAAATCTACTCTTTTAGCAATTTTGAAATGCACAATATGTTATTATTAACTATGGTTACCATGCTGTGTGACAGATTACTAAAACTTACTCCTCCTGTGTAACTGAAACTTTGTATCCTTTGACCAACATCTCCTCTTTTCCCAACCCCCTCCCCAGCCCCTGGTAACCACCATTCTACTCTCTACTTCTATGAGTTCAACTTTTTTAGATTCCACATATAAGTGAGATTGTGTAGTATTTGTCTTTCTGTGCCTGGCTTATTTCACTTAACATAATGTCTGCCATGTTCATCCATGTTATCACAAATGACAGAATTTCTTTTTTGAAGGCTGTATAGTATTTCACTGTGTATATATATCACATTTTCTTTATCCATTCATACACTTATGGACACTTAGGTTGCTTCCATATGTTGGCTATTGTGAATAATGCTGCAGTGAGCACAAGAATGCAGATATCTCTTTGACACTGATTTCATTTCCTTTGAATATGTACCCAGAAGTGGGATTGCTGGATCATATAATTCTATTTTTAGTTTCTTGACTGATTTCATTTCCTTTGAATGTGTACACCCAGAACCGGGATTGCTGGATCATATGATAATTCTATTTTTAGTTTTTTGAGGAACCTCCATACTGTTTTCCATAATGGCTGTACTAACTTACATTCCCACCAACACTGCACAAGGATTCCCTTTTCTTTGCATCCTTGCCAACACTTGTTGTCTTTCATCTTTTTGATAACAGCCATTCTAACAGGTGTGAGGTGATACCTCATTTTGGTTTTAATTTTCATTTCCCTGATGGTTAGTGATGTTGAGCATTTTTTCATATATTGGTTGGCCATTCATATGTCTTCTTTTGAGAAATGTCTGTTCAGGTCCTTTCCCCATTTTTAAATCAGGTTATTTGTTTTCTTAATATTAAAGTGTTTGAGTTCCTTATATATCTTGGGTATTAGTCCCTTATCCGATGTATGGTCGGCAAATATTTTCTCCCATTCTGTAGGTTGTTCCTTCACTCTGTTTATATACACATATATATATATATATATATTTTTTTTTTTTTTTTTTTTTTTGCTGTGCAGAAGCTTTTTAGTTTCATGCAATCCCATTTGTCTATTTTTGCTTTTGTTGCCTGTGCTTTTGGGGTCATGTCCAAGAAATCATTGCCCAGACCAATGCTGTAGAGCTGTTCTCCTATGTTTTCTTCTAGTAATTTTACAGTTTCAGGTCTTATGTTTAAGTCTGTAATTCATTTTGTGTTGCTTTTTGTATATGATAAGAGATAAGGGTACAATTTTATTCTACTGCATGTGGACATCCAGTTTTCCCATTACCACTTATTGAAGAAACTGTCCTTTCCCTATTATGTGTTCTTGGCACTTTTCTTGAAAATCAATTGAATGTAAACACATGGGTTTATTCTGGGCTTTCTATCCTGTTCCACTGGTTGATGTGTGTGTTTTTATGTCAGGTTGGCCACACTGAATAGTCTATTCAACATAGTACTGGAACTCCTAGCCAGAGCAGTTAAGCAAGAAAAAGAAATAAAAGGTATTCAAATAGGAGAGGAAGAAGTGAAATTGCCTCTTTTTGTTGATGACATGATTTTATATATAGGAAAACCTAGAGATGCCACCAAAAAAACCTGTTAGAATAAACAAATTCAGTAAAGTTGAGGGACACAAAATCAACATACAAAAATCAGTAGCATTCCTATACATGAATAACAAGGTATCCAAAAAAGAAATTTAGAAAACAATCCCATTTACCAGCATCAAAAAACCACTTAGGAGTAAATTTAAGCAAGGAAGTGAAAAATGTGTGTATTAGTCCATTTTCTGTTGCTTATAACAAAGTACCCAAAATTGAATAATATATAAAGAAAAAAATTTTATTTCTCACAGTTATGGAGGTTGAGAAGTCCAAGATAAAGGCACTACGTCTGGTGAGGGCCTTCTTGCTGGTGGGGACTCTCTGCAGAGTCCTGAGGCAGTACAGGGCATCGTCACATGGTGAGGGGGTTGAGCATGATAGCTCAGGTCTCTCTTTCTCTTCTTGTAAAGCCACCAGTCCCACTCTCAGAACAACTCATTAATCCATTAACCCATTAATCCATTAATCCATGAATGAATTAATCCATTCATGAGGGCAGAGCACTTGTGATCCAAGCACCTCTTAAAGGCCCTACCTCTCAATACTGTCACATTGGGGTTAACATATTAAATGCCATGTGAGTTGTATTTAACTCATGCTAGTTTTGAGCCCAGGGCCTCATGAAGCATATGTAACTCACATGTCTCTTCACCTTGGGAGCTGCATGAACTATTTTTCAAGTTGCATATAATTCACATACAGAAAACAATAAAAATATCAAATTTTTCATTAAATTAGAAAGGATCATTTTGTTTTTGAAGTTTTTATTCTATTTTTGTAATAAAACACTGTGGCCCCTAGGAAAAAAATTTTTTTTCTAGTGTGTTTGTCAATGTGTTAAATTTCAACATGAGTTTTGGAGAGGAAAATATTCAAACCATACTAATCTGCATAATGAAAACTGTAAAACATTTATGAAAGAAATTGAAGAAACATAAATAAATGGAAAGATATCCTGCATTTATGGATTGGAAGAATTAATGTTGTTAAAAATGTCCATTCTACCCAAAGAGATCTACAGATTCAGTGCAATCTCTATCAAAACTACAATGTCATTTTTCACAGAAATAGAAAAAACAATCCTAAATTTCATATATAGCCACAAAGACCCTGAATAGTCAAAGCAATTTTGAGTGAAAAGAACAAAGGTGGAGGTATCACACTACCCGATTTCAACATATATTACAAAACTATAGTAATTAAAACAGCATGGTACTGAGATTTATTTCTTTGAAATGAATCTATTTTTCTGCTTTGGTGCTTGTTGGGTTTCTTTTTTCTTGAAATTAAAAACTTAGCCAAAGCTTTGCTAAGTTTTGAAGTGAGGATCCTTCAAATGCAGTAAACCCTTTCAATATTCAGACTTTTTTGTTTTTGTTTTTGTTTTTAGTTCAGCCTGATGGGCAGTTAGATAGCATATCCAGATGTGGAGGGTTTTTTTTTAATTAAAAAATTTTTTTTTGGATACGTAATAGTTATACATATTTGCGGGGTATATGTGATATCTTGAAATAAGAGTACAATGTTTAATGATCAAATAAGGGTAATTGGATATCCATCACCTTAAACATTTATCATTTCTTTGTGTTAGGAACATTCCAATTCCATGCTTCTAGTTATTTGGAAATATACAATAAATTACTGTTAACTATAGTCACCCTATTGTGCTACTGAACACCAGGTTTTATTCCTTCTATCTAACTGCATTTTTGTACCCATTAACCAACCCCTCCTTATCTCCCCTCCCCACTACAGTTCCTAGCCTCTGGTAACTATCACTGTACTTTCTATCTCTATGAAATCAATTTATTTTAGCTCGGAAATATGAATGAGAACATGTGATTTGTCTTTCTGTGCCTGGCTTATTTCACTTTACATAATGTCCTCCAGTTCCATCCATGTTGTTGCAAATGACAAGATTTCATTTTTATGGCTGAATAATATTCCATTGTGTATATTTGCCACATTTTCTTTATCCATTCATCTGTAGATGGACACTTAGGTTGATTCCACAATGGCTGTACTAATTTACATTTCCAGATGCAGTGAGTTTCAAATGGTACTTTTTAGAATCAGAGCATTAACTGGAGTCTGTGGCCAGAGATCAGGAAGCTGAATAGTCTGTGATAACAGAATGTCTTTAATATCCTGTATAATTATAGCACTTGTGAACATTTCTGATCATTTAAGGTCCAAGGACTTTGGTAAGTGTTTCATATGCATTGACTCATTTAATGCTCACAAAACCCTTGTGAACTAGGCACTATTATTTTTATTATTTCACAAACAGAGAGACTGAATTTCAGGGAATTTGAGTAATTTACTCAAGGTCTCACACCTGGGAGGTGATCATTGGGTTGCTGATCTTTTTTTCAGGGTAGTATTTCTACCACTCAAAGGTGACCTCAATCTATACAGTTCCCATTTCCAGGTAAGGTAGTTGAATTTGGCTGGGTCCAGCTTGAAGACAAATCTGCAAGGATGGAGGTAAACTGTGCTGTAAATCTTTCTGTGTTAGAATGGCTCTCAGTGTGGTGTTGGAAGGCAGTATAGTGGTTAATAGCACAGGCTTTTAGTCAGACTGATCAGAATTAGAAATCTGGTGTTGCTCCCTACTAGTTCTTCAATCTTGGGAAAGTTACTTAATCTCTTTGTCCCTAAGTTTTCTTATCTGTAAAATCAGGGTTCTTACATAGGATTGTTTTGAGGATTAAAGAAGTGCCTGATATATAGTAAGCATTAAAAAATTATTGTTATTAATGCTATATGGCTGGCTTGGGACAGAATAAGCCAGTGTTGGAGTAGAACTGAAAAGTCTTTAACATTTGGAATGTTGCTGCAGCAGCAGGGAAAAATATACATCTCTTTTCTTTCCTGAGAAGGTTGACTATTGGAATAGTCTAGAAGGAAAAAGTGGACATAATTTACTAGGATCCTTCTAGTTCAGGACTACTCTTACCTTGTGTAACGTCATGGGCATCCCTTAGAAAGACAAAATATGACTTAAGAATTTCACCTCTGGGTTCAAAAACACACATTTCTCAAGGTTGGCCCAAAGGACTACTTGGGTCAGGGACTTATTTAAAGAAAGAATTTGGTATGAAGAAACAATCCAAGTAAAGATTGAAGGCATAGAGTTCATTCTCATTTATGAACACAGATACAAAACCCCAAATGAAATATTAACAAATTAAATGCAGCAATGTATTAAAATAATGAAGCATTATTACTAAGTAGGTTTTACCCTGGGAAGGCAAGAATCATTCAACATTGAAATCTCTATAAATGTAATTCACTACATTAACATATTAAAAGATAAGAAACATATGATCATTTCAATAGGTGCTGAAAAAGCTTTAGATAAAACTCAATGCTCATTATAGATGAAAAAAAATTCTTAGACTAGGAAAAGAAGATTTTTCTAACTTTCTAAAAAAATTTCTATTAAAACATACAGCACATATGATATTTAATGATCAAATATTAGACATATTCTCATTAAAATCAGGAAGAAAGCGAAGATGCTTACTTTTATCTCTACTATTCAACATTATTGTGAAGGACCTGGCCAGTGCAATTTGAAGAGAAATTAAGAGGAGGAGGAGAAGAAGGAGGGGAAAAGAAAGAAAAAATTTAGGAAGTACAAAAATTAGCAAGAATGAAACAAACTGTCATTAATTGCAGGTAATAAGATCTTGTATCTAGAAAATCCATGAGAATCAACAGGAAAACTATTAGAACTAATGATAGAGTTTAACACAGTGGTTATATATAAAATTAATATAAGAAAGTCAATAGCTTTCCAGTAAAAACCAATTAGAAAATGTCATGGATAAAAGGCCTGATTCACTTTAGCAATAAGACTATAAAATAACTCAGAATAAACCTAACAAGATATATAATAATTCTACATGGTGCTAGCCATTAAAAGTTACTGAAGGACATAATAGCATATAAATAAATGGGGGAGAATGCCATATTCCTGGATTGGAGGCTCAGAATTTTAGAAATGTAAATACTCTCCAGATTAATCTATAAATTCAATGCAGTCCCAAACAAACTTCCAAAAGGATACTACAAGAAACTTGACTGAAGTTCTTTTGGAAAAGAAAATGGGCAGGAATTGCCAAGGACATTTTTAGAAAGAAGAAAAATGGGAAATGACTCTCCCTACTAGATATCAAAATACCGTATAAATTTATAATAATTAAAACAGTCTGAATATGGCTTAGGAATATAATAGGACACTAATTAAACAGAAAAGAATTTTAAAATAGACTCATTTTTAAAAATTGGAATATAGCATGTGATAAGTGTGACATTTTATATGAGTGGAACATGGTTGACTCTTAAGTAAAAGATGTTGGACAAACAGTAATAATTTTAATACAGTTAGTTCTCTACCATAATCTAAGGTAAATTTCAGGTGGATTGCAGAAATGAACATAAAGATATCTACACAAGTCTTAGACTAAAATACAAGAGAATAAGGCCTTTATAAGCAAGATAGTAAAGTAAACCTAGAAACCATAGTGGAAAACAGTAACAAATTCAAGAACATAAGATAAAAACGTAAAAACAACAACAGCAAAAAAGAAACCTCTGAACAACAGCATCTCACTAAAAGCTGGATCTCAAACTGGTGGCCCACACGTGCAAGATACTTTGTCCTACATGGAGCTTTAAGTATTTTCTTTCTAATGTTAGAACTCTTAGGCAGACATTATTGCCTTATTCCTCATTGTCTTACACCTGGTGAGCATCACACAATTACATTACCTTCCTGGCCCTTGTAATTGTTTGAGTTTGTGACCCATAAAACAAAATGAAAAGACAAGAATCAGGCTGGAAAAAATATTTACAATATATGAAAAAGACAAACAATTAACATCCATAATATACCAAGTGCTTCTACAAATCAGTAAGAACGTGACAAAAAAACTCATTAGTTAAACGAGCAAAGCTATGAATAGACAATTCGTTGAAGAAATACTAATGACCAATAAGCATATGAAAAGATGCTGTTTCTCACTAGTAATCAAGAGAATGCAAAATGAAACAAAAATAAGATATATATATATACACACACACACACACACACACACACACACATATCCCATTAGGTTGGCAAAAAATTAAAAAGATTGATAATATGTAGTGTTGGTTAGGGTGTAGGAAACTGATAATTCCACAAATTATTGGTGGGAATGTAAATCCATATGGCATTCTGTTTGGTAATTTGGCACTATTTTATCAAATCTTAAAATGCAAATATACTTCAATGCAGCAAATTCACTTATAAAAATACTTTCACATCTGCACAAGGAGACTTGTACAAAGATGTTTATAACTTTAGAAGATTTTAAACAACCCACTGGTCCATCTGCAGCTTCTGCAGGAAGGATTATGTAAATTATCATATCTTTTTCTATGTAATACTACTCTGCAGCTGTAAACAAAATGAGATAGACCTATCTCTACTGTCATAGAGAGACCTCCAAGGCATTTTTTTAGATGAAAAAAGCAAATAACATAAAAATGTATAAAGCACATTCCCATTTTTATAAAAATAAAATACCTTGAGCTCTGTGTATGTGTTTGCACATGCATAGGAAAAATTTTGGATGATATATACAAAACTGTTAGCACTGGGGCTACCTCTGGGGAGTGGTAGAGAATGGAGAATGGTGGTGAAGAAAACCTTCATTTTCACTTTATATACTTCTATATAGTGGACATTTTATAATGAGAATGTATTCATGTGTTATTGAGTAATTAAAAACATTTTTTAAAAGAGTAAAGGTAAGGGAGTGGATTTAAAAGTTTTTCATATGGGAGTTGAGAAAATGTAGATGAGAGAGACAGGAAGTGACAGTAAGGCAAGGTGAGATCATTCTAAATACCCTGGCACCATATGTTTTTTAAAAAGCCAGTGATGCTTCAATTCAGAAGTTTGTGCAGGATCTTATATCAGTCAGAATTCAATCAGGAGGGCAGTTTTATGGTATAAGAAATTTGTTACAAGAATGAGACCTCTTACAATTGCAAGAGGAGCATATTGCAGGAGGGAAATAAAAACCCAAAAAAGGAGTTCAAAGATCCAGAAAGGTCACTAATCAGCTCCGGTGCATGTGAAAGAGTTTGAACGTACAGGGAAATCTGAAAGCTAGGCATGTCGGGCTGCTAGAATTGGGCCGTAAAGGGGGGATGGAAGTCGGCTTTGCATGGCTATACTGCTCTGTGAGGTTGCAGTGAAACTTCTAGTGGGCGTGGGATTGCTGTTGGTCAGCAGGACTAATGGCAAGGAAGAAAAGCAGGAGATGGAGCAGGAAAAAGTGAAGACAAACTGGAGCCTACCTACACCTCCGTGTCTCTCACTACTTACAACCAAAGATGACATTTTTAGTGTAAAGGCTACTGCTTTATAAATCTTGCACAACCTCACTTTTGGCCAACTCTAAGCAAGTAGGATTGTGGGAAGTGTAGTTCTTCGTGTACTCAAGTCGAGAAGAGAACAAACTAGCACAGACCCTATTCAATAATCACGAAAAGGTTATTGTTAGGCTGAACCCAGAGGCTAGTGGGAAGTTCCATGGGAACTTTGCCTTTAAGACCCCCTCTTCTTTTGAGGGCCCTCCCAAACCAGCCCATAAAAACTCCAGAAGACAGCCCCATTCGGGGCTGACGCCATCTGTTTGGACTTAGCCCATCTGTACACAGATGCCCTAATAAATCTCTTTCCATCTACCACGGCCTTGGGCCTTGTGCATTCCTCCCTCAGCGTTTCTAAAAGTAATAGGGGCACTGCATAAGCTGAAAGATAGAACCATGTATTCATACTTAGGTTAGATTGAAAAAAAGTCTCCATTTTTTAGCCTTCTTTGAACTGGGCCAGGTTGTAAGCTCTTTTGATTTGGCTTTGTGAATGTGCTGCAGAGTTGTTTCCAAAGGTCAGGGATTAGCAAGAAGTGATCCATAATGGTAATTCATTCATGTCATTCAGTCAGTGAATATTCGTTGGAGTCCCAACTATGTGACTGGCACTGGCTAGTGCTGGGGATATAGAATGAGCAAAACTAGACATGGTCTCTGCCCTTTATAGTTCCCATTCTTGTGGTTGAATCACAAAGAGGAGGGGGTGTTCATTTATAAGCAAATGTAAAGATTGTAATTTTGGTAAGTGCACTGAATAAGCATATTACAATAGGGTGTGGGGGAGATTTGAGAAGTCAGGGAAGATTTGTTTGAGGTATGATTGAAGAAAAAGTAGGAGTTAACTAGGTGATAGGCAATGCTAGTGGTTGTAGGGGGAAGAAAAATGCAGAGTATTGTTTTCCATGCAATAGTAAAGGCATGAATTTTCACTGAACAGAGTCTGAGAAGAGGGAAAAACTGGGAGTGAGGATTGGTAACTGCAGCTTGATGGGAGTTTGTACTGAATGGATCACTAGGCTACCCAGCAGAGAGTACTCATTAGCTTGGCAGCTAGTTTTGGTTGGGTTGGCAAATTGGGCTTTTTGGACCAGGAATTGGCTGAAGGTGAGAGCCTCATACTTACAGTTCCATGAGAACTCAGAATGTCTCCCTCTCCTGTGATGGGAGATTGAGATGTAGGTCAAAGCTCAACCATTTCTACCTTTTTAAGCAAACCAAGAAGTTCTGGAGTGGCAAGTGTGATATATAGCCACCTGCCTGGTAGAGCACATATAAAGTGTATGCTAGCAAAGTTTCTTTTCCAATATTAACTTAAGGAGGTCTCAGAGGGCAGGTGGGGCAAGACCCCCAGCTACATCTCTAATTTTACACACACATCTGCAGGTTCTTGACCCTGGGTGGGTGACAGGGTGTCATTGAAACCATGGGCTCTAGGCAAGATGCTATTGTTAGGTCAGAGCCGAAAGGAATACACTCCAGCCTGAGATATAGCAAAATGCCATTTATTTGGGCACCTGGTGCAGGTGGGTGGAGGCCAAAAAGAGCATCCACCCTGACAAAGGGGAGAGTGGCGAATTTTACAGAAGGTTTGAATGAAAGTTTGGGGAGGGGGAGTTCTCTCTGGAACAGCCGCTTATCTTTACAACTTCTGGACTCTCCAGACCCCTGTGACTATTGTTTCACCCTCCATGTGGTCCTTATCTGAGTTCTTTATCCACCCCATTCCCTTCCTTACATTTTCAAGTTCCCACCCCAAGCAGGCCCAACATTCCACACTCTTTATCATATAAGAAAGGGAAGGGAAAAGAAGGGGAAAAGGTAAAAATTAGAAAAATTGGGAAGTCGTGTGTACATGGAAGGCATACATTGGTTTGGTTTGAAAAGGTGGGCCATCTCAAAGCAGGGGCTTACAGGTTATAGGTGGGCTTAAAGATTTTTTTGTTGACAATTGGCTGAAAGAGTTAGGGTTTCTCCAAAGACCAGGAATCAGTGGAAAGGAATGCTTGAGTTAAGATAAGGGTCTTCTTTCATGTGATGCTATACCAGAATCAGGTTGGGAAGTAAACCTCAACATAAAAACCTGTTCACTGAGATTTTATCATTTGTAGGTGTGACTCACTAGGCCCCCTTAGAAAGGAATTTGGGCAAAAGAAAAAGATCAGAGTTTAGTCCTCAGTTCCCCCTGTTGGCTAAAGATCATTCCACGGAATGCATGTGCAGGCCAACAACCAGCAGGAGGTCCCACAGCACTAGGAAGGCTCATTCCTAGAGTTGTCTATTTGGTCATCTGGTGTTGGTGACAATGGTTTTAATATTGGCAATGTCGTATCTTAGGGGAAGGACATGACTTGACATGATTTGATAGCCAATTGTTTAAGGGGCCAGAGAGAGTCAGGCCTAGGGTTCGGTCTGAAGAAAACATCCTGGACCAGATCTATTCTTTGAACTATCATGATCCTGGTCTTTGATTGGGTTTTTCTCCTTTTCCTGTATCTGGTATAGCATTTACAAGAAATATATAATGATAATACAGCAATAAATGTTTTAGGCCAGACAGGGTTGGAGATAGACAGGCACTCATCAACCCTTTTAAAACCTTGTAGGCAACATAAGAATAAAAACCAAAATGTCTAAGGCAAGGCTACAAAATTATTTCATCCATAAGTGTTGAGTTATTATATTCTTGGGTTTAGCTGTAGACTTGTAGCAAACATAAGCATTGTTAACCACTCAAACTAAGGAATTTAGAGACTTTTCTTGTGTCACAATATTTTAGTCTCTTTAGTAATTTGTCCTAATTTGGCTGATAATTAACCACTTGTCGTATATCCTTTTGCACAAACCCCATAAATGAGAACAATTATACTCAGAAAGTTCTGAGTCTATGGGAAGCAGGAAAATTTCTTTATGATTGGGATGGATATCTGTACCATGTGGCCTGAAAAGACAAAGTTTTTCGGTTAGTATTTGTCTAGGCCTTTGTGTGCCCCTCCTTGATCTGGAGGGTCTAAACTAGTTCCATCCCTCTGAATTGGCCCTTACAATCTCACACACCCCCTCTTCCATGATAAGTCCCTGGGCCTGGAGGGAGGATGCTTGCAGTAACAGGATATTGGCAGTGAGTAACAGGTCAGGCCAGGCAGGATTCAATAGTTTTAAATCCTGGAGATATCAGGTAAACTTGTTATTTCCATAAAACTCGTTATGAGTCTGGAAAACAAGGCAAGAGAACCAGTAACATTTTAAATAAAAAGTCATAAAAATTTAGTTTGGTCTCATGAGGGTCAGTTAGCGGTACTCATGGACATATCAGCTTTCTAATTAAAGTCCTGGAAGTTTGTTTTGTTTTAGTCCAAGGGTATATAATCTCCAAAGTTATCAGAAACGTGTATTCAAGAGAACTTAGTCCTTTCCATGACTTTCCTTGAAGAAGTAAACTTTGGACTTAGCCAGTTTTAAAAAAAAAAAATTCTGAGATGAATCAAAGTAAAATAAAAGTCTTAGACTAGCCATGGTTAAAGAGACAATTGACAAACAAAGTTGGTTATTTTTGTGGCATACAGCAATTTAACATAATAGCCATAATTATTAAACACATTTCATATTTGACAATGCTTCCCATACAGTTTTAACATAAGCCTAATATGTCTCTCTGAGACTTTTAGTGGCTCTAATATATAAAGAGTTAGTTTGAAGTGAAAAGGCTGGATTTAGAATTTGGGTTTTGGAAAGTTTGTCAAATATCAAAGGCTTGAAACATTTGTTCAAATAAAATCACAAGCAACTATAAAATAATGGTCATGTATTTAACCAAGAGAGATAGTCATCAAAAGATTCTAAAGGTGATAAGGGAAGATATGGGTGTAAACCTTAACCCTTAAAGTTTAGTTTTTTAGTTAGTCAAAACCTAATAAAGAAACAGTTTATAGAATCCAAATGAGTACATTATGTAATTTCATTAAGAGCAAATTAATGTCTCAAGAAAACTTTGTTTTAACTAAAATTTATATTTTTTAATTATAGAAACTGGATCATATACAAAATTCTTCCATAAATTCCCTTTATAAACTTTATCCCAACCTGCACGGACCATCTACAAAACATGCCTAAAAACTTTGTTTTGTCCTAACTTTCCCATTTTCTAAATAACCAGTCATTTTAGGACAAAAAATTCCAGACGAAAGCCTTTCTTTATAATATTAATCTCCTTTTTGTTTAACCTTTCTTACCAATCCTTTAACACCTCAAACAATGACACAAAGTTGTAACACATTTTTTTTACACGAGGATCAAGATTCAGCTGTTTTAAGAACAATCTAAATAGTCTCAAAACATTTTTCAACTTGGGTGTAAGCTTAAGTACATGTACTATTTCTAAAGAGTAAGACTGTTTTGAGATTTTCTTTGGGTTTAGCAATCATTCACTTTTTATCTTAAAATAAATTACTATACCAAAATTAACAGTTTAGGAATTTTTTTCTAGGCAAAACTTTGTTATAGCAACATAATGTACACATAACCGGCTAGCAAATTAAAAATGGACAAGATCAAGGGAAAACTAAAGCTTCCAATTTGAGCTCTTGTAACTACAACTTCTAGGACATTTTGTCTTTGGCTGAGTTTATAGTTTTATAACCTTTATGTCAAACCCTAACACCTTAAGAACATAAAAATGTCTGTTAAAACCCAGGCAAAACAAATGTATGCTGACAATGTGAAAACATTTTTATTGTTACTTTACCAATGATACCTTTTTTAAATAATAATCCAGCTTATTTACCAAAGATTACTAAATTCACGTGAGCCATTAGGGTTTGTTTAATTAATTTGTGAGTGCTCCCTTATTTATAAGCCAGTCCAGAACCATGTAGGCACAAACATGTAGTACATGGACATACACAAAACATACCTAAACATATACACTCATGCACACACACACAAAGTTCTAATAGATTTCACCCTAGCACTCTAGCCATGAGATGGTAACACAACTCACCAGTCTGTAAAAGACGACTGGATCCAAATTTCTTCTGTCAAAACTGGAGCTTGTTCACATGGCAAACTTTAGTTGCCCTGATGGGTAACCTAATTAGGCCCGTGGATCAAAGTTTTGGGTAAAGCAGTTTCCATGGCAGTTTGGTTTTAAAAACCTCTTTACCCCTTTTTTTTTCTTCAGTTCAAAATGAGTTTTCAAAGTTGACATTTTTAGTTAGAACTGGCTGCAGGATCTCCAGGTAGCCTTTCAATTGCAAATGCCATAAACAATGAGTTATCTCAACCTCAATAGAAAAAGTTAGCAGGTTTTAGAGTAGCCAGAAAAGAGGGAAATAGTTTGAGAGACATTTTAACTCTATAGTGGCAGGTCAACCACTTGAGCTCTGAATTTTCCTTGATGTAATTCGCCCTTTAGTAAAAACTTGTGCACAAGAATTGGCTACAACTAGCTGGAGCCCTAGAAAACCCGGCATGCCTTTGAACCTTTCCATTTACACAAATACTTGCAAGTAGAGGTGCCATAAACCAACTGGGGTGCCCGAAGGGGGTTGTTCTCCTTGTCTTTACTCATTTTTAAAGGATTTGTTTCCCATTTCTCTTTAAAAGAAGCAACCAAACTGTAGTCTAGGGTTTAGTATCATGGATCAGAGGGTGCTGATTGTGGGTGGGGGCTTCTCAATGTTTCACCACTGAGTTGGCCCCACCCTCTTATGTGTCTCAGTTTCTCTCTTTGGGGGTCTAGTACCTCCAAGATGGCTCAAAATGCCGAGTGATCAGCTCTTATATGTGTTTCCTGGATGAACCTTCTTTTAATTAGTTTGTTGGGGGGTTCCCTCTAGGGCCACTCACGCCTCAGGGAATCACCCCAGGCAACTCCCACTCAGGACCCTGGTCACCCAGGGGAGCCTCTCAGCTGGGAGGTGTAGCGCCAAGTCTGGGCTACTCCTTCGGGGGTCCTGAGTCTTCTCTGAGCCAAATTTGAGGACCATGACCCAGAGCCACACCCAAGAAGCCTTGAGCAAGTGGACTTGCTGTGGTTGGGTTACAGTTTGGTTTTATACATTTCAGGAAGACAGGGATTACAGGTAAAGTCATAAATCAATACATGGAAGGAAGGCATGACTTTAAGATTTTAAATTATATGAAACTGTGCCAGATTGCAATTTTGACAGAGGGAGGGCCGTGAGCGGAAAGTAAAAAAGGCTTGGACATAGGGAATTTTGGACCATTTGCCATTGTGATGACAGAAATTGTCCAGAACTCATAATATGTTATAGTTAAAAGTTCCATTTTCGGGCCACTGGGAGTTATTTTCTAATTTATATTGTGGCCAGACCATATTACAGTAAAAGAGAAGCCATTTTGGCTGGACTTCATCAGTGAGACTCAATGTTTTGAGATTTTGGAGGAGGCACCCCAAGGGGGTAGTTTTAGGATGAGTGGACTGAGAGTTTCCTGTGTTCCTGGAAAGAGTAGGGTCCACACGGGACCGGTTCTACTCAATTCTAGGCATCCCTAGAATGAGGGAAGGGCACGGGAATGATGAGCAAGTGATGAGCGATTAGTTGGCACAGGTGTCCCTGTGTCCAAGGGGGGCCCCCGGGGCTGAGAGTGTCCTCTGGCTTACCAGTAGGACTTTTGAGTCGAGATGAGTCGAGAAGCTAGAGTGAGAAAGATTGGGAAACGAGAATGAGAGAGATTGGGAACTGAGAACGAGTTTGTGAGCTCTCACTTACCAGGAACAGGATATCTCGGGGTGTGGATTTTGGAGGTCAGCAAGGAAGGTCCGAGTTCCAGTTCAATGTCTACCTCTTGCTTGGTTCAGGAGGGTCCGGGTGGACTATACCTTACCTTGGCCGAGCTAGAGCACTCTGCCTACATTCCAGGATCAGAGACAAGTTAGAGAGAGACCCCTGCATGACTCAGGACTTCTCCCAGCCACCTCGTCAGAGACAAGGGAGGTTAATGGCTCCAGGGGACTTGTGATCAACCCAAGAGACTGGTCTCTCTCAATTCAGTCAAAGATCCGTGGATACCTTACCTATGACCCAGGGACTTACAGGAAGGCAGGATTCGGGGAGTAAGCCCAGGACGAGCTGCCACTGCCTGCTGCTTCCTGAGTTGCAAGCCTCACCTGCTGGAGTCCCAGAGGTCAGGTCCACCTGGTGTGCCCTCCTGGGTTTCTTTGCCAAATGTTACATTGGAGCCAAGAGGAAGACACTCAAGCCTGAGATATAGCAAAACACCGTTTATTTGGGCCCCTGGGTGCAAATGGGTGGAGGCCGAAAAGAACATCCACCCCAACAAAGGGGAGAGTGGCGAGTTTTATAGAAGGTTTGGATGAAAGTTTGGGGAGGGGGAGTTCTCTCTGGAACAAGCCGCTTATCTTTACAACCTCTGGACTCTCCAGACCCCTGTGGCTATTGTTTCACCCTCCATGTGGTCCTTATCTGAGTTCTTTATCTACCCCATCCCGTTCCATACATTTTTTTGAGTGCCCATCCTGAACACGTCCAACAGCTATCAAACCCTCAGTCTCTGATGAGGAGTCTGCATGAAGGATGGGTTGGGATCCATGGAGCCAGGATAAGCATGGAGTTGCCAAAACCAAAAATATGAGCAAAGCCAAAACTTGTGCAGGAAAGTCAAGTTTCCAAAGCTAGGAGGGGTGTCTGAAGAATCACCAAAGGTCCAACGTCAGGTATGGGGGTCTGTGTACTGATTCAGGAACCTGGGACCTATGAGGTGATAGTAAGTATCAGAGAAATAGTGGCTGAGGATAGCAGCGGTGGTGGTGGTGGGCATGTGTGTGACATCTGTCTAGAATGACAAATGCTGACTGCTAACTGGTCTTTCTTCACTGGTGGGGAGGTCAGGTGTTTGTAGAGCATTGAGTTAGAAATCTCTTTGTAACTTAATGTGTGTTTGCAAATTTTTAATTGCTGGTGTGTTAGAAGATAAGGAGCACACTAGATTGTAAATCAACTATTTTACTGCACAAACTTTTAGTTCAGCTGATTTTGTTTTGATAGAAAGACCATCTCAAGGAAAGAAGTGGTGTGTTGATTTACATCATTCTGGCCAAGCTCTTTATCGCATAGTTGACCAGGACTTTGAATAGCTCCAGAAATAGCTCTGGGCTAGATGACATATTTGCAGTATTTGAAACTGTAGAGTAGATAAGATTTTCCAGAGAACCTATAAAGAGTGAGAAGAGGAGGAGCCAAGGACAGGACTCTGAAGGATATCAACATTTTTTTTAGTTCATTTGCTGTGCTAAGTACTTTACCTGCGTTATCTTACTCAGTTTTCACAATAGCCCTAGGAGGTAGGTATTATCATTCTCATTTTACACATGAGCAAACTGAGGCTTTGGTTACACAGCCAATAAGTGGCAGAGCTGAGAATCTAACCCAAGCTCTCTGACTCCAGAACCAATGCTCTTAATTGCTAAGATCTACCAGGAAGCTGGCTGGAAGGAGGGACCTCAGGGCATCTTACCAGTGGTTCCTTCTGAGAGAGAGGATGTTTAAGGGCAGAACTAGATGGGTGGCCCAAAATGGCTTAGTGGACCAAAGAAGTCCGAAAACAAGAAAAAGGAAGTTGAAATAGGTTAATGGGAAGCAGTGTCTGGGCACACACTAGAGACAGTTGCTGATACCTAAAGTAGGCTTAAGTGGGCTTTTTTTTGATGGGGTGGGTTTATTGCATGAATTCTCTTGACTTGATTTTATGGATGTGGTGCATGGTGCATTGCAGTGTGCCCTGGCTTAAATGGCCAGATATGCAATAGATGGTTCCTGGATGTTGGAAATATTTTGATCATGTCAAACCAGCTTGGTTGGAATGTTGTGAGACTATCCACCTGAGGCAGGGCCCTGAAGGGGAAGAACTGAGAATCTGGGCCTGGAAAGACCTGAATATTCTCCAGCCTCAGGGTATGTTGTAATCTTTGCTCTGTAAATGGACTGAGAAGGATTTGGCTCCTATCAAACAAGAACAAGGTGGGCAGTCCCCTCAGGAGCTTGGGCTTATGAAAAAGGACAAGCTGCAGTTTTCTGCTGTTTATCCCAGCAGGCAAAAAGCCCTCACAGAAGCCACATGCCTTCCCCTTCCTGTGAGTCTAGAACAGCAAGCAGCAAACCTGACTTTCTCTAAACAGGAGGAACTGGCTTGATATGCAGCTGGTGACTGTGGTTCAGATAAAGTGAGGAAGACTTATCTCTGCTTTGTTTTCTTCAAAACATATGACTACATGATGCTATATTTTAGATTAATTTATTGTCTTTTACCACCCCTCACCTGTCCTACCCCACTGGACACTCTTCACAGTGACAGAGACTTTATCTTGTTCACTGCTATGGCACTATGCCTGGAATAATGCCTGGCACATGGTAGGTCTTCAATAAATATCTGTTGCATGAATGAAAACAAAGATAAATGGATCGTGGAGGAGGGAGGAGAGAGGCCCATAGCCATAGAGATACTTATGAGAAACAAAGAATAGTTGTTAAAAACACTGACTCTGGAGCTAGACCGCCTGGCTTCAAATCCCATGTGATTTAGGGCAAGTTGGTTAACTTGTGCCTCAATTTCCTCATCTGGAAACGGGATATTTAATAATAGTATCTATTTCATCAGGTTACTGATGATAGGATTGAAGTAGCTAATAGGTATAAGGCACTTAGAATAGTGCCTGGCACATTTTTCTATTTTACTATACAAATGTTTGCTGTAATGATAGCTATTATTATTTTGGAAAGGTTAATGTAGGAAAATACAAAGTAGAAGGAAGGAGAGGGGTTAACATTCTCCAAGCAGCTATATTCCAGGTGCTTTGCTTCATGAGTTACTTGCACGACTTCACTGAATCCTCACTTCAATCTTGTCAGTTAGGTAGCATTATTATCCCACTGTACAAATGAGGATACTAAGGCACTTGTCCCAAGTCATGCAGATCTGCAACTGAACCCCGGTACTGAGCCCAAGGTCTTTCCACTTGAGAGTACTGACTCCAAGCTCTGGATCATTACTCTGATGGAAGGGCCATGTCTGTTTTTATCTATAATTTTATTCCCAGCCCCTAGCAAATAGTGGGCACTCAATAATAGCTAATGGATTTGAATAAATGATGAATGGATAAACGCTTTTAAGAGCAGCGGAAAGGGAAATTCCACCTAAAGATTAAGGAAAAATCTAGGAATAACATGGAGGCTGCCAGTCGGAAGTAGGATGTAGTCTGGACTAGAGTAGAGAATTTGAACCTGCAGGAGCTGAACCGAGGATGGCCTTGGGCTGTTACTGTGAGGGAAAAATAGAAATTCACTAAAAACCTTTTACCCTGAAACAGACAAGCTATAGCCCTATGTATGTTAATTGCTTCATCTGCTTCTGTAAGACTGCTTATCGCCACACCCACAGGAATGTTTGTGAAACTGATGTTATAAAGAAAGAAATTGAAATTGACTAACGCCTACAGCTCATGCTCCAGTAAACAGCTCCCCCTTGCAGCAGCTACCTTGTAAATTACAGTAACTTCCATATGTGTACACTTCCTGGTATAAGCCGCTCTGTACCCCCTCTTGCTCTTGAAGTATAAAAGACAAGTCCCCCTGACCGGGGGTGCTCAGAATTTGGCGGAGGATCCCCTCTGAGCCCACTGGCGTTAATAAACCTGATGTCTCTGCATCCTCGTGTACCTCTCGGTGTTTCTTTCGGCAACGTGACTCTGGTTTTTGCCATTACATTACAGTGCCAACTGCAAGCCACCTCGGGTTCCTGGCCTGTGGCTGGAGGTTACAATTATGTTTCTCAATTAAAAGGTAAAATATAAGTATATGAAATACATTCTAATTTTTAAAAAACACACAGTAATCATAAAGCAAAAATTTTCTTTGACCTACCTTTCACCATCAGTTTGATGTGTATCCCCCTAGAAATTTTTTTATGAATTTAACTGTATATACAAATAGAAATATCTTGTATGGTTTTGTGGGGTTTTTTTACATAAATAATATCCTCCTGTCTGCATTGTTTTACAGCTTGCTTTTTTCACTCAACAATATGTGTTACAGTTCTTTCTGTGTTAATATACAAAGATCTATCTCCTTTTAAATGGTTGCACAGTATTCTATATTCTATTACTTGGACCAGCCAGTTGATGTAAATGTTTTCATTCTCCTTTCTTCCTCCCACCTTTTGTCCCACTATCCCTCTGTCTGTCTGTCTGTCTCTTTCTCTCCCCCCAACCCCTTCTTTCTTTCCACATTACAAACAGTGCTATAGTGAGAATCCTTGAAATGCCTCTTTCTGGTCATGTGCAAGAATTTCTCTGGCTAGAAACTTGGAAGTGGAATTGCTTGGCTGAAGAATATGCTCATGTAAAATTTCATAGATAACTGCCAAGTTATGTAATTAGAGTTTATAAAAGTAGAGACAAGACATTAGTGCTCTCTGAACTCATTGGTCTTTCTGCTCTTGAATTGTTTTTGCCTATTTCAGTATTGTTTTTCCTTAGCTTCTCTGTGAGGTCGCTTTTCACAAATTTTAGCCTATTTCAGGAAAGGTAAGGAGAAAAGTTGCTCTGGTTAAACTAATTTCTATGAGTTTAGAAGGACACTGAGAATGCTCCTAGCGGCCATATAGCAGTAATGCAGCCCTGGCTGTCTGGGCTCAGCTGGGGCAAGGGATCCAGAGGTAAGAGTGGGATTTGTTTGGGCAGAGGCAGGATGGCTGCAGTATTTGTCCTTCCTGGCTTAGAACATGCCTACCCACACTTTTCTTTTCATTGGGGTCTTGGAGAACCCTTCATTTTGGGTAATCCTTTGTCCTTCCCCCACCCCAAATCAAGAAAAAAAGAAGCCATACATTTTACAGAGAAATGAAACATTCTGAAGAACTAGTGCCATCTACAGTCCTAAAAACTGCCCACGAGTTTTCTTGAGAATTCCTCCACAGGCCTCTATTTACTCTTTCACTTGCTTCAAATTACACTTGCATTTCCTAAAACCTTGGAAGTCAAAATAATAGTAATAATAAATGAGTAATACATGACTTATAATTCAGTGGTGCTTTCCAGTTAGTATTTTAAACTACTTCTGCAGTGATTTTGATTTTTAGTATTTTTCTTTGCATATGTTTGGCTATAGTAGCATACTCACAATTTGCATATCCTCTAGAGTTTGCAAAGCACTTTCACATTGAACATTTCATTTACTACTTGTAGCAATCACTACTGTCCTTGATTTTATAGAAAATGAGGCTCAGGGAAGTTAAGTTACTTGCCTAAGTCACACAGCCTGTAAGTAACAGAGTCATGCTCAAACTCTACTTGGATCTATTTTCCTTGGCCATTTTATTACAATATACTCTCCTCTGGGTTTATGAATTAATTAGACTTTTTTGGCCTGTGAATATAAACATGATTTTGATTATCTCCTTTTGATTGTTTGAAGATGAGGAAACTAAGGCTTGAATTTTGAGTTCCCCAAGCCTTATAAACAAATTTCTGGCAAACAAGATAAACAAACTGAAGATGAAGTGTGTCTGATAGCTTTGTCCTTGGATTTTGAAGGGTAGACTCAGCAGGTGTAACTGAGAAGACTGAGCTACTGTCCAGTAGTACATTCCTTTCCTCTCTCTGACTCCCATCAGTATACAAACTGTGCTGTTGGTTGACACTGCAGTTGTTGAGTCTGGCTTTGTGGGTGATTGCTACCTGGCCCCCTTTCTCAGGTGGAAGCTTCTCCTCTTGGTTGGTGGTAAATTTGGTGGGGCTGGTGCCTGTATATTTTTCTTGCCATTCAGAATAATGTCAAACTGAAGTTAAACTCCAGAGTGACCCGAAAGCCTTTTTCTCCAGCTTTATAATGTGTTTAAGTAATATTTATTGAGTGCTTGCTAAGTGCTATGTACTGTAATAAGTCCTTTTTGCATTTTAACTCATGTAATCTTCACAATAGCCCAATGACTAGGGATTATTATTATCAAATCCATTTTTACAGATGAAGAAACTGATGCTCAAAAATATTTAGTAACTTGCTGACATTCACAGAGCTACTTTATATCAGAGTTGGGATATGATTCCAAGTCTGTCTGATTTCAAAGCTTGTGCTCCTACCCATTAGAAGTCTCTCAAAAAGCTGCTCTCCATCCTTCACCCCCTTAAAAGAATACCCGAGATGTACCACAAACACAGAAATGGAATAATAACAATGACGTTTTGGCTTGAATGCTATCTCTTTGGCGATGGACAAATGGCTTCCAAGCACGGATAGGAATATGAACTTATGAACTTTGGAGTCTCCCAAACGTGGGTTTAAATCTCAGCTCCGCCTCTTCTCTATCCCTTGGTTTCCTTATCTGTAAAATGAAAATAATAATAGCTACCCTGATAGGGTGATTGTGAAATATAAATAAGTTAATACATGTAAAGCATTTAGAACTGTCCCTGGCCCATAGATAGAGCTATGTGACAAGGCTCTGTTATGAAGATATAAGAGAAATTTAAATATTTTCTCCTTTCCTTGACTTAGTGGGTGAAGAGGAGGCTTATCTAGGTCAAAGAGAGCACTATTAGGTTATTAAGTATGAAATGTCCGATTTCCTTAAGTACTAAGTTTGACAGTTGATATCGCTGACATTTCACTTTGACACTTCTTGTTTTATTTTATTCTTATTCTTTCAAACACAGTTTGGCTTGTGATTATCTTTCAAATTCTTTTTAGAGCAATGTTTGTGAAACCATGGATAAGTCAAAAATTTGTGTTATTTTCGAATATGAGTTCCATCGTGGAACCAATGCAGTGCAGACAGCTTGAAATATCAACGAAATGTTTGGGAAGGATGTGGGTAATGAATGCACAGTATGTCAGTGGTTTGAGAAGTTCCATTCTGGTGATTTTAATCTTGAAAATAAGCCATGTAGGCAACCTGAGACCAAGGTGGATAATGATGAGCTGAAAGCTGTAGTGGAAGTGAATCCATCTCAATCTAAGCGTGAATTAGCAGCAAGGTTTGGCGCTACTATTCCGACAATATTGGACCATTGGAAACAAATGGGCAAGGTAAAGAAGCTGGGTAGATGGATTCCGCATGAATTAAATGAGCATCAGAAGAGAAATCGTCTCGAAGCTTGCCTTTCTTTTCTGTCACGACATAAAGGCCAACCATTTCTACACCGTATCATTACGTGTGATGAAAAATGGATGATTTCTGACAATTGCAAGGCTTTGGCACAATGGTTGGATAAAGATGAAGTGCTGAAACACAGTCCAAAACCGAATATTCATCAAAAAAAGCTAATGGTGTCTGTTTGGTGGTGCAGTGCTGGTATTATCTGCTACAGCTTCATGATACCTGGTCAATCAATGACAGTGTGTGTCTACTGCAACCAATTGGATGAAATGACGAGGATGCTTGTGTGTAAGCAGCTGAAACTGGTCGATAGAGACAGGACGATCCTTTTGCAAGACAACGCTCGACCACGTGTCGCACAAACAACGGGGCTCAAACTACAGAGGCTGGACTTGGAAACTCTCTGTCATCCACTGTATTCACCAGACCTTGCACCAACTGACTACCACTTCTTCCAGGCTTTGGACCACTTCTTGCAAGGAAATATATTCAATTCTCAACAAGCTGTGGAAAATACCTTTCGCTGCTGGCATAAACAAGCTACCATTAAGATGGCAAAACTGTGTCTATAGTTTAGGCTCATACTTTGAGTGATTGTACTGCCTCTTGTTTGAGATAGAATAAACTAAACTTTTGAATCGAAATTGGACATTTCATATTTAATGACCTAAACTAGAATGGCAATACCATTGCTTACTAGAAAAGAATTGTCATTCACTTGTGCCAGTTGGAACAACACGGGCAGTGTATTTGCAGCTATCCCTTGTCACTGCTGGTCTTGGGCAGATTTATGAACTGGTCAGTTTTGCTTTGTGGTGGTGTCCCCTTCATCTACCCTCCTCAAGATACTCTGTACAATCGTTTTCTTTTCCTCCCCCTGTGCTTCATCCATACCTGTATCTGTGGAAGGAGCCAAATACCTCTCACTCTCACTAAGGTGTATCTGACCGATAAAACTTCCTCCACACAGTTGCTTGCATTTGAACTGAGCACTAGGTATTTAGTCTAAACTCATGGAGGGTTTTCAGGCATTAATCAGTGGGCATGTCTTGGTCAGCTCAGGCTGCCATAACAAAATACCATAGACTGGGTGGCTTACATAAAGGAAATTTGTTTTCTCACAGTTCAGCTCAAGGTGATGGCTGATTTTGTTTTTGGTGAGGGCTTTCTTCCTGGCTTGGAGATGGTTACTGTCTTGCTGTGTCCTCACATGGTGGACAGACATAGCCCTGGTGTCTCTTCTTCTTCTTATAAGGGCACTAATCCCATCACAAGGGCTCCACCCTCATGAATTCATCTAAACCTAATTATCTCCCCAAAGCCCCATCTCTAAATAACATCACATTGGGGGATTAGGGTTTCAATGTATGAATTTGGTTGGGGAGTGGGGAGACACAATTCAGTCCATAGCAGGTCACAAAAGGATTATTTGAACCTCAGGGCTTTTAGGTGCCCCTGAAACCATAACAAATTGTATGTAAGCCAAGTCCCTTTGTACCCTAGGCCTGTAGATGGTTCAAAGTGGGCACGTTCTATAACACTCCCAAAGGCCCTTCCTTGTTGGGTAGCAAGAAGGAGAGATTCTCCCCCTTACTCATAAACGTGGTTCAGGAGTCAGGTTTTGGAAACATAGCCTAAACCACATTATCAGGCTGTTAAGAGAATGAGATTCCATTTGGCTTGGTAATTGTTTTCTTTTATTAACTTTTTAGTAAAAAATTTTCCCTTCATTGTAATTAGACTTAGTGATTAGAATCTCTACAGGTTGCTCTTTAAGTACCAGCAAGTGTTAAAGTGCCTGGGACTATGAAGAAAGCTTCAGTTTGAGTTGTTGGTGAAAAGAGAAGGTTTGGGCAGGCCCTCAGCCTCTAAGGCTGATGATTTAGAACAGGCATTAGGTGCCCAGAGAGACTTGGGAGAAAAGGTGTTATGGGGCCATTAATGAATCCATAGCGGAGACTGAATTATTTCTCTAATAACGTGGTCCATTTATTTTTAAGATCATTTGTGGGTTTCTTATATCCTCTAGTTTGTGGTGAAAAGAAAGGAAAAGGAATATTTCTGGCCTTTTTTTCTCTTTGGATTTTGGAAAACTTTGCCCTGATGAAGACATAAAGACTCCAGAAAAATATAATAATACTGTGAGTGTGGAGATGTCCTTTAAAAGTTAAGTATATACGATAGACAAATACTTGATATTATGATATTATTAATATATAAAGAGCTCTTACAGATTAATAAGAAAATATAAATATCACAACAGACAAAAAGACAAAGGAGGTAAAAAAAATTACACACAAAAAGACAAAGAAATAAAAGCAAAATGGCCAATAGACATAATTTAAAATAACAATGAAGTCATATGCTTCATTAATGCCTAATACATTGACAGGGATTAAAAAGTAAAAAACAAAGGATCATAGCCAGTGTTGGCCAGATTAAGACAGAAACAGGCACTCTACTATAGTTCTAGTGGAGGTTTAAATTGGTCTAAACTTTCTGAAGGGCAATTTGAGAATACATACCAAAAGCTTTGATATGAGTGTATCATTTGACCCAGGATTTCCACCGTTAGGTGTTTATCCTAAGGAAATAATTAAGGATGTGCAAAAAGATTTAACTATAAAAACAACTGAAGCAGCAAAAATTGGAAGCAACTACATACCCCCAAATGGTTAAATAAACTGGAAACTGGTTAAATAAATTATGATATAGGCATAGAATAGAAAATTATGCAGCCACGAAAAATCATGTTTTGAAATGAGAAAATGCTCATGATATCATAATATTAAAATAAGTAAGTAAGATATGAAGCTGTGTGTACAGGGTATGATCCCAACTCCATAAACAAAAGTATATTAAAAGGCCAGAAGAAAATACCCTTAAATGCTAACATTGATTATCTCTGGGTGGTAGGATGACAGATAATCCTTACTTTCTTCTTTTTAGGCTTTTATGTCTTTTCCAAATTTCATACAGTGAGTATGTTCTACTTTTATAATTAGAAAAAAACAACAGCAACACAGAAACTATTAAAAAAAGACATTTAAGCTTGTTTCTGAAAGCTAATCTTTGATTTAATTTTTCTCTCTTCAAATTTAAACACAGCCATTTCCTTTAGTAGATGAGGAAAATCATTTTAGCTGTCTTGCGGGAGAAATAAGATAAAGACAAAGTTTTTCTGGGGTGTGTGGGGGATATCCCAAGATAAAAGTACTTCAGTAGAGTGTATATATTCCAGACTAACCCTTCTTTGAAAGACTTCATGTTACCTTTTTTTAAAACCTGCTATATGAAGATATAATTCCCATACCATAAAATTCAGTCATTTAAAGTGTACAAGTCAATGTTTTGTTAGTATATTAACATGGTTGTGCAGCCATCACCCCCATCTAATTCTAGAACATTTTCATCATCCTAAAAAGAAAATCTGTACCCGTTAGCAGTCACTTCCCATTCCCCACCTCCCACCCCTCTCCCCAGCTCCTGGGTATGGATTTGCCTATTGTGGACATTGCGTATTAGTGGAAGCACACAACATGTGAGCTTTCACTTAGTATAATGTTTTCAAGGTTCATCCATGTTTTAGCATGAATCGGTACTTCATCCCTTTTTCTGGCTGAGGAATGTTTCATTGTATATATGAAGAAATTGTGTGTACGTATAACCTATATTTTGTTTATCCATTCATCTGTTGATGGACATTTCAGTTGTCTTTACTTTTTGGCTTTTATAAATAAGGCTGGCATGAACATTTGCATACAAATTTTTGCCTGAAAATGTGTTTTCATTTCTTTTGGACACATACCTAAGAGTGAAATTGCTGGATCATATGATAATTCTACAATTAACCTTTTGAGAAAATACCAAACTGTTTTCCACAGTGACTGTACCATTTTGCATTTCCCTGTGTTACCTTTCATCCAATAATTCCTATGTGTACCCTAATAAATATTTACAAGGGTGATCATTTGTAACAGAAAAAAACTAGAAACAACCAAATATCCATAAATAGGGGACCAGTTGAATCAATTATGGTAATTTAGATTATGGAATACTATGCAGCTTTTAAAAAGAATGAGCTACTATATATGTTTTACTGGGAAAGATATCCAAAATATCTTAAGTTGAAACTGTAAGTTGTAAATCAGTGTGTGTGGTATTATTTATTTGTGTAAAATATAATTATCACACACATGCATGTATATGTATCAAAAGTTTCTGAAAGGATACCTAAGTAATTGTTAATAGCAGTTATTGCTGGAGAGTGGGACTGGGGTCTATTGGTGGTGGTCTGGAGTGTGGTGTGGGGAAGGAAGATGCTTTTCAATTTAAAGGCTTCTGTACATTAACTTTTTAAAAAGTAATGTATATTATTTTACAATAATAAAAGTCTTTAAGGAAGCCTACATTAGTAGAACTTAGCTTTTTCATTGGTATAGACACTTTGATTTTCATTATTCATGCAAGTACAGCAGGAGGGAAGTGAACGTTTAGTAGTCTCAGTAGCACCCGATTATAGTGCAGAGCCTCCTTTACAGCAACAGTCCAGGATTCTTTAATTTCTCATAGTATACTGGGCCAACTTTTAGGAATAAACCCCATTCGTTTTTCTATTGCATCCAAATGGGTAAATTTATGTTATCAAGAAACATGTTTCCGGGCAAAATTCATGGCTTGCAAACATTTCAGTAAAAGCAGAGCCCTTGAGATTAAAGTAGAAAAGACTGGGAAGACAACATTGGGATATTTGTTGGCAATCAATTTTCGATAAATTGCCTTTTCTAAAAAAAGTTCAGCAGAACGGTTTGATATTTGTGACAGAAATTTCTGAAGTCATTTCTAGGTTAGAAGGAAAGTTACTTGAACAATGTTAGACCATGTGACTATACACAGCAATTGATCATTTAAAATGAGTTGGTTGTTGACAGGAAATGAACAGATTTCTGCTTTCTAAAAGGGTTTGCATTAAAAACCCTAGGATATGAACCCTTGTGATGGGGAGAGGGTAGGCAATAGGGCTTGGTGTTGTTACCCTTTCTGTTAATAGGAAAAAGTGGGTGGCTTTAGTTCTCAAATTAAGAGAGCCACATGAGATCAACAGCTTGGTGCCCTAGGTATAGTCAGGGTGTAACTTGCTCAGTTAAATATCTTTACAATGGATTGCCTCCATTAATTCCTTTCAACTTAGTTTATACACTCTTTTCAATTCAATTATAGGAAACTCAATCAAGTACCTACTGGGTGCCAGGCACTATGTTAATCCCTGTGGTGGATACAATTATGAATAAGACTAGGTTTTCACCTGGAAGGAACTAATTTTGAGGCTATTTACAGCTAATTTCTTAAAGTTTTTCCTTTTTATTTTAATGCACATCTTATATGCACAATACCTGTTATGTTTTTGTTTAGCTTTTAAAGGCTTAAGAGGTACCTGGAACGCTAATTAAGTAGCCTAATTCATTCAAGGAAATTGTAGAAGTCACCTGGGGAATGATCCAATGTGAAGCTGAAGCATGTTCTGTTATGCTGTAGGAAAAAGAATCTCAGGCTGTGTTCATCTGCCTCTGGCTTCCCTTTCATAAGACCTGGAATCCCCCCTACACCCTAGAATAGCTATGTTTCACCAAAGTTTTCTTAAAGTAAAGTTTTATGACAGGAATCCTATGTTCTATTGACCTCTTGTGGCAAACAACCAAACAAATGAAAAACATGTATTTTGACTGGAAAAAATTGACACTTCTAATATAATAAGGATAAAGTAAACCTATGCCAATAATTACTATTCCTTCCCACACCGTGTTAATGCTTCTACTAGCTGGAACTGAAATTGATTTCATTTTACAAACAATAAGAACAACCCACTGGTAGAGATAATTTACAACCCAGAGGGTCTTTAGTGCTCCTCTACCCTCCTTTGCTTCCCACACTGTTCCTGCTGGAGGAGTATCAATCCCTAAAACTTTAACACATATGCTGTTTTTCACGAGCCTCGAACCTCCTCAGCATTTCTAAATATATATCCAAGATGATTCTATTATTATTTCTGGCACCTTTCACATCCCTTGAATTTACAGGCCTCTTTTCAGACATTTTCTGGTGACACCTGTACAGTTAATTACAGTCTTCTTGATTGAGAGAAACTAACAGCATCTTTTTTTTTTTTTTTTCTGCCAAGAATTGCTTTCTCCAGGCTTGGCCCTTCCCAGGTGTGTAAATTTGGTTAAGTTACCTGTCCTCTCTAAGCCTCAGTTTCCTCATTTGTACAGTAAAGATAAGGATCCCTGTCTTGTAGGATTGTTTTGAGGATAGTATGTAAAGGAATCTGTGATATAGTAAAGCAATCAGAGATAGAGTTTGGAGTACAAGATGTTTACTAGGGATCAACACCTGTGAAAGGAAGGGGAATGAAGCACTTTGTAGTAAGACCCCATATTGTAACCAAAAAGAGAGGGAGAGAAAGAGAGAGAAGAGAGAGAGAGAGAGAGAGAGAGAGATTTGGATCCTTAATATTTCCTTTTCCTTTTCCTTTTGCCTGAAATCCTCTTCCCTAGAGCCTCCCATGCCTGTGATAACGCCCATGAAGAAAATAAAACAGTAATGTCTCTCTTCCAACTTCTATTTCACTTATTTTTTAAAAGTCACTTTTCATTACTTTCCCTAGGAAAAGTCTCCTTAAATTCTAAGCTTCTTAACCTGCTACTCAAGGATCTCTATGATCTGTCTACAACTTTGTACATTTCCAACTCTGTACCCTGCCAACCTCCAGCAGACTGGGCACTCCACTGTTCTTGGGACAAGGCATATTCATTCCTGCATTTACCCTCTCTTAGTGCCATTCATCCTGCCCTCCTGGCTGCCCTTCACTTATTCAAATGCTCCCTATTCCTCAAGAAGGAACTTGAGTGCATGCCCATGTGATGTTTCACTGGTCTATCCTAGCTCAGAGTAATTGCTTCCTCTTTTGAATTCATATTATAAAGACTTGGAATACCTCTTGTTTTATTGCCATGCAGATAGTCATTATGCAGATATTTATTAAGCATCTTCTATGTCCCTGGCCCCGTTCAAACAATTGAGGATACAGTAGTGAACAAAGACAGGCAAGTTGCTGCTCTCAAGGAGAATATATTCCAATGGGTAGAGACAGACAGACAATAAACAAACAAAGGAAAAATTATAATTTCAGAAAGTGATATGAACCATGAAAAAATAAAGCAGTAAAATAAGGAGAGGCAAGGGAGGCACACTACAATTTTATTTTCTTCATGGTGATTATCACAGGCAAGGAAGGTTCTAGGGAAAGAGCATTTCAGGCAGAGGGAACAGAAAATGTTAAGGTTACAAGCCTCCTTTTTGGCTAGAGTATGGGGTCTTACTACTAAAGTGTTTATAAGGAAAAATATACAGAGAAGGCTGGCTACGCATCTGTATGGAATGGCTGAATCTTACACCCATTACTGCATATTTTACTTCTTTTATTTGCTTTATAAATTGCAATGCTATACAAACAGGTTTCCAAAACATTTCACTTGATTATCACATTACCCTTAATATTTGGTAAGTTAGGTATTATTGCCCCCATTTTATCAGAGGAGACTGAGTCATTAAGTGACTTGCCCACAATCACATATTTAACATGTTTATTGGATGTGTCTCATTTTCCCCAACAAAGTGAAAATACCTCAAGCCAGTGACCTTGAAGTGACGGTAATGGAAAGGACTCTGGAGGCAGCCAGGTCAGAGTTTCAGTCCTGACTGGGCCTCTTACTAGCTGTGGAATCTTGGGCAAGTTATTTCCCCCCTTAGGCCTCAGTTTCCTTCTTTGTAAAATAGGAATAGTAATACCACATGTTGTTGTGTGCAGAATGAAAAAGATAATGCATGGAAAGCCACTAGCGCAGTGTTTGTCACATTAATAGATGGTCCCACCTGTTATTATCGTTACAATGAATATGACAACAATTATAATAAACAATAGTAAAATGATGTTTCTTAAGATAATACTTCTCAGGGAGCTGTTCACTTCATTTATGTTACATGTAAGGCACCATTGGCTGTTGGATAATATTTTTTCCTGTGCCTAAAGTGACCTCCACACATTATTACACACCAGATCATTTGAGACACAGTGATTTTGTGAGCGTTTGATGGAAAAGAACCTGTAAAAGCACTTAGTGCAGAGCCTGTTATATAGATCCTCAATAAATGATTGCTGTTATTATGTAAGCCATTATTTCTATCTTCCTAGGTTGCCTAGCATTGTGCTGAGTGCACAGGTGCTCAATTAATATTGAATGGAGCTAATGAATAAATGAACTTAAAAACACAAAATGACTTTTTTCAGTTGCAGTTAAAACAGAGCCAAATGAATTAATGCTGGGCTTTGTCTCTGGTTGTTTCCTCGTATCCCCACTCCATCTTAACCAACCTGAGGGGAGGAAACCATGCCTTCCCTTTCCTTTGTATCCTGCCCCACCCCAATTCCCATTGGTCACTGTGCTTAGTTCAATTCTTTGTACAAAGTGAGCAATGCTAAATTAATTACCAGTTCACTTGTCTAGAGTCTCATTTCTAATAGATCAAATTCCATAACACCTCAATGACTCAAACCTGCATTAATATCATTTTCAAAGTGGAAACTGAGTCTGAGGGCTCTGGAAATTGAAATTGGGACTTCACCATTCTGGTTGAAATTCAATAACTGGCATATAGCAGGCACTCAATACATAGTTGTTGGGAAAAAAAGAATGAATATTGAATTAATGTATCCTTCACCCTTGCCACTGAATTCTTCTCCCTGTCACCATACTCCACAGCAGGGAAGTCTAAGACATTCCTTTCTTTGTTTTTCAAGTGCTTAGAGCCAAAGGCATTGTTGAGAGGCTCCCTTAGGCAATGGCATCCTAGTTGAATGCCATTAGGCAAGTCTCTCAACAGAAGCAATTTGGCCTTTGGGTCATCTGATGCCTCATTTTCTGATGACTATTCTGCCAAAGACAGCAAGAAACAGAATCTGCTCAGCCTTGGCTGAGTGGGCTTTTGTGCCTGTGGGCGCAGTCTGCTGGAGACCCAGCAGGGTGGGGCCACACTTCCACCTCCAGAGATAGTAGGCCCTGAAAGTGAGCTATGACTGAAATTGACATCTTTCTTGAACTGACAGTGGAACCTGGTTAACCCCATTAGGTTTGCAGCTTGAGAACTATAAATAGAATTTGGGTCTCTCTATCTAAAAAAAAAAAAAGCCATTTGTTTTCAGGATAACTCTGTGTTAGTGGCCTGGGTGAGAAGGAGACAATTCTGTTTTAAGCATGTTAGGCATGATTTAAAGGGTTTTTCTATTGCTTATAATAGGTTTTCAGTTTTGCTGATTGAATTTATTTGCTTCTGTGGCTGGTGTGCAAGCTCCTGGTTGGGAGTGGGTTTGTGTGACCTTTTTAACTTTGGAGCACTTTAATGCAAACGAAATTTAAGGGGGGGGAGGGGGAAGCAAGCAAAACCAACCTAACGACAATGAAATCATTTTCTAAATATGTTTACAATCAAATATCTCCCTCGATAATTCGATTTGTAGGAAATGGCAGAGTGCAGCATTTTATACAGAAGCTTTTCAATAATTCATCCTCATCTCATTGATGTGCAAGCCTTTGGCTAGGTTGGTGAGTGCACTAGGTGCTCTGGCACAGGGGAGGAATTCATTTGAGTTCTGAAATCAATGTACCCCCTGTCTGACCTGCCCGTCTAATGCTGCTCCAGCCTGTGACTAGAGGCTTTTCAACCTTTTATTAGGCTGCTGTTGTGCCCCCTTCCAGGGTGATGGGGGCATTTGGAAATTGTACTTTCTCCTCATTTAATTTTTTGGGGGAGTTATATTTGTATAATCCTTATCAAGCTGTCCAAATGATTAAACTCCTCTGTAGACTCTGCTGGAAAATTGGCACTCCCAAGTGTTAGTTTTTGGGGGCAGGAGGAAGTAGAAAAGAGTGGGAAGTGGCATTTGAGGGAGGATTCTCCTCTAGTTGAAAAGAAGCCTCTCGCTGGGTCACAAAGTCAAACGAACTTGAATAAGAGATGGCCAAGTGTGGTAGTTCAACCTCCTGTAATCCCAGTGCTTTGGGAGGCTGAAGTCAGAGGATCGCTTCAGGCCAGGAGTTTGAGACCAGCTTGGGCAACACAGACAGACCCCCATCTCTACAAAAAATTTAAACAAAAATTAACCAGGTGTGGTGGTGCTTGCCTGTAGTCCCAGTTACTCGAGAGGCTGAGGTGGGAGGATCACTTGAGCCCAGGAATTCCAGGCTGCAGTGAGCTGTGATGATGCCACTGCACTCCAGCCTGGGTGACAGACAATGACTCTGTCTCCAAAAAAAAAAAAAGAAACCAAGAGGCACTTGAAACCGCCCAAGCTTGAGCTGGCATTCAAAAGTCGTCTTTTCCCTGGGCATTTGCACTTCTGTTGGTGGCTCCTCACAGAGCTTGTGTAAGATGGACTCTCACTGGCTCTTGGGTGAGGGTGGGGGACATCCTTTTCAAGCTCTTTCCTGGAGCAGGAGGAGGCGGGATGGAGGAGGAGGTGGGTGGGGAGAAAATGGCATGACATACTTAGTCATCTCAATTAGAGTCCCAGAGTCATCAGGCAGTAGTGTGTTGAGGCTTTGACACTCAGAGAAGCCAGACAGTGATTACCTCCTTTGTAATAATAGACAGGAGACATGAAGTTTGCTATTGTGCTGCTGCTGCTGCTCTGAAACTTTGTGAAGCCATTGATCTGACTTCAATGAACCATAATACTATTGATTTGGTGTCAGATCACCGGTAGGCATTTGAGTGACAGTCTGAGTGGATGTGATGTTACATTTAAATTGTCCTTTTGTTTGCTTTCTAGTTGTCAAAACCTCTTGATAGGATGTGTGCTGCCAAGTGTCTATACAGTCCTTATTAGAGTTCAAGTGCCAAGATCATGTGCTGCATCATTAAACAAAATGGGTGGCTCTTGGCCAAATTCTATTGGTTAAAATGTATAATATTTGGTGAGCCTGATTTTCCATAACTAGCTCAGAAGGGCACAATGTTATGCCCTCTTAAGCTAGAGAGGGTAGAAGTAAATCATCCTTCACACCCCCCCCCATCTTATTGGTAGCTGGGACTCATGCCATCTCAGCCACTTTTCTGGCTGTGCCAAGACTGAGAAAAGGTTTTACTAGGCAAGAAAATCCAGCAGGTTGAAAAGTATATTGGGCTATCACAAGGGAAGTGGAGAAAGAATCAGCAGAATTAGTCTGACACATTCTCCCCAGGATATAGTTCCAAACCAGGCCTCATATTGGGTGAATATGTGAAGTAGCGCTCCAGTGAGGATGTGATGTGGGAAAAATTGAGATGTGTGAACTAGTAGAGAACATTCCTTGGTGGATTTCAATCAGCCATTATTTTTATTCAGTGATTATATATTGAGCACCCACTAGGCACCAGGCATGGAGCTTAATGCTAGTGATACAGTAGTAAATCAGAACATGGTGCCCACACTCAAAACATAGTTTAGGAGGGAGAGGACCAAATAAGCCTAATGAAGAATCCCAGATGTAATGATAGAAAAAGGGAGGCAGTGTAATGTTGTTTGTTCTTGAACAAATTATTTCTTTTCTTTGAGCCTTAGTTTTCCCCTCTGTAAAATGGTGATAATAATAGCACATACTTCAAAATGTTGTCAGAATGAAATAGGAATGTGTATATAGAGGTCCTAGCCCAGTGCCTGACACTGGTAGGTACTTAACTGTAGTAGGAAAGAATAGTGGAATGGTGGTGGTGGAGGAAAGCACAGTGACAAGTGTATGGAGGATCATGAACAAAGATGAGTGTTCATGGCCAATTAGGAGACTGTTGCAGTACTATAAGTGAGAAATGATGGTGACCAAGACTAGAATGGTGGCAATGGGGATGGAGAAAAATGGACAAATGCTCATGTTGTAGAGATAGATTGGCTAAAGGCAGGAGTGAGGGAGAGGGTAAACTCCATGTTTCTGACTATGATAATTGGATGGATATTGTTTCTTTTTATGATTAAGGGATAAGAGAAGAGGATTTGGGGTTAAATATGAAATGTCTATGGGTCATCCAAGTGTGTATGAGATGCCCAGTAAGTATGCAATTGGATAGATAAGTGCAGAGCTCAGTGGAGAGATCAGCCCCAGAGATCCAGATTTGGAAGTCATGAGCACAATGATTAAAATTTTAGCTATGCGATGTCTCATTGTCTTAGTCCATTTGGGCTGCTACAACAAAATATCTTAAACTGGGTAACTTATAAACAGTATAAATTTATTGCTCATAGTTCTGGAGGCTGGGAAGTCCAAGAACATGGCACCAGCACATTCAGTGTCTGGTGAGGGCCTGTTTCTCATAGACGGTGCTGTCCTCACGTGGTAGAAGGGGCAAACAGGCCCCGTTGAGCTTCTTTTATAAGGGCACTAATCCCTATTCATGAGAGATCCACCCTCATGACCTAATCACCTTCTAAAGACCCCACCTCTTAATACTATCATATTGGGGATTTGGTTTCAACATATGATTTTTTGGGGGACACAAACGTTCAGACCATAGCACTCATGAAGAGAGAATGGAGTGGGATGAGAAGAGAGTCAAGGATAGATTTAGGGAGGAACAATTTGGCAGCCTCCTCCTCCTATGTTCAATACTCTTTCCACTTTTCCAGAGAAGAATTTATGGGGTTCTTTATACCTTTTGTAAAACTTTTCTTTTGTGTAACCAACTTATATTGTAAGTCTCCTATGAAATGATCAGGTAGCTGGCATTTCAATTATGTCTGTATAATTTTTTTTAACAGATGGGAACACAGAAGTATAGGGAACTATCATGAAATTGTCAAGATCACCCAGCCAGTGCCAAACTCAGGACTCCTTCTTGTCCACCTGCCCATGTCAATTCCTTCTTCATGATCCTTTTTGAAATGGAGTTGTCCAGTCCTTTGAGTCTGGTTATGGCATTGTGAAACACACATACCTTGATCTCCTTTCCTATAATGGCATGGGTTGTTATTTAGGACTGTTCATGTTGGGAAGGGAGGGAAAAATGTAGGGAATGGGAGAGCTCTATTCTTGAGCATGAATTGTCACTGTAGACAGAGGAAACAAAAAGAAACCCATGGGAGATGATGACATTGTGCAGTTGGGAAGCAAAGAATGAGGAGTTGAAGAGAGGAGAGCTAAAAGAAGTAGATGTGTTATTGGAGTAAAAAGGCACTGAGGAAAATACTGTTCAAAGAACCCAGCATGAAGTGAGAATCCCAGGAGGCAAGAGAAACAGAGACAGAACTGGAGGAGGCTGTGAGTACATGTGGGCACGGCAAGAGGCTTGTTTATTTCCCCTTCAGTTTATTCAGTGGTTTGTTAATGAAGGCCCAGCAGCAGGAGATGTTCAGTCCATTTAGAAATGACAAGGACCGCTAATCCAGGATTTACCTATGCTTGCCGGAGGTGAAAGCCCCTGCTACTAAATTATTTCAAGTGAGTGCACTGGCTCAAGTAGGGATCGAGTTGTCTGGCTGGGCCAAGTCTTTGATCTAATGCTTCCGTGCATGACAGTGGAAGTAAAATCCTGAACTGGATTTTCGTACTTGTCTAATATAGACTCAGGCAAGAGGCTGGGATGAAGATCGAAGCCCCTGTTTGTTTAAAAAGGCTTGCAGAATTTCAACAAGCTTCATTTCCATGACTGAGTGACTGAAGTGTGACCCCTAATCACACTGTGAGGTTGAATATGCTTTGTACTGGCTGGTTTCTGGGGGGAACTTTAACCTTTTTGGCATTAGCCTGTATAGAACTCATGCCTTACTGATCCTGTACTTTTTCTATCATCCTCAGTGAATCAAGAAATCTCAACTCCCAGCAACAGGAGGTTAAATACTGGTTGATGGGAATGTTTGTTTGCTTGGTTTCTCTCCTAATCTCAGTTCTGGGAACAGGTGCCTGCCTGGCAGCTCTGGAGTCCCAGACCATCTCAGAAGAGCTACAGTCATGAGTCTCCAACCCACAGCCTCTCCACAGGGTCCTTCTGCTTGGCAGACTTGCCATGGCCTGGTAAACAGGGCTCAACAGCTAGCATCTGCTCTCTGGAGGCTAGTCTGAGAGTCTCGCCTCAGTCCCCCAACTAACTTGCTGCAAACAGACATAAAGCTTCTGGTAGGATCTATTGGAAAGGGCCTTTGTTTGTAGAAAGAATCATTAAGCTTCAGATCCCCAGATTACTATGCCCTTTTCTTCAGACATCTTTTACCAATGCTCCCAAGCATCTCTTTACCATGTGCTTCAGTCCTGACCAGATTAACACCTAGAGGCTCTGAGCACTGAAAAGTTTATGATTCTCTCTATATGTAATGCAAAAGTGAAAATTATACTAAACTGTAAAATAAGTGTAGAAAGTCCAAAAATCTTCTGATTTTGACATCATGACTACTTTGCTTTTTAAACAGCAAATATAAAATTATTTAAAAATTTTTTTGTAAATTTAGATAATCTGGCTATAGCTCCAGGCTGACCCTATCAGGATCAGGGTAGAGAGAATACTTCTGCAGAGAGATCACTTGAACTCTACATGCAGAGATTCCATATTCCAAAGCTCACATCTTCTTTCTCCAACGTCTTTTAGAGACTGTTCTAAACAAATATTTCCTTGCCAGGTGCTCCGGTCTGACCCTAGTAAGCCTATGTCATTATTCAAACTGGCTGTTTCTCTTCTGAAAGAACCAGATAAATCCCAATTGCAAAGACTGGTCCAACTTTTCTGAGCTACCTGGCTCCCTCTTAATGCTTAATTAGAAAAATCAATGTGGTTAATCAAAGAAGAGGATCATTCAGACACCCCAAAGTCATCAAATTCACATCTTTACTTGAAGGCACGGCTTGACATCCAGCTGTTGTTCGGGAACTTCTACCAGAATTTTTGCTTGGCTGCCTAATTTTCATATGAAACAATTTTCCCTTTCCTTTGAGCAAAGCTATTACCGAAGTGTAGGTGGTTTGGACTGAAAAAAAGGATGGATTTTCTCAGTCCTGCAGTGTGGCAGAACAATCCATCATTAAGTACACAGAGGGCCCAGGGGAAACTACTCAAGGATTAGCCCAAAGGGGTATTTCTTGATTTGTTCTCTGTGTTGCTTTTCTTTTTGTTTTAGTGGAGGTAAAAGTATTGCTGATGGGAGGTATCACATGAGCACATGGAACACCAACAACCAACTTCACCAAACCAAGTAGAAAAATATAAAACCCCCAGCAGAAGGAAGCTATAACCAAGAATATTCTATTTATTCAACTTAACCTTAAAGCTCATTATTGATAGCCCTAAATAATGATAAACTTATTGGTATAGTTCCATCTACCTACGATTCAGAGAAATTAAACAGGACTCACTATACTGTGTATTCACTTGCTAAATGAGTCTTGAATACACCTGGTGCTACTCGAAGCAGCCAGAGACTGATTTTACCCTGGCCTTGGGTTTATGTCTATGCTATGGGGACTGATGTGGGGGGAGTGTTTGGATGAATTCTTGTGCTGGACAAACTCTTCAAAATCTGTGTTTCACTGATTGTGGTTCAGTAGGGTTATTTCTACTTAAAGGACAGCACATTTTATTTTTCAAAAGTGATTACCTCTGAAACATCTATTATTTATGTTAAGTAATGCTCTATATGTGTGTGTATGTGTGTATATATGTGTGTGTGTGTGTATATATATATATGTTGGATTGGTTTATGGAAACACAACCTATACTTTTGTAGCAAATAATGTTTTTCGTTCCTTTTAACTGTCCCTCCGGCAGCAAGCAATCAACTACAAATATCATTAGTGAATTTGACTTGTATTTTGGAAAGGGAAAAAAAATTACTTCCCCATTTTTCAGATTGGTTCTAGAATCATAATTGTGGGTACAGACTGGGAGCGGTGACTCATGCCTGTAACCCCAGAACTTTTGGAGGGTGAGGTGGGAGGATCGCTTGAGCCTAGGAGTTCAAGACCAGACTGGGCAACACGGTGAGACACTGTCTCTAAAAAATTTTTTTTTTAAATTAGCCAGGCATGGTGGCGCTCGCCTATAGTCCCAGCTACTTGGGAGGCTGAGGCAGGAGGATCACTTGAGCCCAGGTGTTTGAGGTTGCAGTGAACTATGATGATGCCACTGCACTCCAGCCTGGGCAACAGAGTGAGGCTCTGTCTCAAAAAAAAAATGTGGGTACAAAATTTCACAAGTACACATGGTTTTCCCAAAACAAATGTAATTGTTTCATAGACATGGCTTAAGCTATGATCACCAATTTACTGATAAGGAAACTGAGGAATGGGCGGATTAAGTGACATGCCCAGGTATAGTGGGTTGAATAGTGCCCCCCCATTTATACCCACCCAGGACCTGTGAGTAGGACCTTATTTGGAAGTAGAGTCTTTGCAGATGTAATCAAGTTAAGGTAAAGTCGTACCAGATTAGGGTAGGTCCTAAATCCAATGACTGGTGGCCTTCTAAGGAGAGGGAGGTTTGGAGACAGAGATATAGAAGCCATAAGGAAGAAGGCTATGTGACAGCAGAGGCAGAGATTGGAGGGACACAGCTACAAGCCAAGAAACACCAAGGACTGCTGACAACCACTAGAAGATAGAAAAGAAGCATGGAACGGATTCTTCCTTAGAGTCTTCAGAGGCAGCATGGCCCTGTGGACAACTTGATTTCTGACTTCTAGCCTCCTGAACCGTGATAAGTAAATTTCTGTTGTTTTAAGCCACCCAGTCTGTAGTAATTTGTTATGGCAGCCCCAAGAAACTAATACACCAGGGATGCACAGATAGGGAGTCCACGGATTGAGTTTGGCTTTTCTGAACCCTAGCACAGTGTTTGTTTTTCCAGGACATCTCAAGGCCTCCCTTTGAGTGTTCCTTCTGCGTCTACTCTCACTCTCCCCAGTAAAAATAAAAAATCATTATCTTTGGGATTTATGGCATATTGTGTTTTAGGATATTATAATTATGAGGAGGTAGGTGACGGATTGGAGTTTTAAGGGGACAGCAGTATAAAAATCCCACAGATGCTATCCAGAGGCAAAATTTGCTGTATTGGCCAATCTATGTCATGTGGAGAACGTATTCCTCCTCTCTGGTTTCCCCCACTGAGATTGTCTCAAAACAGAGCTGTAATGAGCACTAGCTATCTCTGCTGGCAACCTGTGATATAATTATGATAACGATGATGATAAACATTTATTAAGCACCCACAGTGCAAGGTGTTACTTGTTCAAAACACATAAAAGACCTGATCCCCACTGTCATAGTGTTTACTATGTGCATTTATAGCATTGGCACAGTGTGGGTGTTGGTACTTTGTGGTCAGTTAATGCTTTGAGCTAATCTGCTTGGACAACAGACCATAATCCTGCATAGTTCTGAACTTCTTTTGTGAACTCTTCTAATGTCCCAGTTCACCATGATTACACTGTGTTTGAAGACCATAAAAATTATTGACTCTGGAATATTTAATTTATTTAATTTTGCCATAATCATCAAAATATTTTGAGTCTACTTTTCTTGCCAATTTACTGATGAGGAAACTGATGTGTGGGCAGATTAAGTGACATTTCCAGGTGTAGTGGGTTGAATAGTGTCCCCCTCCCCCAATTTATGTCCACCCAGAACCTATGGATATGATCTTATTTGGAAATAGGGTCTTTGCAGATTTAATCATGTTAAGATGAGGTCACACCAGATTAGGCATGGTGTTTTAGTTGTTCTGAATTATTGGAGTTTTCATAGGTTTCTCTGCTTCTAGATTTTCTTGCAATGGATCCTTGAAGCTAGTAGCAGTCCTGTTATTAAGAAGAGCTGGTGATGGTCTCAGAACCATATATCTTAGAGTTGGGAGGGACCTCAAGATATCATAAGCTGCCTGCTTTACAGCAATTAAGCTATCATTATTTGCATTTTACAGATGCAATAATTGAAGAGAATTTCAGTGACCTAATAAAAATAACACATTTGGTTAGTAGCTTATAATATCCAACATTTTTAGTACTTTCTATGTATCAAGCATTGTGTTAAGTGTTTTTTGTGTATAATCTCATTTAATTTCCACAACAACCTTATGAAATAGGTACTATTATTATCCTGTTTTAAAGAAGAGAGAACTGAGACAGAAAGATTAAGTAACTTGCTGAAGACAGTACTGTTAGCAAGTTATCAGAACCAGATATCTGTACCTTAGTGTAGATGCCACCGTGAACCCAGATGGTCTGATTCCCAAGCCTAAGCATTTAATCATCACATTGTATTGTTTACCTGTCAGAATAAGAATCAAGTTCTCCTGCCTTGGTGCTTTAGTGAAGTGGTTCCCAAGCATTGTTCACAGCCTATGAATCTACATATACTCCAAGCATTATCTGTAGACTAAAAAAATTAATGTGCTCAACTAATATTATTAAATGAATATTAGCATTGTTTAAATAAACAAACTATAAATTCATTTAAAAGCATTATTGAACTGAGTGGCTTTTTGTCATGATTCATTTTATCAAACCAGTAGCTATTAAAAGAACAACCACTCTTTTGTGGGTGTCTGAAATATTTTGATATGGAAAGGAGTCCTTATATTCATGAAGACTGAAAACCACAAGTGTCTTGGTTCAGGCAGCTATAACAAAATAACATAGACTGGGTGGCTTAAACAACAAACATTTATTGCTCACAGTTCCGGAGGCTGGGAAATCCTAGATCAAGGTACTGGCAGGTTCAGTGTCTGGCGAGGGCCCTCCTCCTGGTTTGCAGATGGCCACCTTCTTGCTGTCCTTACATGGTAGAGAGAGATTATCTCTCTCATGTCTCTTCTTATAAGGGCACTAATATCATCATAAGGGCTCTATCCATAATTAACTCCCAAATTCCCCACCTCCAAATACCATCGCATTGGGATTAAAGTTTCAACATATGAATTTGGGGGGAATACAAACATTCAGGCAGTATCAACAGGTATAGTAGAAAGAGCTGAATTTGGAATCAGGTATACCTGGGTTTGAATCTTGGCTTCTGTTTACTTCCTAGCTGAGTGACTGTGGGCAAGTCCCTTAATCATCTAAGCTTTAGTTTTCTCATCTGCAAAATGGTTATTCTACAACTCATCTCACAGTACTGTTGGGAGTCTCAGATGCAACAGTGTATGAGAGAGTATTTTGTAACAAAATAGAATCTCTAGGAATATAGGACTATAAGGACTGTTATTATTCCTCTATGATACTCCAGGAATCAATTTTAGTCCTGAATACTTCCTTATGTCAATTTTGCCTGTGGTCTTTTTGCACAGTGTTCTTTACCTTCATCTCTACTGTGATGCTAAGATGAGGGAACAGGCCAATTTACAAGAAAATAATATCCATTGCTGGCCTGAGCTGTTTCCACTTTCCAGTCATGCCTGGAATAGCACATCCTTTGTAAGATGAGGACTTTGGGTGGTAGAGAGGAAAAGAAGGTGGCATTCCAGCTGTTCTACGGGTTTCAGTTCACTTCACCACTTTGTGTAGGTCAAAGCCATTCTGGGAGGCCCTACATCATTTTTTCTAGGCTGAGAACCTGGGATAGAAGAATGGAGCTCAGGCACAGAAAGGGAGCACTGTTCTTGTCTCTCTCCCACATTTCTCTCCCTTCCCAGCTTTCCCATCTCTGCTGAGGGCACTATTTTTTGAAGCAGAAGCCCATAAAAGAACAGACCAGATCCATCTTGGGCCTTCTGAGTGACATGAAAACATTCTGGGACCTACTGTGCACAGATACTGTGAAGCAGCCAGCCAGAGTACTCCTGTCAGTGAATCCAAGGGCCTTGGTGGAGTTGTGTCTGGATGACAGGAGAAACAAGCTTGCGGGAATCTCAGTTACAGCCCCAGTCTGACTTGGCCACTGCTGTGACTATCCATTTCTTCTTTGATCCCATCTATTTGTAACTGCTGAGCTGCTCCAAGGCTCAGCATGAAATGGCTAGCCTCAGCTTCTGGAGCTAGAGCTGCTCCGCCACCACCTGGGGTTAAGGGGTATTTCAGCAGCGATTGTCCTCACCTGACTCCTAGCAGCCAGTCATCCACAGACAGAATGCTGAATTTATTCACTTGTCTGAGAAAAGTCATTTTCTCTGGAAGTTTCTTGATTCTGGGGGAGGTGCTTGAATATGGAATGAGGTTTGCTTTCTGGGCTACTGAATGAAATTTACAAGGTTGGCAGTAATGAATCTTTAAACAGGCTTCTTGTGCTCTTTACCAGCCACAACTATCCATTATGATTAATAAAAACAGTGCATTAGTAACCTAGGTCTAACCAGTGCTAGGGCATGATTTAATCTTGTGGCCCAACTGCAGTCCAACCCTTTTTGTTAACCTCTTGTCTGAGGACATATAGCTATCAAGAGAGACTGAGAGCCTCCTTGTTAATTACAACAGGCGCCCACAGTTAGTGCTTTATAAGACTAAAGAAGTATGGGAAAGCTGGTTGGCTGCTCTATTTTCCTATCATCAACCTATGCTGAGGGTCTTGCTACTTATCTCTTTGGTTCCATCTGCAGTGCTAGTTCCTGGTTTGGGGCCACCATGGTCTATATTCATGGCAGACTTTATCTGTAAGTCTTGGCAGAAGATAAAGATGAACTTGGGTGCTTGATCTGCTATAATCTTTGCACTAAAAGGAGAAGGTAGAGATTACCTTGTTATAGATAAATGAAACCTAGTGTAAGATGGATAGGTCTTTTGTCTTAGTCCATTTGTGCTGCTATAACAAAATATCTGAGACTGGGTAATTTATAAAGAACAGAAATTTATTTCTCTGGGTTCCGAAGCCTGGAAGTCCAAGATCAAGGACCAGCAGGTAGATTTGGTTTGTGGTGGGGGCTGCTGTCTGTTTCCAAGATGGTACCTTATTGCTGCATCTACTAGAGGAGAGGAATGCTGTGTACTCACATGGTAGAAAGGATGGAAAGGACAGAAAAAAAAGGGCTACCTAGTTTCCTTCAGCCCTTTTATAAGGTCACTAATTCCATTTATGAGGGCTTTGTTCTCATGACTTAATCACCTCCTAAAGGCCCCACTTCTTAATGCTCTCACATTGGGGTTTAAGTTCCATCATATGAATTTTGGAGGGACGCAAACATTCAAACCATAGCATTCTTATAGTAAGGAATGGGCTTCTGAAATTTGGAGTTGGCCCACATGTCAGGCCTAAAGCAAGTATGTGGATAGCACCAAGGGAGCTATCATTTACTGAATCCACTTTTAAAGTCAGGCTTGCTTTGTGTTCACATGGAAGAGGTTGGTTGCTACTGTTGGTCATCTGGCTGCTCTTAGACACACATTTAACTTTCATTATCCCAAGGCAAGGGCTAAAGAGAGATAAGTCATAGGCTTGCAATACACCACACCTCTAGTGCAGTCATAAGATCTGACAGAGGCAGACATTGTGGGAGTACACCGGAGAGTTCTGTTCCAGGACCTTCAGTCCTCAAGAGTATGCAAATCATTGCAATACATGGGTTTACAGATATACTGTCAGGGTTCCCAGAATTAATCATTTTCATTTCTACCACTAGGTCTCATACTAACCTCTCTGCCTTCTGATCTTTTCCTTATACTGTGTAACATTTTGGCAAAGCTCTTACTGCTTTTTTGGAAAACTTCTTGATCTAATCTCCAGCAAATATCTTGAAGAAAATCAGGTTTGTTCAACAGGCCATCTCTTGGCATTTAGTAAATTCTTATCAATGTAGACTGCCTTAGATGGTCTTCACATCTCACATTAAATATTACTTCCTCAGAGAGGCTTTCCCTGACCATCTGCTCTCCTTGACCATGCTTACCCAACCAAGAGTTGATTTCTGCAACCTCTTTGTTTGGTATAGCGGTTAAAAAAACATGCCCTAAAGCCAGACATTCATTTCCTGCCTTTGTCTGCCACTAGCTATGTTACCCAAGGCAAGGTACTTGGACCTCTCTACATACCAGTTTCCTCACATGTAAAATAGGCATAAAAATAGTCTATACTGCAGAAGGTTATCATGAGGATTAATTACTGTGTATAAAGCACTCAGAACAGTGCCAATCATCAATCATTATCACTATCATCATCATCATCATCATCATCATCGTCATTTGAGCCTGGGTTGTATCTTTCATGCCACTTATTATGACTTCAAATTGTTGTAGGTGTCAGTTTATCAGTTCTTTTTCTGGTCTTTCCCTCACTGTTCTGAAAGTTGCATGAGGGCAGAAATCATATTTGTCTTGTTCATTCTTCTTTTTTCAGTGCCTAGCACACAGTAAGAGCTCAATAAACACTTGCCAAATGAATGAATGATGATTTAAGAAAATTTTCCTAAACGACTCAGATATAAATCTCATTCCTCCAAGCTCCCATTGCCATAAAGCCTTTTATTTCAAGGAACATTTGCTGCAAACAAAATGCCAGGGCAACACATTCCAAGCAGTCTTCTGTGTCAGCCCTTCCTTTTTACTATTGCCTTTGCTTTCTCCAGCTATTTATAGCTAGGCCTACTAATGGGACCCACCACTAGGCTTGGGTCCAAAGCCCAAGTCAATCTTCCAAGCCATGACTAAGGCAGGGTGATTGAGGTTTTAGTCTAGGGTATAACAATTATGAAGGTATGAACACCTTAAGTAATTTAAGTGTGTTATGAAAACTATAAAGACTCCCTACCCTAGCATAAAGGATGCCAGAGATGAACCCTGGGTGTTTGTGTAGCCCCCAAGTCATGGATCCTGGTCACTGTACCCTCTGTCACAGATGGCTAGATTTCCTAGAACTAGTATAAGACTCCACCTGTGCTTGTGAACTGAAATCTTCTGCTGATGTAGCCTGTCGTCTGCTTCCATGAAACATTTGAGGACTCGATGCATTCCTTGGACACAATGCCTTGGATGTCCAGCTGCCATTGCTGATACTAGCCTCCTCTACCTTGCAATACCCCAGTCTCAGTGTTGCTACCCATTAGCAGCCCTTGCTCCTGAGCTCACTCTAGTTATACTGTGCTGGTATATGTTGTACTGCAATTTGACTTGTGTAAGAATCAGGGAGTTCACCTAAAATGTGGGCAAAGTGGAGAAAGGTCGAGGAAGCCAACCTGACTTACTATTTTGAAATCCTAAAAATCACAAATCATAAAAATGATATTTAGTTATTCCCCAGAACAAAAGCCTCGGATGACTTTCCTGGCCTTCAGTATAAGGTTCTAATCCTTCATTCCAGCAATCAAGGCTCTGCACAGTAGCCTCTACCTACCTTTCCAACCTCAACTCCCATTATTCCACTATACAAAACTCCTGTGAGATCCTTGAAGGCAGAGGATTTCTCTTCTTGAATAGTAGCCTGGCACTTTGAATTGTATCTAGCACATTGCGGTGCTCAATAAATATAACAACTAAAAATTATTGAGTTCTTTACTCTGTGCTAGTTGTATAAAACACAAAGTGCTTTGTAGGTATCATCTCACTTTACAGGCATCCTGTCATGTAGTCTTACAACTTTCTGAAACAGATACTATTAATATATTAATTTGCCCCAGGTCACTCAACTAGGGAAGTGGTAGAACCAGGACTTGAACCCAGATCTGTTTAGCTCCAGAGTTTGTGCCCTTAATAACTATACCACAGCACTTCAATGTTGTTTGTAGAATAAATGCTTCAGCCAACTTACACTCTTCATTGTTTCCCTAACACAACTTACTGCAGCTAATGTGCCTTCACAAACACCCTTTCCCTCACCTGCTTTCCCACAGCTTCTAGGTCATCAGTCACCCCTCTATAACTTGGGTTACACCAAATACTGAGCACTGCTACTCTGACATCTGATAAATACATCCTGGTATGTGTAGTTCTCCTTTTATGATATCCACAACTAAGACCCTAAGCACTTGGAGGGCAGAATCCATGTCTCACACTATTATGTATTCTCAGTCTTAAGCATCAAGTGTAGGCAATCAATTAATATTTCCTGAGAAATCAATTAATATTTCCTGTTCTCTTAAAATAGAGACAAAAAACCTGAAATTAGGTTCATGAATAATGATAATTGACAAGAGATCTATATTACATAAAGATGTATCAAAACAAGAAAGTACTTTTATGTGCAAATATTAGTTACTAGAATGAGAAATTGAGGGAACAGGGTAGAAATAGTTAGGTAGTCATCATCATAACCATCTTCCTTACAAATAAATCTGCTTCAGAGATTGAGTTATCATGTTACGTCTACTGTCTATTTTAGACTAATCTATGGGAACTTCTAGAAATTAGAAATTAGTTTCCTAGGCTGGACATAATTACTTTGCATTTATGGAGTAATTTACATTTATAAAACTGCTTTTCAATAATTTTAATGTTCACTGGAGATCAAACAAGACTGCACAGGAAACCTGGGAGGGTCTTCAAAGGCTTCCTGATGACCAGGGACTGCCTATGGTAGGAAATCTTTCATTAAACTTTATGTGGAGCTCCTTTTCTCAAGAGAGGATCAGATTTCATTGATCTCCATGTTCCAAAGCTGTTCATGAACCCTGCTGCTCTGGATATGTGACAGCTATTTATTTCTCAGGGAAAAGGGAACTAAATTAAGCATCTTTATTTTACTCTCCTTGGCTAGGAAAATCTAATGCTATATTGGAACAGGTTAATGGTCCACTAAGTAATATTTGGAGCCCTAAGTTATAAAGGAAGAGAGACCCATGCGTGAATCTCCTGAAATGTACAATAAAAGATGTGAAGTTCAGCATTGTGAATTCACTTTTGACACTTGTAGGTGATTACCTCTGCTGGAGTTTTAATCTGGTGGTTTCACAGACTATGAAATCAAGTATGTTGTTCCATTAAAAATAAAAACTATACATATATATATAACATATATATATATACGTAAAATGACATAACTTTCTATCCTCTCTTCACTAGGAAGAGAGGTTTGGGAAAGATGTCTTCTTGCAGATTGCACTGAAGAAAAACTCTAAATTTTTTTTCCAGATTGCCCTGATCTCTGCTATGGAGGATGCAATTTGATTACCTTGTTCACTTATATTGCATGACTAACAAAATTATTAATAGCTATAAAATTATTCAGATCCTTAAAGATGCAGTCACTATCCTTTTCTCAATGGTCTCTCACAGCAGCAAATTCTAGGCTGATTTTAAATTTAAATTTAATTTTAATTTTAAATGTATTTTCCATTAATTTAATTAAGCCTACTCTTGCTCCCCTGCAAAGGCACCAAGAATCAGAAGGGCTTGCCTGTGTCTTCCTACCACATCCTCCATGGATGGAAGAAATCAGGTCCAGCCTTTCTCACTTCTCATCTTTGGGCTGAGTCTGTCTTTTCCACTTTACCGTTTCTTCCTGAATGACCCTGCTCTTGACCTTGGGCATGCAATCTGAGAGCTGAATGGGGGTGGAGTGCGGGGAGGATGTTCTGGAGCTCAGCAGATGGATCCCAAGAGCACAATGGCTTACCAGCCCTCTTGTGATTGTTGCCAAAATGCCTTCCTGTTTTCAAAAATGTCTCGCCCCCTGCTCCTTTGTTTTGCTCTGCTAGGAGACTGCAGTTCTGATTTTGCTAGGAACCAAATCTGCTGTTTCAAGGAAATGCAGCTGCTTGCTCTGGTGGGTGGCTTAAAAGAGAGAATTTTCCTATCCTCCCTCCCCAACCTCCTTCTCACCCCACCCCCATATGAACTCCACTGGCTGGCTCATCATCTCACGAAGCATTGATTTTAGAAGCTGACTATTTGCTTTTGATTGTTTGGCTGGGGCTGCAACGAAGTCATTGATGGATCTCATTTTGAGCTATCATCCTGTCCACTCTTTTCGGCCAGCCTTCCAGAACTGATTGCTTGTTCTCCCAAATGAAACTGCACAGCGAGACAGTGAGGCTTTCTCAAGTTCCACCGTTTCCCAGGGCAGAGAACACACCGAGCTGCACGGACCTCAAGCTGGGCCCGCTCCTCTCTAAGACTCTTAGTTCTCTTACCAACCCATCATTATGCATGGGACTTAATTTGATCACTGTTGCCTAGGCTGCTACCTCTGAGTAGATATTGCCTGGTACTGATGTCGCTGCATTTTGTGATCTTTGCTGAAAGAGACCAGCCAAACTCAGCCCAGCTGGTGTCTCCTGTGATACAGGACACTCTCCCTACCCCTCCCAACTCCCAGCTTTTGGAAGAAAGGTCACTGGTGCTCTATGGCCATTCTGGCTCCAGCTGGAGACAACAGACACAAATTAATATGCTTCCTCCCCAAGCCCAGTGCACCAATATGCAAACTCTTGGACCCCAACTCGGGATGCTTTCCCAGCTGGCAAGTCATTGTTTTCTTCTCATTCAAAAAACATACATAACTTCCCTGCTGCTAAAATGATTTTTCTGTCACTTCTGCTCTGTCTGTCCCCTTTGTGGTGCTCTCTCTGCCTCCTTGTGGGATCTCCTTCTTTCAGTTTATTCTCCACTGCCCCAGGGCTTGTCAACTTGAACAGAAACTGTGCGTTGTGCTGTTCGTGGCATACGTGACATGCCTTTGGTACTTACATTACTAGCCCAGGTAATGTATAATAACTGCAGCCGTCAAACTGGCAGTTCTTCATGTTTATTAGTTTTCTTTCTTTCCTTCTTAAGTTGACATTAGCCAACTAGTTAGTTTCCTAGTTCAGTGAAAAATCAATTGGTGGAGCAGCTGGAACTTCCGGGGAGCTATGCAAGGCTTCTCCTGAGTTCTGGGAGAAGCTCAGGAGGAAGTGAGAGCAAAAGCAGGCCCAGCTTCGTCGCCTAGAACTAAAGAGTATACAGCAGCTTGGTGCCTCACTGAGATCATCTTTTGCCCAAGATACCTAGAGAAGTCCAGGCAATTGGCTCATCAGATTGACTTTTGTGTTCCTCTTTTCACCAATTCTTTGGCTATTATCGTTCATTTGAACTTAATGCAACAGGGTGCTATAGTGTGGAATTCATAAACTCACCCAGCTCCAGTACCATATAGTTCAAGGTCTTGAAAGATTTGGTTTGTGTTCTCCAATCCTGTGGACATCTCCAAAAAGAACTCAGTGGCGACCAGATAGATTTTTATTTTTATCTTTTTTAATTAAGAAAGCTGATCCTGTAAGGCTGATATTTTGGTCAGGGCTCTTTCAGCACCCACAACCATTCCTTTCAGTGATATTTCTTTCTCCTTTCCTGCCCCAGAAGAGACTGTAAGAGAAGTCTAGGCTGGGAGTCAAAAGCCAAGCCCTGATAGGAGCTCTAACCTAAGGGAGTTACACAAGGTATAGGGCCCCTGGGGTGCAGCATTACAGGTTGGGGGTAGCAGTGCAAAAAAATAAAAATAAAAAAGGCTTGGCCTAAAACAAGGCATCCCTAGTCTTCTCATTTTCAATTCCCTTGTCTTTTTAACTTCCTGGTTCATATTTCAATAGGTTTTTGAGGGATCTAATTTGGTGACTGGTTTTTTCCTTCAAGTTGTCAAGAAAGCATTTCTTCCGGGGAGCTGTGGAATGTCACCCTTACCCTCCCCCTTGGGCTGAGAGAGGCAGCAGTGGGAAGGCTAGGCATGATGTGATCAGAGTGCCTTTGAAGGGAGAACTTTCTGTTTTCAAAAGTGGTGGTGGTGGTGGTGGTGGGGGGACAGTAACAGTTGGCATGAGGTTGCACCTAGGAAACCGGCATTTGGGATCCACTTGGAGAGAATTCACATGAAAAGATGGAGGCAGTAATGCTGAGAGCCCAAATGGTGCTGTCAAGACATCACAGGTGATCACTGCAGGGCAGTACAGAAGGTGTTAGAGAGCAATGTCATTTATTGAAATGGATCTGCTGATTTAGCCTTTGCTAATTAAATGGTCCCCATGATGTGTGTTTATTTAGGCACAGTTATGAGTTTGGCAGCAGCAGGGGTTTGGTCCTGGAAGTGCTATTCCTAAGGGGAGGGGATAAAGCATGGAGGGGGTTGGGCCATAACTAGTTCAGGGATGTTGACCTCATCAAAATGGGAAGACTTGGAGTGATCGATAGCTTTCTCAGTTTCTTTATCCCCACTGTCCCCCACTCTCTTGTGTTTCTTGGAAAAGGCAGGCATCAGGGCCATAGTGAACAATTTTAGCACTTACGGGACACTTTCTCTACTTTGTTTATCTGCTATAGCTCCCTGCAGTCACTGTTATTCTCTGTCACAGGGTGGGAATGGGGGTGGGGTTTGGGAGGAAGAGAGAGGAAAAAGTGCAAGGGACCTCAAAGACTTTTCTTGGCCCCCTTCCCTGGTCTTCCTGGTGTTTCAGAAGGGTCAGAAACAGCATCCAGGATGGTGGAAACTGCACCCCACCCCTGCCCAGCAGGTCCACATCCCTGACTGCTTTTGATGCCTTTCCTTGTGCTGTCTGGGACAGTGGGGGGAGGGGGAGGGGAGCCAGCTAGAAATTGGGCAATCATTTTGGACAGAAGAGAACAGAATTTCAGGAAGCTGTCAACATGATATACTTCATCCAAGTTCTTCCTCTAGGAAAATATATAGTACATAGAATTACATGCTGTTATTAAATTAATCAACTGACTTTTAAACTTCACAAGGGGAAGGTACATTTTTTTAAAAAAATTCTTGGTCCCTAACACAATGCGGGGCACACAGCCAGCACTTGTTGATTTCACAAGGGAAGTGGTTGAGTTTTGTGTAATGAGGTCATCTTGGAAAATCATTGAACTGCTCGGCAACTCTGCCTCCACATCTGCAAAGTGTCTTTATCTCCCAGAAATATTGTAAAGATTAAATAAGATGATGACTTTAATAATGACACTTTCCAGTTTTGTGCTGTGTCTTTCATTTTCTTTCGTAGATTCTCTCTACTCTAGGCATTGTAACCTTAGTAAGGAGATCAGATATGCAGGCAGGAAAAGTTTGATTGACTATTGCTAATTTTAAAATCAAGCTTTTCTTTTTAAGAGAATCTTGTCAGGCAGCTGGTCAGTCTAGTTGGGTGGGATGGGATGCCCATGAAATGCAACAAAAGCCAAGCTAGAAGATGATCCACTTTTCTGCAGCAGAGAGAAGAGGAGGAAGGTGGGGGACTGGAGTTATTTGAAGGCTATTCTCTTTGGAGCTTGAAACGAACATTTTTTAAAAACACATTCCAGAAAGCTCCCTTAAATTTGTCGGTGCAACAATCCTTCATATCCTGGCATCTTAGTTCCTACCATCAATTTTTGCCTTTCTGAATAAGATCTTTTACCTTACCCTTGCCAATCTTGGGGCAGCAAGAATTACCTTCACACACTGGTTTGATTTAAAAGTAAGGATTTCCCCACTTTAGTCTTCCTCTTCTATTGCCATCCAGCACTATTTTAGTGGCATGGCTGAAATCTTAAAGACAAAAAAAAAACCTCTTTACCAATTTTGATTCTGGCTTCAGTGGCCCAAGGAGCAGCCTTGGCCTAGAGAGCTGCCACAGTCCGCATAACACCATAGTTGGTACCCAGGGCCTTGAGTTTCTCGGCAACAATTAGATAGAAAATACTGAGGATGGTCACTAGATGTCCCTCTTGTGTCTCTAAAGAGGCTGAGGAGGCGGGGCTCCCTTTGGGATTGAAGTAAACGGAAGCTAAAACGGAGGGAACTTTCTTGTTTTTATTATCTGCATGTAGAATGGTTTTATTCAGTTAGTTAATAAATTCCTGATCATGAAGGTGTTTTGGCCACTCATTCAGTCAATAGCATTGTTGGAGTATAATGATCAAGTGTGCCTACTAGAAAAAAAAATTCTGAGAGCAAAGGCTGTTAGGATTATCCATAGAAATAGACTGGGGGATGGAAGAGCTATTTTGTGTGTGGGGGTGGGGTGGGGAGTGTAACTCGCTTTGAGCTTGGGGATAGGGAGGGAGTAATGGGAGAGAAGGACAGCATAGGCACACCTCCCTGCTTCTCTCAGCACCTGGCTTCTGTAAAAGCGGTTTTGTAGCTGGAAGTACTTGGGTGCTCTCCTTGGAAAAGAGGGGCTCCTGGAGTGTGAGCAGGGAGCAGGGAGCAGGAAGCAGGAAACACGGTGCCATCACTTTAGCAAAGACCGTTTGTCTTTGCAAATGCAGCACATGTCTTTACAATGTGATTGCAATTACAAAGGTAATGACATTGTACATGAATTGAATTCTCCTATTTATCTTTAAAAGACAGCAGAATATAGACATTCTATTAGCACTCCCCAAGGTAAGAGGTCCGCAGTCTTCTTATCTTGTTGTGTGCATCTTTTCAGATGCCACGACAATGTTAATCATTTTACCTGAGTAATTCTTCCATTTCTCGTTACCTGGGGGATTGTTAATGGCCGAGGCTACTTCTCAGACTCTTTGCTCCCGCTCAATCAAGCCGTGGAGGCGCCAGTTTACTTTTATTGATCAGCGGGTTCCTGACAGCCTTCGCCACAAGGAAGCAGCATCATCCTTTTTTAACTTAAAGGGGAACAGATCGCCTTAAAGTTTACAGCTAAAAGCTTCTAAGCATAGCATGCAAACATTTTAGCATGCTGCTAATTGTTCTGTTTAAATAGTCCAAGCAATATTTTAGAAACCTGCCAAACGCCGAACTCACATCCCGTGATCAGATAGCAAACCAACCCATTTCAAATGCCTTTTTAGGCCTTTTTAATTAGACCAAGATGCACTTCATTCCCACTCGCTGACATCAAAGGTAAATAACTGTGATGAATCAAATGGAACCCTTCCTTTCTCGGAGCCCGAGAGGTGCGCCCGCGCTGCCTTGCCATGTTGTGGTTCTCCTCCGCTACTTGCCCATTTCTCCAACGGTGTCTGCAGAAAACCCGGCGGGCCACGGGGCCCGCTGCAGCCACTACTCTGCCGTCCACCCGCAGCTCTAAACGACCACAATTAAATGATACTCATTGCAGATGCCTCGGTTTTCTCCCTGATGGTCTGGGATGAATCGCATCCTAATATGAAAGAGTGAAACGACCCCCACGGTCTCCCCTTGTCCTCGGCTGCACGTTCACAGGGGCGCAGTCTCACTCACGAAAGAATTCCTTTCTCTAGGAGGGAAGCTGTCTTTCTCCCTTCCCACCGCCAAGGTAAAGGCTGCTAAACTAGCTCCTTTTGGAAGGAGAAAAATTTAAAAGCAGCTGGGTTGCTCTCTGCAAGAAGATGGCAGTTTTGAGAGAACCCATTATGTGTCCAAATGCCTTTTTCCTTTTCTTGTTTAATGTTTTTTAAAGGGCAAAAGTGAGTCTCATTTTAAGCCCACAGGCTTGAACCAATGTCGCTGGGCTAATTATGAGTTTGCTCACCCAAGATTCCCAAATATCTGAGAAGACTCACTCAGAAAGGATTTTTACTCTTCCAAGAACTGTGAATTCAGAAGCCGCTCTCCCACCCCCAATCTATGATGGGTGGGGGGAAGCAAAACTTGTTCAACAGGGGTGTTTTTGATTCTTTTCCACCGGTGACCTTAATTAAGAGCCTCAGGTCCGGGTGGGGAGGAGTCCCCCTTCTGTTCCTAGGGCGCCTTCAGTCCAGAAGGCAGGCTGAGCTTGATGTCAGCCCTGGCCACGCCGGCCTCCTGCTTCCCCGTGTTGGCACACGCTGCAGCCGCCACCACCGCCCAAGTGGAGCTGGAAGCCCCCTGGGATCTAGGCACTGGGGAAGGCAGGAGCGCCCCGCACACCGGCGCCCAGCTGCCGGCGACCTACGCGGACCGTGCGTCTGCCCCACAGCTCTCGCCGGACTCGGGGATCTCCTGGCTTGGCTCCGCGCGGCGCGGCGGCGTCCGCGCCACGGACTCTTCTCTAACATACAGTTTATTTATAGGGAGCTAAATTCTCCAACAGTGTGGGGTGAGGGGCAATGAAATGTGTCCAGCCCCTTCCGCGGCTCAGCCCCTGCGCCACAGATCCCATTTGATTAACAAGCAACAGACAAGAGCGAACCGAACACCAGGCGCCCTGCTGGGAGTAAGGGGGTGGAAGGGTGGGGGTGACGGTCCAGGAGGATGGCATTAGTGGCTGTCAGCTGAAGTGAAGACGCACCACCAAGAGCCGGATGAATGACCACCTCACGGGCGCTTTCTCCTTTTCTTTCTTCCTTCCACTACCCGAGAATGAGAAGAGAGGAAAACAGAGAAACAGACAAACCCAGGGCGAAAAGACAAAGGAGAGAGGAAGAGAGAGAGGGAATATGAATATTATATTCAAGATATGAAGATATGTGAGGGAGATAAACACGCCAAGAGAATCACATCTTCCTCATCTTTCCTGCAATCTCTGCAAACATCAGAGGTGCGCAGTTCCCGGGGAGGCTCAGCCGCAGCGCCAGCACACCTCCACCCCGCCCCACCCTGCCCTCTTGCCCAAGCCGGGTTAGCGCCTCCGGCCTCCTCAGCCTCCCGCCCTGGCTCGGCAGGGGCAGGCCGGGGTACCACTTGGTCCCGCCGGTGTGTAAGTTTCCGCCTGGCCCCGCCCCGTCCCCCCGCCCGCCTTGGCCCCGCCCCAAGACCGGAGCCCACTGGGCGGCGCGCTGATTGGCCAGCGCCTGGCGTAGCCGGGCTCGGCAGCTCGGGCTCTCTCCGGCTGTCTCCAGACTCCGCGGCCAGTAGTTTGCGGCATCGGGAGGAGCAGCAGCAGCAGTAGCGGCGGCGGCTGGCGCAGAGGGGAGACGGACGAGCGGGCGCAGACGGCAGCACAGCTCCCGCTCACCATGCCCGGCTTGCCCGGGGGGCATTGACACCCGGGTCCCTAGCCCGGCGCGGGCCCTTGGCGCTTTGCGCTCCGCGGCATATCGGCTGAACGGATTCATCCGAGATCCTGAACCTCCCGCCCCAAACCCTTTTCCTCCTGCTTGCTCATACTCCACACTCACACTCCCCACACTGCACACTCACTCTTTCTCTCTCTCACACATTCGCACACGGCCCGAGACAGACAGAGAAAGCGACACAGACCTCCCGAGAGCGCGAGCGCCCGGGAGGGAGCCCAACGCAGCGCGACCTGCGCCTCTCCGGGAGGATGGAATCAAGACGCTCCCTCAAGTAAACTTTGGCGGCGACAAAAATCGTCGACTGTGGCAGCTGCAGAGGCGGACCCCAGCGACATGCGACTGAGCTAGGAAGGCTTCCTCCCGCGGCAGCGGCCCTTGGAGCGACACCCCGGCCCAAACGGAGGGAGGAGGAGAAGCCCCCGGTACCCGCGGCGGCGGCCCCGCCTCTCCTGGCCGGTACTGTTGTCGCTTCCCCTCCCCTCTTCTCCATTCCCCGCCCCCCGGGCCATTGGGAAAACTGGGACTTTGATTTTCTTGGACAAATTGCCATCTCCCCGTTTCCACAAACTTGACGTGGAGGCTCGGGCTGCATTGGTAACTTTGATTTCTGAGACGCAAACGCCCGCAGCCCCTCAACTGCTGTGGTGGTGGTGGTGGGAGGGACTCCGCGCCCACCTAGGATCCTGGACAGTCGTGTCCCACAAACCCTCCGAAGCCAATCTCAGCGCGAGGGAGCGCGCTCTCGCCTTGGCAGCCTCTCTCCCCTCCCCCTTCCTCTGCCAGCCCCGGGACTGCCATCCGGCTCAGCCCGATCCCTGGGCGCCGGTGGCGCTTGCCAACAACTCAGACTCCCGCCTGCGACCCTCCTTTCTCCCCAACAGGCCTAGAAGAGGCCAGCGTGGCCCCCTCGGACCCCGGAGGGCGCATTCCAGGAGGGTCCTCTCCCCGCAGTGAGCCGGGAGCGCTGGGGGGAGGTCCTTGCGCATGCCAGGTGCACAGACAACGCGCTTGCCAGCCCCAGTGCCGGTGCACCTCGGCGGGCCGGGCAGTATCTGAAAGGCTGCGTCCCCATCACCCTCCCCGCCTTCACCTCAAGTACCGTCCGGACTCAGCTGCGCGTCGTCCGGGCCGCTCAGACGTCGCCCGACCCGCAGCCCTGCGCCGCTGCGGCCAGTCGCGCCCGGCTAACTTTGAAGGGGGAAAACTGAGTAGCCGGGCTGGAGGGAGGGGGCTCGGGGCCGCGCGGCGCTCCCTTGGCCCCCCGGAGCCCCCGGGCCCCCCGCGAGCCCCCGCCGCGTCCACTGCAACCTCAGCATTGGAGCCGGCGCGGGTATCCCCCCCGCGCCGCCGGGCCGCCCTGGGCGGGACTCCTCCCGCGGCCTCCGGGGCCACGGGGCGCGCGCAACAGGCGGCCCGAGCCGGCGGGAAGCTGGAGCGCCGACGGCGTCGGCCTCGGAGGGGTGTGGAGAGGCGAGGCCAGGCAGAGCCCCGCGCAGCCATGGAGTCGCTCATGCTGCCGGTGCTGCTGCTGCTGGCCATACTGTGGACGCAGGCTGCCGCCCTCATTAACCTCAAGTACTCGGTAGAAGAGGAGCAGCGCGCCGGGACGGTGATCGCCAACGTGGCCAGGGACGCGCGGGAGGCAGGCTTCGCGCTGGACCCCCGGCAGGCCTCCGCCTTCCGTGTGGTGTCCAACTCGGCTCCGCACCTAGTGGACATCAACCCCAGCTCTGGCTTGCTAGTCACCAAGCAGAAGATCGACCGTGACCTGCTGTGCCGCCAGAGCCCCAAGTGCATCATCTCGCTTGAGGTCATGTCCAGCTCAATGGAGATCTGCGTGATTAAGGTGGAGATCAAGGACCTGAACGACAACGCGCCCAGTTTCCCGGCGGCACAGATCGAGCTGGAGATCTCGGAAGCTGCCAGCCCCGGCACGCGCATCCCGCTGGACAGCGCCTACGACCCGGACTCAGGCAGCTTTGGCGTGCAGACTTACGAGCTCACGCCCAATGAGCTGTTCGGCCTGGAGATCAAGACACGCGGCGATGGCTCGCGCTTTGCCGAACTCGTGGTGGAGAAGAGCCTGGACCGTGAGACGCAGTCGCACTACAGCTTTCGCATCACTGCGCTCGACGGCGGTGACCCTCCACACCTGGGCACCGTTGGCCTCAGCATCAAAGTGACCGACTCCAATGACAACAACCCGGTGTTTGGCGAGTCCACCTACACGGTGAGCGTGCCAGAGAACTCGCCTCCCAACACACCCGTCATCCGCCTCAACGCCAGCGATCCAGACGAGGGCACCAACGGCCAGGTGGTCTACTCCTTCTATGGCTATGTCAACGACCGCACGCGAGAGCTCTTCCAGATTGACCCGCACAGCGGCCTTGTCACTGTCACCGGTGCCCTAGACTACGAAGAGGGCCACGTGTACGAACTGGACGTGCAGGCCAAGGACCTGGGGCCCAACTCTATCCCGGCACACTGCAAGGTCACCGTCAGTGTGCTGGACACCAATGACAACCCGCCGGTCATCAACTTGCTGTCGGTCAACAGCGAGCTTGTGGAGGTGAGCGAGAGCGCCCCCCCGGGCTACGTGATCGCCCTGGTGCGGGTGTCTGATCGCGACTCAGGCCTCAATGGACGGGTGCAGTGTCGTTTGCTGGGCAACGTGCCTTTTCGACTGCAGGAATACGAAAGCTTCTCCACTATCCTGGTGGACGGACGGCTGGACCGCGAACAGCACGACCAATACAACCTCACAATTCAGGCGCGCGATGGCGGCGTGCCCATGCTGCAGAGTGCCAAGTCCTTTACTGTGCGCATCACTGACGAGAATGACAACCACCCGCACTTCTCCAAGCCCTACTACCAGGTCATCGTGCAGGAGAACAACACGCCTGGCGCCTATCTGCTTTCTGTGTCGGCCCGCGACCCCGACCTGGGTCTCAATGGCAGTGTCTCCTACCAGATCGTGCCGTCGCAGGTGCGGGACATGCCTGTCTTCACCTATGTCTCTATCAACCCCAACTCGGGTGACATCTACGCGCTGCGATCCTTTAACCATGAGCAGACCAAGGCGTTCGAATTCAAGGTGCTGGCCAAGGACGGCGGCCTGCCCTCACTGCAAAGCAACGCCACGGTGCGGGTCATCATCCTCGACGTCAACGACAACACCCCAGTCATCACGGCCCCGCCCTTGATCAATGGCACCGCCGAGGTTTACATCCCCCGCAACTCTGGCATAGGCTACCTAGTGACCGTTGTCAAGGCAGACGACTACGACGAGGGCGAAAATGGCCGAGTCACCTACGACATGACTGAGGGCGACCGCGGCTTCTTTGAAATAGACCACGTCAATGGCGAAGTCAGAACCACCCGCACCTTTGGAGAGAGCTCCAAGGCTTCCTACGAACTTATCGTCGTGGCCCACGACCACGGCAAGACGTCTCTTTCTGCGTCTGCGCTCGTCCTAATCTACCTGTCCCCTGCTCTTGATGCCCAAGAATCAATGGGCTCAGTGAACTTGTCCCTGATTTTCATTATCGCCCTGGGCTCCATTGCCGGCATCCTCTTTGTCACTATGATCTTCGTGGCCATAAAGTGCAAGCGAGACAACAAAGAGATCCGGACCTACAACTGCAGGTAAAGCCAACTTTTCTTTCTTTCCTTCTTTGTCTTGGATGAATAAGATGTGTGTATCTGTCTCTGTGTGAAAATCCCAGTGCTTTTGTTTCCTACTTAAATGCATGCAGCATACTTGCAGCGCTTCTTTTTGGAGGGTGAAAAGTTTGTGACAGTCCAAGTTGATCAATTCTTTTGATCTGACAATTTGCTGGAAGACAATCATTTACTGTTGCAATGGATTCTGTCACATAATGATGATGAGCAGAAAAGCAATTATCATTTTAAAATTTGCACAGCTGTCTTCATGAAGTTGTGGCAGGGGAGAGAGAGAGAGAGAGAGAGAGAGAGAGAGAGAGAGAGAGAGAGAGAGAGAGAGAGTTTGGTTCATGTTTTCAGTAAAACTACCAAGTACCACAACTTGATTTCCAGGGGCACAGTGTTTTGGTGACAGGCTACTAAAAGAAGAAGGAGTGCTGACAGCTCCCCTGTCCTGTTATAGAGATAAGCTCTGGAGAGCAACTGGGAGTGGGAGTCTAAGCTGAGAAACGGAGAGTAGGGGAAGAGAGAACTGCAGTGTGTGGGGAGCAGGTGATAAATGTTTTTTAGTCTATTCTTGGCTTGTTTTGTATCCAATCCCCAAACATCTGGCTATATAAAGTGAAATTCTATCAGGCATCTGTATGTTTTCAAATATCTGGCTGGTTGGTGGTGTGGAGACCAAACATCCCAATGAGGGACAAGACTTTGCATCCAGATGTTTCCAGTAAAAATAGCAGTCTTCTGGAGTTGATGGTGCTTTCCTCTAATGTGGAACTGTGTTGTGGCTTTAAGATCTGGTCGCTACCAGTGGATGTCACTATGGGCTATCGTGTTACAGTTTCTCTTGAAGTGTGTGCAGGATTTTGTGTGTGTGTGTGTGTGTGTGTGAAAGAGAGAGAAAGAGAGAGAGAGAGAGAGAGAGAGAGAGGAAAGAGGGGAGGAGAGAAATATGGAAACATAGTAATTAAAAAAATATTTCCTGATAAGCACATTAGAGGGTCTTGCTGAAGCCCTTCCTTACAATTGGATAGCGCAAGTAAGTCTAAGCATTTCTAGAATCCACTTTAGGATAATATGTGTAATTTTTTTTCCAGCAGTGTCTCATCGAAACGGTTGAAAAAAGAGTTGTTTCTTTAGTTTGCTGAAAATGAATGATGCTGCTATTCCCAACCAAGGTGTCTGTGTGCTTTCAACACACCTACACATCAATGTGTCTTTTGTGCCATTTGTGCTTGCATGTTAATCAGTCAAAACATGTTCCTGTAGGTCCGGTTTGTATTTGACACAGTCTGAAATGCACACTTCTGTGAATCAGAGCCCCCTGAATATGTAACAGCCATGCAATTATTGTTTCCCTTTTACTATTCTCTGCGTTACACAAGTTAGTAGACAAATGCTAACCACACATGAATATCAATCAGGTGCCATAAAAGAGCAGCTGCAATGCCTCATAAATGCTTTAATCCTGTTACTAGTGAAATAGCCATGACTTTTCTTTCCTTCAGCACCAAGTCATTTCAGATGGGAGAAATGGAAATTAATATTGCTCTTACCTTTGAAACCTGAGACTGCCAGTGGCGATTTTTATAGGAGAAAAATGTGGGGGTCAATAAAATTTTATTTATATGGAGATGATGATGGAGAGGACTCTTTTTAAGCCATTTTCTCAGCATAAAGTAAATGCATAAGACCCTTTCCTGGATGAAAAAGAAATCAGCTTGAAATAAAGATATTGAAGGCTTTGCCACCTCTTGGTGATGTATGAGCAGAAGTGAGAGCTCTTTCTGAGAGCTTGCCAGGGAGATCATTAAACAGGGAGGAGAGTATTTGAATATTGAAAAAAAAAGTAAATCTCAGTGCTCTCCAACTTCACCAAAAGGGTATTTTGTAAAACACTCTGTTCCCTGTGATGGTTTGGGATTAATGAAGTACAGTATAATTAAATAATTGGTCAATACAGCAAGGGCTGTGCAATGAATGCTTCAGCTGAATAATTGGACGGGGCATTACCAAACTTACCCATCATGGGTAAACAAAATGACTAAAATTTCCCATTGATTCTGTAAACAGATTAGAAAAGAAAATCAACCCTAGCTTTGGGGTTTTTGGGATTTTATCTGCTCCCAAGCCCCAGTAGCATCAGCTTGCCATCGCTGCAAGTCTGCCTGAACACACAGTGAAAGGGTGAGGGGAACTCAACTGCTTAGCTCTAGGTAGATCCCAGGGACACAGCAAGAATTTGCTTCTGTACATAGGCAATCTCCCCATCTGCTCAGACTTTTTAGAAACCTAAAGTTCAGGAGTGTGTCTTTCCATGTGATCAGGCTGAGGTTTCTTTTTCTCAGCCTCTGCAGAGCCTTTTCCTGAAATGCATTCATTTATGAGACTTGCGAGATGATCTGCAATTGCTGCTTGAATTGGGCTCCCTTTTTGTATTCAGACAATTAGCTTTGTCGAATGAGAATACAGGCACAGTCTTTCCCTTGTAAAGATCAACCTGTATTATTTATTAACCCTATTGTTTTGCTGATTATTGCCCAGAAATTGAATTTCCAAACAATAAGCTGAATCATTATGTGCAAAGTAATAAATGACTTTGAGAATCTGGCTACATTTTAATGTATTTCTTTTGACAAGTCTCTTAATGCTTGGTGTCTTTGGTGCACGTTGCTGGGTCTATGTCAGTGTTAATTAAATTGAGCTTTTTATGTTCCAGTTGCAGCACAGCTGCTTGTAGGTACACCTGAATGGAGAAGGATGCTGAATGCACTAACCTTTAAATTCCTTTGCAGTAATTGTTTAACCATCACTTGTCTCCTGGGCTGTTTTATAAAAGGACAAAACAGCAAGTGTCTGCATTGCATCTCGGTTTCTCCTATTAGCGAGGAGCAAGACAAAAAGGCAGAGGAGAAAGTGAGCCTAAGGGGAAAGAGGTAAAAAGGCATTTCCCCTCATTCAAATGGGTTTGGCTATCAGATTTCCCTAGGAGAGGAGGGGTTGGGGTGGAGAGTAGAAGGGAGTCGGGCTAGGGCAGGGAGGAGGGTGTGGAGGAGAGGAGTGGAGGTGACATGAAAGGATGGGGTCTGATCTACCCCAGTCCAAAACTGATCAGGTCAGTCATAGAGGAAGCTGATCAAGGGCATTTGCCACGTGGCAAATGCCTGGAAGAACTGGCAAGGGGGTTAGGTTTTTTATTTCCCTCTATCTCCTTTTCCGTTAAATTGAGACTTGCTTCTAATTTCACCTTTGGGTTCCTGGGAAGCTCCAGATTAGAGCATTTTCATGCTTTCTCTCCCATAGGCTCAACTTTCCCTGTCTCCCCACCCCTGCTCACTGGCCACTCACAGTGAAAAATTCCAAATTCAAAGTATAGAAACTTTTTTTTTTTGAGGGTGGGTGGGAGGTTACTAAGTTTAATATGAAAACTTTATGGCCCTCAGCTTGTTTTCGCATGTAAAAAGCACAGGGAGAAACCCGATGATGTAATGCGCCAGAATAAGGAGCTGGAGCGGAGATGGGGTGCAACCCTCTGGGGTGCTTAATGTTTATTAATCAGTGCATGGTTTGGGAGGGCGTTAGCGATTCATGATGCCTTTTCTGTCGTATAGAATCGCTGAGTACTCCTATGGGCATCAGAAGAAATCAAGCAAGAAGAAAAAAATCAGTAAGAATGACATCCGTCTGGTACCCCGGGATGTGGAGGAGACAGACAAGATGAACGTTGTCAGTTGCTCCTCCCTGACCTCGTCCCTCAACTATTTCGATTACCACCAGCAGACACTGCCCCTGGGCTGCCGCCGCTCTGAGAGCACTTTCCTGAATGTGGAGAACCAGAATACCCGCAACACGAGCGCCAACCACATCTACCACCACTCTTTCAACAGCCAGGGCCCCCAGCAACCCGACCTGATCATCAATGGTGTGCCTCTGCCTGAGGTGAGTGCAGCTAAGTGGCTCTGTGAGGTCCTCCCAGACCTCCTTGAGCTGCTCGCTGGACACCATAGACTGCTAAGCTGGCACATCCCCTGGCAGGGGTGGGGAGAACGTCTCTGCCTATGCCTATTGCTATATTCAGGGTTTGCAACCAGTGCTTCTTGGGGCAAAGAGTAACCCATCATATTGGACCTTTGTATGGGGGTGGATGCTGGGAGTGGGAACCCAAGGGGTCTGAGCCCTTGAAATCCCTATATGGTGCCCTGGCATAATTCAGGTTTGCTCCACCTGTTGCACATATGGCGTGCTTGACAGCCAGTGGTACCACCATGGCAGTTGAAGTGCCTTGGGGTCACCAAGCAGTGTTGAAAATGGATGAAACCCTCTAATGCCCCGGGGCCAATTTCCCAGTGTGAGCAATTCAGCCTCATAAAGCCCCCTTTTGCTTTCTCTTTCATCACACCACTGTTCTCTAGCATCTTGCTGAGAATATGGATGGTCTGGTTAAAGGGAGGCAAGCAAAAAAATTAAAAAGCCGCTTTGCCATTTCTTAGCAGTTCTAGTGGTAATATTTGACGGTTAAGGAGATTGCAACTGTCATTAATAATGAAAAATTTTAAGAATTGGCTACGTGTTTGAGTTAGCCCTGTTTCTTTTTACTGGGAATGAATATTTTCAAATGGAAGCATTTTTAAAAACATGATGTGGTCAGATGTTCAGGGTAAAAGGGTGATATGTGGATGATGGTGGCTGGGTGGCTGGGTGGAAGTCTATAAATAACAATTTTAAAGTTGATTTCATTTTTCCATGAATTGCTTAAGTCCCTCTTTGGAAATTTGATGCACTGGGAGGCATATGCCCTCTTTCAGGCTACCAATGAAAGGAATATTGCACACTTGGAGAGTACATCCACATTTTTCAAAGCACCTTCCCAGGCATTGTCTCATTTGATCCTCACGATCAGGTATCTTGATAGATTGCCCTATGAAACAGAAATGTAGAAATGCTAAGGGACTTACTCAGACTCACAAAACTGGTCATCAAGAAAGGGAAGACTAGATCGAGGTCCCTTGCAAGTGCTGTTTCAGTGATACCTTCCTGCCTCAGAAATAATTCAGTCTGACTACCCAGGGTATGATGCATACTTAAAATGGCCTCCTAGTATTGTATCAATTTTGTAGGGCAAAGGGGTCTTAGGACCACTTACATTAATTGCTTCTCTCAGTTTCTGAAAAATAATTCCCACCAGAATGAATGGGACCAAACATCAGTGCTTTTAATAAGCAACTAATGGTACTCTGCTAGCAACAAAAGCACCAATATTTTTAACCCATAACTATACAAATAAGGATTTGTTGAAAGTCCAATATTGTGTTAGGTAGACTCAGTTGTAATTATTAATGTCAGTGAATACTACTGAGGCCTAAACCGTAGACTACTTGGAAGACTACTTGTGGACCACCAATAGTTCAGCAGTGGAGAGTGAGAGGTAGTGCTGTGTAGTGAAATCAGATAGACCATTATTTTGAATCTGGGGATCACCTCTTGCTATGGAACCTCTCTGAGTCTCTGTTTCCTCATCTACAAAATAAGCACAGCTGTCATGCAAGGTTGTTTCAAGGAATATGACTTGTGTAGTGTAACAGGTCTGACTCATAGGTATCTCCAAAATAGTAGACCTCTTCCCTTGACAGTTGGAAAATCACTGTTGCGTTGGCCTGCACACCTGAGTGTGTCTCCCTAGGCACTTATAACCAAAGAGGAATTTAGGCTGGTTCTGTATAGACAAGACCTACAAAGTGGTGTGGTCAAACTATTTATGTTGGTCATTTAAACAATGGAGGTGAAAGATGCCAAGGTTGTAGGTTCAGTTGTTGACAGTGCTGTTACTTGTGGAGATGGACAAAAGGACTGAATCCCGAGGGCTTGGCGATCATTTATGCAATCAGTTCAAGACACTAGAGAAATGTGAGCCCTGGTGTCTGAAATACATGGAGCGGGCAGGAAACATATGACTATTTCTGCATGGTTTACCTAAGATCTTGGTGTCCTTTCTGAGATTCTTCTATAGGCAGAATGAAACAGAGTATTGCTTCAATTATTTAGAAAAGCCATTTAAAGTCTCAGTTCTGATCCTGTTCCTGATTCACAAAGCCAGATGCTCTCCTTGTTTAACAAAGTCACATAGATTTGGTGTGTAGGGCTGGTCAGGGCCAAGCGAGCATGTACTAGACACGGTGAGGTTGTGTGCCTTTCTAATATGCAGTCCTGGAGAGTTCAACTGACAAACCCATTCAGAAAGAAGAGAGGACCCTTCACAGCCGAGCACAGACCAGACCGTTTAACCTGCATCTGTCACAAAGTCCTGCATGGGGAAAATGACACTTCTTTTCTTTCGTGTCAGAGGCCCCTGAACGTGGCCTGGGTAGAATACTTAGGTCCAGTGAAATCTATAGAAGGGCAAGGATGATTAATTCATTAATTCAGCTGATATTTGTTAAGTGCCTACTCTTTGTAAGGCAGAACTCTAAGCTCTGGCATTAGAGAGATGAAAAAGGCAAGAAATGCACAGTCTAGTGGAGGAGGCAAGAAAGTAAATAGGTGATATGCAATATGGAGTAATAAATGCTACTATAGGGTACAATGGGACATTCTTCATTGCTAGGTTAACACATTGACTGTCACACTAGAAAAAAAAATTTTTTCCTTGGGGCCGCAGTGTTTTATTACAAAAATGGAATAAAAACTTCGAAAACAAAATGATCCTTTCTAATTTAATGAAAAATTTATTTTTTATTGTTTTCTGTGTTTTTTTCAATAAAAAGTAATATAAAAACTTGAAAATTAGTAATGTATAAAGTAATGTGAAAAATTGAAAAATAGTTCATAAGGGTAAAGTGTTTTTCTTGACTTGTCAGGCTTAAGTGTAATTTAAAGGTAAACATAAATAGAAAAATGAAATTTATTGACTTCTATTCATTTAATCCACGTTTTTAGAATTAAATTGTTAATATTAATTGTAACAATAAGAACATCACCAAGTAAGATTTTCATGAACCAACTGCAGGGTTTTGCCCAGAGTTTGCTTCACGAGGCCCCGGGCTCAAAACTAGCGTGAGTTAAATACAATTCACGTGGCAGTTAATGTGTTAATAATATCCTGATATGTTTCCTACCTTTTCTTTATATTTTCCTCATTAATTAATTAATCCATCCAGGAAAGCAACATTTACTAAGCAATTATAGTACAAAATGATACGTGCTATGCTGTGTAAATATAAGATTCTAAGGAAACTTCTCTATTAAATCATATTATGCCACTTACGTTGTTCTTTATATTATTTCGTTAACCTTTTGCTTTTTCAAATTTGCTCCTTTAGTTGTTCATTAATTCAGCCCATTAGAATTTATTATACATTTAGAATGTGCCAGATACTGTACTTCTTGCTGGAGATACAAAAATAAAACACTTGATTTTTGACCCCAGGGAGCTTACAGGGAGAGACAATCAAGTAAACAGATAATTGCAATTCAGGATAACGTCTCTTTCCTGAGCATATGTTACATTGTTACTCTCCAGGTTGAGATGAAAGGTCGCTACACATTAGGTTCCTCTGCTGGACTATCTTGTGATACACCCATTCCCTTCGTTAGCCGTAGGGTCAGTTACAGGGCTTACTTTCAATGGCGTTATAGATGAGTCCAGTCAGACCTGCTGCGCTGACTGTGTGCTGCTTCTACCCCATCACATTTTGAAATTTATCTCCACATTAGACCAAAGCAGTAAGCATTGTTGGAGTATCCACTATGTGCTCAGCTGTGTGGCAGGGACCACGTATGAGAAATCCAATAAGATGTAACTTCTGCCCTCAGAGAGTTCACAGTCTAGTTGGGGAGCTGAGATCACCTGTTACTTTGTAGACTCCTTAGTATTCCCTTCTTCTTCCATGGTAGCCCTGCCATTGTTTATATGTAGATTTGCTGTTGAGCTCTCGAATGTTGATGCTGGATGGAGGGTAACTCTTCCATCAGTGTGCAAACCTAGCCACATCTGAACAGAAGCTAAAGGGAACGTGATTTTGAATGCAGTTAGGTAGGTAAGGTAAAGGGAATGGAACACTAGTTTAGAGAATCGGAACTCAGTTTCCCGTATTGCAGAGATAATCCTGCATAAAATTGTATATCGTTATTTACCTGTCCTCTGATGTTGTTTGAGAAATCAGCTATGTGGATTTTGTGGGTTTGTATACAAATTTGAGGAGGCAAAATGAAGGATGCCTTTGCTGTTTACAGAAGACTTTTGTAGAATTAGTGATGTCAGGTATCTTTTAAATATTTTAGATTGAAGGATGAGGTTTGCGCTCCTTGGTATCTTAGTTTATTTTGTTCATAGACTAAGTGCATATGTGAATGAATGAGAGGGCGCGTGTGTATGTTTGCATGTTTGTATATGTCTATGGGAGGAGACAAGAGTGAAGAAAGAGGAAAGGAGGTTGAAAAAGAAGGAAAATGGAGAAGAAAATAGGTTTGTCAGTTTGCTGAGATTTTACTAAAAAATTTCAGTTTTTTTTTGAGAGGCTCCTTAGTATGGCAAATAATTTTTCTTCCAATCGTATGGAACGGAGGCATACCTACTGGGTGCCTCTGGATGCTCAAAAGTGTTATTCCTTTGTATATGAGCATTACTACATTACCTTTTGTGTCACCTGGGCCCTGGTCATTGTTGGAGGAAGAAAATGCAACTCATTGCTTCTACTGGAAGTGGAGACTTAGGGGAGGCCTCTTCCTGCCTTCAGGAGGGGTGAGATGCCCGAAACACTCAGTCTCTTTTGTGAGGTATTTTAAAATTTTAGTTTTCTGATATTGAATGTTTCTGATCTGACAACACTAAGGGAGTGATAGTGAGCAAGAGCTTTCAGAATTCTAGACACAGATGCATAAGGATTTAGATTTTGGTTAATCTTAATCTTAATCTTGAGTTCTCTCTGTTTTCTATCTTCTGCCAGAAAACTGTATTATCTTTGATAGGAGGCATCCTAAGGGGTGTCTGTGCAAGCTCTGCTATGGTCACTCATGCAACATCTTCATAAGTAGCGATGTAGTAGCAGTGGAAGAGTTTGCAGAACAAGAACGTGTGTGGTAGTCAAATTGAATGCTTCCAATTATCCTACATAAAGTCTGAATGCATGGTTGTCTTAGTGCAAATAATGAAAATAAAACATCAGTTAGACTTTGAAGAAAAATAAAAAGAAAGAAAAAAAAAAAGCTCAGCAGACTTTGGTCCCTGAAACAGAGTTTTAAAGTTAGAGATTTGCAGTGACTTGAGTGAAACTCTGGGCTAAGGACAGCCGTAAACCTATGAGATGGCAGATTCAGACAGCACTAGAAAATTAGTAGGTATGATGAGGCTGGTTTGGATAGCATGGAAATGGCACAAAGCATCACCTCCAATTAAAACAAACCAACAAACCCTTGAGTGAGCATTTAAAGAAATTTTTGTTTACTTATTACAATGGGGTCCTGGAATCATTTAAGTCTTATCCCTAAGGGTCAAAAGTAAACCTCAGGCTGCAGGAGAAAGCAATGAAAAACAACATAGCCCACATCTTTCCAAGCATGCTCATTCCAGTTTTCTTTAAAAATCAAGGGCCCCACTTCTACCAGCAGTCATTCTAGGGCCACCTGTTGCCTACATTGTATCTTATTGGCCCATGGCACATCAAGGTGAGGCAGCCTGTTTCCCAGTGGGGATCGGCTTGCAAGATGTGCCTCAGAATAAACTGTTCCTCTGTCGTCTCCATGCAACTGCCTTAGAACTGAGTTAGTTTACATTAGTATTTGCTAATTTATTATTATCATTCCTTATTGGCAATTAACTGGTTACCTTAGAGATCACCTCTCTCCCCATACACCTTCACTAAAGTTGAGCTCAGCCAGAGTGCTTGCTAATGATCCTGAGATTTCTCTCCCGAGGGGGCTGGAGGCAGGACATTTTCCAGAGAGGGCTCTGAGGCTTTGGAATTCCTCCTATCAGAGGACCACTTGTTTTGGGTCCCAGTGGCCCTACCTGATTTTTCTCTGATTGTCAGTCAGACTTACAGGTGGGAGGAGCTGTAGACTTCTCCCTCCCTAACCTTGCCCCAGTCTCTGCTGTGTCTTCTGTATATTGTGCCCGTAGGCTGAAGCTAGGGGTTTGGGGGATTGCTTGTGGGGAATTAGAGGATGAAAAAAGGGTGAAGTCACCTCCTGGCAAAGCTGGAGTCTTCCAGTTACGGCGCTGCAGTGGATCTGAGGCATCTGCTTGGAGTTTCAGATGTTGACCCTTCTGCATGTGTATCTCAACTTCCAGGACTCAGGAGAGGCCAATCTTTGCTGGATTGAGTGTCTCAGATGTGGGTAAATGAAGCCATTTGTACCAGAGGCCTGTGCGAGAGGTGGGAGGCTGGCCCTGGAGCAGCCATTTTCCCTTACTGAGAAGAGGCTTGATTTCTTGATGTGTGACTGGCTGGCCTTTAATGTGTGAGCCTCATTTACTTCGAACAATTGAGAGGCTTGAAGTGAAAGTCCCAGAGGATCAGTTGTTTGCAGAGGGAAATGCTCTTCAAGTTACATTTCCTATTTGGCCGTTGTGTAGTTAGAGTGGTTTTTGTGTGGGCTGCATAGTGGGGTCACTCAGCTTCTAGTGGGTGTACCCAGGCTGCTAGCGCCTCCCTGTGTCTCCCTGGGGGAATGATGAGGAAAGTCTTGCAGCTGTGGGGACAGCAGCTCTCTCTGGCAGCTCCAGGAGTTTGGGCCCCCATGCAGAAACCTTATTTGCTATCATTCAGCATTTTGCCTAAAAATACTGGTTAGGACCACACAGCTCCACAGCATTCCTAGAAGAGTTGTCAGAAGGGATCAGTGTTTCCACTCTGCAGTTGTGAAAATGGAGTTAGAGAAAAGGCAAATGACTCGCCCAGGCATACAACATTTGCAGCCAAACTAGACTCCATTTTGCTTGACAATACTTCCTCTGGTGCAGCTTCTAAGCATTTTCTGTCACATAACAGAAAACCTGATTGGGTTCTTCAGGAGGACCTGCAGCGGTACCTTTGATGGCAGTTGCATTCCTGAAAAACTATACAGCCAGAGTTTTGTTTTGCAAATTAGACCCCATGTTAACCACCGTAGTGGTGTTCTATATTTAAAGAAACTTTGTGGTGGATCCTTTTATAAAGGAAAGAGTCCTTATATAACATGCATAATCAACTCCTAACTGATTTGCTTTGTAAGTCTGGATTTTTACACATCTTATTTGCTTAAAATGAGATTCCTCACATTGACAAGATTGACAAAACCTTTGGCAGGTGGGCTAATTCATTATTCCCTGATGGCTGATATCTAGACCTTGAATCCTCACCGGTTAGCCTTCCTGGTTGAATTTCACTTAATGAAAAAAATTGCAATTATGTAACATTTAAAATAAACAGAGTCTGGAAAAGACAGATACATGTGACGGAGATTTAACAAATGTTAACATTTCATATGTGCTTCAGATTTTAAAAAATGAAATGAAATGTTACAGCTATCCCCTTGCCATCCTGTTCCTTTCCCTCCACTCTTTGTAAGCCTGTGGCTGAGAGAACAGAAGCCCACCACGAATGTTTTTGGTGTTTTTTGTCTTCACCTCTTGAGCTTGTTCCTGAAAAGAAATGGCTCCCCCCTTTGCTGTCCCAGGTCCTGAAAGCTCCCCGCGTCAATAAGGGTTTCTTGGATTGGATAGAGCCTGGGACCTACTTTGGAAAATGAAAGAGCTCTCTTAGACTTTCCTTTAAATTTAGCCTTTGGTGAGGGAGAAAAAATTACTTTTCAGAACGGAAAAAATAAAAATGAGGGTGAGAGTGAAACAGACAGATTGAAAGACAGATAGGTGTTAGGTAGGAGCAGCTACCTTGAGGGTTTTGAGCAGAGCATTTGGGATTGAAGCAGGCAAGAAGCTCAGTGTCAAGCCTGTGTTCTCCTTGAGTTCAGTGCTCATGGACTAGCACCAGTGCTTCTTAATGTCAGATGGTTAAGCACTGCCTTGATGTGCATAGTCTTCTGATGCTCCATTAAGTCTCTGAGTGCCAGGGTGGCCAGTTTTCAGTTTCTCCCACTGGGCCCCATCTGGCCGCTGTTCTGTGGCAAGCTGCTCTCCCTCACTGCCACCAGCACTGGCCTTGGCGGTCTCTGCTTTCTGGATTATTTTCCCTCTTAAATCTGATTTCCAGAGCATGAAGGGCACCTCTTCTCAGATTGTGTAGTTTGCTTTTCTGAACAAAATGGATTCCCTGTGTAAGCTGGCAGGAAGAAAAGTTCAATCCGAAGGCCAGACCCCTCTTTACGGGAATAGGGGTTTGTGTGTATGCGCGTGCACGCGCGTGCATGTGTATGTGAGAGAGAGAGAGGAGAGAGAGAGATCGATGGGGGCGGGGACAAACATTATCTGCTTCTCTTACTCACTTATCTGCCTTTGTGATGATGGAGACTTTACTGGCTGGGCTGATCGTACACATGTCTATGATCTTAGGTCCTCTGAGGCCCCCCCCTCCACACTCTTCTGTTTGCCTCCCTGAGGAAATGCTCATAAGGCTAGTAGTCATAGCAGGGTATGATCCCTTAAATATGAGGCCAGGGCACCCCAATTTGATATAGCCCAAGGATAGATCTCCCAGGGACTATTTTTAATTGAGAGCTCTGAGTAGGAAGCAGCCAAATAATCATTGCTGTGCATACAACCCAGCTTTAAGAGTACCTTGTGGTGCATATTTTCAATTTCTCAGAAATTATTTTCTGAGCCTTGGTTTCTCTTTTTGTCTCTTTTGGGTAAAATTCTGTTTCAAGCTTTCCTCTTCTTCTTTAATTCACTTGGCCCGAGGAAGTCTGGTTTGGGCTGCCTATGTGTACAGGTAGTTTGCTATAAAATCATATTTTTTCTAAGTGAGATGCATGAGTAGGGGATATTATTTCAGACTGTATTTAGAGGGATTGGCTTAACATTTAGGCAAATTTTATGACTAAAAATGTCTGTAATCTGGCATTCATATTTGAAACTTGACATGCTTGAGGGAGGCAGGCTCTGGAAATGCAGGGACGAGCAGAGGCATCTGGCTACAGGTAATGGTGAACGGCTTGTTGGATTTCCTCCTCTGTGCTGCCAGGCACAGAGGCCATGGTAAGGACACAGTCACACTGCCCTCATAAGACTGGCATTGACTATGAGATTGCTGTACCGATCATTTCTTTAATTAGTGCATTTCCATTTTTTCAAGTATAGACTTTTGAGTGTTGGGATATGCTAACGGTAATGTTTGCTCCTAAGAGCTTAGGGGAGAGAATACAATGGCATTAGTATTAAATAATGGTTTTTTAATAGTGGGGTTTTGCCTGATTTTTTAATTGCAAAACGATTTATGATAGTTATGGCTCTTTAAAAGCAAACTCAAATACTACACATGAAACACCAATTTTCTGTGTGACTTGTGAGTTTGTTAATGGCATGTGCGTCCTTACACCTTTAAGTCACTCTCTCTAATTTTGCCTCTACTAGTAATTCTTTAGAAATGGAAAAAGGAGTGTGCTTTGTTGCAGTAAAAAATATAATGAGGAAATAGCAGAAATGGAAAGAAAGCTAAACTGCCTTTGCACAAACTATACATTGTGTAGTGGCTTGATAGAGCAAAATCTTATAAAACTGGTAAGCTATAAATGCTATGGCACTGCACATTGTTGGAATGACATCTGGGGGTTCAGTCTTTGCACACCTGATCATCAGGTACCTTCAAGAGGAGATCATGGAGGGTGGAGAAAAATCCAGAACTGCAAAGGTTTGTGGCTGTGCATGGTGTCATAGTTGGAGGTATGGGATCAAAAAATGTGTGTGACGCTCACAACACTTTGCTCTCCTCACTCTTTCAGCCTAGCAAACTCCATCAGGACAGTTTTCTCTAATATGTGAGTGACCCCTCGAGTTACTGTATTTCCAAAGATAACAATCTAGAAATCTGCAAAGCAGATGAAACAATTTAAAACCTCATAAAAGAGAAGCTTTAGTTCATTGAAACCTGTTATTACTAAGGAAATCAGCATCCAAGACATTGAGAATTTTGAAAAATCCGAGCAAATGCCAAACTACAGCAAACCTGGAACGTTATGTGAGGAGATTGGATCAGGGGCTTTCCAAGTTCTCTTCCAGCCCTGAGTGTAATTCTATGGATTTTTGCAGTATTGGTTTGAAGGCCTTCATATAGCTGCCTGCATTAAGGTTTGAGTCCGTGTGATGACAATGGCTACTCTGTAGGTGGTATTGAGGGCAAAGGATTTCGCTATGGCAGGTGACACGATAGGTACAGCCCTTTAGCTTTTAAATGATGGCCACATATTCTGTGTGTAATCCGAGTTGTGAGTGTGCATGTCAAAACTCAGTAGCTTCCCCATTCAAAGATGGCTTTCTGTCCAATGCGAGTTCTTCCATAAGGGCAGCAACGAGTATACTAACCTTGCTTCAGTTCATCTGCACTTGTTCTAGGGATGGATAGGGATGCAGTCCTCTTGCCTGGCAAACTAGACCTTTCAGGAGAACATAAATTCATTTAAATATAAATTTTGTTGATTATCACACTACCTAAAAATTCGCAGAGCTGGAAGTCACCAAGATCTCCTTTTTAAGTTGGGTGTTCTTAAGAACTGTTTTGTATATCATGATGAATTATCTAACCTTTTATACAGTTGAAGGCCAACATTATGGAAATAAGCAGCTTTTTATTCCATTCTAAGGTCAGTCTAACCAAATTATGCAACTTCTAATGCAATTGCTTGAAGCTTCCACTTTGAAAGTTTTTTTATTTTAATATCTTGCAACAGAGATAAATATTTTAGCTACTATTCATGCTTAAAAGTATATTTCACTGATTGTCATTCTCTTTGTGGGATTTGTTGGCACGAGAAGCGGTTCACCATGGTTCTGCTCGTTTTGCTCTTTGCTATAGATTATCAGCAAAGAGACAGAATTCAATAAAAAATGTATTTTTGTTGTTGTTGTTATTTTTAAGTTCAGGCCATAGGAGGCTGACTGAGCCCTACAGAATCAATATACACAGGGCACTTGGGGTTTTTCTTGAGAGCCAAAAATGAAGTAAATTTTCTTTTAAACTAGTTTTTATTCCAGAATTATTAAACCCAATGTGTGTTGGAGGCTGATGGATTACATTCAGCAGGATTTGGGACACTCTCTGTAACAGGGCAATCTATTCTTTCAGGGAGCCAACTGCTACTTCAGGGGAAGAAGTTAGTGGGGACATCTTTGGGGAGCTCTGTTCTACCCTAAGCTCCCTGAAAAATAATTTTCCCTGAGCTCCTTGAGGGTAGGGCAAACTCTATGCAATTCCTTTTGGACAGTGTTAAGTGTTTATTAAGTATCTTTCTAAAAACATTTCAATAGATTCAGGGGGGTACAAATGCTTTTTGTTACATGCATGAATTGTATAATGCTGAAGTCTGGGCTTTTAGTGTACCAGTCACCAGAATACTATACGTTGTACCTGATGGGTAGATTTTGTATCTTTTGTTACTGATGATTTTAGCTGTACAGTGGTTATAGTGCCCTACTCTTAAAGGGCATTCATTTATTCTAAGTAAAACCTGGCCCTCTATGGTAATTTGCCTCCAGACTTTAGTGAATGGACTTACTGTTTAGCAGTTAGGCTCTTTTCTAAAAATTATTTTGGCTTGAAAATATCCATCCATTCATCATCCAAATATTTGTAGATCATCCTTTACTAACTAGCCCTGTATTCAGCCCAGAGAGATACAGAAAAAGTATAAGCAGTACCTACCCTCATAGCTTATATTGTCACTGAGGAGACAAGATGAAAGTTAAACATATTTTCTTTAAATCAATGAGGAAAGCAAGGATTATTCACTAAGTGGTGCCATGTAATTGGTTAACAATTGGAAAAATATGTGATTTTATTTACCAGTATATGACAAAAATAAATTCCACATAGATTAAAGAGTTAAAGAAGAAAACTCAAATAATAAAATTATTAGAAGAAAACATAAATAAATATCCATCTAATTTTGAAATTGAAGAAAACTTCAGAAGCATAAAAGCAGTGGAAATGGGCACAAAGAAAAATACCAGCAGCTCTGACTACATAAAATTTAGAAATGTCTGTATGTCCAGAACTATCTTAGCTAAATTAAATAATAAACCATAAGCTAGGAAAATACTTAAAATTTATATCACAGACAAAAATCTGTATTTATTTATTTGTTTTTCAGCTTTATTGGGGGCATAATTGACAAATAGAAATTGCATGTACTTAAAGTAACAACTTGATATTTTTACGTATGTATACATTGTGAAATGATTGCCTCTGTCAAGCTAAAAACATATCCATCTTCTCATATAGTTATCATTTTTTAATGGTGAGAACACTTAAGATCTACCCTCTTAGAAAATTTCAGGAATATAATATAGTATTGTTAACTATAGTCACCATGCTATATATTAGATCTCTAGAACTTATCTTGCATAACTGAAACTTTGTACCCTTTGACCAATATCTTCCTGTTTTCCTCACCCACGACCCCTGGCAACCACCGTTCTACTCTGCTTTTATGAAGAATCCATGTTTATTAATTCATTAATCAATTCTACAAATATTTATAGAGTGCTTACTACATGTTAGTCACTATTCAAGGTGCTGGGGATACAACGGTGAGCAAAACAAAGTCCTTGTCCCCACTGAGTTTGCATTTTTATGGACAGAGACAAGTAATATATAAATATATAAAATGTTAACTGGTGATATGGAGAAAAATAAGGAAGTCTGAAGCATTCGTGTTCTTTCAGGAATGAAGCTTGCTTTAGGAAGGTCAGGGAAGATATCTCAGATAAGAGGACATTTAAGCAACACCCTTATATATAAAGAGCTCTTACAAATCAATAAAAAGACAAACATCATAGTATAAAAATTGTAAAATGGACACAAATTGGTAATTCATAAAGAAGATGTATAAACAGCCAACAGACATATGAAAATATTTCAATCCCAGTAATCAGATAATAGCAATGGAATACTATTGTTAATTTTTAATTGCAAAAACTATGCATACTTATTACTAAAAGTCAAGCAATACAGGAGTGTTAAAGTCTCCACAACCCTCTCCTTACCAATTCATCACCTCAGGGGAATCACAGACAACAATTTGATATTCAAGATGTCATTTTTTACTTATTGAATTAGGAAAGATTTTTAAAATATATCCAGCGATGGCAAGGGTGTGGTTATGATACACTGCTACAGGGTATATAATTGACAGAATTTGATATAGTCTTTCTTGGGAGCATTTTGGCAATACACATTAAAACCCCTAAAGTATCAAATATTTCTACCTCTGGAATTTATCCTAAGGAAATAATGTTAGATCTGCATAGAAATTCATGTACAAAAGTGTTAATCTCAGTATAATTTATAGAGATAAGACATTGGAAATATCTTAAGTATCATCAATATGTGAAAGGCTAAATATATTATGATGCATACATATTCTAGAATACTATGAAACTGTTAAAATAATATTTTGAGGAATATTTAATGACACAGGAAAATGCTCATAGTATAACATATACATTAATTGAAAAAAATCAGAAAACAAAACAGCACATATAGATTAATTCCAATTGTTTAAAAATATATATACACAGAAAAAAAGACCAGAAGGAAAATTGCCAGGGCATTAACAGTTATCTCAGATTGTAGGAAATCAGGTGATTTTTACTTCTTAGTGTACTTTTTAAATTTCCCAAATTCTGTACACTGAACATGTATTATTTTTGAGATCAGAAATGCAATTACTTAAAAAAGTTAACTACTATACTAGACAGTATATATTAAGGACCAGAGAGTTGGCATAGACAGGGTGCATAAGTTATTCTGAGGAGGGACAGACCAAATATGTTTTTTATTTTCATTTTTCAGTCAGATCATACCAGTTTTCCTTCCTATTTTTCTTTTCTTGGAGGTCTCTTTCCGATGATAACAGGTATGAAGGTTAACATTTAAAAATAACCCTTTTATTTATGTGAGAAATAGTTATGAAAAGTATTTTTTCCTCCTTCATTCTTGCCCATATGTATACTCTTGTAAAAGTAGATTTATCTCACCAGTGTTAGACATCTGATTCACAAATTTTATTTTTAGGATGAGAGGTTTTAAAATAGTAACATTTAACTGTAACCGTACAGATATTTAGTACTATAAAAATGATATAGGCCTTATCTAAGGGCCACTTTTGGCAAATTTTTTTTTTCAGCACCCTCTTCAATACCAAATGGCCAATTTGTAGGGTGAGGGAACCTTTTTAATATTCTCCATTATTTGATTTCATGTACCTGCCCCTTGGCTCTGAGGCATACTGCTTGAACATGATATCCTCAACAATTTGGAGCAAAAAAAAAAAAAAGAGGGAGTTAATGAGTTGGTGGTCATTGAGATGCTGAAGATTTCAAATTCAACCTTGACTAAATGCACTGTTTATTTTTTCTTTTTTCAACAAAATGGAATGGGTTCAATCCTTTTAAGAAAGGCAAATTTATTTGATTGCCTTATCATCTAGTAGCCTAGTTTTGAACAGTGTAAGTATAAAACCCAGTATCCTATGGAACACCTCTTTAATTGATGTTTATATAAACTTCTCACATACTAAGTACTATACTAAGGTGCAAAATGTTTAATTCAGTGGCCCCGTGTAGATAGACTTCAGAACTATTTAGATATTGTAAAGAAAATTCTCATGGAAAAAAAAAAAACCCACACAGATGCTTCACACCCCCCCCCCATAGCTAATAGATGAGAACTCTGTGCAACATCACTCTGATTGTGGATGAAGTGTTTGCCTGCTACAGGAAAACATCTGTGGCCTAATTCTTTATTCTGTCCCTTGGATAAATGGAGACTATGGCCTTCAGTAGCGACTATATTTCTTATATGTGCAACCATTTAACTAGATGAGTTTAGATTTAAATTATAAGTTTTTCATGTTATAACATGGAGCATTGGATAGAAATAAATATCTATTGCTTTTTCATGTGAATGAGTATGAAAGAGGGGACTAAAAATTGAGGGGAACCCCCCACAGTCTCTTTTTTATTTTAGTTCCTTAATGTAAAAGTCCTTATTGAAAGTAATATTGAGAATGTTTGAAACTTGATTATGAAGCAACTTAAAAGATTCACATTTTCCCTTTGTATGGCTTAATGATGAGATTGCTTGGATTAGAAAAGAATTTCCAGGAAATTAAAATATTTAATTGCTTTTAAGCCAGGATTTGGAAGAAGTTAATGTCATAAAGCAGAGTGTTCTAGCCGGAAAAAAATTATGTAATACTATGTAAATTCATATCAGCGTGAAAGTGAATATAAAACTCCAGAAGGCAATAAGAAGATCGAAAGCAAGGGATTTTGTTTATTGAATTCTGATTCTGTTTACACTTGCCAGTCAGTGGGGGTTTGGGACTGGCTGTGAGGAAGGCCCTACTTAAAACACATGTTGCTTTGTAGGATGTGTGAAGGCCTGATTCTGAACTTGCTTATGGGCCCTGGATAGGCCAAAAGACCTTGAAGTACCCCTCTTCTCCCACTCCCCGTGGCTGCTGTTGCCTAGGACCCAAGAACAGAATTGATGGGATGTTGTGGCTGAGTTGTTCTTGTTTACCAGTGCAAATATGAGGGATATTGAGCCAGGTAGGGAGATACAGATACACAAAAACCCCCTGCAACAAATGCTAATCTCGACAGGTTGATTTTTTGAAGACACATCTATTAATGTCATGACTGAGTAAATATAGTGTAGTATCCTGGCTTTTTACTTGACAATTGTTAAGAAATCTGTTGCTATCTGGGGAAAGTAGGCTGGGTTCTAGTGTCTTTTATTGTTTCCATTGGCGACTCATTGTAAAATCCATTCATTTCCATTGTGAAAAAAATGGAAATACAGAAATATTTGAAAACGTTGGAAAATCATCCATAATTTTGTCATTCTGAGGCAACCACCATTAACTTTCTGTTCAGTGCCTGGCATTAAATAAATGCTCAATAAATGTTTGTTGAATTAATGAGAAAAACTTACGTGGTTTAATGTTTTAAAATTTGGGTTACGATCATTCTTTTTTTATCTTTACATTATGCCATAACATTTTTCTGTCATTAGAAAATATTTATAAGCAAAATTTTTTAATGTCTGAATTGTATTCTAGAAGTTCTGTAGATAGAGCTTACTTTTACTCAATCTCTAGTGTTGAACTTTGAGATTATTTACATTTTTTCCTTATATAAATAATACTATGACGGATATCCTTGTACATAAATCTTGTGATCTCTGTTTGTTTCCTTAGAATAAATTCTCTAGAAGTGAACTTGTTTTATCTGATGGTTTATATATATTTAATATTTGAAACTTCTGATAAGTATTTCCCACATACAAGTTGTACAAATGTACACTCCCACCAACAGTGTGTAAGAGCCCATTTCACTGTACTCACAAAGCATTATTATGATTTTAAATGTCACCACCAATCTGCTGAAGCTGTGAGAAACAGGCTGTCTCATACATTGTTGGTGGGAGTATAAATTGGTACTAGTCCCACAGAGGGCAATTTGACAATATCTCTCAAAATTGCAAACACATATACCCTTTGACCCAGAAACTCCACTTTTAGGGAATTCATGTTCCAGATATGCTTGACTACATGAAAAATGATGTATATATAAGGTTCTTCATTGATATATTATTTGAAATAGCAAAAATGGAAACAAGTGTATATGTCCAGCAGTAGAAAGTTTTTTTTTTTAAAGAGTGTTTTGTATACTGATATGGAAAGATCTCTAAATATATTTTTAACTAAATAAAAGAAAGATTCAGAAAAATGTGTAGGGCACACTATCATTATTGTGAAAAAAGGAGGGAAAAGGAGAATATATATTTTACTGGTTTATATATACCTGAAATTGTATGAAAAGATAAACAAGAAATTAATTAGAACGGGTACCTGTTGGGAGAATGGCAAATGACAGGATAGGGGAGGGGGTGGGAGGGAGAATCACTAGTTTCATACATGAAAATAGGTATCTAATTTCAGTTTTAATTTGTATTTCTTTGATTACTAATGCATATATTAAGGTAAATTCTTTGTTTCTCTTAATACAAAGACTTTTTTCAGTTTGTATGACTTTTAATTATGCTTATGCTTATTTTTGATTTACAGCGTTTTGGAATCATTATATGTAAAACTTTATCACTTTTTTAATCTGCGATTTCTTAGGTTGCTTTTAAACTGTTAAATTTTCTCTCAACCCAGAGATGATATATATGACATTTCTTCCAGTATCTTTATGAATTCATATTTTCATTAAATTTCTAACTCATTAAGAAATTTATTTTGGCATATGGTTGGAGTAATCATGTGAGAGATATTTTTCTAGATGGCTAATTGGCTGACTTCGTGCCATTTATTGTTTGTTTCTCCCCCACTACTTTCTGGTGCTTCTGAAAAACATCATATATTACGTTTTTATAAAGACTAGGGACTTTCCTCATCTATTCATTTATTTTTCACTGATCTGTTTTTCTACTCTTGTACCAGTGCCACACTGATTTAATTATTGATGCTTTATCATAGATTTTAATAGATGGTAGGGTTAGTTTCTCCCCATTCTTTGTCTTTTAAAAATGTTTTAGTTTTTGTTTATTATTTCAAATGAACTTTGGAATCATGTTAAGTGTCACAAATGACTATGTTGGGATTTTGATTGGAAATGTGCCAAACTGATAAATTTAGGAAGAATTGACATGTAGCCTTTTTATCTAGGAACGTGACGTATTTCCATTCAGTCCCATTTCATTCTAATGTCATCAGTATATTTATATAGTTCTTCTTACATTTTTCATTAAGATTATTTCTGGCTATTTAATAGTTTTGCTGTTATTTTGAGTGGGCTCTTTTTTCCATGACATCGTCTAACTGGACGAAGCTGTTAGAGTACGTAGGAGAGCTCTTGACTTTTGCATCTATATTTTGTAACGAGCTCTTCTTGTTTTCTTAGATATAGCTTGTCACTTGGGTGTTCGTGTAAGAGTTATTTTGATTTATCGCATCTTTGTTTTTAGAAGTTAGAGTCAGTAGCTGAGTGACTTTAGGGAAATTACTTCCTTTCTGTGCCTCAACTTCCTTATCTGTAAAATAAGGGTAATGGTACCCACTTCATAGGTTCTTGTGAGGATTCAGTGTGAGTGTTCAAGCACCTGGCACATAATAAGCTTTTAATAAATGTAGGTATTATTATCAAGATCTCTTTTTACCTAGGAAAATATCTAATTTATACCTCTCAATCTGGAAGGAGGAAATCAGATTGTTATTGCCCCTAGCAATGTACTATAGTGGGCAACACAATCAAGTTTTGAAATTAAGGAGAACTTCTGTTTGCCTCTATTTTGTTATTGCAAATAAATTCGACCCCATTGTGCTTTTCTGCTTTTAGTTATACAAAGTCCTTTTTACATGACAATATTTATTCTTTTCATTAGTGGCTCCTTCAAGGTTTATCATTGTTCTTTACTGTGACACCCATCTCTAGTTCAACTGTGAAGTTGGAGGGGTCCTACATGAATCAGTGTTAGCTAGATGTGCTGGCGAGAGAGCCAAAATCTCTGATGTTATCCCCTTGTATTTTCTTTCCAGAGTCAGTGGATATCAATTTAGGCCGTAATCTGGCATTTTTCAACCTTTTTCCTGTGTGACTCTGTGCTGGGCATCTCCATTAGCTAGGAGGCTCTGGAGATGGCAATTTCATGGACCACTGGCTTGGGGTTGTGACCTGCACTTTAATGCATACTGTCCCAAGCCTTTCTTCTCTTGTGACCTGCTGCTTCCGCAGACCTGGGCTGTGTTTCAGGGCCACTGCTTTTTCCTTCTTTGTTTCATGCAAGTGACTTACAAATGAATTTTAAATAGCCAGTTCATGGTGGGGAACTTTTGAGCTCATGTTCCCAGGACTGTGCTCTGTCTCAGACATACTTTCCTTCCACCCAGGAAACCAGCCCCTGGTATCTCTTATCTAGGGATATTTTATACTCTTTTCTCAATTTTGAAATGAAATATATTGGCCTAGGGCAGGGGCTCCAGTTCCACTTTGGCCACTTGGGGACCAATTTATACTTTTGGGGGGTTTTAGGGAAGTGCCAGGCGGTTTGGTGGGTGGGGAGAACAAAAGCTTGATTCTCTATTATAATATTTAACTTGAACGAAATGCGTGAACCCTGGCAAATGTGGTCTCACTGTAAGTGAATCATTGCCAACAAAATAATAGGTAGCTGGTTGTGACTATTTCTTAATCAGGTTGTACATAGCCCTGATACACCAGCTTGCTTTTCTAAGTGAGTAGATATTGTTCCCCATAGAGTCAGCAGTTGAGTACTACTTGCTTTCCGTTCATTTAGGTGCAGGCGGATTTTTTTTCCCCCTTCTCTAGCTTATGGAGTTGTAATCCATGCACGTATAATTAAAATGATATCCAAATGCAGCTCAGGGTTTCTTTTGAATTTGTAATGGCTTTGTTCATAGGGAAGGTTGTTGCTTTGGTATAAACCACAGACCCAGAGTAAACCTCAGCTGTGCTGTAGCTATTTTGGACGACAACTTTCTAGTTGCCTCTGTGTAATTGCCCGTATTACATCATCCTAACTATTGTGAAATGTGCAAAATACAAGGCTTATCTAATGATTCATTTCAGGTGGACAGTGTCTTTTAAAGTAATTTTAGAAGTGGTTCTCTGCACTAAGCGTATCCTCCCATTTTTTTCTTGCTTTCTTGTTCAGGCCAAAGGTAATTCAGTGGTTGATAACTATGTAGCAGAGAGAAGTATATCATATCCATTGTGCCCTATAACCTTGACAGTCTACCTAAAATGTTCCATGGGATGTGCTTTCTCTTGGTGCAAGTAAAGAACCAAGAGGAGACAAATTCCCTCCACAGCAAACCAAGTAAGCATTAACTCCAAATGAAATTTAATTTCTCTGTTATTGAGTAGGAGAGGAAAAAAAAATCTATCTCCAATGGCCACAAGAGGCTTGGTCTTACTGGGGTTTCAGTTTGTCAGATTATGCTGTCTTTCATGATGATAGGTGTATGCCGTAAGGAAGACTTTAAATGCCTCTGTTGGTGGATTGTTTTAACACATCTTTAAGTCAGGTATGTGAAATTCCAGTAAGCTAAAACCTTCTAGTTTTTTCTTACCAATGTTAAACACTTGCAGGCTAGGTAATATTACATGTTTACTCACCTACTAGTAGGAAGAAGAGTTTTAAAATAATAGCATTTATCTTTGACCTTGGACCTTATATATTGTACACAGAGTGCAGTTTGTAAAATGCCTTATAGATAATATTTCAAAGTGGGCAAAAAAAATGAAGATCGCTTAGAACCAGAAAGGTCAGCAATAGATCAAATAATTGTGGGCCTTTTTATTGCTGAATAATGAACTTTGTAAATACCATATGTGACTGTTAGACCAAATGAGAATACATAGAGCTCAATTTTAATTGGTTCAGTATTAACTGATGGCCTGTTTGCAGGATACAATGAAATTACCTTATCAATATAATGTTTTATTGATTCTTTGGTTTGCAAAATTAAATAAACATAGCATAAACACTTGCAGTGGTAAGTTGTAGCAGGGAAGTGGGTTTTGATTTGGAATTTGAAAACAAAATTAAAGGTGATTGAAGCAGAAAGTGGGCTGTGGCATAAAATTTCTGCTAGCATTTCTCCCAGTAATTAAGTATCTCTGGGTGTTTGGAAGAAATAAGAACCAGAGAACAAAGACTTTGAGGGAAGTGTTTCAAAATGTTTTCTTAAGTGTTATGTCAATATTAACAAATCATTTTGTTGACTAGTTTAGTTTGCTTTGGTATGTCGTATTCATTTATTTCATTCTATGCTTTTATTTTCAGTGTCTACTTTGACACTGAAATTCTTGTTATTGTTCTAGATACTGGCTAAACAGCAGTCAGCAAAACTGACATAGACCCTGCCTTCATGGAATAGGGAGACAAAACATCACCACAATATAAAATTATAGTGTGATGAAAGAAAAGAGCATATTAATATGAAAGAGAAAAATTGGGGAACTTCACCTAGTCTGGGGCATTAGGGAAGTAATATTTGAGCTGATTCTTGAAGAGTGAAGAGTCTGTGAGGCAAAAACATGTGGGGACAGGACAATGGTTGAAAGCTGGCTGCTGAGATAGGGATCTGGAGTTAAACTCTTGGCCTAATCTCAGGGAGCCATTTTTTCCCCAAGGTGGTCTGAATCTAAGTGCTGAAGTCTTGAATCCGACACACAGCCATTGGTTAAAAAAGTGGAAAGGTGCTGAGGCAGGAGGGTGGTGGTGGTAATGCACAGAGTCTACCTATCATGAATTCTGAGAAAAACCAAATTCATTTCAGAAAAGCAGCCATGGAAAGAATCCATCTCAAAGTAAAGAAAGAAGCAGCCTGCAGCCAGCTTCAGATGGATGGTTTGTGGCTCAAATCCATTTTCCCAGTCCCTGCTTGATGGCCTTTTATGTCCCTGCCGCCACCACCTCTCCCCCACAACATCGATGGGTAGTGTGCAGATGCAGCTCAGTAAGATGGTGCTTGTAGTGCACACAAGCAAGCCTCATCTAGTCACATTTGCAACGTGCAATCAGAGTAGTGTCAATGCAATATTTATGATTTTATCTCCTTTCTTTCTTTTTTTTTAAAAAGCTTAATATTTAAGATTTATTGCCGCTGACTACAGGATGTAATGATTTGAGACAGGCCATGAATTAAATTGAGCATCTTAGAGGCTGGAGTGGACCAAACAAAGCAACCAGATTCAATGCCATAAAGTAAAATCCAACTAGGTGCCAAGGAGTCCTAGATCACTTTGCTTGGTATTTATTTTCTTTTTGTTCTTTTCTTTTTTTTTAGGGGGATTATTTGCTCCTTTTTAATTTATTTTTAAATTTTTTAAATTTCAGAATATTACGGGGGTAAAACGTTTTGGTTACATAAATTGCTTTTGTACTATTTGAGTCAAAATGATAGTGTGCATTGTACCTGTTAGGTGTGAATTTACCCATCCCCCCCACCTGCTTGATTTCCGATGAATGTTCCTTCCATATATGCACAGAAGTGTTGATTGATTAGTTCCAATTTAATGGTGAGTAGATGTGGTGTTTGTTTTTCCATTCTTGTGATACTTCGCTTCGAAGAATGGGCTCCAGTTCCATCCAGGATAATACCAGATGTGTTAATTCACTGTTGTTTTTAATTGCTGAGTAATACTCCATGGTGTACATATACAACATTTTATTGATCCATTCGTGTATTAATGGGCACCTGGGTTGTTTCCACATCTTTGCAATTGTGAATTGTGCTGCTATAAACATTTGAGTGCAGGTGTCTTTTTTACAGAATGTCTTTTTTTCCTTTGGGTGATTTTATCTTCTTTCTCGGCTGCTCTTAATAGATAGGATGTCAAGGATTCCTCCTCTTCATCTTTTTACTCTGGATAAAAGGACAGCAGGCCCAAAGAGGAAAGGTTTCTTTCCTTCCCTGTTTCCTGCTTCCAGTCTCGGTTTCTTTTTCCCTCTTCTCTTTCTGCTCCAACTTTTTTTTTTTCTGTGAAGTTCTGCCTCACAGTCAGCAGAGGGCGCACAGACGCACTGAAATCCAGCCTTTATTCCTCTGGCCACAGTAATTTCATTGTCTTTATCTCTTCATCTTTACATTCCTCAGAGACAGGGATGCATCCTGGCCTTTTCTCTTTGTAATAGTCCCATCAAGGGCAACCGTTTCCCGCCTATTTTGTAAAGGTGGGCCAAAGTTACTGTCTAGATAAAAAAGAAAAAAGGATTGTGGTCCTGAGATCTGGGAGGAAATGGTGTGTATGTGTGTGTGTGAGAGAGGGAGAGAGACAGATTTCAGAGTTTCTGGTACCCTACGTGACTCGTTTGGGAAGGACTCATTTTGCCAATAGCAAAGCGGACAGTCTGGGCTTCTCTTCTTCTTTGCTTTCCCCAGGCTGTTGTCCTGATAGCAGCTGCCCCGCTTCCTGACATGTCCTAATAATGAGGATGATGTGGCCAGGGGGAGATTCATCTTCTTCCCCAATCTGACTTCTTCATTGAATTTGCCCCTTGCTGAAGTCCAGAGAGGATTGTCCCCTCTTAACTGTGTGCTTTCTTCACTCTGCCCAAGGTCAGAGAATCCAGCTGTGGCCTGTCTGCCTCCCCTCATCACTGGCTGCAGAGAGCGATCCGTGTATGTTTGTGACAGTTCTGTGTATGATGTGTGAGAGGCAGAGGAGTGCTAGTTTAAGCTCCTCCAAAGATGTCTTGGCATGGCAGTGCTGATGAAAGTGGAGACTTGTTTGTGTCAATGACATAATTAGAGTAGACATCCAGGGCCCAGCTGCAGGGAGCGAGGAGGTGTGCAGCTTAGTACAGCCTTCTGACAAAAGCCCACACACTTCACATTCATCTGCCCCTAATGCCAATCTCCTTCTGATGTCTTAACCTGACTTTTGTTCTAGTTTGCTCAAGTGATTCTGGTGACAGAAAGAATTGCTTGGCTGGTGGTGGTTATACTGGCTAGCACATTAGCACAAATGCAGGGTGCTGTATAACCAACTAGTCTCATAATAACTACACATGAAGAACAGGCAAGGTTTAGTTTATCATATTCTGCCTATTGTAAAACATCAGGCACAGTTATAGCTCCTCATAAATAATAGTGATGGCTCCTAAAGGCCATTTTTCATGTAAATTTCCTTACTGTTAGCCAGCTTGGAAAAGAGCTGTATTGAAGAACAGGTTATTTAAAAAGCAGAATGATTTCCCAATAAAATACTTTCCAGATTTTTCCTTTGGGGCTCTGGAGTGCCCCCCTTATCTCGAAGATCCACGTGGGCAGATTGCATGTTAGCTTGAGAACCTAATAGAAGCATTCTTACTTTTCATGCCAGCAAAACACTAATACTCTAAACACAAAGGGCATTTAACTCAGTAACTGTTTTTGATGGAGCAAGTGGTGCTGCCAGCTTGCTTTCTTTTGGATGGCTTCTGTATGATAGGAGCAGGATTGGGAGTTGGGCCCAGGCTACTCCTTGGTTTGTGTGGTATAAATGAACAACTAAAGAAAAGTGTTTGTATAGTCAGGGTCATTTCTGCCCTTTCTCAATAGAGTTGCAGTCCTGGGCTGAATACTTATCTGGCTTGGTTTTGTGTTTTTGGAACAAAGGAAACTTCCAGTGACCAGTCTGGTTAATCACCAGTGCTTATTCCCTCTTCACTACTATTCCGTATTGGGTTTCCTTCTACTCCAGTACATTGGATTTCCAATCACATCAAACCCTATTAGGCTGCCTTCCATTCACAGCAGATTAGATTCCCTTACACCTCACTGACTAGCAGGATTTTCCTCTCCACAATGTGTAGAGTATTAGGTTCCCTTACATGGGTTGCTGCTTGTTAAGTTGTGTTCGGTGCTGCATAGTATCGAATTCTCTTTCTCATCAGCAGTCACTGGCTTGTTAATTATACGCTTGCAGATTCACTTCTCCTGCACATTCTCTGACACACAGCTCTCCAGAGCTCTAACCTCACACATCAGTGCCTCAGCCATATGTGCTCACAGATTCAGTATACTTCAGCTGTGTGGTATTGAGCACCTATGCATCAGAGTCTGTGCTAGATACTTCAGCATTTATAAAAATGAGTACTGAATAATCCTTGTCCTCAAGGAGTTTACAATTTACTGGGGTGGGGACAGGGCAGGGCAGGACAGTGCATAAGGTGAAGTATATATGCATGAAGTGGTAAGCATTGGTTTTACTCCTTTCCCAGAAACAGTTTGGTATTTGGCATATTTAAAGCACCTTAGAAGGCAACGTGCTTATTATGCCATTATTGCCATGACTCTGTTCCATAATGAAAAAAAAAAAGCCATTAAAAAGAAAAATTGTGTAAAAAACTTTTACCAGGTTCCAATACAATTGCTGGAAGAGTTGGGATAAAAGTCTTGGGTCTCTTGACACGCTCTCTAACAGTCCTGCTTTCATATGGACTTAACACAGTGTTAGAAATCATATGATTCTAAGACATATGCATTAGGCATAGAGAAATAAAGATTCCTATGTAGACTACTCTCTAACATGCCTTGAAATTATATACAGACGAGGGTCTATCTCTCTCTTTTTTCTTTTGACACTAAAATACTATGCAATTTTATTCATCCCTGGAAGGGAGGGAACCAAAAGTAATACAAAGTGGAGTGAGTCATGGTTTCCCACAAGCAACAGAGAGTGGGGGAGGCATTACCAATTGTGATCTTAATATTCAAGGATCTCAACTTGGTGGCAAATTGACAATCTTGTGTCTTACGATAGTGTACATATTGCCTAATTCCTTCCTCATATAGCTTCTCATTCCTTGAACGCTTACCATGTGCCAGGCACTGTTCCAGTTGCTTTACTGTAGTATTCCAGTTATTGCTCACCATAAATGAACCTTCCTTCTCTGCATTTGCTGTAGATAAAAAGAAATCCAAGTTTACTGGCAACAAAGGGACGTGTTTTGTATCTCTTTCTGCCAACTCAACCAGAGTACTTCGTTAATGCCAAATTTCTAATTGGATGTGAAGACTACTCATAGTGTAGTCTGAAGCTTGAAATGACAAATAGTGATTAAAAAGAAACATAGTTCAGAAAGAGACCTAGTAATAAGTAAAATTATTTGATACAGGAATTCAATAAAAACCCAGACTTTCATTTAATTTATTATTTCTTTGACACTAAAATATTGTACCGTTTTTTATAAATCCTTAGAAGGAAGGGAACCAAAAGCAAGTCAAAGTAGAAAGAGGTGACAGGACCAATGCTTTTGCAATCCACTCAGTCTTTTCTAACTAGTCAAATGTATTGTGTGTCCAGAACTCAGAGTATGATATCTTTATTTCTTAATCTAATTGTGTAGTAGATTTTACTAGTGTGAAAAAGTGACAGCAACATTCAGAGCTCATTTTTCAAAGGTATGTTACTATTCAAGGTGTTTGGGTCATCACACTGTTTCATTAAGGTGACAGCACATTGATCTTCAACTGAAATGCCCTACTTACTTGACCATGGTTATCACAAGTAGTCAGGGAGGTTTTCTTTCCTGAGGCTTGTCCTTAATCGCATAGGGATTAATATGCATATCTGGACACAGACTTTATTCTTCCCTAATGCTGTCCCCATATCTTTACTGAGCTCCTACTATATGTGATGTAGCATCTTCATCCCTCAAGAATACTCCTACCAGGGCATGTACTTCCATAACTCAAATATTTCATATTTCATCTTCTTTTGAATCCAAGACTTGTGGCCGTAATTTGTGAATTGTGGCTTCAGAGAAACAGTGAGTTACAATGTACCCTATGATTCCTTGGGCATGCTTTGTTTAATAATAAAATTTCCACTTTCCACCATTGCTCATTTTTAGCTACAAAGACCACAGAGTCAGCTACTGCCTCAAATGTAACCGCCCCCCTTTACATTAATAGCATAATGGCGAACGTTCTGTACATTGCCTGTGACTCACATAATCACCATGCAAAATGCATCATTCATAAATTGTTTAGTGTAACCTTTTGCACAGTAGCACTAATTATTATTATCACAGAAGCCCAGTAAACTAGACTGGTAATTATCAGGGATTTATTTGAATGGACAGCTAAGCTATTCTTGGCAAGTTAGTCAAAGCAGTTGTCATGACAGCCATACAAATATGTCTTATGAATTGGGTTAATTAGGGTAATTAATAACTGTTATTTGGCCCCCTTTTCCCAAGGTATTGCCTCAGCATTATCAAAAGGGGTGAGGTAAAATAAAAAAAAAAGTTTGAATCCTTCTGCTAGGAAAGCTGCTTTTGAAAATCAATGAAAGCTACCCACCCTCCAAAGGTGGTTCCCCTAGAGAAACCCTTATTTTTATGGGACCATCTCCTACTTTTGGATGTTTCAGAGTCAGCAAGCACAAGCCACACTGAAAAAAATGTACTTAAAAAGAGGAGCTAAATAGTTGGTTCCCTGAGGCTGCTGCTTTCCTTTTAGTCACCTGTGAGAACTCCCAAGGGACTGTCCTCCTGGCTTCCACTTTTAGTAGAGCCCTGCTTTGTTTTTTACTCATCTGGAACTTTCTTGCCTTTCCCTGAAGCTTGTTCATTGTATCAGTTTTCTTTTCTTATTTTTCCCTCACAAGGAAGTTGTGAGTTTTTCTCACCAGGGTTTCTGCCCCTCTGAGGTTTTCCAAGTTTTAATTTTGTTGGAGGATTTTTTTTATTTAATGCCTTAGGGACCATCTAACGTTGCCTGATGGTGCTTTTGCTCTTTTTTCAAGGAAAGGAAAAGGGGATAGCTCTGAAGAGCTTTCTTTTCCCTAAAAGAGTAAAGGGTAAAAGTCCAAGTTTCTTCTCTGTGCATCTCAGCATATTAAGTTGTTTTTCTTATTCTAGTGTAAAGAAGAGAGAAAGGGAGAGGTTAAAACTGAAACTGGTTTTCCCCAGTGAGATCAGCCTTTTAGAGGATACTGTTGTTCACAAAAAGAATCTAAGACTTTTTGTAGTGGTTTTGAATAGCACGTCAATTTCTCTCTGTTTCTTGCATAAAACAAGGAGAAGGGATACGAGATGGGAAGAGAACTGTGGATATTAATTGAACACCTAATCTTTGTCAGTTTCTGGGCTTGATACTTTTCATATATTAACTAATTTAATCCTCACAACTCTATGAGACTGGAAACATTATTATACTAGTTTTACAGATGAAGAAACTAAAGTATGTAAAAGTTAAGTATTTTTCTGAGGTCACACATAATCAAGACTTAAACTCAAGTCTCTGATCCAGAATCCTTTCTTCTACACCAGTTAGAACAGAGTTTCCCAGAAAAGTAAGAGGCTTCTAGTACTTTATAAATATCACATGCCTTGTTCACACCCCAAACTTCCATTGAATAGGAATGCCTATTTTTTTCTTGCTTTGCTGCCTCTTTGGCAATTGAGACTTCTAGGTCAGGAGCTGGCATTCTGGCTGATATGAAATTCAAGTTTGGGGCAATTCTGGTAAAAAGCTTCTAGCAGAGGGCATTAAGTCAATACCTTAGAACTGGGCCAAAGCACTTTATTCCCATGTCACACTGGAGTCTCATGATCAGGAGAAGGTAGGTTCCTTCTCTGTTTTATATTCAGTTGCCCTATTGGTGAAGAAAGGTTTTGTGTTGCCAGAGGGGGCATGGTGGTACTTAGAGGCTACATAGGATACATGGGAGATAGAGGTGGTTAGAGTCCTCTGGGTGTCCCTGTCCTTGTAAACCAGAGACCAGGACCATGTTCCAACATCTCAGGAAGCTGAAAACTGACAGAAGGGCCTATTCTAGGCCAATTTCTTTCATGTGTCATCACTAAATGGGCAATGGTATCGTACAGACAGTATTTAAAAATTTTTTTTTGTGTGTGTATCCATTTGCCTAGTCTATAAAGGACATTCACTCAACAAATACTTATTGAATACCACTATGTGCCAGGGACTGTTTTCAGGGTTCCAGGAACAGCTGTGAACTAAACAGACAAAAGTTCCTAACATTATGGAGTTAACATTCTAGTAGGGGGAGAGAGATAATAAATAAAATAAGTAAGTGAAAAATATGGTATTTTAAGTGCTATGGAGCATTTATAAGTGCTACGGAGAAAAATAAGGCAAAACAGGAAGATAGTGAGTATTGGAGCAAATTTGCAAGTTTAGATAGGTGTTTAGGTAAGGCTTTGATGAGACCTACTTCTGTCTCTCATCCCTTTAAACACAGACTTTCTTCTCCAGCCAGGCTGGTGGTTCATTTATTCATTAGTGCCTATCCTACCTACCTTTGTATCCTACCAGGCTTGGATTCACATTGAAAGACAAACCAAACATTGTCCCTACCCTTTTGAAGCCCAGAGTATAGTACAGGAAATAGACATTAAAAAATGGTCACACAGATAATTACTTGCAATCATGATAGGTATGATGGAAAACAGTACAAGGTACTAACATGTACCACATATGGGAAGCAGTACACAGCTACTAATTCTATTAGGCTAAAATCCACAGACAGACCACTGAACATTTGGTTTCACTGGATTCTAGTAGAAAGGACCATGATGACATGATTACCAAGCAGCAAGTCTCATTTGGTTTAGGTTGTGTCTAGGGATCCATGAACTTGTGATTTCAAATGTCTGATTGCCGTAATTACATATAGATATCTTCAGCCTCCAACCTAGCTAATTACTGGCATTTGATTTTAAACACACTCACACACACACACACACACACACACACACACACACAGAGACGCATGCACACATGCATACATGTGGCTATATTTTTTTGGAAAACAGACGAATGATCTTTTAATGTGGTGAATTTGCAGCTTCTAGGAAACTGACTTATAAGGAGGGGAAGCATTAATGAAGGTAATGGCTGATTTTCAAAGTATAGCACCTATTTGTTTTTTCTTGTCCTCTCATTGTGCCTCCAAAGCTTCAAAACCCCCTAAAAATGAAAGATTGTAGGACAAAATGTATCTTTCTAAAAAATTTTTAAACTGTGGAGAACAGAGCATTTTAATGAAGAAATATATTATTTTCCCACAAACCAAAGACTAATAGTCTGGAACTGGTACTTTGGCTCCCTAAAAAGTCCAACAAGACAAGCCAATTATGGACTCTGAAATATTTTTATTCTTAGTTCCTTGTAATAACAATTCATTCTCTGCTATGGTACATTAACTGGGAAACAAGTTGCAATGAGAGTTTTGGCACCTTTAGAATAATTGACTATATTTACCAACTTCTTAATCATGTAGAGAGGTTAGTGGGGGAGGGGGATAGAAAAGCAAAAGTCTAGGTCAGGGAAAAGTGGGTCTAGGAGAGTGTGACTTTCAATAATGGCCAATCAAATGGATAGCTGTGGAATACAGTTCATTTAACTGTTTTTCCTTTCAGTTTATTCTCCAAGTAGACAACAGTTTGGTTATTTATGTCGATTTCTGCCTTTGCGTGTGATGTGATGTTACTTTGGGTGAGCAGGAGTAATTAATTAGTTGTTTACAAATGAAGAATGCAGTAGGTACAGCTGCAACATTCTTTTCCATACCACGATATCTGGCAGTCTCCAGTTGTCCTCTCCATTTGGGTACACCATTAACTGGCTTGTTCCCTTTCCTTTTCAGTAGAATTTCTCTTGTTTGGGAGGTCTGTTACTTCCCTTTTGGTCCACTTTTCCTTCAGTGGCTCTGCTTGTCTATCTGGTAGTCTTTTTGGAAGTTCCAACCCAGTGCCAATGTGGAGTGGAACTGGTGATGCCAAAACGGAAGGAGTCTTTGGGAAGGGTAAATATGTTATGAGGGAAGCAAGTTGAGGGCAAATGGACTGCTAAAACAAATGTAATCTTGGGCCTCATTAAGGAAGTATAGTTTTCTGATGATGAGAGGTATTAGCCCCTCTGAACTCTTTGCTGCTCAGACTACATCTGGGGAATTATGTTCAATTCTGGATGCCTTATTTTAAGTGGAACACTGATGGACTAGAATGAGCTTCAAGGAAGGTTAAGAAACTGGTGAAGGGCCTGGAGACCACATCATTTATGTAATGACATTCATATTGCTTAATTATGAGAGAAGCAAAAAGTCAGTTACATGAAGCCAGCATTAACCTTGGTCTGCACCGGGCAAATGTGTTGAAAGGAAGAGACTAAAACTAAACTGTCAAAAGCATAAAATCTTCTTTTTGTTTGGCTTGTGAATTAGTTATATTGAGTACAAATATATACTGTGTTTGAGCCTAGGACCAGCTAATTGGTTGACCAGCAAACAACTTTGACATGCTTAGCAAGGGCAAGCCATTCTCAGGTATAAGGCCAAAGCCTGACCCTTGGGTGATCAGGGGGTTTCCCTTTCCCTTGTAGAGTGCTCTGTGTTTAATCTTCTCATCGTTAAAAAACAGGTGCTCACCACTGATAGAGACAGGGTTCTAGAAAAGATGGACTGATGGCTGTTATGTTGTCTTCCATCTTCTTGACACCCCTGGCAGCTTAGTAATTGTGTGCTTTAGTGGGGTTAGGAAGGAGTTAATATCTTGGGAAAACTTTAGATGTGGCTTGTTTTTCTCTTAGGGATATTGAGAGGATGAATATGTAGGGGGAAATTTTGAAATTTCTTGGTGCTATAGGCTTATTTCCAAAAGGCACTTATAGTAGTAGTGGTAGTAATAATAGTAATAAGCCTAAATGACAAAAGAAATATTAACTTATGAAAATAAAATTTGCAAAGGCAAATTTTATGAAATGGTTGACTGCCATAGGATCTTTATTCTTTTTAGAACACATAGGAGAGGTTGTTCATACCTTTATTTATTCATTCCCTATCTTTTCATGCCTCATTTATTTATTTTTTTAGAGCACAGCAGAGAAAATTTTTGGGGGAAGAGATAAAAGTAATCCCTGTTTGCACAGCAACACAATGTGTACATTGTTAGCTAAGGCCTGTAGTGGGCAGAAAGAGTCTGGCTTCAGAGTCCTTCAGGCCCTGTTATCCAGGAAGAGAAGACCCAGAAACATTGTTCTCAGAGTAGAAACCATGTTTCTGAGGCAGCCAAGATATCCCTTGCTTTGGGGCACTGAATGAGGCCAGGCCTCTAGGGATGGCACACAGTTAGCTGGTGAGAGACAGGAAGGGACTAGGGTCCAACAGCACCTGGAAGGGTGATCCAATAAGTTTTCAGCAGTTTTCAGAGAAAAGGCACAGTGTAGGGCAATCAGGAAAGGAAGAGAACAAGCATAAAATCCATATCCTTAAAGTCCATAAATAGAGAAAGGAAACCACTCTCTGCTCCCCACCAAGTGGCAAGTTTTATGGTAGTCTTTAATCTTTATTTGTAGGGCTGAGGGAGAGTGGGTCTGACCTGCTGAGGAAAGTGAAGGTCTCCACCTACAGGCTGCTGCAGTAAAAAGCTCCATCTGCCTTTCTACCCTTGACAAGGGGACTAGAGCAAGTTTTCAGAGGCTATCCAAGCTAGGGCTGACTTGTCTCAGGACTCATCTTTATGCAAAAGCTGCAAAAAGAATTTGAAAGTCATGAACATCTGACCACTGGAGAAAACCTTTGCTGGCTCAAAAAATAAGTCTTTGTGGTTTAATTAGCTTACCCCTTTGGACACTGATTTTTCTAGCTCTTGTACGAAATGTAACTTGTCTTCCAAACTTTACAGAAGAGCCAACCCAAATCCAGCTGGATTTGTGGCTATAGGGAAGTTGCTTGATTTTATTAAGCATGGCTTATGTTTTCTCTCTTTCTCTCCCCTGACACTCATACATAATTTGCAAAATGAAGAATTAGAGCTAGAGAGAAACAAATTCTTCCCCCAAACCAAATGTTTTTCCTAGTTCCACCCCCCCTTAGATGGCGTGTGTCTGAAGGCAGTTCTGATGGCATTTGTTACCTAGGGGGGCATTCTTCTCTGTTGCTCGCTCCTCTGTGCTCCCATGGCACACTATATATACCACTTGCTATGGTCTGAATGTTGGTGTCCTCCCAAAATTTATAGGGTGGAACCTAAGACCCAATGTGAGTATTGAAAGGTGGGGCCTTCAGGAGGTGATTAAGTCATGAGGGCTCCACTGCTTTTTGTTCTTCTGCCTTTTGCCATGTGAGGACACAGTGTTTGTCTCCTCCGGAGGAAGATGCAACAACAAGGTGCCATCTTAGAGGCAGAGAGCAGCCCTCACCAGACACCAAATCTGCTTGTGCCTTGATCTTGGACTTCCCAGTCTCCAGAACTGTGAGAAATAAATTTCTGTTCTCTGTGAATTACTCAGTCTCGGGTGTTTTGTTGCTGCAGCACAGATGGACTGAGATACCACTGTGGTGGCACTTACGACACTCCCTGCATTGTAACTCTCTCTTCACTTAACCATTCCTAACACTGGAAATGTGAGTTCCTTGAGGGCAGGAGTGGAGTTGGGTTCATTTCCATATCCCTAGCATCTACCATAGGGCCTGGCACATAGTCTTAACAGTCATTGTTGAATTAAATTCAATTATTTCAGCCCTGAGCTGTACTAGCTGCCATTTGTTCTGCAATAGTCACTCAAGGACAGCTAGGGAGGATGAGGCAAATCTTTTCAATTGTGGGGAGGCCTCTGAAGAATCCCTTCTTGCTTTGCTTTCTACCCCTTTTCGTTGCTCCCATCTACATGTTTTCACTACTGGTTGCCTACAGTTTGTTCAAAGAAAGGTCTTCAATGTAGTGTAGGATTTTCTGTGACTTTTATGTCTTTTGACCCAGGGCTGATGGCTTTGTCATTTTACTCAGCCTTTATATAGTATAGTCAAATCGTATTAATCGAGGCTGACTTGGGGGAAGGCCAGTCAGAATTATAGATAGAAAAGAAATGCAATTTTATTGCTTTCAAGTTCATAGAGTAATAAGAAGTGGACTAACAAAGCCCTTGCCAAGAAGTTTTGCCAAGTAGAAGTCCTTGGACTTGTTTTAATGAATAAATAAGAATGATGTGCAATTAACATATTTATTGTTTGTAAATTGCTTCTAAAGTGCTTAAAAACAATTTATTCTCTTAAGTAGTTTAAACACTTCCCTTGTAATCTTGTTTACACCATAATTTGCCCGGCAAACCCTTTTAAAAATAGATATGGCAGCCTAGCTCTATCTGAATGATCACCAAATATGAATTAGTGAAATGTGACCTGCAAAGGTATGACTCGAACACGGTGAAGCAAATAAGCCTGAGACGGATGCTTTTAGGAAGTAAGCGGAACAGATCCTTCCTTTCCTACTTAGTTGTTAGTCACAGAAGCAGAGGCTTACAGTTACTTGCTCAGTCCCATTTAGAGAAGAAAAAAGTTCCTTCACCAGGAAGTAATACTTGTCATCATTCCAGGCCCCCTTGGTGGTCTAACGCTGAGAGTTTCCACTGAGGCAGTAAAAATGAGAAAATTTACCTTTTAGATAATTTCACTATTATCAAACAATCCCCAGTGGGCAAAACTAATAGAAGATACTGTATTTTGATTGCAGTTTATCTCTAGCAATTATAGATGAGCAATTTAAGTGCCAACAAAGCAAGTCATTTGCTAGAATGAGGCTGTATTTCACAGAGCTTTATCATTCTACATTCTCCTGATCACTTGGCTAGAGGCAGTCTGTTTCCTTGGGTGGATCATACATCCTCTTTCTACAGCGTCCCTAGGAACAATTACTTTTCTTAATGATAGGATATTGACAAGAAGTGATCTATAAACATCATTTGCACTCAATTTCACTTTTTTCCTGCCATGAGAAATTTAGTTGATGGGACTTTGAGTATTGGGTTTTATTCTTCTAGGACTTCTTAGGAGAAATGACAGGAAGGAGCTGGGCAAGTGAAAAGGGATGAGCCATGGCCTGGGTGTCAAAGAGCTGAGTTCTAAACCCATGCCTGGGTTTCTAATAACCAGCTGTATTGCTTTGGGGTGGTTATAAGGTTCTTTGGGCACATTTCCTTGTCTTCAAAATACTATATGTGTGTGTGTGAGAGAGAGAGAGAGAGAGAAAGAGAGATTAGATACTCTAAGGTCATATTGAGTTTTAATGCCCTATGGGTATATGATTCGGTGATGTTCATGAGCCCAAAAGGGAATTTTTCAAAGCCTGCAGTGGACAGCATAGCATTGTCAGGTTGCAGTAATGATTTCAAAAACCTTTGCAAATGATATTTGGGAGTAAAGCAACTGAAGACTCTATCATGATCTGAAGAAATAATTAATATTGCATAAAGGGATGTATTTTTTTAATTTATGAAGGATAGCTCTCAGAAGGGACTATAAATCAAAAGCAAAAGCAGTCAATCAGCCAATTGGGCTTCTATTTTCTACGGTCTATGAAGTTAGATGAGGCAGAAGGTCCCCTGGTTTGGGAAGCAGCAGTCTTAGGTTCTTGCTCTAACCCTGCCATTAATTAGCTATTTGATCATGGATTCAGAAACTCTCTGGGCCTCAGTTTTTCCATCTGTTAAAAAGGGAAAATAGTACTTTGCCCATATATGTCTTAAGATTGTTGTGGTTATTGGAAGAGAGCATAGGTCAAGACTCTGTAAAAAACAATTGCCATACCAATACAAGGTGCTATTTGAGAAAATAATTTTTAAAATTGGGCCATTGAGATACACAGCCTTACAGGTGTTTCTCATTGTGTTAGGTTGTAAAACACCCTCTGAAGATGTGGATTACATCATGCTCAATATTATGTGTATTACATACTGGCATCTTAATATTAATAAACATGGGATTCTAATTTTTTAGATTTATAAGTGATACTTTGGATGAATGAAAGAGTTGGGAATAGAGGGATGGGGAGACAGAAAATTAGTTTGTTTTTGCCTTAAGCCAGTCAGTCCCCTCTACTGTCTAAATCCTTGAGAAATTTTGAAACAAATACAAGTCTAGGAAGCACAGCAGCCTTTCTTAAAAGAGCCTTACAAACTTTGCATTTCTGATTCAACCTGTGAAAGAGATAGGTGAGCTATTCCTATTTCACAGATTAGTCTAACATCAGCTGTTGATCAGTTAACAAACAGTGGGTGAGCACCTGGCCTGTGCCAGGAACAGTGACAGGCGCTGCAGGTACAGATATTAAAGACGTGGTCCTTGCCCTTAAGAAGTTCCCCACCTAGTAGGGGTGACAGATAGCTAAGCAACACAGTGTGTTATGTGATGTGATAGAGGCAAGTATACTCCTTATATTTCCTTAGGTCATATTTCAGAACTGGTGAATCCTGAGTCACAGCCAACAGTCTTGCTCTAAGGCACCACTGTCCAATAGAACTTTCTGTGATGATGGAAATGTTACATGTCCGTGCTGTCCAGGATGCGCTAGACATGTGTGGCTATTGAGCACTTGAAATGTGGCTACTGTGATTGAAGAACTAAAATTTTAATTTAATTTTTGTTAATTTAAATTTAAATAGCTACATGTGGCTAGCATCTATGCTATTGGACTGCATAGCTCTAAGGAATGGTAGAGTGGGCGCACGGTCAGGCTCCAAGGCAGTCCTGAATTGGATCTTAGAAAGCCTTGGTCAAGCCACCCCAGTCCTTTAACCCTGTTTTCCTAGCTACATACTACACTAACCTTTGAATGGCTCATTTCCAGCTGACAGCTCTGAATTATGCATGCTAATGTGCTTTACTTAACCCTGGGATGAGGTTTTTTTTTTTTTTTAAAAGAAAAGATATTCTGTGACAGTTCAATCATAACAAAGGAAGGAAATGGGGCAAAGAAAACTAGTTTATAAAGGCTTTTAAAATGTCTAAAATCTTACCTTTCATGTAATGTCAGATGATGTGAGGTCATTTCAACTCTCTTTAAGCTGAATTTTCTCTCTCTCTCTCTCTCTCTCTCTCACACACACACACACACACACACACACAAGCTCCTTCTATTCCTATTGAATCAGCAATTAGAGATTCCCCATGCCAAAAGCAAGACTGTTCACCACATCATTCCTTTTACTGATAGGACAGATAAGGGGAGAATGAAATAAAATATCCTAGTAGAGAATCTCAGAAAGAAAACTGTTCACAATGTTCAATGGTAGTTTAGTTGGAAATAGAAATACATATTCTATTAATAGAATAAAACATATTCTTATTTCTTATGGATAAGAAATCAATCTTATGACATGATAATAATGACCTGTCATTTTTCTGGTGATTCACAGTTTTTGGAAAGCACTTGCACACATGTTATTCTATTTGGTCCTAAAAAAATAGACCTGTAAGATAGTTAGGACAGATATTATTTCCACTTTATAGATTAGGAAATGAAGGGTCAGAGAAGTTCTGTGATGTCTGCAATGTCACACAGCTAGTAAGAACATTTTCTATTTTCATTTTCAAGGCTCTGTGTTGGGAGGTTTTGTAGGATTTTTCTTTTAATATTCTGTGATCTTTTCTAAGCTCATAACCGTCTGCAAAAACAATTGCCAAGGGTGACTTTTGGCCCTAACTGAATCTGGGTCTACCAGGAACAAACATTTTTAAATATCCAGATACAAAGTTTTATCATGTTTTCCATCACTATATATAAATTTATATATACACACACACACACACATATATACAGAGTTAAGGAATGACTGCCCACACCTGTTTGTACTGGTTTAGCCCCAAGCAAAATATTTCTTTGTTATCAAGTGAACACAAGTATTGAGCCGCCCAGGATGAGGAGTAGGTGTACTAGTTTCCTTTGAGAGAAGGTGTGTACATAAAAGTGTGAATAAAGAAAGAGGTGTCTCTAAATGTATTTGAAAAACTGACCGGGAGAGAGCTGGGGAGGGAAGAAGCTGAGAACAGTGTGGGGAGAGGAGGGGAGGCATCAACTGCACTGGTTGAGGGGTATGCTGCCTGACATAGTATGGTGTTATGTTTCTGACAGTGTTAATTTTTTTTTTTTGACAGTTAGGTTTGGAATTGTTCCTGGTTTTTGCTGCTGGAAATCTGATGGTAGAGGGAGAGTGAGGTGTTCCTCCTCATTATTTCTTAATCTTCTTGCAGGAGGAAATTGCTCTAGCTGTGTTCACCGCCCTTGAACCTGTCATGTTTAAGCAGGCTAGGGTATTTTTTTTTTCTCCCAAATAGTACACCCAGTCAGCCAGTCCTAATTACTTTCATTTCACTGCATTTTCCAGAATCCTAATGAGGTGTGGACTAGTGGTGTGAGTGCAGGACCCGGTGTGAGGAGTCTCGAATTCTAGTTGCAGATGCTAGATGCTTCTTTCTAGTAGAGGGCAAGTCTCTTAACCTCTTCTGTAGTGCCGTTAATGGGGTTAATAAAATTTATTTAGCTCATAATGGAAGCAGGAGGATTAACTAGTTCATGTTGGTGAAAAGGCTTTGAGGAAAAGAAATGGCAGGTTTTTTGGTATTGTGTCCATTTTCAAATGCTAATTCTTATTAACAGGAGGCACCTGCTCCATTACAGTCATCAAGTTCCTCATGGAAGTCTCGCTGGCTGGATGAGAAGGAAAATTCTTCAGTTCTGTGCCATGAGCTCTGAGAAAATGTAGCTGCCTTCAGCCCCAGTTTGCAACTTGGGTGTCTGTTTTCTGCCCATCTAAAAGCATTCCTCTCCCTTATGGTTTCTCTAGTTTAGTAATTTTTCTCTCTCCTACAATCCTTTATACTTACCTTTACTGGTGCAAAATGACTATTGTGTTTCAGCTGGGGGTGGGGGGAATGATCCCTTTCTATAACAGCCTGTTAAGACATTCTGGAAATTTTTATGATAAAAGGTGCCATATAAATACGAGGTGCTTTAGTAGTTGTTCTGTTGGTGCGTTGCATAACTACATTACAGATTTCTAATACTCTGACTGTTTCAAGCTGCTGATAATATTAGCTACTTTGTGAGGTGTAATTATGGCTTTCCTGTGCATGGCTGCCAGCCCTCTTATGTCGGATAGTAGCCTTTTGGTTAATCTCTATTGTCAAATCAGGTCAAATTCTAACCTGCCCTCACACCCCCCTCCCCTGGCATAAAACAAGAAGCACTGTTAGGCTTTGGGAGGACAGGTGTGGCGTTTTAGAGAACTGAGTAAACATTTCTATTATTTCCTTGAATCCTCTTCTCATTGTCTCCCATTTATGGTTCACAAAGTGATGCTAAAGTGTAAGCTCTATTTTGCCTCCAACACTGATTTGCTGCAGTGCTTAAGTCGCTAGAAACTGGAGGCTCCTGTGGGTTTCCTTCAGTGCCTAACAATTTCAACTGAACCAAATGCTCTTTATTTAAACTACAGTTATAATTAGAGGGCTACCAATGTTAAGCAACCATGGAATCTGATTTTGAGAAGTGTTTATCGTGCCGCATTAAATTTGAAATTAGTACTTAAAAGGTCAGAAATAATCTGGTTTTTTTGTGTGGCAATAAATATAAGTGGATGCTCTGTGTACACATCCTTGACTCTACTCGTTCCAGTGTACTGAGACGCCTCTGTTTGCCATGGCAGTAATCAAAATATCTGCAACAAAAAAGAACTATGGAGGGTTTCATTGATCACAAACAAGAAAATGATCTATTATACTGTATCTAATTAGAAAACATCAATATTAGGAGCTAATACATTCATTATTTCTAAGATGGTGTACCATTCGATTGTTTCTTGTTGGCATGATCACATTTTACAGGCTTGAGTAACAAGCTGGCACAAGGGAAATGAATTCAGAACGATATGCCAAAGGCTGTTACTCCTTCACTCTTAAATAAGCTTGTGGAGGCCACTGGGTTTTAAGTGGTGTGTAATATAAATAATGGGATTGGGTTTGGAACTGAATTTGGGGGTGTTGTTTTGGCCCACAGGAACAAGGCCACCCGCTGCTTTCCCTCCAAATATTTTGAAAGTCTTTTCAGCTGACAAAGCTGGCTCAATAGAAATTGCACTCTGCAGGCAGTCAGGGCTCCATAGCTGCTAAGCAGCGGAGAATTGAGGCACTGATAAAATAGAATTTAGCAGAAACGAATGACCAGCTCAAATTCTGAGATTGCTGGGCCTTCTCTGAGCCAGAGGGACTGAAAGATAGGCTGGATGGGGGAGGGCTCATACTGTGCATTTATGGATCCCATTGCTTGTGGTCTTACACAGGGTTTCTTATTGCCAGTTGGACCAGCTTTACCAGATCATAGCTTCTGAAATTGAAGCCACTCCCGAGATCACTAGTCGTCTTAGGTTACCTTCTAAAGATGGTTGCCAGTGCCTCTAAAGGATAATTGAAATGACCACCCAGGTTCCAGGGAACAAAGTGGCTCATTCCTAGATCCCTTGGGCCCTCCAGCTATATCTGGGGAACTATCTTGAGTTACTGTGTACTGAATTTCTCCTTTGTCTAACTGCTAGACTATACTCTCCTGACGCATACTCTGGAAGTAGCCAAGGAAGTCACTCTGAGAAAAATAGGTATGAAGCGAGCTAATCACTTCCCTGATGTTACCATCTTCTGTTTGCTTTCTATCTCAGTAGTAGGTAATGCCAAGAACAGTGCTCCTGGGGGTTTTCTTGTTGTCCTTGTTGTTGTGGCATGCCCTAGCTGAGTCAGCATTTAAAGTGGCTGTAGCACTTAACCTGCGTGTTTGTTTTCTTGGCTGTTTAAGGGGGGAATAAAAGTTGGCACTTGCTCGTAAAGTGCTTTGATATTTGGGGATGAAAGGTACTCTGTGCCTGCAAAATAGCTTTAATGTGTTGTAGTTACATATTTGGGATGGTGATTGGACTGCAAGGTTTGTTCCACTGGCAAATGTGACTGATAGTTATTTAGTCCTCAGGTTAAGTTTTATGTGGGACGAGATAGTTTGACTTACATGACTGGAGTCTTCATTTTATCTACTCTTTAGCTACTTTTACTCACAGTGAGGTCTTGTTGACCTTTCATTTGTATGTACAGTAGGCATTAACTGGTTCCAGAGAGCTTTTTATAAGCAGATACTATTTCACAGTGCACTATGCCCCACAAAGGACTTAGAAAAAGGTCCAAGGGCCTTGTTCAGAAGCCTGTATTTGTTTGTTTAATGGTATGCTGTTTAGCCTGGTCTTTCAGCTGGTTCTTTGTCTCTGAATTGCATGGATTCCTGCAGAAAGCTGCTAGGTTTCTCAAGGAGGCCTTTGTAGTGAAATTCGCTACTGGGTTGCTCTTCTAAAGGCACATGTTTGACCAAAGATGAGAGCAAAGTGCTTTCCCTAGGCCAACTTTGCCACCTCTAGGTAGTCTGACCACATCAATGGTGCCAGTGAAACTTTAGGAGTGATGTTGGGAGGCTGCCAAGAGGGGAATGTTTTCAACTTAACTTGTTGGATGTTTAGCACATGGCCTGTGTTTCTCATTGATGGCCCTGTCCTGAAAGCCACTGGAATCCTAGAGTTGTCTATCACATGTAGAAAAGTAGCTGCCACACTCTCAATCTGTGACTCAGAGGTCTACATTCTGCTGAATCCTTATCTTTTCACAGAAATATTATCTACCTGGGTTTGGAAACACTATCATGTGTTACCACTGCCATTCCCAGAGATGTGGCAGGACTGACGGAGTTGATAACAGAGAATGAACTATAACTGCAGAAGACAGCGTGCAGAATGGATGCTTTCTGAAGAAATAGGACCACCTTGGCCTAATAGAATTGGTCATCTGCCTTAATTGTGATAAGTAGCCTCATGCTTAATCTCTTCCATCTTTTCTCTTATCATTCATGGATGCATTACATGGATACTTGCTAAGTGTCCAGTATTGTGGCAGATGGCATAGGGACCTCATAAGAGAGCTTCCAGTCCAGTTAGGCAATGAACTGACATACTACACATGAAATAATCATAGAACCTGAGGAAATGCATAATTACATTGTATAGTCTGTATACAAAGTACTGAGAAAATGCTAAGCAATGTGGGATGATCAGTGATGGAGATATATTAGAAATGAGGGAAATTAGGTGGCTTGCATTGGATGAGTGCTTAGCTAAGGACTTCATTTAGATTCAATGCTAATTACAACAAGGAGCCACTGTAAGGTCTTCAAAAGAGAAGTGATGTGATGAAAATAGTGGAAGATTTTCCAAATTGCATTTTGCAGAATGGGCTGGAGCAAAAGGCAAAGGGAGGTGAAGAAACAGTGGCACAAGGTGATGAAGGCTGTGGAAATGGAGACAAAGGGACAGATGTATGAGCTATTTCTAAGAACTTTAATAATTTTATAACTTATTTGATAGGAGAAGGCGGTTTCCTGCATTTACGACATGGGTTATGCACATGTAAAAAATATAAGGGCACAATTCTCCTATGTAAGTCACCTACCCTCATCAAGCCACTAGGGTGCTATTTAGTTCTTTAAAGTAGCAGTGTAATTCTCCAAGTTGCGCTTCAGTAGCCTGTGTAAAAGTGTCTGCATGTATCTGCAGGTAGGTAGGTGCCAGTCTCTGTGTGTGTGTTAATCTGAATGGCTGACATTTTGACCATCCCTGGTAAGAGGTCCATTAGTTTGTTAGCTCCTTGAGGGTGTAGGCTATGTCTTTTTAAAAAAATCCTCAGGTTTTGGTTTATGTTTATTGAATGGATGAATGAATGAATGAATGAATAAGAACTACTTTGTTATAGAATTGTTGGAGCTTGAAGGCAACACTGAGATCATTTGGCTGTTCTCATTGTAAAGATAGATAAATTAAAACCTCAAGAGGGATAAAATGATTTATCTAATGTCATCAGTGAGTCAGTGACAATCATGGGGACGGAATCCAAGTTTCCCTACTACACCACATTGCTCTCTGTAGTCAAACTGTGTGTGTGTGTGTGTGTGTGTGTGTGAGAGAGAGAGAGAGAGAGAGAGAGAGAGAGAGAGAGAAGGAATTAGGGCTGGGGTATGTGGACAGCATATGACTGACGATAAGTGTGGTTAGGAGGAGCTTACTTGTGTTTCAGTTCAGGGCAAATATGAGCTTTCTAGTGATGGCAACTCATGCCTTTTATTCCACTTTCACTAATTCCTGCTTCAGCTGCTGCTGTCTGGGTGGATGACTCTTTGAATATACATTGTAGCTGGAGGCATGTTGGCTCTATTTTTATATAGAATTTACATTTTCATTTTTATGTGTTGGGGATAGGAAGTAGGAAAAATGTCACTTCTCAACTCGTTTCCAAAAAACACCTTTGTAAGGAGATGGCCATTTGAAACATCTAAAACAGCAACCACTTTTAGAAAAGGTTATGGGTCTTTTCATCATTGGTCAATAGGTATAATCATCATTATTGAAAGTCAGCAGTTAAAAAAACAACCATCATTTTAAAATCGCTTTGCTGTGCATCTGATATGGGTTTCCAGTTTTCTTGTTTGTATTGCTGAAATGACTTGAGTCAAAAATTAAAAAAAAAAATTAGCAAGTTGCATTTATAATGCTTTTCAGTTTGATGGGATTTTTAAAGTGTAATTTAAAAGGGTTGTTCATTTTCAAATGAAAACCTTAACGTTTTGAGGAATCTCTGTTTTAATCCCAGCGTCTGCAACCTTTTTTAGGTTGGTGTAGTGACCTGGGGATTTGTGCTACTGGGCAGAGTCTAGTCCTGGATATCTGCATTTATTGGACTTCTTTCTCCTTAGGGTTGAAGTCTCTCCTGGTGATAAATGTGGAGCTGAGAGAGCTACAGTCACTCTTCTAGATACTAGGGCACAATTCAGTGAACTGTAAAAGTAATGCAAAATGACAATTAAAGTAGGGCATTCTCTGGTACCTTGGGGGCCTGACAAAATGGAAGTATTTGACTTCTGATGTGCCAGACTTATTAACATAGAAACATAATAACATGTCACCCACCCGAAAGCCTCACTAGAAACCTCCCATATCTAGAAGGCAGCTGAGAACAGAAAGTAGTAAGCAAAGAAGGCTGCTGAACAGGTAAAAAACAAACAGCAACACAAATCACAATATTACACGAAAGTCCACACATTAAAGATCATGTAATTTCCCTCTTAGGACAACAACATCTCAGCTCTCTACTCAGAACTTATTAACCCTTATTTTCTGGACTGTTCTCACAAGTATAATTTATATAGTTTCCAAGAACACAGTAAAAATATCAAACTCGAAATGGAAGAGGAGCTGCTTTTGATATACTAACAGCACCGAGAAATAACAGCACTGAGTGTTTGATAGCAAGTGGGTGACGGACCTATGTGAAAAATTAAAGACAAGAAAAAAACTCATAGCACTTTGGGGTCATTGAGTGTACAGGCAAAACCTGAATGGTACAATAATTTTATGTTTAGAAAGGTGCTCCTAAGTAACCAGTAAGAGGTTAAATTATGCTTTTAATACTCTATTTTACAGAGGGAAACTTTGTGATACGTTTCAGGAAAAAGGCAGAATGGTTAGGGTTTAAATAAAAGTTTTAATTCTTAAAGGGGAAAGCCCTAAGCTATCTGGAAAGCTGAGCTATCCAGAATTATTTATTCTTGAGGGTTTTAGAAAATCAATATTTTATTAAACCTAGGTCAAGTGAGAAGCCTACTCTTGGTGGATTCCTAGGATAAAGACTTCTAATTACAGAAAGTATTTGGGAGAAATATATTACGTGGTAAGAAAGTGACTCTAATTTGCTATTGAGACTGGAAATAAAAGTTTGCTCTAGACCCATTTTTTCAATGTCAAAATTAGGTTTTTCAGAAGCAAATGTTGTTCTTGTCTCTTTGCTATGTTCCTATGTTAACCTGGCTGTCTCATTAAAGATAGGGACATTTCCTAGTGAAATTAATGTGACATTTAGAGAAAATTTCCTCTCTCAAATGTTTCATGTTATTTGCCATTTAGAATACTTAGAGAGGGGATTGGAATAATGTCAAACAAGTTTTGATTAAATAAGGCTAACCAAGAGCCAATACATTCATGCAAAAAAGGAAAGCTTTTGTATTATTTCTCAGAAAATGTATTTCTTTTGTGGTTCTTTATCCTATATTGAGATGACCTCGGCAGATAATCTGCCAAAAGAGGTGCCATCTTCTAAACAGCTGAACTCAGAAAATACAGTACATTAGGTCAAAGCCTGCAGCCTGTCCTTTGCTCAGGACAATTGTTCTCCACCCTGGAGGTACATTAGAATTACCTAAGAAGCTTTTTTTTCTTTAAAAAAAATACTAGTGCCTGGGCCCAACTGCAGGCTAATTACCTCAGAATCTCCAGGAGTGGGTCCTTGGCCACAGCATTTTTTTTTTTTTTAGCAAAAAAGACGTTCCTGAGATGATTCCAGCGTGCAATCAGGGCTGAGAACCACTCCCTTAAGACATGCAAACTATTCATTAAGAAAAGATTATATATATTTCCTTCTTCAGAATGGTCTGAGTCTCATCCTTTTCTCCACCAGAAGTGTGAAAAAAATCTACTCTTTCAGTGCACAGGAGTTGGGTTTGAGCACACACCTTGAACCAATATGAGCTAGAACACTTGATGTCTGTGTATGTAGACTTGTAATACACTAGGCCATCTATGGCTAGTTAACTCAGTTGTTTGGAATGTAGTACTAATGAGGCCAGAATAGTGTATTCTATCCAATTAGAATAATTCTGTAGCATAGATTTTTTTCCCATAACTGTAAACCAGCTGCCTCACAAAGAGACCTGAGACTGATTACAAAGGCACAAGACAATGGGTGAATCAGCATAGCCCCATCCACTCTGAGAAAATTGGTTCTAGGAACCCCCCTCATTGACTAGTGCTACTAATTGCATTAGGATGCAGCGTGGGACATCTGCCCATGATGGTTTGTGCTGATTTGGGAAATGGAATATTTACATTTGAAGGCCAGGGACCACAAGAATGGGTACTTTACTCTTTTAGAGTGAAATAAAAGGAGGAAGAAAGAAAAGAAGGTGATAAACTTCAACGATGATCTCCTACTTCCAGTGGCAGATCATGCCTGGCACATCTGCCCAGGGTTAATAGGTCTGTGTTGGGGCAGAGGGGAGATTTGTTAAGGTCACTACAAGCAAGCCCCATAGACCTGTTTCTTTTCTTAACTCAGTGTCTGGGAGTGGGAATCCTCATGATGAGATATATTATTGTATGAGGACCAAGAAGTAGTATAGTCATCAGGGATAAAATTTACATGGTTTTGCTGCTTTGCCTGAATGTGTAGTTCTGGCACCATGCCTAGAGGTCAGGTCTCCACAGAGCTCTGTATGTGATGCACAATGCACACAGGTTCGATGCCTTCATATACAAAGGTATGCAAAAATTTCCTCCTTGAAAATTAGCTTCTTTAAAAACAGTAAAGACAACTTCTTTAAAGACAGTAGTTTGGGATGTTGCTCATGCTTTTCCTGCAAAGCCAGTATCCTTTAGATTTCCTTTTCTGCATCTGTGTCTATCTACTAACTTTCTCAAAAAACTGATTTAGTAAGTTTGGAAGCTGAGATGGAACATGCATGTGCTACTGTTTCACTGCCTGAATGAGGTCAAATTCCTGATCCTAATTGGAATTTCAGGTTCTGTAGAAAGCAGAGGATAAGGATTCCCACCATTCTCATCATGAATCATGATTAAAGCAGTTGAACTTCTCCTTTGGATTCATGTTCTATTATCCCTATTTTACAGAGGAGGAAACTGAGGCACACAGGGATTAAGTAATTTGCCCAGCATTGCACAGTGAAGTGAATAATTGAACTGCTGAGTGCTTAACTGATTCCCTGTTTTAACAAGGTAGCATAATTTTCAGGGGGTGGGGGACTTCTAACTTGTTAAATTATATATTGTACTGAATTCATAGAAGAGCACATGTAAGCAACACTATTTTTACCTATTATGTCGGTGCAACAAATTGACTCAAGAAATGTTTGTTGGTTGACTGACTGATGGATAAACCTCTTCCAGCAAATACTTAGAATGTATTCCTAACACAGCTTCAAGTTTGCCTCCTCCTCCTATAATTGTGTTTGCAACAATTTCAGCATTCACTTTCTTACGGACAAATTAGAAATGAACTGGCCCTTTTGATTTTTACTTTCCCAATTCATGCCTTCCAACAGCATCAAAAATTGCTTGGGTTTACATTAAAGTAGATATAAACTTCTATCCAAAAGCAGTGTGAGTGGATATTACATAGTCCATCTTCAAATCAGGGGCATGGGAAGGGAAGATTAACATGCCTGAGTGAGTATAGGGTAATGTTGGGGTTTAGTTTCCTTCTCAATTACTCTCTCCTCCTGTCTCCCACCTCTTCGCTCCCCCCCTCCCCCCGCTTCCTACCTACTCTAGGTACTTAGGGTCCCTACCCTAATTGCTGGCTGTTTGGTGCCCACGTGGTAACTGGGGCTGCTATTACCTGTCCTGTTTTCTCCTCTGTCAAACTGTGAGTTCCTTGGAAGCAAGGGCTGCATCTAAGAGCCTAGTGCAGTGAGTGTCTGACAGGTAGTATTCTGAAAGGAATCTGCTATTTTGTTCACTAGACAGCTATTGTGTTTCCTTTTCCAAGCACTCTCAGTTGAAGTGATTTCAGAAGACCCCTAAGGAATAATGGGAATGATAGAGATTTCTGGTGGGATGGCAAGAGGGTGGAGGAGATGTGTTTGGGCATTTTTCAGTTCATACAATGGTTCAACGAGAGTAGTGCTTTAGCGTTGGAGGTGAGATCCACTTTACTAGGCCATTCAGTTACTTCAGTGTCAATTTTTCCCTTGGTTCTACCCCTTCTAAGCTTCCCCCCTCCTCCAATCCCCCCAACCTCTGGGTGATCATAAGCTGTTTTCCCATCCCTTTCATCTGGCAGGTATTCTGCATTTGCTTTTATAAAGCCGTTGTTCTAGCAGTCTACTGTAACCAGATTAAACAGTGGTGTTCTAATGATAGGAGCTAAGACAGGGGTTTGCTTGCAAACTTCATGTTTCACATGAAAGGCTTTGGCATCCCCTGTGGACTGCCCTTCACCATGTTTTAGGCATAATACTTGTTTGCCTTTGTATCTGTGATAAAGCGAAGGCCTTCCTGCATTACTAGTGCTGAGCAAATGTCTTAAAACAAAGGAAGGTGCAGAGTTTAAATACACAGTGGGGGATTACCTTGACTGCATTTCCATATATTTGGAATAAATATTTTAACATCTTAATTATCTACTACTAATAAAAATACCTTTGAACTTCCAGTCAATTTGATGGGCGTAGAATTGTCTCCACTGGGGACTGGGAAGCAATTAGTTTCTGTAACGATTGTGGGTCATATTGTCTCTTCTGTGTAAGTGGTTGCATGGTCAGTAGCCAGCCATAATCTAGGGAATGTTTGTGCCAAATCCTTCCTGTTCTGCAGGGGGGAGCTGCTGCCTCCACAGGGCCCCCAGGGCCCCAAGGAAGAAGAGGCATTCCTCAGGCTGCTGCTCCACTGTGGCCTTGATTTTCAATTCATTCATTGCTTCTTGGCCCAGTAGAAAAACTCCTTCTAAGTAGGACAGTTTGACTCTTTTTATGAATCGTCTATGTAACCTTTTTAATCTTTTCTTCTCATTGCAGACTGAAAACTATTCTTTTGACTCGAACTACGTGAACAGCCGAGCCCATTTAATCAAAAGGTATGTTGGTTTGCTTGCCTATTTATACAACTAAGCTTGATTTAATATAAAAAACAAAACACAGTAAATTTTTTTGAACCACATTTTTTTTTTCCGGATTTTAAGATGAATGCCTGTCTGCTTATTTTAGAAAGTTTGGAAAATTGAGAAAAAGCATAAAAAAGTAAATTAAAAATCACTGATAATTCCATCCACCAAAGGGAATAACTGTTGGCATTTTATCATATTTCTTTATATCCAAATGTATGTATAAACACTCACAATTAAAAATAAAATTGGGATCATATTAAAATATAGTTTTATATAATGACTTATAAATCTAATATTAGAAAGTAATAGAAAACTTTCACAATCATGTTGCTATCAAAATTCTTGTTGCTCTTCACTTTGAATAAAGCGAAGCCTTAAAAAATTTTCTGTGTAGAACTTCCAGTGAGTTTTGAGATTGCTGTTATTTTGACAACTTTGAAATCATTTTAAGGATATTTTAATGACAGAGAAGCTAATTCTTTATCTTTTAGAATACTTTCTAGATGAGAGAGGAAAAGAAATTTGCCTGATTCAATACTTCTTAAAATATTTAGAAGTGTTTCAGATGAAACATTCAAAATTGACATTTGTGTGATGGATTGGTCATAACTTAGTTATCTGTGGAGCCACAATGTGAGTACAAAGTTGAATACTGCCAAGGAAGATTCCATCTGGTGCAGTGGGCACCAAAGCCACCCAATGGTAGAAAGACAAGGGGTTCAGGAAGTCCTCTAAGGAGGAGGAACTAAGCAAAAGAGAGAACTTCTCATGCCAAAAATAAAAAAAACAAACCCAGTACTGGCCATTCAGATGATGCCTTTATTGCTGTTTCATGTAAATAGCCACTTGAATTGTCCAGTGGTTATTTTGAAGCTAAAATTGAACTCTGAGTATGTTTGTTAAAATAATAGAAATGAAATAGAGGCAAGCAGGGTATATTAGGGCTGCAGCAGAGAAGACCTGAAAATTCTATTATTTTGTTGGCTCTAATCCCATAAATTGGTATCACCAGAAGAGTAGGATTTGAGGAATAAACTAGCTTGTTGTACAAGTAACTTGAATTCATATCTAATTTAATTCATGAGGCTACAGTAACCCCCCAAAACATGCTAGGTTTATCTGTATTGGTCTGGGGTCACTTGTGACCGTAAGTGATCATTAACCACCTGAAAATGGATAGCCTTGTATTACCAGTTAAAGCACAGTTGGAAATTGTTTTGAAGGGTTAGAAGAAATCCATTTAGAATTTTTTTTGGCTCACCAAATAAAAGCAAAAGGTGAGGAATTCAAAATTATCTGGCTAATTTGCCTTAGGTGGAAAAATAAAACCTTGTGTGTACTGATTAGATTTCTGCTTCAGGACTGTTATTTTCAAAGCTCTTTTTGAAAACTTCTGGTAAAAACAATGACTTGCCTTATCCTCACAGGTCCCTTGGGCTAACTCTGGGTACCTGGGAATTCTATGATCTGGTCAAACTGATAACATGAGCCTGATTTTCATAGCCTGGCAGAAAGCTAAGACTCCTGGGGACCCTCATGTCTTAGGTCAGCCCTGAATTTGCAAGGCAGACTGATGATATGAAAACTTATGTTCAAACATTTAGCTTTTGGGATACATGTATTTCCACAGCAGCTTTGAGACTTACTGGGAACCTCTGATTTTGGTTAATTACTTTATATGTTTTTTGTTTTTACACACACACACACAAAAGGTACAACCTAGACTTAACAGGCTCTTGGTGGAAAAGTCTCCTGACATTGCCTGAAATCAAAGATAGCGGTTTTCACCAGGGACCACCTTGATTAAGAGGAAACATCTGAAAGCTCAGCGACACACATTTTTGCCAGGTTCTGTTTATGGAACCGCAAGGGCTTTGGAAAACCACAAAGGCCTTGGAATTTACGGAGTCAATTGAATTTAGACAAAGCACAATACCCAGAAAGATACAGGGAATCTTGTGTGTTATGCTGTTCTGGGGACTACCGTGTTAAATGTAAAATGTGTGGAAAATGTTAAAAGAGAGTGGTGACTAACACCAGGTGATAAAATCACACAAAGTCTGTTCAAAGAGCTCACAGCAATGTTTGAAAGGGGTTTTGCCATATGTGGTTTCTTGAAGATCCATTTACGTGCATGGAGAAAGCTCCTGGCCAGGAAATTCTGAATCTGATTATTCGTTTTAATTTTACTATCAAGCCTCTGTTTCTTTGAATGCTAATCCAATTTCAAGTCAACTTTGGGAACTTATTTTCCTATTCATTTTCTCTTCCTCTGTTCACTGTCTACTTATCCAAGGATGTTTCTTGGGCTCTTCCTTTTGGTGTTCCCTAGCAGTTGTTAGCATTCTTGGCCAGACCGTTTACATGTAAGCATCTTTTCCTCTCTCACATCTATCTACCTTGGGTAGTTGAACAGCAGCTACCACTGTCCACCTCTGGTTCTTTCCTGCATCAGCCAGGGTTCCAACGTGAAATAGTTGGCACCCCCAAAATAGAATGGCTTGAGGAACGTTTATTTACAAAGGGGACCATTTACAAAAGCTTGGGTAAGGTTAGTGAACCCGAAGGGATACTGCAGTATTCTGGTACTGGAGGAGCTAAAAATACTTCTGAAAGAACCAGGGGAAAGAGCATTTAGGAAACATTGACTTGAGAGTTACAGTGACTTCTGGTCAGTCAAGGGATCCAGTCATCATGAAGTGACCCTGCAGGAAGGGAGCAGAGACAAGCAATATCCTAACATGACTCTTCTCCCACCCTCTGCTCTGCTGGTACCCTCCAATGGCTAAACCCATTGGAAAGCCAGAGGGCAAGGGGGTTCTCATAGGCACAAATCAAGGATGAGAAGGATCTGAAAGGGAAAAGGAAGATACATGGCACATTCTTCATAACTTTCTTTACTGAGGAATCTAGCATTATATTTCTATAGTTATGTTTTTTTCAGAATGTCACTTGCAACCTGCAGGTGTACCCAAGGAGGCTTATGTGAGAGTCCAAGATTAACAAGCCAAGACAGTTCAGAATTTTTTCTGGATGGACTTCCTTCCTGCTGTGTTTGTTTCCTTGCTATCATCTTAGAGCAAGGAAAGCCAGCAGTGGTACTTTACCCCTACTGCAACACTCTTTCCCCATGCCTGCTTTCTGTGCTGCTGTCTGATAGCCACTCCTGCAGTGCTTTTGGAGGAATATCAAGCAGGGCATGAGGCTGTAGCTCAAAGAAAATGAAATAGAAAATGAAAAAGGCACTGAAGCAGTGTGGAAAGGTAAATGAACATTGGCTTCCTAGACCATGCACAGTGCTTTCCTTTTCCATCCAAGTTGTCCTGGGGTTTTGCAGCACCTGGTATGGTACATTGTATGTAGTAAGTGCTTGGTACATATTTATTGAATGAATGGATGAGAGAAGTTGAGGGAAACTTCATCATTTTTCCATTAAAAAGTAGCACTAAACTTCCCTTTAAGCCAGTGATTTCTGAACTTTGATGTGCATTGGAATCACCTGGGAGGCTTGTTAAACGCAGAGGCTCTAGCTCCATCCCTAGAGAATCTCCAGTTGTAACAGGTTCCCAAGGTGATTGTGATACAGGTGGTCCAGAAACTAGGAGTTTCTGTATGTTACTTAAATACAGTTACAATACTATTTTGATTCTCACTTTCTTCTCATACTTGGCCTCTGATGGCATTCCCTGCATATGTGGTGTCACCTACTAGGAAGATATGACCTGTTTCCATTCAGATTCTTCTGTCTTTTGGAAAAGAGTTCTAATATTTTAAAGGGTAAATACAGGTCAGAATTTGCGTAATGTTCATTCATCAAGCATTTGCTGAGGAACTCTTGTGTGCAGGGCCCTGTCCTAGGTGTTTTCAAACATACCTGTCCTTCTGTTGGCCACCAGAGCAGTAATAGAAACATTTGCATTTACAATACCATTGAAAACAGGTACCCCTAATTTATTGTCCCACAAAAGTTGTTTTACAAGTCTTTCATCTCCCAAGAGGTACACAGGTAATAAAGCAAGTGAAATCAGCATTTTTTATGCCTGGCATAAATTGTTATTTGTTTTGGGCGAGTAGCCATTTACCAGGTTGTTTTACAATCTGCAGCATCTTGCTCACTGGGTCTTAAACTGCCTTACACAAATCCATTCATTAAACTACTAAATGTCCTTACAAGATCGGAGTAAGAAGTACTTAGTTTGTCAAATGGGCAAACTGGTCTTTAAATGAGTTAACTATTTCAAGGGTTGGGGCAGGTGTTATGCCTCTTGCTTTTTCTTCTGAGAATACACAACTTCTCGTGCTCACACTACCAGTTCCTTACATCCTAGTAGCCAACCTTTACTGTTTTATTATTTCTATCCTTTCTATCTAAAAACAAAAGCTCTGAGGTGGTATATAACATTCAGAGGCATTAAAATGGACGATCAAATTTTAAAAAGGCCGATTCAAAACCAATTAGAAGTGAGATAGAGAGCCCTGGCACGCAGGGAGAAAACTCGCTGCGATTCAACGTTGTGTTCACCTTGAAGCTTTCGAGAAGCCAAGACAAAAGGGTAAGCACATCAGGTCATAGAGTTTTCATTATTCAGTAAAGGAAGGACAGACATTTGACGGGAGAGCTATTTTTTTTTCTGTTATTGAGTATTAGGAGAAATTAATATAATGGGCAGTGTGTGACTATAGTTTACAGAAGATATAGAAACACTCTTTAAATATAAATTTCCTATACCAATCCTATAAAAGACCATGGGCATAATATTTAATTGTAACTCACTGAAGGCATTACAGTAGAGAAGTATCTGGTACTTCACGTACAGTGTCCCATTAGGTCTTCCAAATGGCCTTGTTAAGGAGGTTTTAGTAAGTGTATTTTACAGACAAGGAAATTGAGACTCAAAGACGTTAGATATCAGGCCCAGGGTCACATAAATGAAGTGGCAGATTACGGATCATCACTTGTCCTAATGACTCCCAAGTTCAGTGCTCCTTCCATTGCAGTCTATTATAGGAATCAAGTCTAAAGAACCTAGAGCAGTTGTTCTCAACTGAGGGTGATTTGGCAATGTCTCTCTGGAAACATTTTTGTTTTTTATCCTGTGTGGGGGTCATTACTGGCATCTGGTAGGTAAAGGCCAGGGATCCTGCTAAACATTTCACGATGCACAGGACAGCCACAACAAAGAATTATGTGGCCCAAGGTGTCAATAGTGCCAAGGTTGAGAATCCCTGCTCTAAGGGCTGGTTAATTACATTGCCCTTATACTATATCCCTCACCATCATATGTTTCAAGCAAGTTTTCACAACTGTTGAAATGCAGTCAAATCAGAGTAGAATTCTCTGGCTTAAAGGGACGATTTTGTGTGGTGGATTAAGGAAATTTTCAGATACCTGATATACAGCTTGAAAAATTAATATTTCTTATAAAAATGGAACATCATCCAGGCAGGTCATGTTCTTTCTCTGGAGGTACATGGGTGCTTGTAGGCAGGGGGCAATTTTTTTTCTAAAAAACAAACTTTGAATCTATTTAAACTGTGGGAATAGTATTTACAGGCAGAAGTCCCAGAATGTGTGCCATAAAGCTAGAAATGGTGAAACACTTTAAATCATGGGTTTCCAATTGGCCTTCTTTACCATAAAAGAACTGCAGGATAATTTGTTTTTTAATAGAACTGCATCCTGGTGGGTCCATAGGGCTAAGTTAGCTGTGTGACACAATTTGAAGGAGCTGAATGAGCTGGCCTATTGAGTGATTTTAGTTTTAGTGCAGCTGATGCTTAGTTATCCTTTCTGAAAATAATTAGCTAACAGGTCAATGCTTCACTTTCTTACTCTTCATTTTCTTATAATTATGGCTTTCCAGTTACTGCCCTCTTGATCTTTTCCTTTTTTATATTCAAGTCAGCAAGCATTCTACATCTAGGTGGTCATATGTTAAAAATCTGCTGTGATTCCTCTTGACCAAGTGTGGAGAGTGACAATGCATCCATTGTGTCCATGGTGTAGCTCTTCATCATATGTACTGAATGTTCTTATCAAAGCCTCAGAGAACCAAGCCTGTGAATGTTCAAGGTTGATCAGATCAAGTGAGTTTGCAGTGTCATCTCCACAGGGCTCTTTTTTCAGAGGCGCAATAGGTCTGTTGGGGCTTGTTTTAATTCACAAGCATGCCACTCTCCCTTGTTGAGACAACAACACATTTTCTTGATTGTACCTTTGCTGCTTCCTCACTGACTAGGGGATGGATTCACCATCCACTAGGTATTTCAGATGCGTAATTTATGCTCCATGGTGTAGCACAGCTGTAGATTCTGTCAGGGCATACAAAGTATTAGAAATAGCAGGTGGGTCCCCTATAGATGTACCTTATGTATTATTCTCTATTCCGTGAGAAATGGTGTGGAGTTCTTGAATAGTGTGCTTTGTGCATTGTGTGGTGGATTGTTTTATTAAATGCAAGAAAAATTTACCTACAAACTCTTGCGCTGAAAGTTTTCATGTTCTTAGTATAACTATACCCATAGTTATATTAATGCTCACTTTCTGGTTCTCACTTTTATCTCACCTTCTTATTAGTTAGGGTTCTTCAGAGAAACAGAACCAATAGGCATTTCTATATCTATATCTACCTAGAAAGAGTTTTATTATGAGGTATTGGCTCACGTGATTGTGGATGCTGAAAAGTCCCAGATGCTGAAAAGTCAGTCATCTGCAAGCTGGAGAACCAGAGAAGTGGTGGTATAGTTTGAAGGCCTGAGAACCAGAGAGCCAATAGTGTAGATTCAAATCTGGGTCTGAAGGCTTGAGAACCAGGAGCACTGAGGGCAGGAGAAGATTGATGTCCCAGCTCAAGTGGTAAGGCAAAGAGCAAATTTTACCTTCTGCATTTTTGTTCTATTCAGGCCTTCAATAGATTGGATGATACCCACCCACATTGGAGAGAGCCATCTGCTTTACTCAGTCTACCAATTCAAATGCTAATTTCTTCTGGAAACACCCCCACAGACACACCTAGAAACAATGTTTAACCAGCTATCTGGGCATCCCATGGTGCAGTCAAGTTGACACATAAAAGTAACCATCACACTTTCCATGCACCAAGGCTCTCCTCTTCTCAGTTCCTGCCTCTCCTGTTTTTCTTTGAATCTGTTCCTCTATCTTTCTTAGTTAAAACTGACCTAGGTTCTCTGATCCTGATAATCCTTCCTGTTTTAATTGTACCACTTCAATTTCTGATACTTTTGCTTTTTATAGTTGATGAGTAGACATCTTTGGAGAGGCAGTATACATAGTGGTTAAGGTTCCAGGAAGACTCTGAAGCTGGACTACCTGGGTTTGGTCTTATATCTGCTACATTATCAGCTGTGTGACCTTGGGCAAGTTATTTAACTTCTGTGTACTTCTGTTTTTTTATCTGTAAATGGGAATATTAGTAGCACCTTTCTCTTATAGAGTCGTGATGATTTAAAAAATTAATTAATGTCAAGCACTTAAAACAATGCTTCATGAACAGTAATCCCTCAGTAAACATTAGCTATTGTTATTTTACTTCGATTGCATAAGAAGAGAAAAAACCTTCTGAAATGATGCCATTCTTTAGAGGTCGTTGTTTTAGATTTGTAGCTTTTTCTGCCTTGCCTATAGTGATGCATTGAAGATAAGTGAATAAAAATATTAGCTGCATCAACCTCCAATAGTGGGAACCTCTCTGCAATGTTAATTTCCATTATCTTTAAACAGAAATTTCTCTTCCCCCTATTCCTACCCTGTTGGGCAATCGAGCCATGGTTGGCCTCATTACAGAGCTGACATCATCCTGGTTCAGAAAGATTTTTAAAAATCAGATCTATCACAGTCGTAAATTATCATTCTTTCTTCAACCCAGCAGCTCCACTTTCAAGGACTTAGAGGGCAACAGCCTGAAGGATAGTGGACATGAGGAGAGCGACCAGACTGACAGTGAGCATGATGTCCAGCGGAGCCTGTATTGTGATACTGCTGTCAACGATGTGCTGAACACCAGTGTGACCTCCATGGGATCTCAGATGCCTGACCATGGTAAGGGCTGGCTGGATGTAAGTTGCACCAGTTGACTCCAAAGAACCCAGAATGTTTGCAGACACACTGTACTACTTTACTGTAATGAGTGTATTAGCAAGGTGTCTACTGAGCTCACACCTCAGCAGCATCTATAGGTTTTTAAGATGTCCTGACACCTAGCCAAATTCTTCTTCACCCTCCCTGAGTGGATCCCCTAGGATTGTATAATGTTCAGGCATTTTAAAAGCTGACTGCATATACGTATAGCATGCATTCTCTTCAATAATAACTGCACTGAGCACATAGGAAATGAACAGATGCCTTCTCTCCAGGAATAAATGCCTTTTTTTGCTTTAGTACATGAATTCAGCTGATCAAGTGAGTTGCATAGAACACAGCACTAATGAGACCAAAGGGGTAGGTTTTCTTTCCCTATCAGGCTGGTTAGCTTTACCCAGAAAGAGACTCTGCCCACAGATTGTGTACTCTTTACTGGGGATAAAAATTTCATAACAAACTTTCCATTTTGCCTTTGAGGCTGCTATGCCAAATCCCTCTAGCTACCATACAAATACATGCCATTGGTCATAGGGGAAACCAGGGTAAGAGAGTACAGCTGAGTAAATGTAAAACATTCCACTAATGTGAATGGCACCTCAAAGCCCATGTCAGGAGGGGCATCCTTGTGTATGAAGAAGAGTCTATTTTTGTGAACTCAGCCACACATACTTCAGCAAGAGGCTCTATTTTAAACTGTGCTAGGCAGAAGACAGTGTATAAAAACATTAGCAGAGTTCAGCTAAGGCAGAATGTTCAGATGGACTTGGGCACAAATGTCATTTTCAATATTTTACTGATGCAAACATGCTATGCAAAACAGCCTGTCTTTTCAATTAGGAAGTATGAGTTCAACTTGGTGTTTAGGCTCAGTGAAGCTTCAGAATGCTTGGCTATATCTTGAGAGAAGCTAGACTCAAACTCAGCTGGAAGCCCTACTGCTAAAAGACTTAAAGATGGGAAAACAAAATATGGTGATTATGTGCTGGTCTTCAGCTGTTTCATTTCACTGTAAACATCATTAAATGCTTTTGTTTTGGTTTTGGAAATGAATCCAAAAGAAAAAAATGCACGATCTACAAAACAAAATGTTTTCCATGGAAAAAAATTAGTCACTGTAGATTCTATTAAATTGTCTAATCCATCCCCTCCCCAGCAGACCCAAGTGTCAAACCCTATTATATATAGAGGTCACTGCCAATTGTGCACTGCTGCCTTCCCTAATTGGTGAGTGGTGACATCTGCAGAGATAATATACTTTCTGGGAAACCTTACTATGGCTAAAGATGAAAAAAATTAAACATTTATATAAATGAAATGGAGGCAATTTAATTCTCAGAGGATTAGCAGTGTGTCACAGGATGCAGACTGATATGTATCATTTACTAGTCGTGTGTCTCAAAGAAATGCTTTTTCGTTTATATTGAGAAAGGGTTTTAGTTAGATGCTCTCTAAAATGAAATGACTCCAGGAAAGGAAATAGTTGTAATTGATTCTCACTTTATGCCTGGCTAGAACAACATCTGTTTTAATTTTTTGTCACATTTCTCTAGGAAAACAGTATCAGTGGACTGCTGCTAGTTTTTTCTGAGAGACTTTCTTACAGTGGGATATATTATATATACACTGTGTAGATTGGATAATAATGAGATTATTGGATTTTCTTTGGTAAATGCATATCTAAATTTTATTTCAGCCTAGCCATTTGAGTTGAAGGTACAGTTCCACCAGTCTCCATATAGGTAGAGTGACCATATATCCCGATTTGCCTTATATACCTCACTTTGTATCTGTGTCCCTGGCCTAATCAATAATGAGAATTTTCAAAAGCAAATGTGTGCCAATATCCCAAGACTCTCCTACATATAAGATGATTTCACACACACACATACACATTTTTTGCTGTTCCATTTTGGCAACACCTTCACATTTTGTTTCTCAATATTTGATTTGCATGTATTTGTCTTCATTTTTTTCCATTGTTCCAGCAGTGGTTTAACCTTCAACTTGGGTGAGCGACTAAAGTTTAGGTACAAAAGGAATTTGGGTCTTGTTTACATCTCAGTCCCTACCTTGTGATATCCCACTACTTCTGAAGCTTTCTGTAATGATACTTAATTTTGTGTCCCAAATCAACTCCAGGCTTGCCACACATATTGTGTCACCAGTTCACTTGGATTGATTACTGCTACCTCAAAAAACAGCAACAATTCCAACAATGAACATTTTATAGCATTTTCCTATCTCAAACTTGCATTCGCATAATAAATATATCTCGTTTTATCCTAAGGCACAGTGGTTTAAATGCAATCACTGGGTCAATCCATCATGCATGCCTGATCTTGTAACCATTTTAGTTAGATTCGTTCCAGGGTAATATGGTATTGTTGCTTCAAAGGACTACCGATTTAGAAAGCTGAGGAAGGAAAGTAGAATCTGCTCTGGACTCAGACCTGCACTGAAATCTCAAGAACTCCTTTAGGAAAAAAAATAGTCCCAGGTCTCTTTGGTTCACTGACACTGTGATAGGCATCTTAAACCTGAGTGCTCTGAAATCCTGGGAGTTCCAGAGCTGAACTATTCTTGAGGTTTAGGTAGATGTCACTGGAGAAGAGTGAGGATTATAATGAATTTGTCAGGCTAACTTTGATCCTGATGTTTATTTTGGTCCTGCCAGAACCACTCCAAAGTTGGGCCAAATGTACCCAATAACAGTATACCTTATATCTTTGTTTTGGGGAGTTTGACTCACCTTGGATTTCATGTCTATAGCTCTCTCTGACTTTTCTAATTTGAATATCAGTACTGCATTTTTCCTTGCACATATGTGGACACATGATCGATGGGGAATCTCAGAATTTTCCAAATAAAAATAATTGTATGTATCTGTTAATTTTTTCCTTGAGCAGGAATGGGTTGTTCAATGAGCTGATATTGTGTTGCCAGTGTTTGAGTTAAAGGTACAAACTGTATTTGCTTCTCCCTTTTTGAGAGACACCTGGGCCCTGGGCCCTGGGCCATGTAGTTTTTCACACTGCCAAAAGTTTCTATGGGATTTGTTCTTATAACTTTATTATAGCAGAAGAATGCTCGGTGTGAATGACTCTAATTGCTTTGTGACTCTGAGTAAGGGCCCAAGTCTCTTAATTTTCAGTACTCCTTCTCTGAGAACATTCCCGGTGGTGGGAACCCAGAATCACTATATTCAATGAAGGAAGGAGAATGTCATATTCAGTGGAGGAAGAATATCCATCTAGAAAACTTTTGAACTCAAAGAGCACAAGTCAGGTGTTTAGTCATTAGGGAGTTAGTTGGGATTGTGTGTGTGTTCTTTTTTTCAATTTAAAAAATTTTAAAATTTATTTTTTATTTTGTTTATAATTGAGACATAATTTTACATTGTATGGGTTATAGTGTGGTGATGTTTCAATATATGCATACATTGTATCATCAAGGTAGTTGGCATATCAATCATCTCAAGCTTTTATCATTTCTTTATGGTGGTAAATTTCAAGACCCTCCTTTCTAGCTATCTTGAAATACAGAATACATTGTTATTAGCTATAGTCACTGTACTGTGTAATAGAACACCGAATGGATTGTGTTTTGATTGCCCAACCAAACACATTTGTGAGCCAGGTGACGGTGGAGATGAGAGGGAATGACAGGATTCCTTGCTTTCTTGATTACTATCAATCTTGGTATTTCTCTTGACGTGCCTAAGACCAGATCAGTTGGTTGATGAACTGGCTAAGCTGAATTTCCTGGTTGCCAGTTGACTGAATTACAAATTCATTTGTCATCTGCAGTGTCCATGAATTAATATGTCTCAGTTAGTCCCTAGTACTGCAGCTCTTGTTGTTATGGCCTCCCAGAAAAGAAGGTGATGGAGAATTCTTTATCCTGTGTTTCCTACTAGCATATATGGTAGCTTTTGGAATGCTATCTCTCAGTAGCTCTCAGCGTGCCTTGAGAAAAAGTCAATGTTATCATTCAGCAGGTTTTACCACTTCATATGGTTTCTGAGGTGATTTAGTGCTGAGCTTGAGAGTCACATTCAAATCTTTTAACCAATGTCTTCCCTCCCTGAATTTGAGTTATTTGGTAAAATTACCACCTTCTGGTGGGGATGAGAATTTTGCCTTATGCAATTCCTGCAGACAGTCTCTAAGAAGCGTAATTGTCAAGTAGAGTGGTCAGAGGTGCCAGAAACTCATCGGTTTGGGGGTATCACCAAGGCTTGAATCTCTTCCTATCTGGGTTATTTCTGACTTGAGTAGTGCTGAAGTTAATAGGCTTCTGGCTCCTTCTTGCTTCTTTGCATGACCATTTGTGATGACGTAGATATCCCATTACTTAAATATGCAATCCTGATGTGAAATTGGGGTTTATGAGGATCATGTCCTAGAACTGTACACTAGTCCCGAGCTCAACTAATTTATTTCAAATCATACTCGTCTCTCTTTCCTTATGATTTTAATTATTGATTATAAATCCATCAGCTGAAAAGATGACTTAATTGCTCTAATGTGCACCCAATTTGGAGTTCGCTACAACACTGAATTGGTTTCCCTCCCATGCTAATTGATACCAAGTGGAAGCAACATACAGAAATTTGCAGTAGCATTTATCTGCTTTTTCACATCCAAATGTACCTGAATGCAGTATAATGATTGCTTTATTTCTGGAAGTGTAGGTTCTTCTGTGTTTTACTAGACTTGTTTGTTTACTAGTTTCATCATTGAATATCATTTAACATGTTTGCTCTGTAGAACATGGATTTGAAGAACTTGATCTATGCCTAATGCAACTGCTGTTACAAATTAGCCATGAAAATATTCTGTAGGCTGCATACTATGCATATTCTAGTGTCAACCACAGGTGTATTAAGATGTTTACACTTTCAACGCTCTACCAACAATGTGTAATTTTATTTCCTCTAGCCTTTTAATGAAATTATGATTCAGTGGCCGAACATCCCTTTCTTTATCCTCTTACCTATCCCCCTGACTCACCTCTCACCTCACTAAATTTCCAAACATTCATTTCAATTAGTCTCTTGGCAAAATAGGGAGTTCTCAATGGAGACTATTTTGTGTCATTGCAAAGCAGTGTGCTGCTGGGCTCCAGAAATGGTAGCATGGACCAGATGTTCATAGAGTAATTGAAAATTCCATTTTATCAGAATAACATTAGCTGTCAAAAAGTTTTATCTTTACTTGAACAAAGAGGTTGATTAGATCCCCCTGGACCTGAATTAGCATCTTTGAGGCTAGATATACTGTTTTGCAATTCATGTGGTTATTTCTTTCCCAGTTTTGCTCATATAGTATCTTTTTTAAATGTCTTCATCCTCTTGAAAGTATACCTGGTGAAATGTTTAATTGCCTGAACCCAGGAATGTGTATACAGTGTTTCTGTATTTGGGACTTCCAGCTGCTTTCATCTTGCCTCAGGTATACAGTATTCTAATAACTGGGAGGAGCAATCCACACACAGATATATATCATTCATTTACTCAACAATAATTTTGAGTGCCCACTATGTGTCTGGCTCTGGGAATTTGGATATGTTAACTACTGCTGTTATTGGCTCTAAAAGTTATCATCATTTTACTTTTGCTTATCTGAGGTTTACTGAGGTGACCAAGGTCAGCTCAATGAAGAAATAAATAGTTCTTTCTAATTTTAAAAATCATAAGACTAAAGCTTGGGACTACTAAAAACCTTGTTAATATTGTGCCAATAAAGCAAAAGAAACAATATGAGAAGACTGTTACAATCAAGATCTTATTTTCAATGAGAATATCGTGAAAGATTCTTCCTCGATGTCCTAATTGGAACAATATCACATTGGTAAACACTTTTTTTAAAACTCCACCTGCTCTGAGATTGAATTTCCTCTCATCTTTGGTTAATGTCACTGTAGAATGGTAGGTTTAATCTCTGATATGCCCAGTTACCTTGCTGGTTTAGAGGTACTCAGTGTGGTACTCAATGTCTAGTTCCCCCTTTTCCTCTGATGCCCAGAAACATTATCCATTGTCAGTCTCAGCAATTGTTGGGCAGGTAGAAAGAGAGGTGACAGGTGAAGCTTTTGTTTATTTCAACTACATTGCTGCACCAGATAATTGGATTCCTTTCAAAGCATTATTTACATTTTATTGGCAACATAGTCACTAGAATAAAAAGTTGTCCTTAACTAATGGAAACATCTACGCCATTAGAAGGTGTTTGCTAGCATTATTTTGGCATGGGCCCTTTAGTCAGATAATTCTTCTAGGACTGTTTACCATAGGTTTCTTTATGCAGGACATTAGGAATAATACCAACTGTTCATCTGCTTTCAAATAGAAATGCTATTGTGCATATATCATGTGTTTTCCTGATCCTGTTGGAAATTTTAGTTGTCTCATATTCAAGACCATTTTAAAATTTATTATTATTAATAATTACCTGTGGTAAGGGATTCATTACTCATCAAAGAATAAATGCCAAGGGTTTTCTTGACTAGTTGACACTAAGAATTTCCATATTTCTCAGCACTTAAAAAGCATTGGCGGATGGAGGCTATATAAAGGGAGCACACTGAACAATTAAGAATTTCATTCTTTAGAAGTTTATGGCCCAATAGCACAAATGATCCAGTATGGAATAGACTATATAGGATCAGTGAAGAAATTAATTAAGATTATTTGAGCTGGAAATCAAAATGCATTTAAAAGGACACTTTGTTGTAATGGGATCCCTTTGGAGGAATAGTGGAAGTCAGGCCCCTACATAGTATGCTAGATACAGTTATGCTCTGTTTGGGTAATTTGCTAGGTGAATGTTTTCCAGTTGCTTCATGAAAAAGCAATTTCTGTAGGCCATAAGTAGGGGCACTGCCAATAGGATAACAGATGAGAAGCAAAGTGAGTTGTTTTATTGCACCAGATCATATGGACTGCTTCACATACTCAAAAAGTCCATCGAAATATCAAGATCATGATCTTCTTTGGTTCTTTCTTTCTATTTATCATTATTTCTGTCCTGTCACCAGATGGTTAAGAGCTATAGACTCCATCAGGATGGGAAAACATGAATCTGAACATGGTTTTGAAATATATACAGAGTATTTTTTCTGTTTATTTTCCCATTGATACCTTTATTATGAAATAAATCTGGGGAATTAAGTCCATTCATAATTTTAAAAACAATTTCAAGAATACCAAAATTATATGTCTTTTTTTATTGTGTGGACTCAAATACTCATGCTTTCCACTCTTACCATAGATGCTTTTTGTAATCCGGGGTCAGGACTTGCCCCAGGTACTTTTGGCCTCTGTCTTTACCGGATGGCTCATTGCCTGTACACTTTGGGTCAGGGAAAGCTTAGTTGATACATCAACTTTGAAAATGTAGCTTTTTGACAAGAAAGTCTTTACAACTTCTATTCCTTACAGGGCTTACCCCCAGTAAAGCTCCAGCCTGGAAAAGTCACCAAGCACCAGATTAGAGAAGGTTTGAGCTGGCCTTTTTAGGGCCATCAGAAAAGTTGAACACAGGTTCTTCTTCTGGGGATGTTTTAAAAGATCTCATGTAATCTAAGTTTACATCTTAGATGAACTTCTAAAGCTCCAGGTGGATGGATTAGACAGACTGTTTTGCAACTGAGCAGACTGGAGACCCATAAACCAGTCATTCTACCATGTAGAAAGAATATAAAGCAGTTCCTCATAGTTTGGGCCAAAGAGATTATCAATGAGATATTAGTCTCCAGAGTTGTTTTGGAGCAAATCCTTTGGGGCTGGACATGTGTGCATAGGTGTCAGAGTCCGAAGGGTGTTGTGGAATTTCGGGTTTTGTGGTGAACACTGGACTTCTCTTGCAAATGTGTAGTTCAGAGATCTACTGTGTGGTTGGAAGTATGTATAAGATGGTGTGTAGCAGAGATGATCTGAAAGGCAATGAATCCAGAAGGGGCCAAGGAGTTTATCAGAAAATGAACAAACTCATTGTAGCTGAATTTACTCCAAGTTTTGTCTCACTGAGGTGGCTTCATGAGGGTCTTTTGAGGGTCCCTGGTAATCAGAAATAATAGTCTGTCTCTGTTATCCTTCATGACAGTTTTGACAACAAACATGCAAGCTGTTAAATCTGAAATAATAGACAGGCTGGCTTACTCCTGTAATCCTCGCAGTTTGGGAGTCTGAGGTGGGAGAATTACTTGAGGCCAGGAGTTCGAGACCAGCCTGAGAAAGAGCGAGACCCCGTCTCTACTAAAAATAGAAAAATTAACCAGGCATGGTGGCACGTGCCTGTAGTCCCAGCTACTTGGGAGGCTGAGGCTGGAGGATCACTTGAGCCCAGCAGTTGGAGGTTGCAGTAAGCTATGGTGATGCACTCTAGCCTGGGTGACAGAGCAAGACCCTGTCTCAAAAAAATTTTTTTTAATAAAAAAATTTTAAAAATAAAATAATAGACAGCCCTGTCTTATCATTAGTTTAGTTCTTTTTAACCTTAGTAATATTTACTTTAATGGCAAACAAGACTCTTTAGGTTCCTCTCTTAGTTTAATGGGAAGATTTTCGATCTGGCTGAAGTTAGAACTCTAAAAGCAAGTTTATCTCCCCCTGCCCCAGTCACCTAAGCCATAGGGTCTTTCTAAATCGTGGTCTAGTATCTAGACTCTAAGTCATATAGGAATGCAACTATAATCTGTTTTGAATAAAAGTATAACTTACAGTGTTTGCTTTTCTTTTAAGTAGAAATTTGTAAACATACACTGCTCTAATCTGGAGAAACTTGGTAGCCTTAGTGGTTGGCAGCAAGGCAGCTTCCCAGTCATGAGTTTGCAAATTCAAATCCAGTGCCAGGGATATATTTTCCAATTTCTGTGTGGCCACTCCCTCCAGCTCTAAGCTCATATATTCTCTCATTTTATATACTTTACCTTGGATAATAATAGGTGTATGAGAACTTGCTTTCTTCCCTCCTCTTTCAGCCTGTATGGAGTCTCTAACCTGTGTGAACAATAGAATCTTTCCCTTTTAATACACGGAAGGGAGGGAAAAGAGGAACGATGTAGGTTCCAAGATATTTAGACTGGTTAAACTGTTCTGCGGCTTCACCACCTGCTGTTTTTAATCATTAATGAGGCTGTCAGTTGCTCTAATATGGGAGGTGAACCAAAAGAATGGTTTTGATTTTAATTTAATTTAAAAATCAGCTTATTGGAAAAAAAATGCCTCCAGCTTGTAAGAGTCAGGTTGCACACTGTTGATAAACCAAAGCAAGTCAAATGTATAAGCTGAACTGTCATTCATATGCAAACATGAACTATTTTAAACTTGGGAAACTGTTATTATTACCATCACTAGCCAGAAAATTTAGTCCTTTTAATTCAAGGAGCCGTTGTATTCCAGAGACATGCTGCATATAAGTATCTGTTCCATTTTTTTTTTCTGGAAGAAAAACTGATGCACCCAAGATTTAAAGACTCTATTAATGTCAGAACACAAATTGATGGTAATGTCCAGAGTGAAGTCCAAAGTGCAAATTCTTTTGCTTGACTCGATGCCCATCAAACTGTTTGTGCATTTTAGAAGTTTGCTGATTATCTGTGAGTACTCTATTAAGTTTGGGTTTTCTTCTACTGGATCATTTTGCTCAGTAGCAAAATGAGAATTCAGAAAAACAGTGTCTACGCACAAAGTGGATTTTAAGGACCTAGAGCCAGACCTTTGTTTGTGTCAACTGCCAGCTTCAAAGGTCTCATTATGCCTCTCTGAGCTTCACCAAAGACTTTCAGATTCATAATTGATGCCAACTGAAGTTGAAGGCAAAGAAAACCTTCCTTTTTTGACTGTAGAAAACATTACCTTACTGTTGGGCCCTAGTTAGCTGGAGGGTAGGTGTATTGAATCACACTAGCCTTCTGCTAACACAGCAAGTGAGCACTTCCTGAATTCAGCTGATAATCAATCTACATCTACACAGCTAATGAGTTTGCAAACAGACTAAGCGGCTGGAGCTGGCACCAGGAAACCACCATTCCAAACTAACCATCACTTACTAGTCTTTTGGTGTTTCTTTTGTGATGCTAATTAGAGACCCATAAAACTATCCGCTCTGCATCTTTGGTTTAGAATCCAATTTTCAGAGAAACACAATCCACTTTAGGGCTCTTTTTTGTATGGCCTTTCCCCTCATGAGGGAAAATGACTGACTTGCCATTTAAGTAAAGTTTGGATGATTAATCTGTAATGTTCTCATAATTAAAATGCCAGAAAGAGTTGCTTCTGTAGTTGGTGTAATTTATAATGCTCTCCAGATTGTGTTGGTACCGAAGTGGGCAGCAGATGTTTCCACCACTGTTATGTGTTGGTGGTCTGAAGGCACCCATTCCCAGGCCGTAGCCCTGTCTGTCAGACTGCCTGTCTGCCTTCTGCTTTGGGCTGAATTCCTCTTGATTGTCCCAGCCCTCCGAGGTATGTTTTGCTTCCTTTCTGCAGGATGATGAGCCAAGGAATGAGCTTTGTACTCAGAGAGGGAACTGTCTTCCAAGTTGAAGTGCTGTTTAGCTCAAAATGATAGGTTATCAAACATCCAAACTATTGCATTCGCATGATGACGAAGGAGGAACAGCATACTTTGTTGCTGTAGTTCCCCATCCCACTCCCTCTTTGATACACTCAGAAATAATTTGTGTCATGGAACAAAGAGCATTTTGAGATAAGTGTTCCAAGCATGTCGGACCCATGTGTTCATCTTGTGCTTTTGTTTATCTGTCTACAGCACCTTTTAGTGCCTCATTTCTCTCTCATTTGCTCTAAATAACAATTACCTAGAATAAATGACTTACATGATCCTACGGGACAGAATCTCTAGGTGAGGAATTGGCTGTCTATTAAATAAGTGAGATTTGCAAAGCTAGACACTGTTTTATTTGATTTATCAAAGGGCTACTTCTTGCAGAAGCCTAATATTAATCATCTAAGATCCTTTAGAGATTAAAATATCTATACCAGAAATGCAAGCACAGAACCTAATATTCTACTTGCAGTATTACCTGGAGTCATCTTTGGTATCTTAAGTTTCCACTGTCATCAATATAGAATGTTTAAAGTCCTAAAAAGTCCCCCAAATCATTGTGATGGGGAGCTCATGTTATAATATATCATTTCCCTTATAGCAACTCTGAGAGGGAAACAAGCATCGAATTCCAAAAAGTCAACAGAGAAATGACAGCCATTTATACTGAGGATCAAAGTCAGAATCTTGGCTGATTGAGAAACATTCAGAAATTTAGAATGTGGTGATTAGAGAGAAATGAAAGAAGATACAAATATCTATGGTTGAAACTAAAATTGGCAGGGACAGTAGGGGTATAATCCAGACTTCCTTAAATATGTACTATGTAGCTAATCCTCATAGGTAAGCCTGAGAATTCTAATTCTGATTGGATCTTCCAGACAGATGGTGTCCCACCAATTCAGGCTCCAACTAATATAAGCCAGTCCTAATGAGTCAGTACAACTACTTCCACCCTACTCCTATCGTTAGTCTGCCTGTAAACCCGAAGGCAGGCAGAACATCGTAGCTGCTAAGAGTACAGACTTTGGAATGAGACAAATCTAAATTCCTTGCTTATCTTCATCACTTAGTAGCTATTGCCCTTAGTCAAGTTACTTATTTTTTGAACCCTCAATTTTCTCATCTGCAGAATGGGAGTAATAATAGAAATTACCTATAAGGATGGTTGTGAGATGATCCAGGTAAAGCACTTAGTATATTGCCTGGCACATAGTAAGTGCTCAAAACATAGCAAGTGCTATTATTTTTATTATTATTGAGACAGAATCTTGCTCTGTTACCCTGGGGAGAGTGCAGTGTCGTCATCGTAGCTCACTGCAACCTCCAACTCCTGGGCTCAAGCGATCCTCCTGCCTCAGTAGGAGTAGCTGGGACTACAGGCCTGCGCCACGACGCCCGGCTAATTTTTCTATTTTTAGTAGAGATGGGGTCTCACTCTTGCTCAGGCTGGTCTCCAACTCCTGCCCTCAAGTAATCCTCCCGCCTTGGCCTCCCAGAGTGCTAGGATTACAGGCGTGAGCCGGGCCAGCAAGTGCTATTATTATTGTGGATGTTGAGTCAGTGAAATATCCACTTAGTAGGATTTCAGGGACCTCACCACGCAAAGCCTCTCATCTGCTTGCTGCTGTGATCCCTTTAACAGAGGGTGAAGCATTTCATTTTACAATTACAGTTCAAAATTCAAGGAGTCCATGTGTGAGAGGAAATGCATTTATTCACATTCACACTAAGTTGTAAATGGATGCTATTAGATTGTTTCCAAGTTTAGAATTTGGTGGGGGTGGGGGAAGGAGGATGGTTTCTAGAATATTGAACATTAAGAGTCTCAGAGGGGAGAAACGCATAGAGAACTGGTGCCAAGGGGTGACAACCTCACGAGTTTGCCAGAGCATCCAAGGGAACATGGGAATAACTGTCATTTGGTTTTACTCACTGTGAAATGTTTGGATGCTGGAAAGCTGCCTTCACTATCAAATCATTTTTCCTAATCAGCTCAGAGTCTGGTTTGAGAAATTACAGGATGTCCACCAAAGGTTTGAGGAGAGGTCTGTGTTCATCTACATTGCAAAATGCACATATTCCTGAGCGCTTGTGATGAGGTAAACAAAGCTCTGGTTCTTTCTGGTAGCGTTGATTCTATTTTGCCGTTCCTATGTCAAAAACTGCACATCCCAACTCCAGGGTCCCTGTCACTCTTCCCTGCTTTCTCTCTCTTGCCTCAGTGCTCTTAAATGGCTAATGGGTGGTAGACATCATTTTGATTCCATTTTTATTGTTCCTCATGCCCAGACTTTCATTAAAAAATAAGTGAGGAAATACATCTTTCATTTCTAGTTTTTCTCTAAAAAAAGTCACCCTGCAAAGGATGCCTTCTATTCTTTTTTTTCTAACAATGGACTAAAAAACGCGCAGCTCCTACCTGAAAGGTCATATCTCCTTGCCATATGAATGAGCTCACAGCAGGTCCATGGGGACAGAGTCATCTGAGAAATGATGGGAATTTATGTGCCTTTGGATTTCGGCCTCATTTTGTAGTGGAAAAAATGAATTTGTTAATGATAGAAAAAAATCTCAACCAAAGCCCCTTATAAAATCCTCTCTCTATAAATCCTAGGAGAGAGCCACTCAGATACACGGTTGATAAATGAAAATTTTTTTTTTACCCCTGTCTTGCTTAGAGCTGTTTGTCTTATATTAACCTAAGTCAGATGGCTCACTCGCTGGTTGTAGGGTGTTGAATCTAGTCGGCAGCCTGCAGTTTTGTGACATAAAACGTTTTGGTTTGTAAGGGACCTTATGGTATGTTTGTGTTTGTCAACATTCAAATGGAAAGGGGGGAAGACATGCACACACAGAGAACTGTGTGGAATTAGAATATGCAAAAAGAACTTATAACACAGGGACAAGCACCATGTTTTTGAAGAAGGCAGATTCATTGTGAAAATAAACTTTCTTTTATAGCTTGAACATAATATTCCATGATTGATGTAACTGGAAGTACATAATTTTTGCCTTTTCAAAAATCTAAATCCACATGCTATATGCAAAATGCTAAGATCGTTATAGTCCCTAAAATAATTTAATGCCATGTGGCCCAGTGGGAACTGAGAATTGTAGTTTTCACTCTATTATTTGTTCATCGTAGAGTCTTGGGTAAATCAGTAACCTCTCAAAATCTCAATTCATATATTTATATATGGAATGATGAGCAATGCTGCAATAATGTTGATAGGATCAATTACAGAAGTGACATTTATATGTGTATAATACTTTGTATTAGTACAATACAATTATCAATCAGATAGCTAGTGTTTTTTTCTGTACCCTTCTCCTCCTTGGCCTGTTGACCTGAGCACTTTCTTCTCAGCATGATCTAGTTTAGCAGAAAAAGCACTGACCTGAGAATCAGGGGCTTTAGGTTCTCATCATATTCCATTAATTAATAGCTGTGTGTCTATAAACAAGTTACTTGCCCAGTCTAGTCTTTGGATTTCTTATCTCCAGAATGAGGGATACTGGTAGTACCTGGCTTGTAGGGTGGTTGAAAGGATTAAATGAGGTAGTACATGTAAAACACTTAGTGCAGTGCCTATTCTATAGTAGACACTCAAAAAATGGTAGTGGTAGGATGATGCTGATGAAACATTCTCCTTGGTTTCCTCTCCCCCTTCTTCACTTATCCATGTCTCTCTCTCACTTTAAAATTATGGGCAAAATTTCAGTCCTATAAGTAGTTTCCTTGACTAACACTTAGGTTGCCCTGATCTCTCCTTTGCTTGGTACTCTTCAGTACCTTAGGTACACGGTTTATATCCTGTTAATTTGCCTTTTGCCTTTTTAAAAAAGTGTTAAACGAGGAGGTTGAGAATTGTTAAGACCCTTCAACTTCTAAGCTTCTTTTATTCAGATTTTGGGTTCTGGGCACAACCTTTTCAGATTCCTGAGTACACAGCCATTTGCCAGTGGGTCTGTAATAAGTGCTATACTCAAGTTGACAGATGGTGTGGTGTGCTTGCTTTGAGGGGTAATTGCTCTGTCATCTTAACTTCCTCCCTTTGGCTTTCCTTCCTTGGAAGCTGCTCAATGGCTATGTCATGAAGCATGGGGTGAAAATCAAACTGAAGTAGCAGGTCACTTTATCTGAGAAAAAACAATATGGTTAAAAATTAAGAACAAGTGAAGTTGTACCAAGGGAGGGGTTTTTAACTCTAATATTAGGGACCAAATAAGTCTTAAGGGTGCAATGGACTTAATTGTCTGGTCATTCCCTCCTTTCCTAACCAAGGTGGCTAGTCCTAGTGGATAACTGTCTCCATTTTCCTTGAACAAAGTTTAAGATGACTCCTCCTCCTTGGCTAACATGTCACACCTCTCAGAGTGGGTCTGTTGTTAAACTCTAGCACTTTCAGCCAAGTCTCGTATCCTTTCTTCTGTGGGGCCACTCGTAAACTGCTAACTTTACTACACACTCTCCCTCCCCCTCTCCTCTTTCTTGCCTCTTTCCACACATACTTTTCCCCTTGGTGCTTCTTACTTAGTTCTTCCTCCAACTCTCTCCCTTTTTAGCTCGGCCTAATTCTATCTTCTTTCCATCTAGGGACAACTTTCCATTCATCATTATATTTTTTTTTAATCTCTATTTTTAGAAAATACAGATAATTTTCAATGACATTGAATTTTTTCTGGTTGTAGTAGTTTAGTCTTCCTTTGTGAAGATTTTTATGGCTTCTTTTATTTGGTAAAGTTGCCTTCTTTACTACTTTTTCCATCCTCCCACACAACTCGTAGCACACTACTGTGAATGGAAAAGAGTCTCAATAAACAAGTGTTGATCAATTCATTTCTTTGAACACTACTGAACAACAGATGCCATTCAGCAATGTTTGATCTCCAGGACAGCTCTCACCCTCCTCATTTTACAGATGCTGGAGGTGAAATGATTTACTCTAAGACAGTGCAAGGATCAGAAGAGAGTTTGTGTTTCCTGGATATATTATGTGACTCCAGGGCATTGTTCTGTTTTTCCATTTGAAATCTCAAAGGCTACTGGACTGGCAGGAAGTTTTCATTCCTGTTATGAAAGGGCTACCTCCTCCAGTTTGGAAGAACTGTTGCTTAGGGAAACTGTAGCAGAATATAGCAGTGAAGCCAGAAAGATCAGGGAGTCAGAAGCATTACTATGAGATGGAAGGAAATAACTGGTGTGTCTAGCTAGCCCAGGGGCATGCTTGATAGTTTCCAGGTATGTCTACAGCATTGGCACCCATACAGATATTGGCCTTTCACTTTGTTCCTTACATTTTACTCTTCGAGTTGGCCTGCTGTGTTATCTGTGTCACTGGCAATTCCGTTGATCACAACACTTCAATTGAATCACAGCTTGAGTCGTCTTGAAGTTTCTTTCCCTCTGACCTTGCTGGTTTCTTGCTCACATTGGTGTTTTAAACTTTTTCTTTAAAAAAATGCCTGGTGAAATTCTAGTCTTTAGCTTTTGTCCTCATCATCATTTCCTCCGATCTGGGCCGTTTTAGATTGGATGTTTTCAAAAGTTTTATCAGATGGCTCTGTTCTTTTTGGCTTATTGGACTGCAAATTTGCTGAGGTGCAGTCATTCTAGATTGGTTTGTTCTTTGTGGTGTTGTATGGGCATTTTGGTGATGATCATTTCTCAAAGATGATCTAAAAAGACATTTTCCACATTGTTAAAACACCCTGTGATCACCCTTGACATCTCAATAGTTATTGAGGTGTTTCCAATTGTCTTTTTCTTTTTATTGGGTTTTTTGTTGTGTAGGGAGGGGCAAAGCCCTGACGCAAGCATCTGGATTCAAGTCCCGGATCTGTCACTAACTCTGTGTGTGATCTCAAGCAACCTACTTCCTCTCTTTGGACCCCAGTTTCCTCATCTGTAAGTGAGGAGTTACAACTGGAATGATTTATAGGGGCTTATTGCTAATACTGTGTGACTCTTTCTTGTTTATTTAGTGTGAGAAGATTATTGCGGAAGTGGAAGGCATTTGGGCTGGATTTTCCCCTGTATTTCTAAAGACCAAGGCAGAGTGGGAAATCTGACTCTTAGTCGTGGGGCTTTGGGTTGTAAAAATCTTTCCATCGTGGCAAAGGAAATGAGGATGAAAAAGTGGTGAAGCTAGCTAGTGTTAAACATTCTGAGCTTCTTCCTCCTCTTTGGCTTTTGTTTGCATATATTTAGCTTAACTCTGCTTTCAAGTGTGTGTATTTTTGTGGAAATGGTCCTCTTTTCCTTTTACACCAAATTCATGTTCTCATCTTCCTTCTCCCTTACTGAATCATCCATTTTTGAATAGTTTGCAATTTTCAACTTAATTAGGTCTTTCCCCTAAGTGAAGAACACAGCTGTTCCCCCTCTGATGCTTTGGCAGCTGCCTCTGCCTTTCCCAAAATGGAATGATTAGCTCTTTCCTTTGATTTCTTAGCTGGCCATTAGTTCAGGACTACTAGCCCATTTCCTGTATGATGGAACTACCAAATCCCATGGCCAGAATTGTTCCAATTTGCCTTTGGTGCCTTTCAATCTTCTGAGGACTTAATTCATATGAAGTAGGGGATTTATCAATCTTTCAGAGCTCCATTTGCCTCACTATCTCCAGTGATTCCATTGTTCAGCCTTTTGAGACGCTGATCTGTCAGGAGAACCAAGCCTGGTTTCCCTGGTGTGGTTTTGATGGAGAAATAGAGGATAAGAGATCCTCAATGTATTTTGTCCCTGAATTAAATGGCCCTCATTTGTTACAGGTTCTCTACTTCAATTTCTAAAAGGACTTTTTGCCTGTTTGTCTTTCCATTTTAGTTTTAAGTACCTGTATTTAAGAAAGTGATTGTTGGTTTTCCCAGGTACTTTGCATCTGTCCCTCTGGCCTTTAATTTTGTGATTACACTTTCATTGTTAAATGTTGGGATTTCCTTTTATCATATATTTTCCTTACATTCAAGATATCCAGATTCTCCACTCCACTCCAATTTCCCTCTCACATTATGCTCCCTGTTAATCAACCAAAGGCACTGTGGGCTTAGTAGTGCCCTTCCAAATGTGTGTGGTGCAGCCTGTTTTCGTTTCCCCACCTCAAGTGCCTATTCAATTTAATTCTGCATACTTAGCATATTAGGCATCTTGTCAATATTTCCTTTCTGAGGTCTAATTTTAAAGTTTGGATGCATTCTGCACGTGCAGTTTTTGTTCTTCTTTGATGATGAGATCTACTGCAACCGAGAGTCAGAATCAGCTCTGTGTCTAGGAGGAAAAGAAAGCATAGAGGGAAAGAGCATTTCTCAACATGCTCAGAAGGTGTATGTAAGGGCCAGCCCTTGGCACAATTGTGTGTACAGTGCTAATATATCTATCTGCCTGTACCTTCCCCTCCATTTTGGAGCACAGACATGCAATACTCTCCTTAGGCTTTCTTAGTTTCTGTCACCATTAGCCCTTCTACTTAGGGCCCTGCATCCCCAGCCTTTCTTTGCTTGTTTCCTACTTTCCACATAAAAACTTACTTTCCATGTTCCATTTCCCCATGGTCCTAATTATTTCAAGGGACCTGTTACACAAACTCTTCTCCAAATAGCATGTGCATCTTAATGTGATGGTAATCTAAAAGAATAACTAATGGTGGCATTTGGATCACCAATGCAGCCTGACGGAGTGATGTCTTTAAGATGGGGTCTTTCCCAGTCTCTTCCTTTCTATCCCACTGCTTGTTGGCTACACGATATAAGGATATGGCTAGCCTAGACCCCATCTGTCCCATAGAGTTAGAGCTGCCTGAGATAGATAACAATACCTAACATGTATTGAATTCTTCCTTTATGCCAGGCACTCTTTAGCTCAGCTTACTTGCATTTCATCTTTTAATCATCCCAACAATCCCATGAGGTCAGTGCTATTAGTCCTATCCTACAGATGAAAAAAAAAAGGCACAGAGAATAACTTTAAGTAACTTGCATAGGATAGGGCTATTAAGTCTCAGGGCTGGGACTCTAAGGAAGTCTCACTCCAGAACCTACAGTGCAGACCCTTTGCTACACTGCCTCTGGGAGAGGGGTGGTGCCTTTTTCACGTGTACACCTCACTGAGAGGAGCTGGCTTCAGATGTGCTGCAGGGTAGTAAGCTTCCCTTTGGCAAGGAGCAGATGAAGTCTTGAGTTGTTCCAGTAGATCTGGCTCATGCCTCATTCTTTCTGGAGAGAAGCTTGCTTTTGGACACTGCTGCAGCAGAAAGGATTGCCTTTGCTTTTCTGCACCCCTAAAGTTAGCAATGTTAAAAACTTTCTCCACCGGTCCCTATGGCTTTAGGTCCTCAGTAGATGTGGTTGCCAAATGCCTAGAACTAAGCTTACATTCTATCTTTTCCTTGCTTTAGGAGCTGATGGAGCTATGGGGAGGGCTGTCCTTGGTGTTGGAGAGCAGGAATATGACAGACTCAGGGCGGGGGATCTGTGAAGGGGAGCGTGGACTCACCCACACTCTCAAGGGTCAAAATGGCTAGAAACCCTGCCTCACTCAGGTAGTGCCAGTATCTTCACTGTAAGTAGTTTTTTTTTTTAATGTAGTGATACAATGAATTGTTTTTTGAGATGGATGGTTGTGTTTCCTATTATTACTGCTTTTCCTTCTGGACTGAGCTTGTATTGGCTGCTGCTTTCTTACTAGTAGACAGAAAGCTTCACACCTGTGGGCTGCTGCGATCATGGTAGTGAACATTCTGTTCAGAAGGGCAGCATTCGTTCTCTTTCCCGGTAGCCGTTACCCCAACACTGGGAATTTAATGCATTCATTTATTCTTCTTTAGATAAATAGGATTAAATTCAGAATGAAGCAGGGAGCAGTCTTAGTCTGTGCTTTGCGTGATTTTCAGGGTCTGCACGGTTCCAGCTGTGTAAACATGATTGCAGAACTTAGGTATTGTCTAATGCGGGAGGCTTGCAATTGGGGAGAGGCACACCATAGCTGGGCTGGAGCCAGACATTCTTCCACCCACTTCAGTCCACACCCTGCGGGGTCGGCTTGCTCAGCTCCTAGAGTCAGAAGTGAAGATGGGGCAGCTGGAGTTAATTATGCTGTTTTATAGCTTCTTATCAGTAGGGGACGAGAACTAGGCAAGGGTTAGGAAAATCTAAAGTCATATCCTCAAAGATGTTCCAGTTATGGCAGTAGGAAAGAAAGAAATGGAAGACATTGGACAAAATAAGGAAGCCCAAAATATTAAGTATGACAAGAAAAAAATCCAATAAAATATCTGTTGAAATTGTAGCTGCATTCATATTCCAGTTGATTATTTCTGTGCTCACTGGAAACAAGCACAGAGAAATATTGTATTGATAGGAAAAGACTGATTTATTCTCTCTGATATCTGGACTCAGTTTTGTTCTTGAGATTTGTTTAAATAATGACAGCCAAATAATGCTAAAGACTTCTAACATATAAGCATTATAATTATGGAAGAAAATGTGATTTCTCCGTAACAAATACAAATATTATGGATCATCCAATTCCTTTGTCCCCACCCACCACCCACGATTATGTACAAAGTTGGCTCTGCTCAGTTCAATTGAGTCTGAGATCTAGTAATTGTTCTGTCTCTCTAAAGAGGAACATGGGTATACATATTCCTGAGTTCCAAAGTATGGGATTTCTGGTGAGATAGCAGGATTTGTTTAATGCTTCAAATTCTCCAGGTTATTCTTGGGGGAGGGTCACTGATAGTTAACCACAAAGGTACTTGGCTTCCCACTGGATTTGAATGTCAGGACATGATTCTGATCAAGGAAGAAAAGAAAGGATTACCTTTTGAATGCACTGGGATGCTACAGCATTTAGGAATAACCCAGTCAATGATATCCATTTCTGATATAACTGGCTACTGAAAAACTATTTTTCTGAGCAGCTCACTTCAAAGCAGTGTCTCTGAGACAGCATATTCTTTTATAGGATGGTAAGCTCTGGATTGAGAAGAAAAGCTAGGTTGATAGAGCACTGAGTTTGAATCATACAGAAAGTGTTCAAGAAAAGAAAGAGGAGGAAAATTCAGTAAGTTACTATTGATGCAATATTGGAATGTCAGGAAGATAGGAGGCTCACTAGAGAGTTCCAGGCTATGATATTTATATTTGCATTCTTTTGTTCACTAGCTGTGGGAGCCTGAATAGGCAGAAACATGCCTCCAAAGTACCAGTGGGGCATATGGGAACCCCTCCATGTTCCATCACATTCAACTGTGGGGGGCAGTCCTCTCAATACTGCCCATGGGGTGCCCCTGGAACTTGAGACTGGGATGCCTATTAGTGCTGTGCTGAATGCTGTAATTGTAGCATGTGCAGTGCATCCCATAACATTTAGCTCATGGATGCTTGTCTGAATCATTAGGTATGAACATTATGGGTGCCATAGTAGCACTGGAATTCCTGAAACTAAAAAAGAAACACGTTTGGCTTGTACTTCATTCACAATCACTTACACTTAAGCTATTGATAGTTGATTGGGATCTGTAGACTGCTGGGCTTGTGCCATGGGACTTCTAAGCATATTTGATGGGTGTAACAGACAGGGAGGCTGTAGGTTTTGGCAAGCTGTGGTTCCCATTAGTCAGGCTGACTATATCTGACACTAGAGATTCCAGTTCACCAAGATGAGGCTTACTTCTCTAGGTTTTGGCTGATGGCCCAATGATCTTGACGTGAAGGACGGGAGAAGACCAGTGTTACATTAGGCTGTTAATTTCCAATGAACAAATAGTTGAGTGGTTTACTGAATACCCTGTTGGATTTTTTTGGGCAGACACAAAATTCATGGCAGCTTTTTAGAATTTGAGGGAATTGTAAGATTTGAAATTTTATTTTATAGTAAGTGTTAACTATTCACTCTCCTAATAGCGAAATGTGGACTCTTTTATAGGATATGCAGACTATGTAGTTGTACAGTTAATATTCTTCTGTTTTTCTTGTAAAGGGTGCTGGTAACATATTCTGCTAAGGCAATTCCAGACACAGCTGTTTCTAATAATAGGACTCCCCTACCCCCCCCACCCCCCACCCCCGCCGAACTGTTAGGCTTACTCTGAAGGTTCTTTGGTGGGAAGGAGGAAATGCCCCAGAGAACAGACTTTTTCCATATTGGCGGATTTTCTGGCAGAGACTTAGGCACTGCTGTTGTCTCTGATTGCCTCCCTGTAGCTTCCTTGGAGGGTTCTAAGCAGAAAGATTTGCTGTGATGAGGGAAGGCTACAAAGCTGAAGGAAGAGAGATGAGGTCTGTATTAAATGGGAAGGAAGGTGAGAGGATATTTTGGTCACGGCAGAGATGAGTTGAACACTCACTATGGAATGGAGACATGGGAGTTGAGAAGAAAAATGGGCATTAATTAATGAAAGCACTTATTATTTATAGGTTGGAATAAAAGGTTCATTGAACTCCAGGGGAACCTTTCTTTATGCAATGCCTGTGAATATGTTGGCTTTTTTTTAAAGGCAGTTCCATCTTAAATACACTGGGGGAGCTGACAACAGGCAGTTCATGGATTATTCTATCTAGTGTGTAATCAATCTACTATTTCCCTGCCCTGGACAATCTTCAGGGTGTGGTCAAGAGAAAGTAAACAAAACAGATGGAAGATTTCCTCTCAGGAGGGTTCAAGAGCTTCCTTAAATAAAGGCAAGATGTGAGCATCACCTTTTACTTTCCAAACAATCTTTCTGAGAGCTGCCTTGAAAATTTTCTGGCTTCTTCACAGTTCCCAAGTAATTTCTAAAACATTTATAGACTATGATTAGTTTTACTTTTAAAAATAAAAGTTGGTTTGTGCTAAAAAGAAATCATCTGGACAGTCTGTGTCTAGTTGGGTGGTGCAGAGCTCTTGGTATCAATCTTCATTCCCTCTGTAAACACACATGACCAGAAGGGAAGGCTGTTATTAATGGTAATGCAGACCAGAAAAAAGGGTATTATTTTCAGTCTGTTGAACAGTACAAAAATGCTTCTCAAGCACTGTGTTCAGATGTTTCTTTTTATTAGCTGTCACACAAGGAATTAGACTCATTTCAAACAGTTCGTTTCCCCAGTCTTGTCTCCGTAAAATCATTACTCATGAGTGGCTTCTTTGTTGAAATATCGCTGACCTCCCATATTGGAACGGACAACAGGGTGTTAAAAACATAAACTTTTCAGTTTGCATAAACTCTGGAAGAAGGGGGACAAAGATTCCCCAGGAGAATAAAACCATTCGTCAACGTCCTTGTTTGTTAGTATCCTATAAGCATCTTATCCAGGAAGCTATGTCAGCATTACAATTCTGTGCCGACTCTGTGTGTGTGTGCATGTGTGTGTGTGTGTGTGTGTGTGTGAGAGAGAGAGAGAGGGAGAGAGAGAGAGAGAGAGAGAGAGAAAGAGAGATTAACAGCAGAGAGCTCTTTGAATGCCAGCAGGAGGTTTTAAAATATAATTGTGCATCTGCCCCACTCTTTCCTCCTTTCCAACCCTTTTCTACCTCCCCCACCCCCGCCCCAACTGATCCAGGGCCATTAGGATAGATAAAGGAGTTGTGCCACGTCTTAATATACGAGCAGATGATGATTCTTAGCTCTTCAGCTAGGCGCCGTTTGCATTTTGCCAAAGCTGATTATTTTATCTGCAGTTTTAATAACAAGCCAGATTATTTGCTGTTCACTAACTGATAAAAGCAAATAAAAAAAGATTGCAAAGTGGAATTAAGAGGATAAGAAAGCTCTAGGGCCAAAGAAGGCTTTTTCTTTAATTAATAATTTCCATTTACTCTTAGAATATTTTTATGCTAGAGTCCAACATCTTATATTAAACAAGTGTGCACCCTCCCACTTGTAACTGCCAAATTGAAATCTCAGAGAATGGAAATCATGCAGGCTCTAATGAAGCTTCATATTCTCTACTCCCAGTATTGTCTTGTTGTCTATACACAGAACTAGACTCCTCATGGCCTTTTCTGCCACAGCATGACATTCCTTCATTAGCCCCCCATGTTTCACAGACCCAGTCATGAAGTATTGGCATTTTAACCAACAAGGGGCAAATACAATAACATTGGAGTTCAGGAGATATGATGTTTTGGAAAGACAGATTACTCCAAGGGTGTAAAGATGTATGATCTGCAGATGGAAAGAGCACTTAAATTTACCAGCCTGGTTTTCAGTAATCTTTTGATTTGTTCTGTTGTTTTAATTTGTGAAAGGAAATGACTATTAAGAATGATGACCACTGGTCATGGTGGTAGTGAGAGAGAGAGAGACAGAGAGAGAGAGAGAGAGACAGAGGGGGAGAGAGAGAGAGAGAAATATTTTGTGGCCGTGATCCAGGCTTACTATATATCAGCTCCTACATAGATTTTTCTAGAGCTATGTCAGAGTGTCTTAACTCAGGTCATCTCACCTGGAGAGCCTTCTGCTACTCTTAAATGCACAGGTTTGAGCCAACTCAGAAAAAGTCCTCACAGCTGTGGCCCAGATAGATTCCAGGACTTCCCTGATGCTTCAGATGGAAGAGACATTCTCTCTATTAGAGAAAAGTTGGGCAAGCCGGAGGCCAGGGGGTCATACTGGAACTTCCATGTGCTAGAGATGTAATGGATATTTTCTTCCTAATAAGAACTTGGGGACAAGTATAGGGTGCCTTCAAATTATCAGGTTTCCTCAAAGAATAGATTAATTGGCCTCTCTTCTGAATTTGTGTAACTGCTTTTGAGGCAACACCCTGAAAATATATAGCTTGCTTTCTCCTACTAGTATGATTAAGTGGACAACTGGAAAAAGAATAATTCTAAGTAAATTTTAAGGAAAAGAGCAAAAGAATAAAACTGAGCATCGTCCATGAAAGGTGGATGATGACAAGTAAACATAGACGGTGGCACTTGACCCCTTCAATTTTGGTATTCATTATTCATAGTTATTATTCATAAATTCCAGCACAAATGTTAGGCCTGCACCCCAGTGACACATTTGCATTTTATTTTAAGTTGATTTCTACCTGGTTTTGCAAACAAAGATTTAATGGTATGGGTTGTCTCTCACTCTTCCTCTGTTGCCATAGCTTGTCTTGTTCATATACAGTACTGGCTTCTAGCTTTTTCACACCCTTTATCTCCATAATCCATCTTGCTCCCCCACCCAAGATTTTGCTAGCACTCTCTCGGTGTCTCTCTCTTTCTCGATGTTTTAGGAAGAAAGATTTCTAACATGGAAAAGTAATATTTGAATAGATTCCCCCAAGGCAATCAATTTACTTTTAATTTGTCTGGAACTAAGCTTTTCTTTGTTGAAAAGAGGATGGATTAAAACTGCTGTAAAATTTATTAGCTTCCAGGAAGATATTCGAAATGAATTTTTTTAATGATTGTGCTGTTTTCTGTACCCAGAAGCAGTGTCATCACAACTACAGGATTCCAGATGGTTGCTGAAGTTACACTGAAATATCAAGATAATGCTAGATTTTTCTACCAGGCTTTTTTGGTAACAAATAGTCCATCCTAGGTAACTAATAGATGTTATTAGTAGGACACTCCTATTTGCTTCCGGTGGCCATTTCTAGCAATTACTACCGAACTGATGACACAACACACACGATCCCTTTGAATCATTACAAGAGACAGAGATTGGTTTACTGAGCGCTTTATTTTTCAAATGTGGGTGGAAAAAGTGATTGGAGAATTACTAATGCTGTTTCTTAGCTTTCCCACTCAGTCTCACAAATATTTTGGTAGTCAAGAACCTTTAAAAAATGTAGACGTTAGAGTTGCAACATTTTTCATTGACTCATGTATAGCATTGCCTGTTCTACAAAACTGAATGTCTTGGGACTTGACTGAAGGAAGTGTCAGTTCCTGTTAAGGGGAACACCAGCTGCTGAGTGCCTTTTTATCCGTTCAACATTAAATTTTCATTAAAAAAGGGAAGATTTTTCTCTTGGCCAATGTGCTCTGGCTCCTCTCGCTTTCTGTATCAGCCTTATTTATGCCATCCTTACTACGTGTTCTCCCAGAAGATCATAACCATCATAAAAGTAGCTTTTTCACAAGCTGATGATCTGCTAGCAATTTCCTTGCTTTCCAGGAAAGAGTGAAACCAAGTTGGAGATAACTTTAGCTTCAGAGCTACTTGTAAGTGTGATCTAAAGGCTCTGTTTTCCCGGTAGCATAACTACCTGCAGAATGTTTCTGACTGTTTTTAAATCTACATGCAGTCAAACAACTGGTTCGAACTCTTCAGAGAAGTGACTAGGTGTTATAGGTGTGCCACTGATATAGGCTAAGGGACTTAATTCTGTGGGCATTTTAGAATAAAACTTTCAAAAGCGGTCCCATGTTGCTCAGAGTTGCAGTATCTCAGTGTTCCTCCTTTTGGGGAATAGTTCATTGGCCTTCTGTGTCACCTCATATGTACTTATAAAGATGCCTTTTCAAATGGTTTCTGAGCACCTAGATGAAGTCCAGCGCTTTGTCGGATAATTTCCTCCATCACAGAAGCCAAAATACAAAGATTCCAGTCTAGTCAATCTGTGCTTATCTCATCACTGTCAGCACCTCTTATTTCTTAGTCTCAATTTTCCAGGCAGCCTTCTGCTTCATTTTCCTGCTCCCCATGCATCAGCACAAATGATTTATACTTACACACGTCTTGAAATCTCTTCTTTATGGATTGAATTGAATTGAGCCCCAGTACAAAAATGAAAACTCCGGGAACTATTGTGATTGTCCAAATTGCAACTTGGATTGTATGACTGTACCTGCCACACTCTCATCTATCATAAATATTAAATTCTCAAGCACTTATACTTCAATATGTTTTAACTTGGTCTCTTTGACCAGCTCAGCACTAAAGATTCCATTGAAGATAATTCAATTGCTTGGAATTCTGAAAGGGGCATCTTTTTAATCTATTTTCTTGTTGCACTTGGAGTAAGTGAATTTCAGGTGCATAGACCGTGAATGAGGGGAGAGGCCCATGTGCCATTTGGCATCACAGAGGCCGAATACCGGGTGGCACTCGCTAACCCACGCTGATCTGTCAAATGGTCCAGGACGAGGTTGGGGCTCATTAGCCTTTTTAGCCACCCTCCCTATCTCAAGCTAAAACTAAACTTCGTAGAATTCCTGCTGTTTAATCAGCCATCCTGAAAATGCCAAGCTATGCCAGTCTCAGGAACTTTGTTCCCACACCCCGTTCTCACTCTTTACCCTCCCTGAAACATCTCCACCTCTGCACATTTCCAGCATTTCACACCCTACCAAAACCCCGGTATCCTGGCTCCCCATCACTGAGGGCTCTGCTACGTGACCAAAGAAAATCTGACGATACCAGTGTGGTAGTGGGTCCTCTTATTTTAACAGGCGTTTCTTTATGCAGGTACCCAGATGAATGAAAAATGTGGGAATTTTTCTCCATGTTACAAGGGCTGGTTTTTGGATAGCACTTCTTTAGCATCTGTCAAATAATACCACATAGATGTTTTGAATCTTATCCCTTCTGCCTGCTGTCTGTCTGTCAGTCCATCGTGCTAAAAGAAGGGCTGCTAACGAGAAGGAGACTAGGAAACAGGAGAACAAAAAGAAAGTGTTAGGGAGGAACCACAATGGAGAAAAATGCTGAAAGAAAGGGAAGAAGGGAGTGAGGAAGAGACAAGTAGCTGTTTGTAGTGTACTTTGTGATGTGCTTCTTGTCACACTAGAGTGACTACAGGATAGCTTGGTGTCACTGGTTCATGAGTCTCTAAAAATGTCTCAGCCTTCACTGGTGTTCCCTTGAATGTTTTACACGTGGAGCCCCATCTTTTCTTGCTAAAATTTTGCTTTAGGAAGTGAGTGTGAACTCCCCCCAGCATTACAGTCTGGGAGGGCTCTAGGACGTTGTCATTGAGCCCTTATTAAATTTTTGCTAGATGCTGAACAGATATTTTCCAAATGCTATCAAGCCCAGTCCTCAAGATGTCAGTCACATCAAAACTAGATGAAATGTCTAAAGCCTAGCCCCAGGCAGTACTTCTGCCCTTCTCCTTCTTTCCTTCCTTCTTTCTTTCCCTCCACCTTTCCTCCCTTCCTTTTCCCTTGAGCCCATTGCTACCCTGCTTGCCTTGTTAAGTTACAGGAACAAGATCGATGTTCTTTCTCCTGACTCTGCAGGCCTTCAAATGCTTTTAAGAACTCTTTTCTGGATAATTCTTTCCTTTGGTAATTCCCTGGCATATTTGACTGGAGTATTAGTTTTGCCAGAAAAAGTCAGCATCTGCAGTGGGTCTAGAAGGCTCATGGTAGGTACCATTTTTGGCTTATATTTTATAGGCATTAACAACAATTTTGTTTGATGCCAAGAAACAATGCTTGCTATTTGAACAACACATTCAGCTCACAGACTAGGCTCTTCTGCTTATTGTATTGTTAGTTCACCACAGGATAGGCCCCATTAACTATTGTTAGAACAGAAAACTCGCAGGCACATGGCAAATGTATTTCCAACTGGACATCAAAGCATACTGGATCTCTTTAAGGTCTGTACATAGTGTTCAGGAAACCACTTGGAGTCTAAGATGACACTTGACTTTAATGTGTCTCAAGTTCTACATTTACTTTACTGCCTCTGACAAAGCTACATAGTTTACTTTGTAGGTTTCTATAGTGTTTACGCTAGATAGAATAGTTATTTCCACCTTTAGGAGTTGCATCAGCAGCACAGTATCTGGGGTGTTGACCAAGATTCTTTGTTCTTTCTGTACATTTCTCATTCAATTAAATTAAACCGTTATTGACCACCTGCTCTGTGTTGGACTCTTTGCTAGGTTCAGTAGGTACGGGAGGAAATAAGACAGATGTAATCTTTGTTCATCTAGAGCTTAAAAGCTAGCAGAAGAATATAGACACTAAAGAAGTACAGTCATCCCTCAGTATCCAAGGGGGATTGGTTCCCGGACCTTCGTGGATACTAAAATCTGTTCATACTCAAGTCCCACAGTCGGCCCTGCAGAATCAGGAGGTAGGCGTGGATGTGAAAAGAGGGCCCTCAGTATCTGTGGGTTTTGCATCCCACGAATACTGTATTTTTGAGCTGCATTTGATTGCAGATGCAGAAGGTTGACTGTATTTATTTTAAAAATCTGCATGTAAATGGACTCGTGCAGTTCAAACCTTTGTTGTTCAAGGGTTAACTGTAATTACAAGCACGATGAGTGCTATAAAAGGGAGGTGCTGTGAGACCTACCTTAGTCTAAGGGATCAGGGAAGGACTCCCTGAGGAAGTGAAATTTCAGATGAGACTTCAGGGATAATGTATCAATTATGAATTGTGTTTAACTGCTAGTAATAAAGATCCCCTTCCCCTATTAAAGGAAATAAATTAGTGGCTTAAATAAGGAGATTTACTTTTCTTATTAAAAGAAGTTCAAGTCTGGTGAGGTGGCTTTACAATATCTTTAATAACCTAAGGTCCTTATATCTTTCTATTCTGCCATCCACAGGCACATGGCTTCCGTCCTTAGGGTCTTGGTAGTAAGATGCCTCATGGTAGTAAGATGGATGTTGCCGCTCCAGCCATTATGTCTGCATTCCAGACAGGACAAAGCAGGAAGGAATAAGGACAAAATGGTCTCCCAGTTAGTCGGCTCCCCACTTTTAAGGAGTTTTCTTGACATCCTGCCTTCATAACATTGGCCCAATCTTATGTTATATGGCCTTCTCTAGCTACAAGGGAGGCTAAGAAATGTAGGGGTTTATTTTAGCTGAGCACATTGGCACCCCTAACAGAAGTGGGGCTCTGTTTCTAATTAACAGAAATAGATAAGGATACTTAGCAGGAAATTAGTTATCTCTGCTTCAGATGAGTAGGAGTTAGGTATGTCAGGGGGTGTACTTCTCAACAGTTATGTTTTCTTGATTAGGCGCATGTGACCAATTTTAATAGCACTTAACTTCACAATCATTGCCACAATCCCTTCCATTATATCTCACAAAAATCGGCCCTGCTTTGGTCATAGATTTTCTTGTTCATGGGGTGATGTAGATCAAGCTAAGTAGATATGTAAGAGTACAGTCCAAGAAGCTTTTCTGATTTACACATCACTTGCTTATAGGTTGTATTACTGCTGCCATTTAGATGTAGCCAACTACTTGAGCTCTCAGGAACTGGAACTCACTTTAACTTTTCCTTTCTGCCTCATTGATTGCAGATCAGTTCTGAAGAGGAAACACATTGCTCTTGTAACTGTGACCTTGAACTATTTTAGTGTTGGATTTTTGTCTGTGATCATTAGGATCTTTGAGTTAATACACCCAAACTCTGAATCACAGTAAAGAACTGCTAGCATTATCGAACACATCCATTGTGACTGGACATCTATACAAACCCAACAGAGTCTCTCAGCTCCTCTATTCCACCAGGACTATGAAAGTTTTAGCAAAGCCTGCTGTGGTGTTTTCATCATTTTCTTTTATTACTTTGGTTGGGACCATGGGAGGCGCTCTCTAGTGTGGAAGCACATTGTTTGCCCACATCTGAAGAGATAGCAGTTTCACATCCCTAAGAGAGTAGTAATTGCTGCATAAAGTTTTGCTATTATCTGCACAAAATAACGTATTCTGGTCTTTTTCTATTTGAATTACTTCCTTATCCATCATGACTTAGTCATTACTACCGCTTATGCCTCCCATACCCTCTCAAGACTGATGCTTTTAAGACTTAATTTTTTTTTTTTTGCCAGAGGTTTTGGAATTCTCTCACCAAGGTCCCTAATGACAAATTGTGACCCCAAAATATTTATTACTATCTAGATCGAAGAAACTTTCTCTTTCTTTTTTTTTTTTTTTGGTCTAAAATAATCGTATCTGTTTTGAACTAAGGAGTTCTCGGGCCTCGAGATTTGTGTCCCTCCTCCAAATTATGCACTCTTTCTTTTTTTCAAATTCCAGAGACAACTTCAGAAGCAGGAAAGACCAATTTGCAAATTCATCAGTCAACCCTAATCATGTGTATGTTTGAATTAAAGATACCTGCATTCATTCATCTGTACATGCTAATGTGTTTGAATTTCCACAACTATGTGTAGATTTTAGAATCTTAAATTTTGCCTTGCCTAGGTTCAGGTCAATACTTTCAGATAAAGATGTAGCAAAGTATCAAGTCACAAACAGGCTCATAAGAGTAATCATAGCAGGGAATTAGTGAATTTTTCGCCTACCTCTGTTTAAGTTGGAGACAGCATCATTTTATTTTATTTTATTTTATTTTTAGTTGTACAAATTTACGGGGTACATGTGAAATTTTGTTACATGTATAATGCATAGTGATCAAGTTAGGGTATTTACAGTTTATTTGTGATGATACAAAATGGTTCCTCTCTAGTCTCATACCTCCATCCCCAGCCTCTATACTATGTGATAGCCAGCACATAATCTTTACCAGTTCTATACAATTCCAGAAGTAGTCTCTTTGATTTTTTTACATCTACTCTGTCTTCATTGCTATCCTTTTTTTTTTTGAACACTTCAAAATTTTATTTATTTATTTATTTTTATTCCAGAATATTATGGGGGTATACACGTTTTGGTTTTCTTCTAAGTGAAGTATCACAAGAATGGAAAAACAAACACCACATGTATTCATTGCTATTCTTAAGGGGCTTTGTATTGTGACTTTCCCACTTTTAATACACACTTAATTTCTTTACTTAACTGAAGTTTCGATTTTTGAAAGGTAATTCATCTGTAGTACATTTATGAATGTAAGTTACCTTGTGCTGGGTGGAGATGTTCTTCCTGCCTGTCTATATTAACTGTGTTTTCTTTCATATATAAAATGGCTATAAACACTTTAAAGTTAGGTTAGATTTCATTTTAATTTTATCGACACAAATGTCATGAAGTGTTGTTTGAAACCAAAAATAATAAATAGTGTCTCACTGCCCTTGGTAGGAACTTAAGAAAATACAGGTGTCAGATCTAAGCCAGGGGCAAGACATTGTGAGTAAACGAGTTTCTTAGATTCAAGTCTTCACTTGCATGAAGTAAGAGCAGTGTACATAATAAGTTCACATAATTAATCTGAGAAAATTGCATATTATTCTAGCTCATATAGGGCTGAGGTAGGCTTAGTGAGATTGGTGGGTAGGCTTAGCCTGATTGCATTCTTGGAGGCACTGAGTTAGTTTACCTTTTTCTCTTCCCAGACAGTGATTTTTTTCATTTAAACAGTGGGTAAGCTGAAGGCAAATACTATCTTTGCAGACAGAGAAGTCTCTGAAAAAAATGAGTTCCCTGCTCTGGTCTTCCTAGATTCATAAGATCATGGAGGTGTCTGTCTCGGGGGTTTCTAATCTCCCTCCCCGTATGCCGGGGATCCAGGTCTCCTCATGCTGTTCATTTGAGGCAGCCTAATATAGGGAAGGAGCACTGTACTTGGATTCAGGGTGATGCATGGATGGCATTCTTCTACTGAATGATGTTCAAAAAAACTGCATTTCAAAATTTGAAGACAGCCACTTCACACTAGAAAGTAAAAGAAATAAGAGCTTTGTGTTGAGCATATTGGGCAGATTCTACTCAATTGTAGTTCACTACTGTTCCGCTTTAGAAGTGGGAGCAAGTGGGGTGTAGTATCAGTTTTAAGATCAGCTGGGATTTTCTTTTCATAGCTGGTCACATGCCGTGGTTTCAGGGCTCAAAGGCTAAGGCCTCTATGCTTTTATGCCTTAAGTTAGGGACAAAAAGGACAGAGATGTCACAGCCTTCTGGACATTTTTTACTGGCTTTCGGGGTTTCTTACTCTGATTTGTAGAAATGGAAATAAACTATTGAACTTTTCCCCCACCTGTACCTCCTTACTCTCTACCCCCAAACACTCACACTAATTCTTTAGATATATTACTTGGAAAGTTATGAGATGGGCCTCAGAGGAGATGGAGAGGCAGAAACATCTTACTGGCAAACCCTAAAGATATGATTTCTGCTCTACTAGAGAGATTCTGGGACCTTTTGGGGAAAGTGCTAGATTTGGAGGAAACAGATTAAAGGTGGATCAACTCTTCCACTCATACCGTTTGGGTCTACACAAAGTATTTCCCAAGTATGTCTTAGCATATTTCCTTTACTTTCATATTTTCAGCCTCCCAGGAACATACGCATGTTGAATGATGACAGGGTATCCAGTGGCAGCACTGAGAGTTTGCAGGGAAGGAGCAGAGAAAGGGCTTTGACAAACCCTTCATTTTGCAGAGGTGGCCTTGGAACCTGATGTGGAACTGTGCTGCAGTTTGCAGAAGTATTGTCCTATCTATGTGGAAGGCACTTGTTGGTTAGGTCACTCATTTGTTATTTGGTTCCAACTCTGCAAAATTCTGGGTGTTTCATTCCCCAGCACCAAAAGGGTGCTGAAAAATGTCCATCTTAAAGATAAATTGGCAAATTGTGTCCAGGTACACTGAAGAGGTCTTATCTTTAGTTGGCTTTTGAGTAGCTTAAATGAAGTCAAGGGCCATGCCTAGAGTTGTGTTGAAATCTGGATTCAGCTTGGATTAGACCCGTGACATTTAACTTCTTCCAATGCCTTTTCTCCAAATGATGAAGTATACAACCAATTTAACCATTACTCCTTGAGCCCTCTCCCCTGTGGCCCTTTACCAAAGAACCTTTGATGAATGAGGCAGAGCAGTATCTTGCTTTGCTATGCCATTTACTCTTTAAAAACAACCAAGAAGCAAACAAAACACACCAAAAAATAGGATACAAGTGTACAAGGAAGGTATGTTATAATATAGACTAATGTCAGGCAAGACCATGAATTTCAGACTTCTTCCCCTGCAAAAAAAGCAGTCACAGCATACATTTTCAACTTTTTTTCATGCATATATGTGTGTGTGTGTGTATATATATATAGTCTTTGCAATATCCTAATCTCCCTGCCTCCTCTGATCCTGCCCCAAGGTTTCCTGTAAATGTTAAGCTGCTCATATTTTGATGCATTGTGCAAGGTGATGAAAATTTTCATTAGGTCATCCTCATGTAAGAATGTAACATAAATATAAATGGATCTAGAAGACTAGGGCTATAAACCAGACACTGAGATGAACAGTTTTCCAATGGACAGGCAGAAGTCAACCCTGGGTCCACACTTTGGTGAAGCCTGTGTAGAAAGCCCCTCTGAGAGCCAAATTGAAGCCTTAACCCTTAATGAACCTGACCTGAAAAGAGAAAGACATGTCTCCCAATAATTATGAATTCTAACTGATGAGATCTTCTATGATAGGGTTAAAGTAATCTATAAAAAATTTCTTTATTTTAAGAAATATTGCCCTAATAAAACTGCAGACAAAGATAAGGAGGGATGTCTAGTTGGGTCTAATTAATAATGTCCAACATATGAGTGATGTGTGCACAGGGTCAATTGAAGCTTATGGGTCAGCTGGAAGGAAAGGATCTCAGTATATTCCTTCTGATGGGAAATCAAGTCATGGAAATGGCCTAGTGAGGAGATTGGGGGGTGGGACTTGTGGTCAAAAAGAAGGGATGTGGTTGGTTTTCAAAGAGAGTATGATACCGATCTAAACTTAAATTAAGCCCTGTGTATCAGTGATGGGTAGGGTGGAAGAGTGGTTGGCAGTGCTGTTGCTCAAAAATATGGCCAAGTCTTCTTAGATATACTGACTGTTGGATTTCCTGCCCTGCCTCCACTCTCTCTTCTGCTGAATCCAGTTTCAAACACAGGTGATTTTTAGCAGGAGTTGTTGATAAAATTGCTGACTCTCAGCACCTTGACACCCAAGATAAACTTTTTTAAAAATATATTTTTTCATCATAATGTGTTTCCCTTTAGGTTTTTTTGTTTTGTCAGCAGTGGGAACAGCAACACAAATTTTAAAAGGGGAGTATATAGGGGGAGATCTACAGCCTTTTAAAAATCCAATTCTTCACACCTGTCCCGAAAGGCAATACAGGACTATCTAAAAGTGCCATTTCCCAGAAGGGCCTGTGGATACCTAAGAAACCAGAACACTGGGGAGTAACAATGATTCCTGGGAAATACTGATGAAATTGACGGGTTTTTTTCCCCCCAAACAGATCAGAATGAAGGATTTCATTGCAGGGAAGAATGCCGGATTCTTGGCCACTCTGACAGGTGCTGGATGCCCCGGAACCCCATGCCCACCCGCTCCAAGTCCCCTGAGCACGTGAGAAACATCATCGCGCTGTCCATTGAAGCTACTGCTGCTGATGTTGAGGCTTATGACGACTGCGGCCCCACCAAACGGACTTTCGCAACCTTTGGGAAAGATGTCAGCGACCACCCGGCTGAGGAGAGGCCCACCCTGAAAGGCAAGAGGACTGTCGATGTGACCATCTGCAGCCCCAAGGTCAACGGCGCTATCCGGGAGGCGGGCAATGGCTGTGAGGCCATTAGCCCTGTCACCTCCCCCCTGCACCTCAAGAGCCCTCTGCCCACCAAGCCTTCCGTGTCTTACACCGTTGCCCTGGCTCCCCCGGCCCGTGATCTGGAGCAGTATGTCAATGTCAACAATGGCCCTTCTCGTCCCTCTGAAGCTGAGCCCCGTGGAGCTGACAGCGAGAAAGTCATGCATGAGGTCAACCCCATTCTGAAGGAGGGTCGCGACAAAGAGTCCCCTGGTGTGAAGCGTCTGAAGGATATCATTCTCTAAACCAGTCTCGGGGAAGAAGAGAAAGAAACCACTCTGGCTAGCGAAGAAGCAGGAGCTGCTCCTTTTAATTGCTCACCAACGGTTGGTTCTTGAGTGGCTGTATTTCAGAGCTTTCTCTAAATGTATTGTTTATAAATGACTATCATTCTGTGACAATCCCTCTCGTTTCAACAGGCAGCAGGGGTGTTCAGTTGGAGCAAATTAGCTTTGGCTTGAGTTGTTCATGGGGCCTTGATGTTGGGGAAACAGAGACAAATTCAGTTGTGAAAAGTATTATGTATTAAGTGTTTGAATTTATATATTTTTCTATGTCAAAATTATAATATAAATTACCATTGTTTGTGGAGGATTACATTAAAAAAGCAAAAAGCAAAAAAAAAAAAAAGCTCTGGACACCTTTAATAAGCTCGCCACTGTTTTTTGTAGCGTAGACAAGTTAATGGTCATTTATTGTGTACTATTCATTGATTCAGTGATGTGAAATCGAGCCCCCAAAAGGTTGTTTCTGAAGCTCGAGTACCTTCCAATGCCGCTACTTTGCTGTGGACACCCCTGCTTTAAGAACCCTTTTGCTAGCTGTGCTATTGTTGTATTTGATATTGCAAATTGCTATGTGTGTGGTGATGGCAAAAGGCTTTTAAAGGTTGGTGTTTTTTTTTTCTTAAAAAAAAATAAAACTACAGACAAAAACAAAGCGCAAACAACTGAGACGGCAAATGATGAGCAACACCACACATATAGATTGAGTACTTGGAGAATACTCACGTTTTTAAACCCATGTAGTGATTGCTCACCACCTTGCCAAGTATTTTTCCTGCCTTTCAGTCTTCTGCCCAGGTCCATGATAGATCATTGCAGAAAGTCATTTTTGGATATGCTGCTATCTAATTTGCGGTTGTCAGAAATACTGTGCTGAAAGTTTTATGAGATCCATTTTTCTAATTTTTAGGCCCTGAACAGGAAAGTTGCTCCTGAAGTTATCAGTTTCCAGGCTTAGAAATTCCCTGTCTCCAATCGTCTAAAACTCAAAACAACTGAATCTATTTTGAGCTCTAAATTAGCATCCCTTCAGACACACACTTCCTGATTCAGTGTTTCCCAATCACAATCAGAATTAGACTGCAAAGCACGTCATGGGCTGGAATGGAGAACTCCATGTTGCTCTGTATCTTAGGCTTATAAATAGGGACAGAGTAAGCAGTACAAAGTGTACATTTCGGAAAAGACAGGTAACAGGTAACAGCATTGCTAATCCAATTACTGTGCCTTCTAAATGGAGACACTCGGACACTTGAACTTGTCCTTTTATGACTAATACTTTTTTTGATCAAAAATGTGAACAAGAAACGATTAAAATAAAAATCCTTTTGATTTAGCTAACTCTTTTTGCTGTAGGCTAGGAATACACCTTTTTAAAAAATTAAACTGTACATTTTTTTTTGTTTTCATATTCTTCTAACTCCCCCCATTCATTGTTTGTCTATTAATATTCACTAGCCAACATAGTATTCTTGCAGCCTAAGAGCTCATTATTTAAAAATAAAGAAATATGTTACCTTTGCTCTGCTTTCGTCATAAAAGAGTTGTTTCTAGAGAAACAAGTTTTGTGGTTCTGTTCTCATTTGTTTCATTTTTTGAAATTCAAGGGTACCCAGAGAGAAGGCCTGGAGGTTAGAGCACTAGAACACAAAAGAGGATTTATTTTCTTAAGTTTAGGTAGATAAGTCATCTTTTTAAAATGTCTTAGTTATTTTTGCCTGAGTTCCTAGCTTTATTCATTACTAGGAATATTTTCTTTTATGGGAGGGAGAAGGGTTTTGAGGGTGGGGGGGGCTTGGGTAAGGCAGTGGGGATGGGGTTAGGTAGGGGAGTACCTTTCTGAAAAAGAGCCTATAGTGAAGCTACAAATCCATCCTTTTCTTATTCAGTGCTGAATACTACCTCATGCAAAATATTGCTGTGGCTGCAAATTTCCCTCTGAAACTGACACAATTAGGGATCGATTACCATAACATCTTCATTTTGTCTTATTTCATTCTCTCTCATACACTTTTCTCCCCTCTGATTTATTTTATTTTGGTAGTGGATTTTGAATTAGGTATTTATTTCTCTTTGCAAGTGACTATTTGATTAGCACATTAAAAAATAAATTTTTTTTCTGCTTTAAGTTATAATGGCTGCCTATAGAATTTAAACTATTCCTCATCCCGATCCATCCTGATATTATGTTGTTAGCTATCACCTCAAGGTCACTTTGAAGACAGATTTGACAGTTTTCTACAGGTGTATTTCTTACTATGCTCAGTGGGAACGAGGGAGCTGAAAAGATTGTGGAAAGTGGGAACATTAAATGTCATGTGGCTGTTGAGCCAGAGAGGCCACTGGCTGCCATGCCTCTTACCAGCCAAGTTTCAAATGGTTAGAGTAGCAGTCACATTGATTTTGCCTTTCTCTTGGGTTTTCTTTTCTTCATTTTTTTCAGAATCCAGCTTCAAGCTATAGATCCATTCTTTTTCCCTATCCAAATACTTTGTTCTCAGTGGGCAGTCAGAGATTTTTTGGCTTCCAAACCTCACTGAGCATGTTCAGAGAATTCCTCTCATTAAGAAAATATCTTTTTTCCACTACAATTGTCTGATGTATGTGTCCTCCCAGAAGCACAAGTGCATCCTAGGAGGGCTTTATAAGCTGGTTTTGTAGGCAGGCTGTGCCTGCAAATAGGCATTCTGTGCAAGGATCCTAAATTTCCCTTTGGCTCGAGTCCCCCCCGCCCCTTTTAGCATGTCTTATGAAAAGCTACAAGGGCCACAGGGCCAAATATTCTACCTTTTACCACTCTAAACATGCTACACACTTAAACACAAGGGAGCAATTTTGGTTCCTAGGTCCTAGGGAATTCTATTCCATTTATTCTGATGTCCCTTTTGAGGAGGAGTTGATGAAGTGTGACATGCTTTACTAACAACTGCTTTTGGCAATTCTCTGAGCAGGTAAACTTCTTCATGCAATATAAGGGGCCTAGTTTGCATTGATTGATCGCTTTCCTCCAAATATGGGGATATACTTACTATATGACAAGGAATAGGGAGAAGGGAGCCACACTTTGTGGAATCTCTTTTTTCTTTTCCCTATAGTGACTAATCTATGAACCTGTTCAGAAGGAAACTCACCATCGCTTTGATTCTCTTAAAGCCAGTAGACTAAGTTATGGCCCACCTTATTGCTGAGATAGATAATGGGCCCCAAAAGGATTCTGCAGTTCCTGCAGAGCAGTGGTTCTCAAAGTGTAGTCCCTGGACCAGCAGCAACAACATCACTTGAGAACTTGTTAGAAATGCTAATTTGCTGTCCCCTCCTTGAACAATTGTATCTGAAACTCTGGAGGTGGGGCCCAGAAATGCATATGAATCAGATGCCCTGCTAAAGGTTGAAGGATTGTTAAAGCACAGGTTGATAGGCCCTCACTCTTAGAGTTTTTGATTCAGTCGGTCTGGGGTGGGGCCTGAGTCTTTGCATGGCTAAACATTCCCAGTTGATACTGATGCAACTGACCCAGGGACCACACTTTGAGTATCGCTGCTGCAGAGTAAACCTGCCTAATAATAGAGCGAATTGCACCTAAGGTGCCCTTAAACAAATTCGTTCACTTGGTGACCCAGTGATCACTAATCAAAAATGTTAAAGGAAATACAACTTAGAACTCTGAAAATTGGAACCACCCAGAGTATCATTCTGATAGTGTTACTTCAGCATACAACTGATTGATTGTATGAAGGGAAGGAATTCAGTTGACTTTTTCCTATAGCCCTATAATATCTTAAAAAGCAAAACAGACGTGGTCCACTTGAAGCAGCAAAGACAAAGGGCAGATTGGGGAGAGGCAGGGGTGAAAGGGATAGCTCTATTGCGCATCCACGGTGGAAAAAGAATTATTGTACATAATAGCAGTTCTGGCTGGAATTCCAATTCACTTTATGGGGATCATTTTGATGTTGAATGTTCCCCAAAGCATTCTGACAAGTTTGGTCCACTTGGCTCTTTATCCAGGGTAATAAGACCCTTACTGACTTTGAAAAACTGGCATAAATGAGCTTAAGAAGTCCATTGTATACAGTCCTAGTGTTTGCCTTCTTGGTAAAATTACATTTAAGGATGTCATTTCATGAGTCAAATTGTATCTGCTGACACTGAAGTGTATTGAGATGTTGTTCTTTAGTTTAAGTATGTAACAAAGTAATATTCAAAGGGGATGTGTGGGGGTGGGGCTGGGACCGGGTGGCTTTATATTGATAATGAAATATTCCAGAGCAAAACACATTGTCCAAATGAAGTTGTTGCAGCTCTCTTTGTTTTCTTGTGAGGCTGGAATTGGCCTGTGGGTCACTTGTTGTGCAAAAGTGCTAATTTCAAATAGGAATCATATTGCTTTTGTAAAACAAAGAAAATCAACCACCTTGTCTGAAATATATATTGTAAAGCGCTCTTGGTAGAGAATAACCCACAAACACCTGATCTTGATTGGAAAGCATTGTAGTCATTAGGGAAAACTGATGATGCTGACTGTTGCTCCAGCTGTGTTGGCAATTAAAGATGACCTTGTTACTAACTGATAGTTGCTGTCAACCTTAGCAAACAAACCAGCTAACACCGTTACAGCACTGGTTGAGTAGATTTTTACTGGCACTGGCTGGCGTTCAGCTGAGGAAGGCTAGGATACAGACTTTAATGACCAAGAGCCAGACTAGCTCAAGCTAGAAATTCAGCAACAAATACCTCCTTGTGCTATTTGAATGCTAAGGTATTAGTTGCAAAAGGCTTACGCCTTCGCTCCTCTAGTGAGGGGAATGAGCCTGATGACACTATTACTGTTTACCTGTCAAACCAGGGTGGAAATTTAGAGGGATGCAAGTACAGTATGTCTCATTAAGCAGTCTCTGTTGCTGATTATATGAAGATGAAATTGTTGTATATGCTGATCTGTATGTTATGTACATTTTCACAGTGATTGAATCATTGTAAAAAGAAAAAAGACAAAAAAGAATCACCACTCTGTCTATTTTATGAAGATGATAAAGCAGCTTTATTAAATTATTACAGTTGTGTTTAAAATGGTGTTATCTGCCACATTGTTTCCTTTTATCTGGTGGTTCTCTGTTTCCCCCCTTAAATGTGTTTTCTCTGCTTCAAAAATTTAATGCATTTTAGTATTAAAGGCTATTATGGAAAAATGATTGGGTGTTTGGTGAAATGTGTCTCAGAGAGTGTTGGTTGGCTTGGGGGTGGGGGAGGGGGGTGACTGTTAGACCTAGGAGGTCACTAGCCCTTGGTGGAGTCATTAATGTTTGGGCCCCCAGGGTTCCTGTTGCTTTTTCCAGTTCACAGGATCCACAGCTCTCCAACGAAGAGGGGCCTCTTCCTCCAGCTACTCCAGTCATTTCCTGAGCACCCCGCCTCCTTCCAACCCCGGTCGATACCTTTGCCTGAAGAGGGAGACCCATTCATATCCAGAATGATAAAAACTTTCCTGGGTGGTACTTTAAACAAGAGTGCTAAAACCATTCTTTAAAATAAATCATTTTGGGGCAACTTCACAGTGGGACTTCTCTGAAGAATTAATTTTAAAAAAGGTGAGAAATAGTAGAGGCTGACAGCAGGGGAAAAGAGAGTTTAAAACAAAGATGACCTGGCTGCCCCTTTGATGCCTTCGGGTTTGAAAGCGAAGCAACAGGAGGGGCTCTGGCTTTATACAGAACAAGGCTGCAGAGAAAGCCCTGACAAGCTTTCTTTATCCAAACCATTATTCGCTGGGACTTAGCACTTGGGATGTAAGTATTCATTCGGGCTGCAACTGGCAGGAAAAAAATCAGAATAGAGGAAAAACGGGGGCATGGCAGAACATTTCCAAATAGTGCCTTTAGTGGTTAAAGGCTAGATTGCTTCTGCATGACCTATTCTCTCTGGACAATTAAAAATGATCTCAAGGAAATCCACTGTCTCCCTGGATCTCCATCTTCCTGTTATCTCTACTCACCTGTATCAAATTGAGATTGCATCTTATTCCCCGGAATTAGCCCTAAAGTCACAGCCATAGCCACGGATTTGGTGCTGTAGTTTAACAGGTGTTGCATCAGAATGCAGGCATGAGACATGCTGGGACACACGGAGTCACATACACTGATGTATGTACAGATGTTCACACAGACTCCCAGATGTTCATAAAGGCATACTGGAAGGAGGCTGGTCTGTCACTGGCTTGGAGGCCATTAAGTCATGGGAGGCCATATGAGTGCTTCTGGGTTAGTTCATACCTAAAGCTCAAAGAAAAAAATGTTTTACAGTCTTTCATCTACCATTTTTTGTGGGGGGGAGCCCAAAAGGGAGTTGTAACTCCTCCTTGAAATAAGATCCCCCAAGGAATGAGCAAGAGAAAATTCCCACATGATGAAGGGCATTCACATATGCAACACAGGCCAAGGTCATGGACAACAACAGCAGCTCCGCCTAAGTATGGCAGAGTGGCAAGATTATAGGCATAACCCCAGATCTATTCAAATTTATAAAACAAAACAAAGCACATTATTAAAATTATATATTTATTCATTTTGGTAACAAAGTGCTTGTGACACACCTCGTATGTGTCACTGATGTGCTGTGTATGGGGTCAAGAAACCATGGTGGGAATTGAATTCTAAGAGGGCATTCTCTTATAGGAGGTGACAACTGCTCCAGAGACATAGATACAAGCAACCATTTTCATTATTTTGATTTCCGGGTATAGAAATGCCTTAGGAGGTATACTTTGAATGTGCTGCCACCACTTGTAAGGGGATGAGGTCCCTGTCCCCAAAACAAAATTCTTCAGGATGGGAGCAGAGAGGAGGTCTCTTAGAGTTTTAGGTCTTAACCTTTGCACATGTTGACAAATGACCTACTTGCACGTCTGACACTTTCATCCATGTGTTGCTTTTATTTATTTATTTATATTTTGTGGGAGACCCATTGAATGTGGACACTCAAGGCTTGGGTAGAGTGGGGAGTGCCCAGGAGTTGGGCAGGCAGGCAAGTGGGTGTGCTGCAGGCCCACCCATACCTGGCCCCAGGAGGGGATGCCAGGCTGTGGGGCTGACCCAGGCAGGCCAAGGTGAGTGCCAGAAGGTTGCCCAGGCAGGCAGACCTACCAGAGGGCTGAAGGCCAGCCCTTGAGAAGGTATCTAAGCCAGGGGGTGAGTGCTCAGTCCAGAGCCTGGCCCAAGGAGGCAGGGTTGGGGGCTGGTTGGGGCCTCCTGGAGCTTATGTGACATGGAGGAGGAGGATGGTTGGGAAGTGGCGAGAAAAGATTCTCCCAGTTACATGCAATTCCTGGCTCACCGGCCTCACCACACCCCTCCTTCTCAGTGATCAGTATACTGCGGCGGTCCACAGAGTTCTGTGCAGAACTCCTATGTTTCTGCCTAGAGGTGAGGAGCGAGGGAACCATGCTGGTGGTTTCAACACTTTCCTACTTTGCTTCTTATGTTTTAGTGTCTTGACTTTCCCTGGGTGCCCAAAGCCTTAATTTTCCCTTAGCTACCCAGGTTCTCTAGTAGGGGCCCCTCTCCCCAACCAGGGCTATCCCTTCTCTTTGTAAGTGTCTCCCCTACTTTCCTTTCCACTCTAAATTATCTCTGAAGTTTAGCTGTACCCTATCCCTTTAGGGTCTTTTCTCTGCCAGGGTTTAAGGGACCAAAACTTTTCTTGAGCACTTATTATGTGCCAGACACTTTAAAAACATTATCCCATTTTATCTTCACAGCAACATTGTGTAGTATGTGATGATATCTCCATTTTATACGCTAATAAATTGAGGCTCAGAGAGCTTAGGGGAACTTGCCCAAGGTCACATGACTACTAAGTGGCAGAGCTAGGATTCAAACCCATGTCTGTCTACTGAGGAATTATTACTCTTTTCACTACTCTTAAGGAACTAGCAACCAACCTGATAACTTTTTCCTGACTAGAGTAGTATTAGGTCATTAAATATGAAATGTCCGATTTCAAATAAAAAATGTAGTTTATTATATCTCAAACAAGAAGCAGTACAATTAATCAAAGTATGCGCCTAAACTATCGACACAGTTTTACCATCACCAAACAGAAACCATTAGCTTTTTTTTTGGATGAATATCTGGTTTTGGACCGTGTTTCGGCACTTCATCTTTATCCAACCATCATGCTGAATGCTTGTGATTGTCAAAAAGAATCCATTTTTCATCACACGTAACAATACGGTGTGGAAATGGTTCACCTTTATGTCGTGACAGCAAAGAAAGGCAAGCTTCCAGACAATTTCTCTGACACTCGTTTAATTCATGCGGCACCCATCTACCCAGCTTCTTTACCTTGCTGATTTATTTCAAACGGTCCAATATTGTTGGAATAGTGACGTGAAACCTTGCTGCTAATTCATGTGTAGGTTGAGATGGATTCGCTTCCACTACAGCTTTCAGCTCATCGTTATCCACCTTGGTCTCAGGTCACCCATGTGGCTCATTTTTAAGATTAAAATCACCAGAATGGAACTTCTCAAACCATCGATGTACTGTGCATTCATTAGCCACATCCTTCCCAAACATTTGATTGACATTTCGAGCTGTCTATGCTGCGCTGGTCCACGATGGAACTCATATTTGAAAATAACACGAATTTTTGACTTATCCACGGTTTCACAAAAATTGCTCTAAAAAATTTTTGAAAGATAATCACAAGCCAAACCATGCGTTTGCAAGACTGAGGATGTACCTTCACAATAAAAATAAGACAAGAAGTGTCAAAGATATGAACTTGAAATGTCAGAGATATCAACTATTAAGCTTAGTACTTAAGGAAATCGGACATTTCATACTTAATAACCTAATACTAGTGGGTGCTAATGTCTTAGGGCATTTATCCATCCTGGAGAACATATTGACATTTTTACTGAGATCTTTGGGAACCCAACGTCATGACCTAAAGAAATGATTGTAGCAGTGATATTTCCAGGCCAGGGTGCTTTTTATCAGTCTCCTAGGCACCTCCCTACTCCTTCTCTACCCAGTGCCTGCCTTTCAAGTTGCATTAGTTATGCATGGCAGGACTGTGGCTCCTTTTAGTGTCTGTGCACTCTAGCTAGTCAACAGCCCTTGAAATGGAGGTCTGGTAACCCTATATTCATCTGTCCCTCTGGGTTTCAAGCAATCTATCAAGGATGTGCTCATGTATGTTACAGATCAGCACAGCTGGAGCCAATCCCAATGTATGTTGCAACAGGCCTTGGTTACTTTTTTAGATCCAGAAAGTTGGTTGAAGGTGAGAGAGGTTGAGGACTAAAGCAAGGTGGTAGTGGTGGTGGGGAGGGGAGGCATGTCTGAAAAATAAATTGAAACCCCAGGCTACTTCAAGGAAACCTATCGGGGGTGGAATAATCAGCTGGGAAAAGTAGCTGAATCAGCTGTGAGCACTGGGCCACCAGAGGCCTAGAAATTGGTTTTCACGCCTGCTTTATAGTTCAGGTGGAGTTGAAGAGGTGTTGATAGGCCCCCAAAGGCCCTTTATCTGGTTCTTCTAAGTCAGCAAGGGCCCTGATATGGAGCTAAACTAGGAAGTGAGGTCAGACAAAGAAAACTGGGATGGGAGGAGAGGAATGATTCCAACCACATACATAAAGTCTCTGGTAATGAGTAGACCAACTTCCCCAAAGGAGGTCTCTATATAGAAGTTAAACACTAAGTCTTTTTAAAATTCTTGTTGTTGAAGTGTTCTTCTCCAGTTTGCCTCAGTGGCCCAGCACTTTCTCAGTCTGGGATGTATTACATAATAGTTCTCAGGGTTTTGGATGTCAGAGCTGAGTTACATGCAATACTAAGCACTGAGATGCTTTGCCAACACTGTTCTAGCATTCTTTTTTTTTTCCTTTCAGCAGAAGAATATGCATAGTGTCAAAGACCAAGACAGAGGTATTTTATGCCCCCAAATCGATACTCAGGAACTTTTCCAAAAATGTCTGATGAACTTTCTTCATTCCCACTGCCACCATAGTGGTCCATGCCTCAGCATCCCTCCTCTGGATGACTGAAGTCGTCTGAGTTGCCTCCTCTCACTCACCTTGCCTCTCTTATCACGTGCTTTACCCTGCAGCCACAGGCATCTTGCTAAAACACAACGCTGCTTAAATTACAACTCTGCTTAAAACCTGCCGATGGTTTCTTATAAGATGAAGTCCAATCTGCTTAACATGGACTACGAGAGTGATTTTCAATTTGTCTGCTTCTCATACTAAGAGATGAATTTTGCATCACAAACTCAGTGTCACATGCTCATAGCTGAAACGGACATTTCACAAACAATACTTATCCTTGCTACCTGCAAGGCACTATGAGATTTTCTATTCAACTCTGAATGCCAAGGGTCAGCAAACTTTTTCTGTAAAGGGCTAGATAGTAAATATTTTAGGCTTTGTGAACCATATGGTCTCTGTTTGCAACTACTAAACTCTACCATTGGAGAGGTGTACACAAATACTTAACTTTACAGCTCCAGGGGCTTTGTGCATCCCCCAGACAAAGATCTCTCAGTTTTCAGAGTGTGGAGCACCCCACCCTCCACCCCAGGTAGTCAGTGCACTAACTAGAAACATTTCAGTATCACGCAAAGCCTTATTCACAGGCCCACATCATGAGTGGCTCCATACCAAGGTCCCCTTTATATATGACACCTCTTATTTTTACATGTCTTCTACTCATAGTACAGATGAAGAATGTATCTAACCTCAATTAGCAAGCCATGAGCTAGAAATAAGTTTTCTCTATTACTAAAAAGGAAGAATATCAGAGTCACAAAACAAGCTCTCTCTCTTTTTCTTTCTTTATATATGTAATACATGTATGTATGTAAATAAGTAAATATATATTTTCTACATATTTGTACATTATTCATGTAAACAAGTGAATATATATATTAAATATAACAAGTAAAGCACAATTTAACATAATCAATCCCTATCTCTACTTCACAAAACAAATCTTTTCAAAGAATGCAACTCACAGGGAAAAACAAATACCCTTGTTTCATAGCACATTAGCTTGACATTTGCAGATCATGTTACCCATACCTAACAAATCCGGAGTGACAATGCTCAGCTCCAATCTTTCTCTATAGTTTTTTTTTCTTACATTTTCTTTCCTGACGCTTCTCATACAAGTGTTCAGCATTGTGTCTGAGAGGTCAGGGCAATCATTTTCCTCTTCAGCCCAACTCTGTCTTTCTTCTGTCTTCAAGCATTAATCCCTCTCTGAACTTCACAAGAAATCTGCCTGTGTCTACCTGTTGTCTACCCTGAGCCATATGTGCCATAACTGTCCTTGCACAGCCCTGGGCCCACTGCCTGTGGCATGAGCTTTGAGAGACCTATGGAAAGCATCACTTCTGAGTGCTTGCTGAGTATCAGACATTTTGAAGAATGGATAAGACAGTGGGTTGGACATTGAGGAGAAGAAATGGGTAACTCTTGCTATAATCTAGGTATGAGGTGTGAGGACCGAAATTAGGACAATGACAGTGGTACTGGAAAAAAACTTGACCGATCTTATTATGTGATTGGAAGTTAAAGGGCAAGAATGAGAGAAAAGAATCGGTAAATGGGAGAATTTACAATGTTCCAATTAGAGGGAGATGATCATATAATACTATTTCCTATCCTATCATCTCTGCCTACGGTCCCGTCAACACACACACACACACACACTCTTATTGTGGTTTCTGTTTTATGGGTTTATTCAACAAACATTAATTAAAGGGCCAGGTTCAGTGGCTCATGGCTGTAATCCTAGCACTTTGGGAGGCCGAGGGAAGAGGATTGCTTGAGGCCAGGAGTTCATGACCAGCCTGTGCAAGAGCGAGATCCTGTCTCTACAAAAAATAGAAAAATCAGCCAGGTGTGGTGGTGCACGCCTGTAGTCCCAACTACTCGGGAGGCTGAGGCAGGAAGTTGCTTGAGCCCAGGAGTTTGAGGTTGCAGTGAGCTGTGATGAGGCCACTGCACTCTAGCTTGGGTGACAGAGTAAGACTCTGTCTCAAACAAAGAAACAAAAAAACATTAATTGAGCATTTACTATATGATAGGAACTCTGCAAGGGCAAAGGCAGGAAATGAGAATGTGTTTTAAATCCATTTTCAGTATCAGGTGCTTCTGATTACATAGACTGAACCATAACCTTGCCTTTCCCTTTATCTATCTCCTTGTAAGATAACTTGATTTGCAGCATTTTGAAATAATGGACTTGTTCTTTTCTTATGTGTATAGATTAGGGAGATGCTTGTTCTTCTCCAAACTAAATGAGGCAAAAGGAAATTCTAATTGGCCCCGGGAAAGGTAATTAATGGGTCGGAACAGCCCCATCCATTTTTTGGAGCAGTGCTCCCTACACAAGTGGACTATATGCAAAGTCCCCTCTCTTGTCTGCTCTCCAATTGCCAAGTGTGTGATGCCCACTTTTGGGGTTCAGGACCATCTGTTGCTAGATGACAATTCAGAGTTCCTTCCTGTTGGTGGAAGGCTGGAAGCAAGGTAACATCTGGAAATTGTTTGGGCCTTGAGTTTTTGGAATTGATTATGAAAAATTTCAAACCTACTTAGTATAGTGAATGCGATGTCCCCATCACACAGCTTTAATAATTATCAATACAACTGGGCCTTGTATTTCATAGAGAATAAAGGGGGAGTGGAACCCTTAGGTTAGACTCCATCTTTTGGAGTTCTGACATTTTGATCTCCCTGCAATCAGAAGGCTCAGAGTATATTCTGGTCCAGAAACAGGAAGCAACTCCAGGTTTTGCAGACTGAAGCACATCTGGGGGTAGAGAGGGAGAATGATACATTTTAGAATCAGGAAAATTCTAAGGAAAAGTAGAAAACACTGAGGTGCTAGTGGAACACAACCTCCCAGAAGTTACGGGGTTGGCATATTACAGCTAACTTCTTCCTCCCCAAAGTTTTCAGTTTAGTTTCTTCATTCTACTTGGATTTTTTCTCCTTTACTTTTGATGAAACACTAATTCAATGCTATATTTCATAATGAAATCCACAGGAAAAGTAATCTACTTTGCCAATAGTTGCTTTTCACTCACTTTGCAATGCATTGACTTTTTTTAAAGTTCAAGCTCTGTTTCTTGAAAGATGTAAGGTCTTTGCAGTTTACAGTAGTGTTTCCTCATAGAATAAATGTCAAGCTTAACTTTGCACCATCTTCATTACTTTTATCCCTTACCTTGATTGTGTTGGACACAAAAAAGGTGTGTGTATGTGTGTGTGTGTGTGTATGTGCGGGTGTGTGTATATGGGGAAGGATGCTTAGGAGGTTCTGGGAGGAGGTGAGTAAGAAGGGGGAGTACCTACAAATGTTTCCATTCTTTTGGTCAGTAATTGTTGTCAATAAGGGGTCTAACTGATAAATGCTGGTATAAGTTTGCTTAGAAAATAGCTAGTTTGACACAAAGAATTCTAATGAAGCTATGTCATGGAGGGTCATGCTCATTTGCCATAGACTGGTTGGGGGGGTGGTATGTGGAGGACTACACTGGGCTCCAGAAACTGCACCTGGGTAGAGGTTGAGCTGAGCATATAGTAGTCTTTCACTTACTTATTTTCACATGGCAGGTCAAATATTTGGCCTGGACCAATCCCTCTCAAGGTCTCCAAGGGCAGCTGAAGATGTTTTAAATCCCTCCCGACACTTTGTGAGGAAGCTGCACCTGGCTTTGATAAACCAAGGAGTAACATGATCAAAACAGCAGCCTCAGGCAGAAGGCAGTGAGCACAAGAAGGCCTTCCTTTCCAGGACAGCATAAGAAAGAGAAGCACACATCTGGAAACTTCAAGGAAATAAACACACACTCTTGGTTTGCCATGTAGTGGTGGTCAGGGGTGTTGATGCTTCCTAGCAATATGCCACAGGTAAGAAAGCTTTGCAACGGCCGAGGCCTTCCATTTTTTCACCTGACGACTCAGTTCAAAAGAAGTGATATCCAAGGGAGAGAGCGGCAAGATGGCTGACCAGAGACATCAGCTGCCAGAGCGTCTCAGTAAGAAGGAGAAGTTTTAGATGAAAGAGAAAAAACGAACAAACAGACAAACATAGATCAGATGTGGGTCTGAAGGAAGGGTGCCAGAACCTTCAGGAGACTCCATGGGAAGAAGTTGTGGAGCAAAACAAGAAGGAGCAAGGCATTGGCAAAGATCAACCCCCGAGAGGCTTGGAGTCCAGCGAGAAGGGTAGGTGGAGTGCTTTGTTTCTCCCTCCCTTGCATCTCTGACAGTCCGTAGTTCCCGAACTACTGGAGAGACTTTCTGCCCACATGAGCCCAGAGGCTGCTGCTGCTGCCAGTGAGCTGGGAGCTTCTTGAGGACAGAACACCAGGCTCCTAGGCCCCCTGGGGAGCTTCCCACCCCACAGACCCGAGCTGGGACGGCAGACACCATATTGCTTCTCTACATGCCATGCATCTTTGTCCTCCCCAGGGGGCTTCAACTCCTCAGGTTTCATTTTGCTTGTTCCCACACTGACATTTCCCAGCTCCGGCCCAGACTGCTGGAGCCACAGGGGTCCAGTGGGTCCCGGGTGATCTGCATGACTCCAGAGCCTGGATATTCTGGGCAGACTGCCTCCTGGAGAGAGGGACAGACACAACCAGAGTGCTGGCTTTCCTCCATACAGACTCTCTTCCTCCCCTTCCACTCCCCCACCCACAGCTGCCAAGAGAAACAATTGAGCCACCACACCGAGGCTTCCACAGAGAATGGGACTCAGGCCTTCCCTCTTGGGGTCCTGCAACAGACTGAGGGGTGCTCGGTCTGTGAGCTCCCTGCTTGCTGGCCCTCCCTGGTGCTGCTTGACCAGCGGCTCCATCAGAGCGGGGCACGCCCTGAGGCAGAGGAACATTGATCCGGCTTGGGCACCCCAGAGGCGACTTGGGACTACCATGCTTTTCCCTGGCATGGTCAGGGATTGATCTTCTTGGTCTCAGGAGGTGAGTGAGCCCAAGTGGGCAGATCGGGGGGAGAGTGCAGTGTGGGTCCTAGCTGTGGCATGCTCGCCAGGGAACCACTTCCCCCACAGGAGGGCCACACTCTCAGCTCAGGATGGAATCCTGGGCAGGGAACCTCCTGGCCTGCAGCACAGTTGTGGAGGAGCTTGGCTGGCTTGAGCTCCTGCCTGCCAGCAGACATTGGGGGAGACTGTGGAGCAGAGGAGCAGGGCGATGAGCAAGGCCCACTCCAGACTGCTAGAATGTGAACCTCAGATGGCCCTGCCTCCATAAGTAGACTTTCTGGCTGGGTGGGGCCACTTCAGCCCCTCCCTCACGGCTTTGCCCAGAAGCTGGGAGTAGACATTTGACCCCTACTGAAACAGCTACCTTGCCAGCTTTTGTAGAGCCTGAGGGCAAGCCCACCCAACCCAGCCCTGCCCAGCCCCACTCCCCCACCTGCCTCTGCTGTGGTAGAGAATAAGGACTCACCTGGAAGTTCCAGGGCCCCACCCACCACCTAGGGCATTAGAGTGCCTTTCCTGAGGGACTAGAGCCAGTCAGAGGACCCAAAAACATTGCAGCTTGTTCCTTCTGGCAAGTGCTACTTACTGAGAGGGAGGTCAATTTGCACACCCTTTACAGCATTTACTGATTCAATTTTACAGGGTGTGAGGGGTCCAAAGAGTGGCCATTTGGGGGAGCACCTCCCCCACCCCACAGAAAAACTGCGCTACTGGATAAGGGAGGAATGATCCCAGCTTGGGGCCTTAACACAAGCATTTAGGCCCCTCCCTATGAACAGCCCTCCGGATATGGAGAGCTTGTCCTGACCCTCCTACCAGTGGCTTCCCCTAGTGGCCAGAAAAGCAACTTCTGAGCTCCGCCTAGGCTTTGCAAAGCCCTTCAGGCTCCCTCAACCTAGCCACGAACTGCCTTGCTCCTCCCCCCACCTCAGTGGTGGTGGAGATTAAGAAACCCGCTGGGAGCTACAGGGTCCCTCCTAAAGCTTGGGGCACTCAAGTACTCCACCTGGGGGACCAGAGGCTATCACGGGCACAAAAGAACATCTCAGCAGCTGGCTCTTTCACACAAGCATCAACCAATGACAGGGAAAACAACTATATAGCTCATCATAGCATCTTCCAACTTAAGCAAACAGGGTGTAGCTGATTCATATTCACAAGTACCACCTGCCATCAGAGATTAAGCTGGGGAACCCAACACAATTGACACTGCTGGGAAGAGGTGAAGACAACAGGACAGAGGCAAACTGAGAGGATCATCAAACCTGCTTGAACACCCCATTAGCAACTCAGGACCAACACTCTTCTCCCTGGCACCGTCAGGGACTGACCTTTGGGGTCCTGGGGTGGGCCCACAAGCCAGACCCAGTACCCACAGGACTTGATCGAGAGGCCAGATGAGAAGGAATCAGCAGAAGAGATCTGGAAATATGAAAAATCAGACTGAAAGGACACCGCCAAAAGGGAACAACAACGATTTACCGGTGGATACCAACCAAAATGAAAATATCAAAATGACAGATAAAGAATTGTGAATATGGATTATAAGGAAGCTCAATGAAATACAAGAGAAAATTAAAACTCAAAAAAACCCCACAAAAACAATATAGGGAATGAATGAAAAATTCAATAAAAAAATTGAATTATGTTTTGTGGCCAAGGATGTGATCAGTCTTAGAGAATGTCCCATGAGCTGATGAGAAAAACGTACATTCAGTGGTTTTTGGGTAGAATGATCTGTAAATGTCTGTTAGACCCTCTTGTTCTAGAGCTCTGTTTAAGTCCATTGTTTCTTTGTTTATTTTCTCTTTGGAGGATCTGTCCTGTTCTGTCAGAGGGGTTTTGAAGTCCATGGCTATTACCGTCCTGCTGTTTATCATTTTGTTTAGATCAAGTAGAATTTGCTTTATGAATCTGGGCACACCTGTGTTAGGAGTGTAAATATTTAGAATTCTTATGTCTTCTTGTTGAATAGTTCCCTTTACCAATATATAATGACCATCTTTGTCTTCATTACTTTTGTTGATTTGAAGACTATATTATCTGATAAGAGAACTGCTACACCAGCTTTCTTTGGTTTCCATTTGCATGGAATGTTGTACAGCCAAAGCAACCTTAAGCAAAAGGAACAAATTGGGAGGCATCAATTTATCAGACTTCAAGCTCTACTACAAGGCTATAGTAACCAAAACAGCATGGTACTGGAACAAGAACAAAGATATAGACAAATGGATCAGAACAGAGAGCTCAGATATAAAACCATCCTCATATTGCCATCTGATCTTTAACAAAGCAGACAAAAATATACACTGGGAAAAAGTATCCCAATTTAATAAATGGTGCTGGGAAAATTGGATAGCCACATGTAGAAGACTGAAACATGATCCACACCACTCACCTCTCACAAAAATCAACTCATGGTGGATAATAGACTTAAACCTAAGGAATGAAACCATAAGAATTCTGGAAAAAGTTGGAAAAACTCTTATAGACATCAGCCTAGGCAAAGAATTTATGAAGAAGACTCAAAAAGCAATCACAGCAACAACAAAAATAAATAAATGGGACCTGATCAGATTAAAAAGCTTCTGCACAGCCGAGGAAACTATCATTAGAGCGAATAGACAACCTACAGGATGGGAGAAAATATTTGAATGCTATACATCTGATAAAGGGCTGATAACTAGAATCCATGAAGAACTCAAGCAAATCAGCAGGAAAAAATCAAACAACCCCATTAAAAAGTGGGCAAAAGACATGAACAGAAACTTTTCAAAAGAAGATAGACTAATGGCCAAAAAACATGAGAAAATGCTCAACATTTCTAGTCATCAGGGAAATGCAAATCAAACCCACAATGAGATATTATTTAATTCCAGTGAGAATGGCTTTTATCAAAAAGTCCCCAAACGACAAATGTTGGTGTGGATGCAGAGAGATAGGAACACTCATACGCTGCTGATGGGACTGCAAACAAGTACAACCTCTATGGAAAGTAGTATGGAGATATCTCAAAGAACTAAAAGTAGACCTACCATTTGATCCAGCAATCCAACTACTGGGCATCTACCCAAAGGAAAAAAAGACATTCCATAATAAAGACATCTGCACTCTAATGTTTATAGCAGCACAATTCACAATTGCAAAGAGGTGGAAACAACCCAAGTGCCCATCAATACATGAGTGGATTAATAAAATGTGGTATATGTATACCATGGAGTACTACTCAGCCATAAAAAGGTAAGCTAATACCCCTTATAGTATTCTGGATGGAACTGGAGATCATTCTTCAAAGTGAAGTATCACAAAAATGGAAAAACAAACACCATGTGTATTCACCATTAAATTGGCACTAATCAATCAACACTTAAGTGCATATATGGAAGTAACATTCATCATGGATGAGGCAGGTGGGAGATGTGAGGATGGGATGGGTAAATTTACACCTAATGGGTGTGGTGCATGCTGTCTGGGGGATGGGCATGCTTGTAGCTTTGACTTGGATGTTGCAAAGGCAATTTATGTGACAAAAGCGTTTTTACCCCATAATATTCTGAAATAAAAATAAATAAATAAATAAATGAAATTGAGTTGTTTTAAAAAAATCAAATGGAACTTCTGGACATGAAAAATTCATACAAGGAAATACAAAACACAGTGGAAAGCTTTAAGAATGGCTAGATCAGGCAGAAGAATCTCAGAGCTTGAAGACATCACCTTTGAATTAAACAAGTCAGTTAAAGATAAAGAACAGAGGAATAAGAGGAATGAACAAAGCCTACAAGAAATATGGGATTATGTAAAGAGGCCTAACATAAGAATCACAGGCATCCATGTGGGTGAAGAAGAAAATACACAAGGACTGGAAAACCTATGTGAGGGAATAATGGAGGAAAACTTCCCTGGTCTCCCTAGAAATTTAGATATCCAGGTACAGTAAGCTCAAGGACACCTGGGAAATCCATCGCAAAGAGGAAATCACCACGACATATAGTCATCAGACTGGCCAAAGTTGACACCAAGGAGGAACTCCTATGAGCAGTAAGGCAAAAACATCAGGTAACTTACAAAGGGAAACCCATCAAGCTAACTGCAGACCTCTCAACTGAGACCTTACAAGCCAGAAGAGATGGGGGCCCCATTCTCAATCTTCTCAAACAGAATAATGGCCAGCCTAGAATTTTATATCCTGCAAAACTAAGTTTCTTATATAAGGGAGAAATAAAGACTTTCTCAGATAAGCAAACATTGAGGGAATTTGTCAAGACCAGACGTGCCCTGCAGGAAACACTCAGAACTGCTTTATACACAGGTCAGCACAATAGTCACCCACCGGCGTAAAACCACCCAAAAGCTAAAGCTCAGAGCTTTAGCTAAAGCTAAATAAAACAATAGTACAAGAGGTAAAACAAAGCAATAAGGTACTACCCAACAGGATGAACAGAACAGCATCCGACATATCAGTTCTATCAATCAAAGTGAATGGTCTAAATGCCCCACTCAAGAGACACCCAAAAATCACCTCATTCAGATTCAAGGTAGAGGGATTGAAAACAATATTCCATGCAAATGGAAGCCAAAAGAAAGCTGGTGTAGCCATTCTCATATCAGATAACATAGACTTCAAATCAACAATAGTAAAAAAAGACAAAAATGGTCATTATACAATGGTAAAGGGAACAATTCAACAAGAAGACATAACAATCCCAAATATTTATGTACCTAACACAGGTGTGCCCAGATTCATAAAGCAAAACCTACTAGATCTAAGCAAAGTAATATACAGTAGCATCGTAATAGCCAGGGGCTTCAACACCCCTCTGACAAAACTGGACAGATCCTCCAAGCTGAAAATAAACAAAGAAACATTGGGCTTAACTGGGACTCTAGAACAAATGGGCCTAACGGACATTTACAGAACATTCTACCCCTAAACTACTGAATATACGTTCTTCTCATCAGCACATGGGACATTTTCTAAGATCGATCACATCTTAGGCCACAGAACATGTCTCAACAAATTAAAAAATATAGAAATTTTACCATATATCTGCTCAGACCACAGTGGAATAAAATTAGAACTCAATTCCAACATAAACATTCAACTCTGCACAGTTTAATGAATCATCTTGAGGAATTAGAAAAGGAAGAGCAAATCAATCCCAAGACCAGCAGAAGAAAAGAAATAACTAAGGACAGAGCAGAACTAAATGAAATAGGTAACAAAAGAATTATACAGAAGGTTAATGAAACAAAAAGTTGGTTCTTTGAAAAGATAAACAAAATTGACAGGCCTCTCACTAGATTAACCAGAAAGAGAAAAGAAAGGATCCTAATAAGCTCAATCAGAAATGAAAAAGGAGATACCATAACTGTTACCACAGAAATACAAAATATCATCTCTAAATACTATAAAAATCTCTACGCACATAAACTTGAAAATGTTGAGGAAATGGACAAATTCTTGGAAACACACAACCTCCCTAGGCTCAATCAGGAAGTAATAGAAATCCTGAACAAACCAATACTGAGCAATGAAATTAAAGCAGCAATAAAAAATCTTCCAACAGAAAAAAGTCCCGGACCAGCCAAATTTTACCATACCTAGAAAGAAGAATTGGTACCAGTACTCCAGAAATTATTTCATAATATTGAGAAGGAAGGAATCCTCCCCAACTCATTCCATGAAGCCAGTGTCACCTTGATACCAAAGCCAGGAAAGGACACAACAACAAAAAAAGAAAACTACAGACCAATATCCCTTATGAATATAGATGCAAAAATTCTCAATTAAATTCTAGCAATCTGAATTCAGCTGCACAGGAACAAAATAATCCACCACAACCAAGTGGGCTTCATCTCATGGATGCAAGGATGGTTCAACATATGTAAATCCATAGATGTGATTCACCACATAAACACAAGCAAAAACAAAGACCTCACAATCCTCTCAATAGACACACAAAAAAGCATTTGACATAATACAGCACCATTTTATGATAAGAACGCTCTACAAAATAGGCATAGATGGAACATATCTCAAAACTATTAAAGCCATGTACGACAAACCCATGGCCCACATCATGCTGAATGGGGAAAAATTGAAAGCATTCCCACTTAGAACTGGTACTAGACAAGGGTGCCCACTGTCACCACTTTTATTCAACATAGTCCTAGCCAGAGCAATAGGGCAAGAGAAGGAAATCAAGGGTATCCAAAAGGGGAAAGACAATGTCAAACTATTTCTCTTTGCTGACAATATGATCTTATATTTAGTAAACCCCAAAGATTCTGCCAAGAGACTCCTTAAAGTCATAAATAAATTCAGCAAAATCTCAGGTTACAAAATCAATGTACACAAATCAGTAGCATGTCTATACACCAACAACAGTCAAGCGGAGAATGAAATCAAAGACTCAATACCTTTCACAATAGCAACAAAGAAAATAAAGTACCTAGGAATATATTTAACCAAGGAGGTAAAGGATCTCTACAAGGGGAACTATGAATCACTGAGGAAGGAAATAACAGAGGATGTAAACAAATGGAAAAATATATTGTGCTCATGGATCAGCAGAATCAACATTGATAAAATGTCTATACTACCCAAAGTGATTTACAGATTCAATGCGATCCCCATCAACATACCAACATCATTTTTCACAGATCTATAAAAATAATTCTACTCTTTGTTTGGAACCAGAAAAGGGCCTAAATCACCAAAGCAACCTTAAGCAGAAGGAACAGATCTGCAGGCATCACTCTACCAGACTTTAAGCTATATACTACAAGGCTATAGTAACCAAAACAGCATGGTACTGGCACAAAAATGGAGACATAGACCAATGGAACAGAACAGAGAACCCAGGTATAAAACCACCCACATATTGCCATTTTGTCTTTGACAAAGCAGACAACAATTTACACTGGGGAAAAGAATCCCTATTCAATAAATGGTGCTGGGAAAATTGCATGGTCACTTGTAGAACATTGAAACAGGATCCATATCTCTCACCACTTACTAAAATTAATTCAAGGTAGATAACAGACTTAAACCTAAGAAACGAAACCACAAGAATTCTAGAAGAAAATGTTGGAAAAACTCTTCTAGATATCGGCCTAGGCAAAGAATTTATGAAGAAGGCTCCAATGACAATCATGGCAGCAACAAAAATAAATAAATGGGACTTGATTAAATTGAAAAGCTTCTGCACAGCCAAGGAAACAATCAACAGAGAGAACAGACAACCTACAGAATGGGAGAAAATATTTGCATGCTATACATCTGGTAAAGGGCTAATAACCAGAATCTACAAGGAACTCAAGCATATCAGCAAGAAAACATCAACTAACCCCATTATAATGTGGACAAAAGACATGAACAGAAGCTTTTCAAAAGAAGATAGACAAATGGCCAATAAACATATGAAAAAATGCTCAATGTCACTACTCATCAGGGAAATACAAATCAAAACCACAATGAGATATCACCTAACCCCTGTGAGAATGGCTTTCATCAAAAAGTCCCAAAACAATAGATATTGGCATGGATGTGGAGGGAAAGGAACACTTACACACTGTTGGTGGGGACTGCAAACTAGTACAGCCTGTTTGGAAATTCATGTGGAGATTCCTCAAAGTACTAAAAGTAGACCTACCATTTGATCCAGCAATCTCACTACTGGGTATTTATCCAAAGGACCAAAAGTCATTTTATCTGAAGGACACTTTCACTTGAATGTTTATTGCAGCACAATTCACAATCACAAAGATGTGGAATCAACCCATGTGCCCATCAATTCATTAGTGGATTAATAAAATGTGGTATATGTATACAATCTAGTACTACTCAGCCATAAAAAACATGAATTAATACCTTTTGTTACAATCTGGATGGAACTGGAGACCATTCTCCTAAGTGAAGTATCACAAGAACGGAAAAACAAATACCACATGTATTCACTATTAAATTGGAACTAACTGAATAGCACTGATATGCACAATAGGAAGTAAAAATCAATGGAAATCAAACAGGTGGGAGGGGGGAGTAGGGGATGGGTAAATTCATCCCCTAAGGGGTACAATGTATACTATCTGGGAGATGGGCACACTTATAACTTTGTCTCAAGCAGTACAAAAGCAATCCATGTAGCCAAAACATTTGTACCCCCATAATATTCTGAAATAACAACAACAACAAAAAAGAAGTGAAATCCAAAGACATTTCAGAAAAATATGTGTGCTGTGCTGGTTGGCCCTAATTGGCCTCCATAGTCAAGGTGGGCTTTATGGGGATCAGCCTCCCACAAGAGGACTTAGAGATTCCACATCACAGAATGACAGAATTTGAATAATATTATTAGCCACTGTTTGTTGAGCATTTAGTATGTGCTAGGCACCATCAAAGTGGAATATATATATATATATTCTCATTTAGTCCACCTAACGTGATAGCAAGATAGTTACTATTATTATCATTCCCATTTTGCAGATAAGGAAACTGAGGCTTGGAGACCCTTTACTTTATCAGGTTCAAACTGCTAGCAAGTACTAGAAATAGGTATCAAATACAAGTAGACTGATTTGAAAACTCATGATTTTAATTAGCATATTGTATTTTACCTCCCAGCTGGAAGGGACCTTAGAGATCATTCAACTCCCTAATTTTATAGATGAGGAAAATGAACTGCAGAGAAGGGAAATGCTAGACTGTTAGATCCATAGCGCTATGCAGGCAGGAATCATAACCATTTTGCCCGTGATTGGAGGCCCCACTGCTAATCATAGGGTGAAGCCTATAGTAGGTGCTCAATAAAAAATTATTGACTGAATATAGAATAAATGAGCAAAATGGAGGGCTTGAATTATGGATCTGTGAGATCCCCTCTGTGTCTGATATTCTACTTCATTTTTTTTAATTACTAAAGGTATTTACACAGTAGGTGATGCAGTTGAGGGAGGCCGTGGGCATGGAAGATCAGACTTCACTAATTTCACAGTTTCTGATGAGGGAGGGCTGGCTCAGACTAGAGGGGCAACATTCATTCATTCATTCATTTATTCTACAAACATTTCTTGAGGGCCTAACCTGTGCTAGGTACTATACTAAGCTCTGATGCTACAAATGGTTATAATAGTTAACATTTTCCTATTTCTGTACCAGGACCTGTTCTAAGTGCTTTATGAATAACTATTCAGCATGTTTGTATTGAGCACTTGTTGTGTGCCAGGTATGTTCTGGGTACTTAGGTTATATTGTTGAACAAAAAACATAAAAATTTTGTCCTCATTGGACTTATACTGTAATCCTTATGATACATTTATGAGATGGATTCTATTATTAGTCCTATTTTATAGGTGAGGAAAGTGAGACACAGAGAGATAAAGATCTCACTGGCAGTAAATAGCAGAGCCAAGCTTGAAGCTAGGTAGTATGCTTCCAGAGACTGCTCTTAACAATTGCATTCTACTGCCTTTCCAAGAGTAATAAGAGTATTTACACTCAAGGGCCTCATGAACTATTTGGGGAGAAAAGCAAGAAAATTAACCATCGTAAAACAACAAAATTAGTAGCTGACACTTATTGAGTGCTTACTATGTTCCAATCCTTGTGTTAGGAGTTTGACATGCTTTCTTTCGTTTCATCATCCTAACAATCTGAAAGGATAGATAACATTCTGACCCCATTTACACATGAAACAACTGTTGGGCTCCACATCCCATGTCCTTAACCTCCATAATGTGGTACTTTCTAAATAAGTATTCAAAATATATTACCCAAATACATGAACACATAGTCCTGCTTACAGAATAACAAAGTTGTAACCTCCTCACGCCCAGCCCTTGTTTTCACTTACTTTCAAACCACTAATATCATTTCTTGATCTTGGGTAGCGTGTCCCTACTGTAGAAGCCATGTGCTTTGCTGTGAAGGCTTTGAAAGGCCACCTAAGTTAGCTGCTCAGTTTCTGAATTATTGCTGGCCTGAGGTCTCCAGAAGGTCTGCTAGGTTTGTGCTGGTGCTACAGGCTGCTTTTGTAACAGCATTTTGTAGGACATTTCAAAAATGGCACTGTGTCCCTGGGTGAAGAAGCAGTATGGTATAGTGGCTAAACTTGTCATCTTTAGTCTTATACAACACAGAGTTCGAATCCAGTCTACTCCCTCTTTCCAGCTGAGTGACCTTGGGCAAATTACTTAATCTTTATGTACCTTAGTTTCCTAGCACCAAAAGCAATTTTTCTAAAGGTTCTAATAAGGGGGAAAAGTCTACATTGAAAAAGGGTTAGGAGAACTATTTATTTTTTCAGTGCTCTGTATGAGTGTGCATGTGTGTATTTGTATGTGTGTGCATGCCTGTGGGTGTGAAAATATGAACTCAATCTCACTGTTGCCAATCTTGCCAGCCCAATTGGCTACAATATAAAAATGTATCCTTGTCATTCATCCTTTACAATTTTCCCTTTATAAAATGCTATACAATAGAATGACACATAAAACTGCATTTCATATCTATCCTAATAATGAGTTCACTCTTGACCACATTTATTAAAATGAATATCAAATAATGATTTGCCACTTATTGTCAGATGTTAGCCAACTTTATATCCACCTCTAGTTACCATGTAACAGTTGAGCATTAATATTTATTGCTAGATGTTAGGAATTTTACAGAGCTTCACTTAAAATGTTTGGTGCCTCACAATCTGTTGGCACAAAAAGCGTAACAAAGCAAATGACAGGAGAGCAGATTATAATGGAGTCTGATGGTTCATCTTTAAAAGGGAAACCTGTTTCCAGAGAATATCTGCTGTCAATGCGGAGTGCGGGGCCACAGCTGGGGCTGCTACACTTTTAGCAGATGGAAGTGGCGTGGACTGGAAATTCACAGAGCATTGGAGACTGAAGTTTGTCACCTCACCAGATTGCTTCGTGAATAGTTCCTTGTCTAGCAGCTTTAAACCTGCAAATGCCGAGTGTACACATTGTCTTCAGAGTAAAAAAACCCTTCCCATGTGTCAATTTCAACTTTAATCTTTTGTTGAGAGACCCAGGGCTCAGATAATTACATGTTTCCCTGTACTGTGTACATGGAAAGATAATAGTCCATTTGTCTGTGGATACATCAGTAAGAATTGAATGATAAACTCATGGATATCGAATTAGGAAAGAACCTATCAGTTCAATTAATTCACCTCCTCCTAACCATGGCAGCATTCTTCCCTCAACAGTTTGGCCTTTGTCCAATTTCACTTTAAAGAAAAAGCATTTGCAAAGTTCCCTTTCACATAAGCCCATTAGCCTCCTGATTGTAATATGCTTTCTTTCTTCCTTCTCTCCACCTTTTCTTTGGTCAATAGTTCTCTTAAGATAATGAAATTCATACTGTGTTAAATTGCTCAAAGACCTAAAAGTAAAATCTCATTATAATATGACAGGGCCATGCTAAGAGAATATTGTGTGTTAGTAACTTTCCATTATATTAACTCACTATTGTGGCCGGAAGTGGAAAAAGCAGAACCTTTTAACAATAAAGCTAGTTTCTTTAACGGTCTTATATAAAAACAGGTATTTGCATTCTGAGGGTTAAATGTAACACAATATTATATGCATATTTTGAAAATGGCAGTCAAAATGTGATTTGAGGGCTCTTAAACTTTGTGCTGAAGTGTCATTCCTATCTCTAACAGGAAAGGACAATATATTTAATATATTTGGTTTGGTACCTGTGGCTGATGGGCTAATGGGCACTAGAAATATGTAGAGGGATAGATTTAGATAAGAGAGGCTAGTGATTCATGCTCACTTATCAAACGATGTTTCATTCAGAGTTATGAATAAGCCATAATAAACACAGAGCTATGATTTGTAGTTGAGCATTAATAAAAGAAGATGAATATGAGCGGTGAGAAAAATAAGCAATAACCAGAAGAGATCCAAAAATTACTGTAAGTAAAAGACTTTTCATCCCTCTCCCTTCTGTGTCTATGGGAATAAGAAGTTTTTAGTGTTCTTTTAAAAAAATGTTTATGCAATAAAAATTAAAACAAAGGCATTGGCAATAATATTATACATTGCACCTTAAATACGTATAAACTCTCCTGAGGTGCAGGGCACTTTGTATCACTCAACAGCCACAAAAATCTTGGTTGTCCACCTACTCTGTGGAATGAATGGTGCTAGGTGCCATGGGAAGAAGAAAAAAGCATATTATTGTCTCTTTCACATGTAAAATGAGACAGCTCAGAGCCCTGTGCAATGTGTTTTCCTCTGCACAGTCCCTTTATATTTGATATCTTCAAAAATTCATCCACATGTGGCAATCTTCAATGCCAAGGCAGACTAAAGAGTGTGCTTAACAGCAGCAAGATTTCAAATTCAATCTAAAGAGCCAAGTAATGGTGCATATATTTGTGAAGTCAGGACATGTTTTAGGGCAATAGCACTTCCATGAATCTAATTCATCCAATAGGGCTAATGACTAGAAGAAATCCTAAATGCAATATGTGTGAGTTTACAGATGCATAAAAACCAGGGTCATCAGGTCTGGGTTTGGGTAGAAGAAGGAATAGCATGGTGTTTGCTGTATTTGTTAGGTGTCTGTAGTCACATATCCTAATGCTCTAATCATTTGGATGATAGATTCTTTCCTCCAACCTTTGTACATGTTTTAGTAATTTGTTGATGGTCAAAAACATTTAGACATAAAGTTTGGAATGTCAGAGTGTTTTGACATTGTGCACATGCATGTGTGTGCATTAAAATTTTTTGAACAAAAAGCATCAAGTTTCTACAAAGGGTTCTTTTCACTCATTTTTGACATTTTTGATTCTAAGCAATACAAATAAATACAACTTGTCTTGTATTGGCCTAATTTGAAACCGTCCCTGAACTTTTTCCTCTCTTCTGTAGATTTTTCTTTTTTTTTGCAAAGTGTCTGGGATTTAATCAACAATGGCTGGGGAAAAACTCAGTGTGGTAAGAACATCTCATGAGAGGATAACTCCTAGATCCAGTTTTCTTATTAGAGGTTAAGAATGGGTGCTCATCAGAAAAAGTAATAGCTAACATTATCAGGTACTTACTATAATTAAGCTTTGCTTTAATTACATAATTTCTTTCATTTAATCCTCACAACAACCCTGTGACTTAGGTAATATTGTTACCCTCAATTTTCATTTGAGACAACTGAGGCCCAGAGAGGTTAAATAACTTGTACACCAACTCATGGCCTTAGGTGGCAAAGCTGGGTGTCATACCCAAGCAGTCTGGCTTCAGAACTCAAGCGAGTAACCACTTCACTAAACTGTCCCACTCCTAGAGAATTTCACTGACAGACCTGAGAGTGGTGTGGTCTGGTCATTGCTGTTTAAAAAAAAATCTCCCCTTGGGATTCTGATGAGCTTCCAGGGTTTAGAAGCTCTGTCTAAAAGCAAGCTGACCTGGATTCTTCAAAAAAGAGCCAGTGCCCAGGTCTGAGGGGAAAAGGGAGACAGACAGCAGAGATGCTCATGAACCATCCGATGATAAACACCCACCATATGGTCAAAATAATTCCCACTGCCTCCCAGTGAGGGAAGCAGACACTTTTGCGTATGAAATGCACTGTTTATTTTCTTGTGCAGTGGTTTCAGTTCAAATTAAATGTTTCACGTCAGACAAGGAACTAATAACAAATGATCTCCTCCCTCAGTGGTGCAGTAACAAATATGTAGTAATTTGAAAGCTGGGAAGAAAATTATTACTCCCAAAGATGCAATAAATATACTATATGTTTAGAGAGTCCTTAGCTGAAATGAACACTGAAGGTGCTGCTAGCAGAACTTCTGCTTAAGAAAAAAAAAAAAATTAAAAAAAAAAAGAAGCAGCAGCATTTAAAAATGCTGTCTGATCTGTCAACATTTTGTTAACATGTAATACCTTAAGGACACAACTTAGAAGCAGAATCTTCAGTGAAGCAAAAACTCATTCCTTCTTCACATCACAGGAGAGGAAACTAGCAAGTAGAACAGCCAGGCATAAAATTTTGCAGTTTAAAAGCAACTTCATAAGATAGGCTGCTTCTGCCTTTGTTCTTATTTTGATTGGTCTCTGAAAAGGGCAATGGCCAAATGTTATGTTTTTCTTCAGTGAGGTGCCCTGATGCCGGCCCCCAAGCCCAATTCTGTTCTACTCTCTTAGCCCTCACACTATCCTGGGCGACCTGCTATTTTTTCCTCTCTCTTCCAGGCTTCCTGTTTCAAGGACTCCAAAGGAATCAGTTTCAGTCCATGTATTTGATTGCATCTGGCCCTGATCTAAGGCATTAGCAGAAGCAAAAAAGAAGTCCAAGGCTAAAAGTAGCTGCTCCTGCTCATGTCCAGTCCTAGGGAGAGTCCAAGATCAGGTTTCTGTGAAGGGACTTGCCTGCTTAATACTTGCCATAGCCAGCCTTTCTCTTCTTGGAACCTAGCAGGCAGGACACGACAGTGAAAGACAGCAGCACACCCATGTTGGGATTGGGCTTTCACTTCTAAATTTTTTATTTTGAAATAATTATAGGTCCACAAGAAATTGCAAAAAAATGTACAGGGAGGTCCCATGTACCATTCATCCCTCCTTCCCCAATGTTATCATCTTACATAACTATAGTACAATATTAAAACCATGAAATTGACATTGGTACAATCCACAGAGGTTATTCAGATCTCACCCATTATAGATGCACTCATTTGTGTGTGTTGTTGTGTGTGTATAGTTCTATGCAATTGTATCATATATTAGCTTCATGTAACTACCACCACAACCAATATGTAGAACTGTTCCGTTGCCACAAGGCAACCTTATGCTCCCACTTTATAGCCACTCCTCCCTCCCAAATCCTAATCTTTGGCAACTACCAATCTGTTTTTCATCTACATATTACATCATTTCAAGAATATTATATAAATGGAATCATAAAGTATATAAAACTTTTCACTCATCATAATTCCCTTCAGGTCCATCAAAGGTGTTGCATGTATCAATAGTTCCTTCTTTTTTATTTTGCAGAGTAGTATTCTGCAATATGGACATTTCACAGTCTGTTTAATGATTCACTTATTGAAGGACATCTGGGCTGTTTCCAGTTTTTAGCTATTACAAATAAAGCTGCTTTGAAAGTTAGTGTACAGGTGTTTGTGGGTCATATGGCAATTACATGTTTAGTTTTACAAGAAACTGTCAAACTGTTTTCCAGAATGGCTGTATCAATTTACATTCTCATCAGCAATGTATGAGTGATCTGGTTTATCAACATCTTTACCAGCATTTGGTGTTGTCACTATTTTTTGTTTTAGCCATTTTGATATATGTGTTGTGATATTTCCTTGTGGTTTTAATTTTCCTTTCCCTAATGGTTAATGATGTTGAACATATTTTCATGTGCTTATTTGCCATCTCTGTATCCTCTTTGGTGAAATGTCTGTTCATGTCTTTTGCTCATTTTCTAATTGAATTGGTTTTTTTTTACTGTTGAATTTTGAAAATTCCTTTTATATTGTAGATATAAGCCCTCTGTTGGATAGGTGGTTTGTAAATATTTTCTCCCGGTCTGTAATTTGTCCTTTTATGTAAACAAGGTTTTTTATTTGTTTTTTACAGAGCAAAAGGTTTTAATTTTTATGAGGTCCAATTTATCAATTTTTCTTTCTATGGATCATACTTTTGGTGTCAAGTCAAGAACCCTTTGTCTATCACTAGGTACTCATGTATGGGCAGTTGTCTAATTACTATAGCACCATTTGTTGAAAAGGCTGTCCTTCCTCCATTGAGTTACTTTTGCATTTCTATCAAAAATCAGTTGGGCATGTTTGTGGAGTCTACTTCTGGATTTTCTATTTTGTTCCATTGACCTATGTGTTTAACCTTCTGCTAATACCACACTCTCTTGATTACTGTGTCTATGTAGTAAGCCTTAAGAACAGGAAGAATGATTTTTCCCTCACCTTTTTTTTTAAGAAAAAAATCCTCTCTTTCTTTTTTTCATCTTTTTTTCTCATTCTATTTCAATTTCTTTCAAGAGTATACTCGTCAGCAACTTTCCTACCCCCAAATTGGTTCTGAGTAAGAGTTCATTCTATCCAGTCTGAATGGAGTGAGTGCCTTTTTGGGAGTGGATGGAGGAACCAATTTACTGTGGGGGATTGCCAAATATACAGCCTAGATTTTCCTTGGGAAAGAGAATGAGGCAATTTGAGGATATATTTTGTTTGCTTTACTACTAACTCTTTAGAAATGCACTTATAATTTTGACTCAAGCAGTATAAAAGCAATCCATGTAACCAAAACATTTGTACCTCCATAATATTCTGAAATTAAAAAAAAAAAAGGCTGCCATCTGTAAGCCAAGGAGAGAGCCCTCAGAGGAAACTAAACCTGCCAGCACCTTACTCTTGGACCTCCAGCCTCCAGAACTGTGAGAAAATAAATTTCTGTTGTTAAAAAAACAGAGAAAGAAATGCACTCCCAAACATCTCAGCCCAGAGGCATAAACAATTTAAGGAACCAGAGAGATATTCTGTCTGGGTGGCCTTCAGACAGTTAAGTAGAGGAGCCTCCAAGAGGAGTTGTCTGATCTTTGCCTCTTTTTTTTTTAACATCATGGAGAAGCTGAAGACAGGGGTTAAGTCATTGGTCTAACTGAAAAACAAATGAGAGCAAAACAAAACAAAACACAAAAACTTCTAAATTTCTAATAGGGTCAAGTGAAAGTCTGATGAGGAATTACTTCCTGTTGGTGTGGTATGGTTTGGGGAGTATGCCAAGGCAAACTTGGTCCCCAGTGTTTCTCCCCAACTGCTGACTGCTTATACGCCACTTCACCCCTTTAACATAAGCTTCTAAGTCCTTATAACATGCAGGCATCACTGGGAGGGCTGATACTTTCAAGACTTAGATAATTTACTTCTTAGTATGAGTCTGTATATTTTATCCTTTATTGACATTAGATTTTTGTGAGGAAAGGGGTAGAAAAGAGCCTGTGAAGGGACTGGGCACTGGATGCTTAAGAGGGCCATAGGAGGGCCTAGAATGGAGAGGCCAATGGTTCTGAGGACAAATTTTGTCTTGTTCTTATGCTTTCTAAATTCAACTTTGCCTTAGACTCTTAGCTCTCTGTGCCAGCTATGCAATTATCCTTCTCTTTTAGTTAGATGGTTATCATTATAAAAACAAAAACCCAGCTCTGTCTTTGTTCTTCATACATGCTATATTCTATCGATCATTTGTTTATTCTCAGGTTGTTTGAGGAAGTTTGAAATAGGACACTTGGAAGGCTGCCATATATATGAACGGAAAGACTCCATTTAATACATCCAAGCTAAATGAATTCTATTTAATTCGATTTGATTATAGGTGGTTCAGTTAAATTCAGTTCAATTCAACATTTACTGTATGTTAAGTAAATGCCAAGCCCTGAGCTCTGGTGCTGAGTGTGTTAAGCCAAAACACAATGACTTTTGTGATATGGTACTAGCACCCAAGTCAGTCACTCCACTCTCACCAGGACAGAAAGTGGTATTTTAAAAAATAAAGACAAAAGACAGTTAAGGTTATCAGCGGAGGGTAAAAAAGGCATTTCTGAATGGAACTCACATTTCTTTGAGTTCAACTGTGACATGCTCCCTGGAGGGTGAGTCCATAATTTCCTGGCTTTCCCTCATCTGACAGTCAGCCATGGATCAGAGGGCTGCTGAGGGAGGGAGTGGGCTGGGAAGTGACAGTCAGACCAAGATTGTATGATAATGGTACATTTAGCCTCAGAGCAAGCATCGATTATGGGGATTTATTCCTGAAAATGGCTGTGGGTTGATGCCTCCATTACAAGCCTCACACTCTTGATTTCAGTGAGCTGCGTAACAGAATGCCCATTATGTTTTAAAAGAGATGCAAGCTTGCGCTGACTTTATGTCAAGCTGGGTAAGTGCAAATGGGCTGGAATCTTAAAACACCTTCGGTGGCTTCTCCTGTCATGTTGATCTATTGCATTGCCTGGCTAACACAACAGTGGCTTTGCTTTAGAAATGATGCTAGCTGGTTCCTGGATCTAGTTAAACTTTGGAAGCCAAGCAAGAGGAATCTGGATCAAGCTGAAGTGAATTTCCACATCATATACCAAAGACCTTCAAGTTTTTTCTCAGGCTGATTTTTAGAAGTCAAACACCCTCAAATTCAGAGACATTTCTTCATGCAGGAAAGTCGTATGGCTGAGCCTGGACCGATAGCCACTGTGACAAACCTGGCTAGTAAGCACCTAAAACTTCTTAGGGAACTGCAAGGTGTGTCCCATGCTGTGCAGGTGGAACTGATGGAGGTATTGTCCAGTTCCCTTTCCCAGCTCTCAAAGTATAGGCATTCACCCGAGAAAAACACTCATGGAGATGCTGCTCAGCTTTCCCTCCCCCACCAAATCTTCTGACGGAGTGGTAAGCCAGTGAGGCCAGCTTAAATTACACTTCGGGACATGCTACTGACAACTGTGTGGGTGTGAGTGAGGTGGGGTGAGAGGCAGGTGTGAGAAATTTGTCAGGTCTTGGTGCACAGAGACTTATAGTATGTCCTTCACTCCTTGTAAATTGAGAGGCTTCTTAGTGGTAAGGAAAGTTAAAAGCAAGCATGATGACTGACTTCAGTGCCTATTATGCAAGATCTTCTAAGTTGAGCTTTCTAAAGCAGGCACTTCTTGCTTGTTCTTTAATCACACACTTACAGGTTATGTTTATGAAACCCAGAGGCAGTGGGAAAGTACCTCACTTCCTGCCCACTCCAGATTTAGCTCAGTCAGTAACTTGAATGTTTGTGGGGGACAGACCTGGAGGCAGGGAACACTGTGGGAAGAAGAATCTCTAGCCAACTATAAGCACAATCAAATCAAGTTATTTAGGAGCCAACTTGGGCATCTGAGGCTTTTCCTGGTTATTATTTTGCCTTCTCCTTCTTCTGGGGATTGCTTCCAGAATAGGCATAAAGGGGTGTGAATCAGTAAGATCTGTAACATGTCAGCATCTATGCTCAAAAGGTTCAGTAGTAACATATGGAAAAAAATGTTTAGCTGTTTAGCTTCATTGACAATCAAAGAAATGCAAATTAGAATATTGAGATATTAAGATTTCCCCCCATCAAAATAGTAAAGGAAGTAAAATGAAAATACTTAGGCTCACTTATATGTTGCTGGCAGGACTATAAATTGATACAACTCTTTTGGAAAACAATTTGGCAGTGTTTATACCTTTTGATGTGATAATTTAACTTCTGGGAATCTATATATCCTCAGGAAATTATATTAAATAGGTAAAGTTTCAGGCACAGATATGCTCATTGTGACATTTATTTTAGCCAAATATTGGACACAACCGAAATGTATGATAATGTGGGAATATGTTCAAATACATTATGGCATATCCACAGAATGTGCTACTAGGCAGTCATTAAAAAATGTTTTTACAAGGAGCTTTTAATAACATGGGAAAATACTTATGTTGCAATATTAACTGGAGAAAAAAAGATCACAAACCTTTATATAGAGAGTGAACACAACATATTTTAAAAAATGTATAAATGCATAGTAAAAGAGATGGAAGGAAATGCAACTGAATGGTAACAGTGGTTGAGTTTGGGTGGTGGTGCTATGGCTGATTTTTTTCTAATTTTTGTTTTTACTTTTTTTTGCATTTTTTCAAATTTTCTACACTGAAATGCACTACTGTTATAATTGGGAAATATTTTATTCAAAAATATTCAGTGGAGGGTGGTATTGGGAATTGAAAACAATGACAAAAATGAATTTGGTAGATTACCTAGACGTTTTATTTAGCTATGTTCTTCCTATTTTTCTTTAGCCCCGAGCGTTGAGAGTATTTATGTTTAAGTCCCAGGCCATGTGACCCTGCATAACTCATTTTATAGATTCTTCCAACTCTATACATGGCTCTATCCTAGGCTATATATGAGAGAAAAGAAAAATACTAATAGCTATCCTTTATTTAGTGCTTACTGTATGCTGGGAATTAGACCACGTACTTGACATTTATTATTTCATTTAGTCCTCACAAAAGCTCTTTGAAGCGGATTACGTTATTACTATAGCCATTTTACAGACACAAAAACTGAGGCTTAGAGAAGTTAGGTGACAATCTGAAACATACAGCTAGTCAACAGTAGACTAAGAATTCAAACTCATGTCTGTCTTAATTATTATATTTGACGCATTTCTTGCTTTCAGTAAACAGATGAATAATAAGACATGAAAAATGTTTCAAGTTGGACACTTTTGCCTGAAGGTATTAGAAAACTCTACTAAGAGTGGCTTAAGCCATAAGGCTATTATATTATTACTTACCAGCAAGCATGGAGGTAGGTGATTTCAGGGGTGTTTCAGCAGCTCTATGATCTCTGGGCACTGGGTAGCCATCCCTGGGATTCTTTTGGCCCTTCCCTAGAATTTCAAGATGGCTGCTGAAGTATTAACCATCATGTTCTTACATGCAAGTGTTCTAAGCAGTGAGGAAAGGAACGGGCTTTATTTTTGCAGCATTTTCTTTTTAGTATGGAGAAAAGTCTTTTACAAAAGCCTCTATAGCAGATTTATACTTATGTCTCTGTTAGGAGACAATTCTCCAATGGTCACTTGCATCTCAGCACATCTTGTGAACAGAAACATTGACTGCTTTTGTTCTGGACTATTTTTTCAAAGATGCTTATATAGTAAATAACATTGGAAGATAATGTCTTCTTCCAGGGAAAAGGTCAGACATGCTTACTGCCCATTATCAAAGATTTGGGTTTCCTATACTTAGGGCTCCTCTCCTGTAGCATAACCTACCAAGTGTGCAGGTATCAAACCACCCTCTTTGTATCAATCTATGGAAATTGGGGATTGAAGAACAGGCTCAAGAAAATGCTGATACCTTGGTCACTGCTGTTTCTGTGAATGGTAGAATCCTTTGTCTCTGTCCCAGGAATTGTATGTCTTCTGCCAGCATCCATAACACTACAGCAGGGCAACTTGTTAGCTTGTAAGTAGGGGTAAGATCTCAGACTCTTCACAATTCTGAGTCTCATTGGCCAGATTTTTTTTCATATGGCCACCCCTAACTGTGAGGGAGGCTGAGATAGAGATTGTATGGCAAAGGAAAATGGAACAATCATATTTGGCTTAAGTAAATTATTGTTCATTCTCCAGGGCTGGGCACATTGCTCTCCTCCAATAAAGGTTTCTGTTAGCAACAAAGTAGAGGAAATTGTTGAGTAGGTGACCAACAGTCTTTGCCACAACAAATGGCCATCACAAAAGGGAGAATGTGACATGTACTTCAGGGCAATATAAACTGAGGACTCTATAGCTTCAAAGATGAAAGACATTATTTTGTTTGAGAGCTTGGCATTAGAGATGGCTTCATAAAGGAGGTAATATTTTATATGTGCCGTGAAAGACAGAATTTTGAGGGACCATGATGGGAATGGCCAGGCTGGTAAGAAGATGTTCTAGGAAAAAGAGTAGCATGAGTCAAGGTGTAATGTGAAGGAAACACACAGAATATTCAGGGAGCAGTAAAGATGAATTAATTTTTATCTCAAAGTCCAATCTTCCAAGTAGCCCATGGAGTAAAGGTGGAATATTGGGGTTTATAATGAGCTCTGTGAATTGGGGAAAATCATTTTGTCATTGTCCCTCAGTGCTGCCACATGCAAGATGGCAAAATGAAACAGTGTTAATTTACAGAGACATGGCAAAAAATAATATGGATGGTAGCTCTGGAGTTAATATAGAGGTAAAATGGTAAAAATACATCATTACTACACTTTATGCAATTAAAAGGGAAATCAGTTGAGATATGTCATATTAAATAGCCTACCCTCTACAAGTCCCCTTCCTTCAGAGAGCAGACAGACACACACTTGAAATCAGACGCCTGGGTTTGAGAACTAATACACTCCCTCTCTTGATTAACTTTCCTCAGTTATAGAATAAGAATCTTGAATTTGATGTTTGCTAAAGGGTTTTCCAGCTCTGATATTTTACATATTTCCTGATCAGAATAATTACCTCCCCCAATCATACACAAAGGGTCTCCCCTTGATTACCCCCCCATCTCCTATTTAACATACATACTACACGCTGGCGGTATGACACACAGACATGCTAAGACATGAACTTTGATCCCACTAATATTTTCATGTCAAACTTGTGTTGAAGCTCTGCCTCCCTTATGGAATTTATTTTTAGTTTACTCCTTGTATGTGTTAAATCATTCTGCAGTGGGTAAGGTTAAAATGGGACTAGGAACTGAAAGGCCCATAGTTTTAGAGCTGGCATTTCAGTTAATATCTGCTGGGTTAGTTTCCTATTCTATGAATTTCATTAGAGTGAAAGTCTTATTTCTGGAATTTTTCCCATCTGCTATTTTTAATGCCCTATCAAATGCATTGTCAATTTGTGTGACCTGTGATAGATCCATAACTCAACTTACAGAGGAATTAGGGTGAGACCAACCACATGCAGAGAAATCTCCAAGTCATCAGCTTTCATTTTGGTGCTTCTTTTTGTCATCTCCTTCAAAAGCCTGTCACTGTGGAGTGTTCCTTCAGTGCAAAAGGGTGGGAAGAAGCTCAGTCAGCTTGGAGCCTGTCATTTTTTATGTGTTCCTTTGTGATGGATAGAAAAAGGCAGTAGGCAAGGAATCTTGTTCTAAGAGCCTAGTACAGAAGGACAGCGAGAAATGCATCCAGTACAGAAGTCAGAGCTTCAGCAGAAATCCTTTTGTTGTGGAGGTTACTGCACTCCATTTCTCATAGAAGACTGACAACCTCAACAATTAGCAATGCCAGTCATGGCACTGTCCTAGCTCCCACTGTGTGCCCACTACTATTCTAGGCACACAGCTGAGGGAGAAGGATAGAACACATGATCACAAGGAGTTTGCTATCTAGCTGAGCAAAGAAGCATTTTTTTGGGGGGTAGCAAATGACTTACAATAACATTTGCAAAAATGCCTACAAATAACTACAAATTAATTTGGTGCAACTAGAATAAGTAGGGGTTGTGGCAGACCAGAATAATGATAGTGAAGCAGGGTTAATAAGAAAAGGCTTCCAAGAGGAGGAGAATTTTAAGCTGAGGTTTCTTTTTTTTTTAAATTTCAGAATATTATGGGGGTACAAATGTTTTGGTTACATGAATTGCATTTGTACAGTTTGAGTCAAAGTTATAAGTGTGCCCATCACTCATATAGTGTGCATTGTACCTGTTAGGTGTGAATTTACCCATCCCCTTCTCCCCCCTCCCACTTGCTTGGTTTCTGTTGAGTTTTACTTCCATATGTGCACATGAGTGTTGGATGATTTGTTCCAATTTAATAGCGGGTACATGTGGTGTTTGTTTTTCCATTCTTTGATATTCGCTTAGAAGAATGGTCTCCAGTTCCATCCAGGTTGTTACAAAAGGTATTAGTTCACCATTTTTTTATGGCTGAGTAGTACTCCATGATATACATATACCACATTTTGTTAATCCACTTGTGTATTGATGGGCACTTGGGTTGATTCCACATCTTTGTGATTGTGAATTGTGCTGCAATAAATTCGAGGGCAAGTTTTTTTTTTTTTTTAATAAAATGACTTTTTCTTTCCTTTAGGTAAATCCCCAGTAGTGGGATTGCTGGATCAAATGGCGGCTCTACTTTTAGTTCTTTGAGGTGTCTCCATACTACTTTCCATAGAGGTTGTACTAGTTTGCAGTCCCGCCAGCAGTGTATAAGTAAGTGTTCCTTTCTCCCTGCATTTCCTGTAGGGCAGATATAATTGTGACAAACTCCCTTAGTATTTGCTTTTCTGGGAAAGATTTTATTTCTCCTTCATTTATGAAACTTAATTTTGCGGGATATAAAATTCTTGGCTGGCAGTTATTCTGTTTACGAAGACTGAAAATGGAACCCCTATCCCCTCTGACTTGTAAGGTTTCTGCTGAGACGTCTGCCGTTAGTCTGATGGGTTTTCCTTTGTAAGTTACTTGATGCTTTTGTCTCATGGCATGTAGGATTTTCTCTTTCACTTTGACTTTGGCAAGACTGATGACCGTGTACTTTGGTGATGTCCTATTTGCCTTGTATCTTCCAGGTGTTCGCTGACCTTCTTATATCTGGATGTTTAAATCTCTAGCAATCCCTTGAAAGTTTTCCTCCAATATTCCCTCAATTAGGTTTTCCATGCTTTTTACTTTTTCTTCTTCTCCCTCAAGGATACTTGATTCTTATATTTGTTCATTTTACATAATCTTGTATTTATTTCTCAGAGAGATTGATCATTCTTCTTGATTCTTTTATCTTTATTTTTGACTGGGTTAATTTGGAAGGCTTGTCTTCAAGCTCTGAAATTCTTTCTTTTGCTTAGTCTAGTCTGTTGTTAAAACTTTCCACTGTATTTTGACATTCCCTAAATGACTCTTTCATTTCCAGAAGTTCTGCTATATTTTTTCTTATATTATCTATCTCTTCAGTGATTTTTTTATTCATGTCCTGAATTTTTTTTTTTTTTTGGTTTCTTTGTATTGATTGGTTTTCAACTTTCTCATCAATCCCATTGATCTTACTTGCAATCCATACTCTGAATTCTATATCTGGCATTTCAACAATTTCCTTTGGTTGGAGTCCATTGCTGGAGAGCTAGTGTGACCCTTTGGGGGTGTCAAAACAGCGTGTTCTTTCATGTTGCCAGCATTCTTATGCTGGTTCCTTCTTATCTGGAACCTCTTCTCTCAGCCTATATGAGACAGCTTAGTGGCATACCTGTTCTCCTCTGCTGGGAACCCTGTTGCTCAGTGAAGAGAGGGAGAGGTCCCTGAATGGCATGCTTGGGTCCTACTCCAGAAGATTGAATAGGCAGGAAAAGGGCAAATGCACTGTGAGCCTTTAACACAGCCATTCTCCTGCATCTCCCCATTCCCCTGTGGTTGTCACAGTCAGGCGAGTGCGAGGTGCATGCGGCAGGCAGGTTTGAGGCAGGTGTGTGGCACGCTGGTGTACACAGTGTCCTAGGTGTTTGCTTTGCCCAGGTCCAGCAGTGGTGGTGGCAGTGGTGGTGTGAGCATTTGCCCTGCCCAGGTCTGTCAGTGGCAGTGCTACCTTGATGGCATTGGCAGGAGCCGGGGGCTGTGGGTGTGTGCTATGCCCTGGTTCCACGGCAGCTGTGGCTGGGCGGGGCTACCCAGGATGCAGCAGCAGGCACTGGGTCCATGGGTGCCCACTCTTCTCAGGTACCCCAGCAGTGGTCAGGGCATGTGGAACCCGACTTGCCTGCTCCCTTCCCAGTCCAGCAGGGGTGATTGGGAGGCAGGAGCAATGGATCTGACCCCTAGGTGGACGCAGCACTCTGGGGCTGGGATCTCAAAATGGCACCAGCTGCAGCCCCACTGTGCCTTCTCTCCAGAGCAATGATGCTGCACGTTCTCCAGTCAGCTCCCTGTATCAGATTGGATGTCTGCTGCAGTGCAGGGGTCCTCCTGCAGCTCTGATTGTGGTGTCCACAGGGAAACTATGGAGCCTGGAGATTCTCTCATCTGTCTCTTCCCCATGGGCAGGCACCTTCCCCAGGTACTTCTGATCCTTCCAAGCGTGTCACCCCACTTTCCTCCCCTTCACTTTGGCTGCTTCCTGTCACCTTTCTGTTGATTCAAAATACTCTCCTTGACAATCTATCTGAGGGTGAATATCTACTCACCACTCTTGATCCTTTCTGTGAGAGCAGCATGTTCAGGCTGCTTCTTGTCTGCCATCTTGGCACCTCCCCCTGGTTTCTCAAACTTTAAGTGACCAAAATTGAACTCTTGGGTCCCCAGTGCTCCACCCCAACCTGCACCTCTTCCAGTATTCCTCATATCAGCAAATGGCACCACCATCCACCCAGTTGCTCAAGCAAAAGATCTTTGTGTGGTCTATATTTGTGTTATTATTTGATCAATGTCTGCCTCTCTTGAATATCATATTTTTCTTCTTTTTTTGTTATACTGTAAGTACCATGCCTCTCAGGGTGCCTGGCACATAGTGAGTGCTAGCTAGATAATTGTTGAATAAATATATTCTATTAATTAACCCCAATTCTAGCCTTGTCAACTTACTGCTGCAGTTTGTTTGTTTGACTTTTGACCTCTGGGTTTCCCTCCTTGAATTCTAGCATCATCTTGTTACCGTCCCACCACTACTAAAATGTGCTCTAGTCCTAGGCTAGTGTAGGTAGGCTACTGTGAGAATTCAGAGGGTGCTGGGATGGGAGAATGATGCTAGGTTCATGGAGGAAGAATTATTTCAACTGGGTCTTGAAAGAAGTAGGATTTTGAAATGTAGAGAAGTAGGGGCAAGAGAATTAGGCTTTTCTGGTGGAGGAAGTCACTAAGGGAAAATTGTAGAGGTAGGGAAGCACTGAGTATTTTGGGAACATAGCTATGACTGATCTGTGAAGGAGTAGAATTAAAGCTATAATTGGAAAGGTAGGCTACAGCCAGTTTGTAGAGAGAAACAGTACCTAAAATTCATCTATGAGATATGAATCTGCTTAGTAGAAACATACAATATGAACTCTTCACTGAAACTGTTAAACTATAAATGAAAGCTGGATAGACAGCGTATAAAATTAAAATCTGTTCCATTAGGTTATGACCAATTTCCTTGTGAGATGAGTGTGGCTGAATTTTGGAAAATTTCACAGAAATATGCTACTTTTTGACAATGTTAATATTTCTTCTAAAATTCTTCACATCCTCAACATTCTCTCGGATTTACTGCGAAATTCTGAATGTGCAATTATTTCCCTTGTCATCTCATGAAAACACATGTTTCAGGCTCATGCATTCCACGGGCACTCCAGTTTTCCCTTAGATTCCATGGACAAATAAATCCTGGCCCAAGACAGTGAAAATGGGGTGGTAGGAGGGAGGGAGGGAACGGCTTTTGCTTTCTTTGGCGTTTTTCAGTTAAGGAGCCTCCACTGGCCTCAGCATCAGGGAATAATTAGTATGTAATGTGGAATAGTGTGAGAAATTGTTCAATTTCAGAAAGAACAATTGCTGAAGAGAAAATGGATCCATTTTCCCAGTTCCTCACTTGAACACATTTGTGCTGGCTGCTTGCTTTTTGTGAATTGGAGGCCACCCAGCAAGTTGCTGTTTTTAGCAGTGATTATTTCACCAGACCCATTTCCATCTCTATTTTATTTTTGCAGAAATGCTTTCCCCTTTGGGTGGGCTGCAGTACAATGGGGATGTTCCTGAGACTACTGGACCCTGGGCATGTTGTATATGAGTCCAAGGAAGGAATGTCTCTCTCACTTTAGCCTAACTCAGGAGGGGTGGAAAGCTGCCTTCTAAAATGTGGAGGGTTGCTATGTGGGAAAGTGATTAGACATACTTTGAAGTTCTAGAGGGCAGATATGAGACTAATGGGCAGAATTTATGAAGAGGCAGACTTTGGTTTAGCATAAGAGCTTCATTATAATCAGAGCTTCTCAGAAAAGATGGGCTGCCTAGTCAGGTAATGACCTTTGTGTCCCTGAAAGTGTTTTAATAGAGGTGAAAAGGCAAATTATCAAAATGCCTGCATTGGATGGGAGACTGGAGAACCTCAACAATTTCTTTCCAATCTCTGCTCAACTGCAAATCTTACTGCCTTTCTGTCGAATCCTGTCCGTGTTTTAAGACCAAGCCCTAATCTCATTTTCTGCACAAGGCCTTCTTTAGTCACCTTCTACAGTACTTGGCTATTCCCCACACTTGACACCAACTGTTTATGGCCTTATATTGTTAGTTTAAGGTGTCAAAACAGCTGTCCCCAGATACATAGAACATAAAACACTGTATTTTTATGCATGATATGTATAACAGCCTTCCCTAACTTTTACCCTGTTCCTGAATTTTACCCTAACCTTATCCCCCACCCCCATCCTTTAGGGAATCCAAGGTGGGGTGAGACTCAGAGAAGGGATAAGGATGTACATATCAACCATTCTTTATTTTGCACTTACCTTGTTCAAGGCCCGATTCTAGGCACCAGTGAATGAAATGTATCAGTGAATAAAACAGACAAAGATCCCTGTCCTTGTGGAGCTTACATGTGTGTAAAATACCAGCACATAGGGAGCACTCAATATATACTGCACTAACTTCCTTTCATTTCAAATCTCCTCAGCTAGTATAGCATTAAAGAAGTAACATTTATTGAACATGTAATATGTGTAGTATGCTTTACACATGTTATTTTTTATCAATACATAATATCTGTACATATTCATGGGGTACACGTGATATTTTGTTACATGCATAGAATGTGTAATGATCAATTCAGGGTATTTAGGGTATCTGTCACCTTGAGTATTTATCATTTCTATGTGTTGAGAACATTTCAAGTCCTCTCTTCTAGCTATTTTGAAATATAAAATACATTTTTGTTAACTATAGTCATCCTACACTGCTATTGAACATTAGAACTTATTCTTTCTATCTAACTGTATGTTTGTAACCATTAAACAACCTCTCTTCATCTCCTCCCCCCACCTACACACCCTTCCCAGACTCTGGTATCTATAATTCTACTCTTTACGTCCATGAGATTTTTTTTTTTTTTTAGCTCCTACATATTAGTGAAAACATGCAATAGTTGTCTTTCTGGGCCTAGCTTATTTCACTTAACAAAATGACCTCCAGTTCTATCCATGTTGCTGCAAATGATGTGATATCATTCTTTTTTGGCCGAATAGTATTCCCTTGTGTATGTGTACCACATTTTCTCTATCCATTCATCTGTTGATGGATACTTAGGTTGATTCCATGTCTTGGCTATTGTGAATAGTGCTGCAATAAACATGGGGGTGCAGGTATCCCTTTTATATAATGATTTCCTTTCTTTTAGATGCATATCAAGTAGTGTGATTGCTGGATCATATGGTAGCTATATTTTTAGTTTTTTGAGAAATCTCCATGTTGTTTTCCATAGTGGCTGTACTAATTTACATTTCCACCAACTGTGTATGAGTTCCTCTTTCTCTGCATCCTCACCAGCATCTATTATTTTTTGTCTTTTTAATAATAGCCATTTTAACTAGAATAGGATAATATTTAATTGTGGTTTTTGATTTGCATTTCTCTAATGATTAGTGATGTTGAGCATTTTTCATATACCTCTTGCCCATTTGTATGTCTTCTTTTGAGAAATGTCTATTCATATCTTTTGCCCACTTTTTAATAGGATTATTTGTTTGGTACTGTCATTTGAATTCCTTGTTTATTCTGGATTTTAGTCCCTTATCAGATGAATAGTTTGCAAATATTTTCTCCCATTCTATAGGTTGTCTCTTCATTTTGCTGATTGTTTACTTTGCTGGGAAGAAGCTTTTTATTTTGATATAATTCAATTTGTCTATTTGGTTTTTGTGCCTGTACTTTTGAGGTCTTAGCCATAAAATCTTTGCCTAGACCAATGTCTTGACATGTTTCTCCTATATTTTCTTCTAGTAATTTTATGGTTTGGGGTCTTATGTTTAAGTCTTTAATCTGTCTTGAGTTGATTTTTGTATATGGTAAGAGACAGAGGTCAGTTTCATTTTTCTGCTAAGGATATCCAACTTTCCCAGCATCATTTATTGAAGAGGGTGTCCTTTCCCCAGTGTATATTCTTGGCACAATTGTTGAAAATCAGTTGGCTATAAATATGTGGATTAATTTCTGCGTTCTCTATTCTGTTCCCATTGATCTATATGTCTGGTTGGTTTTTTTTTTAACCAATACCATGCTCTTCTGGTTACTATAGGCTTGTAATATATATTTTGAAGTCAAGTAGATTGATGCCTCCAGCTTTGTTCTTTTTACTTAGGATTTCTTTGGCTATTTGGGCTCTTTTCTGGTTCCATGTAAATTTTAGGATTGTTTTTTCTATTTCTATGAAAAATGACATTGGTATTTTAATAGGGTTTCATTGAATCTGTAGATTGTTTTGGGCAGTGTGGTCATTTTAATGACATTAATTCTTTCAATCTATGAGCACAGGATGTTTTTCCATTTGTGTTCTTTTCAATTTCTTTCATCAGTATTTTATAATTTTCCTTAAAGAGGCCTTTCACCTTCTTGTATAAATTTATTCCTATGTATTTTATTTTTTTGTAGTTATTGTGAATGGATTGCCATTTTGATTTCTATCTCAGCTAGTTCATTATTGGGGTATAGAAATGCTACTGATTTTTGTATGTTGATTTTGTATGCTATAACTTTATTGAATTTATTCATCAGATCTAAGAATTTTTGGTGGAATCTTAAGGTTTTTCTAGATATAAGATTATATCATTTGCAAAGAAAGACAGTTTGACTTCCTCTTTTATAATTTTGATGCCTTTCATTTCTTTCTCTTGCCTGATTGCTCTGGCTAGGACTTCCAATACTATGTTGAATGGGAGTGGTAAAAGTGGGCATCCTTGTCTTGTTCTAGTTCTTAGAGGAAAGGCTTTCAATTTTTCCCCATTCAGTATGATGTTAGCTGTGGGTTATGTGGCCATTATTATGTCAAGATATATTCCTTCAGTGCCTAGTTTGTTGATAGTTTTTGTAATGAAAGGATGTTAGATTTTATCAAATGCTTTTTCTGTGTCTATTAAGATGATCATACAGTTTTTGTCCTTCATTCTGTTGATGTGATGTATCATGTTTATTGATTCGTGTATGTTGAGCCATCCTTGCATCTCTGGGATATATCCCACTTGGTGTGTTATCTTTTTTTATGTAATGTTGGATGTGATTTGCTAGTATTTTGTTAAGGATTTTTGAGTCTATGTTCGTAGGGAGTATTGGCCTTGTAGTTTTCTTCTTTTGTTATATCCTTGTCTGTTTATGTTATGTCAGGGTAATGTCAGCCATGTACAATGAGTTAGAGAAAATTCTCTCCTCTTCAATTTTTTGGAATAGTTTGAGGAGAATTGGTGTTAGATTTTCTTTGAAAGTTTGATAGAATTCAGCAGTGAAGCCATCTGGTCCTGGACATTTCTTTGTTGGGAGACTTTTATTACTGATTCAATCTCTTTATTCATTATTGGTCTTTTCAGGTTTTTTATTTTTTCCTGATTCAATCTTGGTAGGTTGTATGTGTCCAGCAATGTATCCATTTTTTCTAGGCTTACCAGTTTTTTTTAGTGTATAGTTGTTCATAATAGTCTATAATAATCTTTTGTATTTCTAGGGTATCAGGTGTAATGTCTCCTTTTTCATTTCTGATTTTATTTATTTTGGTCTTCTTTCTTTTTGTCTTGGTTAGTGTAGGTAGCAGTTTATCAATTTTGTTTCTTTTCGAAATACCAACTTTCTGTTTCATTGATCCTTTGAATTTTTTTTTAATTTATTTTTTAAATTTCAGAATATCATGGGGGTACAACACTTTGGCCATACACATTGCCCCTGTTCTGCCCGAATTTTTTTTTTAGAATGTGTATTCAATAGCTATTTGATGCAGAGCTCTGTAAATGTCTTTTAGGTCCATTTGGTATAAAGTGCAGTTTAAAACCAATGTTTCTTTGTTAATTTACTATCCAGATGATCTGGATAATGCTGAGACTGAGGTATTGAAGTCCCCAACAATTATCGTATTAGAGCCTATCCCTCCCTTTAGACCTAATAATATTTGCTTTATATATCTAGGTGCTCTGGTGTTGTGTGCATATATATTTAGAATTGTTATATCCTTTTCCTGAATTATTCCCTTTATCATTATATAATGATCTTTTTTGTCTCTTTTTACCATTTTTGAAATAAAGTCTGTTTTATCTAGTATAAGTGTAGCTACTCCTGCTTATTTTTGGTTTTCATTTGCATGAAATATCTTTTCCCATCCCTTTACGTTCAATCTAAAAATGTATTTTGGAATGAGTTTCTTGTAGGCAGCATATAGGTGGCTCATGGTTTTTTATTCATTCAGCTAGTCTATAATTTTTTTTTTATTTCAAAGTATGATGGGGGTACAAATGTTTTTGGTTATAAGGATTGCTTTTAATAAAATTAAAAAAAAAAACCAGGATTGCTTTTGTAATGCTTGAGTTGGGGTTATAAATGTGCCTGTCACCCATGTAGGGTTCATTGTACCCAGCAGGTATGTTTTTGCCTATCCCCTCCTCCCCCTCCCCCCTGCTTAATTTCCATTGAATTATACTTCCCTCTATGCACATATGTGCTCTTTCAGTTAGTTCCAATTTAATAGTGAGTACATGTGGTGTTTGTTTTTCCATTCTTTAGATACTTCACTTAGGATAATGGTCTCTAGTTCTATCCATATTGTTGCAAGAGACATTAAATCATCCTTCTTCGTGGCTGAGTAGTATTCCATGGTGTACATATACTACATTTTGTTTATCCACTCATGAATTGATGGGCATTTGGCTGGTTTCCACATCTTTGTAATTGTGAATTGTGGTGCAATAAACATTTGAGTGCAGGTGTCTTTTTGATAAAATGACTTCTTTTCCTTTGGGTAGATACCCAGTAGTGGGATTGCTAGATCAAAGGGTAGGTCTACTATTAGTTCATTGAGGAATCTCTGTACTACTTTCTGTAGGGGTTGTACTAATTCGCAGTTCCACCAACAGTGTGTAAGCATTCCGTTCTCTCTGTATCTATGCCAGCATCTGCTGTTTTTGGAGTTTAAAAAAAAGCCATTCTAACTGGGGTAAGGTGGTATCTCATTGTGGTTTTAATTTGCATTTCCCTGATAATTACTGATGTTGAGCATTTTTTCATATGTTTATTGGCCATTTGTTTATCTTCTTTTGAAAAGCTACTGTTCATGTCTTTTGCCCACTTTCTAATGGGGTTGTTTTTTTCTTGCTGATTTGCTTGAGTTCTTTGTATATTCTGGTTATTAGTCCTTTATCAGATATATAGCTTGTGAGTATTTTCTATCATTCTGTAGGTTGTCTATTTTCTCTGTTGATTATTTCCTTGGCTGTGCAGAAGGTTTTTACTTTTATCAAATCACATTTATTGATTTTTGTTGTTGCTGTGATTGCCACATTGGGGTCTTCTTCATAAATTCTTTGCCTGGACTGATATCTAGAAGAGTTTTTCCAACATTTTCTTCTAGAGTTCTTATGGTTCCGTGCCTTACACTTAAGTCTTTCTATCTGTGTAGAACTAATTTTTTAAAATTTCATAATATGATGGGGGTACAAACATTTTGGTTACATGATTTGCTTTTGTGCAAATTTGCTTTTGAGTTATATGTGTGCCCATCACCAAAATAGCATGCACTGTACCCATTAGTTGTGAATTTACCCATCCCCTACTCCCACTTCCCACCTGCTTGGTTCCATTGAGTTTTACTACTATATATGCACATGGGAGTTGATCAATTAGTTCCTATTTAATAGTGAGTACATGTGATATTTGTTTTTCCATTCTTGTGATACTTTGCTTATAAGAATGGTCCCAGTTCCATCCAGGTTGTTATAAAAGGTATTAGTTAACCATTTTTTATGGCTGAGTAGTACTCCATAGTATATATATGCCACATTTTATTAATCCACTCATGTACTGAGGGGTACTTGGGTTGCTTCCACATCATTGCAATTGTGAGTTGTGCTGCTATAAACATTTGAGTGCAAGTGTCTTTTCTATAAAATGATTTTTTTCCTTTGGGTAAATACCCAATAGTGGGATTGCTGGATCAAATTATAGGTCTCTTTTTAGTTCTTTGAGATATCTCCATTCTATTTTCCAAATAGGCTGTACTAGTTTGCAGTCCCACCAACAGAGTATAGGTCTTCCTTTCTCTCCACATCCTTCCTGGCATCTGTTGTTTTGGGACTTTTTGATAAAAGCCATTCTCACTTGAGTTAGGTGATATCTCACTGTGGTTTTCAATTGCATTTCTCTGATCATTAGAGACTTTGAGCATTTTTTCATATGTTTATTGGCCATTAGTCTATCTTCTTTTGAAAAGTTGCTGTTCATGTCTTTTGCCCACATTTTTATGGAGTTGTTTGATATTTTCTTGCTGATTTGTTTGAGTTCTTTGTAGATTCTGGTTATTAGCCCTTTATTGAATGTATAGAATGCAGATATTTTCTCCTATTGTGTAGGTTGTCTATTCACTCTATTGATTGTTTCGTTGGCTGTACAGAAGCTTTCTAATTTAATCAAATCACATTTGTTAATATTTCCTGTTGATGTGATTGTCTATGGGGTATTCACAAATTCTTTGCCTAGGTCATTATCTAGAAGAGTTTTTCCAATATTTTCTTCTAGAATTCTTATAGTTTCATGTCTTAGGTTTAGGTCTGTTATCCATTGTGAACTAATTTTTGTGAGTGATGAGAGATATGGATGCTGTTTCATTCTTCTGCATGTGGCTATCCAGTTGTCTCAGCACCATTTATTGAATAAGAATTCTTTTTCCCAGTGTATATTGTTGTCTGTTTTGTCAAAGATCACTTGGCTGTATGTGGATGGTTTTATGTCTGGGTTTTCTGTTCTGTTCCATTTGTCCATGTTTCTGTTTTGTGCCAATACCTTGCTGCTTACTATAGCCTTGTAGTGTAGTTCGAAGTCTGATAATGTGATGCCTACAGATTTGCTCCTTTTGCTTAAGATTGCTTTGGCTATTTGGGCTCTTTTCTAGTTCCAAATGAAGTGTAGAATTATTTTTTCTCGATTTGTGAATTATGACGTTGGTATTTTCATGGGGATCTTATTGAATCTGTAAATCACTTTGGGAGGTATGGACATCTAAACAGTGTTGATTCCACCAATTCATGAGCATGATATATTTTTCCATTTGTTTGTATCATCAGCAATTTCTGTCTTCTGAGTTTGTAGTTCTCCTTGTAGAGGTCTTTCACATCCTTGGTTAACTATATTCCTAGGTATTTTCTTTTCCTTGTAGCTGTTGTGAGTGGTATAGAGTCTTTGATTTGACTCTTAGCTTGAATGTTATTGGTGTACAGGAATGCTACTGATTTGTGTACGTTGATTTTGTAATCTGAGACTTTGATGAATGTATTTATCAATTCCAGGAGTCTCTTGGCAGAATCATTGAGGTTTTCTAGATATAAGATCATATTGTCAGCAAGAAGAGATAGTTTGACCACCTCTTTCCTGATTTGAATACCCTTCATTTCTTTCTCTTGCCTGATTGTTCCGGCTCAGACTTCCAGGACTATTTTGAATAGAAGTGGTGACAGTGGGCATCCTTGTCTTGTTCCACCTCTTAGTGGGAATGCGTTCAACTTTTCCCCATTCAGTATGATGCTGTCTGTTGGTTTGTCATATATGGCTTTTTAAATTTTGAGATCTGTTCTTTCTATGCCAAGTTTGTTGACAGTTTTTATCATGAGAGGGTGCTGGATTTTGTCAAATGCTTTTTCTGCATCTATTGAGATGATCATATGGTCTTTTTATTTGCTTCTGTTTATGTGGTGAATCACATTTGTTGATTTACATATGTTGAACTTGCGTCCATCCTTGCGTCCCTGGGATGAAGCCCACTTGGTCATGGTGGATTCTTTTTTTGACGTGCTGTTGAATTCAGTTTGGTCGTATTTTATTGAGGATTTTTGCGTCTACATTCATGAGAGATATTGGTCTGTAGTTTTCTTTTTTGTTGCGTCCTTTCCTGGTTTTGGTCAAGGTGATACTGGCTTCGTAGAATGAGTTGGGGAGGATTCCCTCCTTCTCAATATTATGGAATAATTTCTGCAGTATTCATAACAACTCTTCCTTGTAGTCTGATAAAATTCGGCTGTGAATCCTTCTGGTCCAGGGTTTTTATTTATTGGAAGATTTTTATTGCTGCTTCAATCTCGTTCCTGTTATTGATCTGTTCAGGAGTTCTATTTCTTCCTGATTGAGTCTTGGGAGGTTGTGTGTTTCCAAGAATTTGTCCATTTAGTCTACATTCTCGAGTTTATGTACACAGAGATTTTCATAGTTTTCCCAGATGGTATTTTGTATTTTTGTGGTATCAGTTGTAATATCTCCTTTTTCATTTCTGACTGAGTCTATTTGTGTCCTTTCTTTTCTATTCCTGGTTAAAGTAGCAAGAGGTCTGTCAATTTTGTTTACCTGTTCAGAGAACCAACTTTTTGTTTTGTTTATCTTCTGTATTATTTTCTTGTTTTTGATTTCACTTAGTTCCTCTTTGATCTTAGTTATTTCTTTTCTTCTGCTGGGCTTGGGATTGATTTGTTCTTCCTTTTCTAGTTCATTGAGATGTGACATTAGATTGTTAATTTGTGATCTTTCTGGATTTTTGATTAGGCATTTAAGACTGAATTTTCCTCTTAGGACTTGTTTCACTGAATCCCATACATTTTGATAGCTTGTTTCTCCTTTATCATTCAGTTCAAGGAAACTTTTGATTTCCATCTTAATTTCATTGTTGATCCAGTAATCATGCAGCAGAAGGTTGTTTAATTTTCATGAATTTGTGTAGAATTGCATGTTTCTCTTTGAGTTGATTTCTCATTTTATTCCACTGTGGTCTGAGAAGGTACATGGTATAATTTCTATTTTTTTGAATTTATTGAGCTATGTTTTGTGGCCTAAAATATGATCAATCTTGGAGAGAGTTCCATGTGCTGATAAGAAGAATGTGTATTCAGGAGTTTTGGGGTAAAATGTTCTGTAAATGCCTGTTAGGCCCATTTGTTCTAGAGTCCAGTTTAAGTCCAGTGTTTGTTTATTTTATTCTTGGATGATCTGTCCATGTCTGTTAGTGGGGTGTTGAAATCCCTGGCAATTATGATGCTACTGCTTATCTCTTTACTTAGATCTAGTAGGGTTTGCTTTATGAATCTGGGTGCTGCTGTGTTAGGTGCATAAATATTTGGGGTTGTTATGTCTTCTTGTTGAATTGCTGTCTTTACCATTATATAATGACCCATATTTTTCTTTCTTTACTATTTTTGATTTAAAGTCAAATTTATCTGATTTAAGAATGGCTACACCTGCTTTCTTTTGATTTCCATTTGCATGGAATATTTTTTTCCATCTCTTCACCTTGAGTCTGTATGAATCCTTGTAGGTTAGATATGTGTCCTGGAGACAGCAGATACTTGGCTTGTATTTCTTCATCCATTCAGCCAGCCTGTGTCTCTTGAGTGGGGCATTCAGATCATTCACTTTGATTAACAGAACTGATACGTGGGGTGCTGTTCTGTTCATCCTGTTTGGTATACCTTATTGATTTGTTTTACCTCTTGTACTATTGTTTTATGTGAGCTCTGAGCTTTAGCTTTTGGGTGGTTTTACACTGGTGGGTGAGTCTTGTGCTGATCCATGTATAATGCAGTTCTGAGTGTTTCCTGCAGGGCAGGTCTAATCTTGACAAGTTCTCTCAGGGGTTGCCTGTCTGGAAAAGTCTTTATTTCTCCTTCATGTATGAAACTTAATTTTACAGGATTCAATACGGTAGGCTGGCAGTTGTTCTGTTTAAGAAGACTGAAGATTGGGCCTCAATCCCTTCTGGCTTGTAAGGTCTCCACTGAGAAATCTGCAGTTAGCCTGATGGGTTTTCCTTTGTAAGTTACTTGATGTTTTCATCTCACAGCTTTCAGGAGTTCCTCCTTCATGTTGATTTTGGCCAGTGTGGTGACTATGTGTCTTGGTGATTGCCTCTTTTCAATGAATCTCCCAGGTGTTCATTGAGCTTCTTGTACCTGGATGTCTAAATCACTAGTAAGACCAGGGAAGTTTTCCTCAATTATTCCCTCAAATAGGTTTTCCAGCCCTTGTGTGTTTTCTTCTTCACCCTCAGGGATGTCTATGACTCTTATATTTGGCTGTTTTACATAATCCCATATTTCTTATAGGCTTTGTTCATTCCTCTTAATTCTTTGTTTTTTATTTTTGACTGACTGTGTTAACTCAAGAGTTGTCTTCAAGCTCTGAGATTCTTTCTTCTGCCTGGTCTAGTCTATTCTTAAAACTTTCCACTGTGTTTTGTATATCCTTAAATCAATTTTTCATTTCCAGATGTTCCATTTTTTTTTTAATATTTTGATCTCTTTAGTGAATTTTCGTTCATTTCCTAAATTGTTTTTCTCATTTCTTTGAGTTGGTTTTCCATTTTCTCTTGCGTTTCATTGAGCTTCCTTACAATCTGTATTTGAAATTCTTTATCTGTTATTTCAATATTTTTATTTTGGTTGGTATCCATTGCTAGAGTGCTGGTGTTTCCTTTTGGGTATGTACTTTCACTCTGATTTTTCATACTTCTGGAGTTCTTTTAGTGATTTCTTCTCATCTGCAGCAGCTGTTGCTTCTTCGTTTTGGGTTTTCTTTTGTTTATATGGGGCTTTTCCCTCCTCCCTCACTCGTACAGGTGTGTTTGTAGCATGTGTTGGGTAAGAACCTTTGGCTTTGCTTTCGGGTTCTTTGATTGTGCTCTAGTTTCTGGATGGATGCCTCAGTTATAGATATCCTTAGTGTGGTTGGTTTCTCAGTTACTAGTTGTTTGTAGGCTATAGGAGTGGTGAGCCATATGAGAGGGCAGATTCCCTGTCTTTCTTGGATGGGGGAGGATGGAGGTCTTTGAAATCCTTTCTCTTTTCCCAGCCCTGTGGTCTTCTTAACAATGTGAATTGAATTGGCATGCCCAGTTTGGTCTCTGAGACAGTAGGTGGTTTCTGTGGGTTAGAATCAACCACACCTTGTATGATCAAGTCAATAGATGCTGTAAAGGGCTGAGAAGATTGATCTGCCTCTCAGTAGGTGGTGCTTGCCAGAAGGAAGAAGCTGCAGTGCTGTTTTTGGAACGTGTGACAATCTCTAGTCCCTCAGGAGAATCAGTCTAATGCCCCAGGTGGTTGGTGTGTCCCTGGAACTTCTAGGTGATTCCCTATTCTCTGCCACAGCAGAGGCGGGTAGGGGAGTCAGGCTGGGCAGGGCTGGGTTGGATGAGCCCACCCTCAGGCTCCACAAAAGCTGGCAATGTAGTTGTTTCCGCAGGGGTCAAAGGTCTGCTCTCAGCTTCTGGGCAAAGCCACCAGGGAGTGGCTGAAATGGCTCCACTCAACCAGAGAGCCTGCTTCTGGAGACAGTGCTGTCTGAGATTCACAATCTGGCTTTCAGGAGCAGGTTTTTCTATTCTCCCTGCTCCCCTGCTCCATGGTTTCCTGCATCATCTGCTGGCAGACAGGAGCTTGAAATAGCTAAGCTCCCCAATTGTGCTGTGGGCTGGGGAACCTTCCTACCTAGGATCCTGGCCTGGGCTGAGAGCATGGCCTTCTTGTGGGTGGAAGTGTGCTCCACAAGTATGTCATAGCTGGGACCCACACTGCACTCTCCTCTCAGTTCTGGCCACATGGGCTCCCTCGCCTCCTGAGATTAGTTCACCAATCTCTCTATGACCCCAAGCAACACAATAAAGTCCTGAGGGTATAGGATCTGGCCTGTGGGCCTGCCCCTGGGTCCCTGAAGATCAATCCCTGACCATGCCAGGGGTAAGTGTGCTGGTCCCGTGTTGCCTATGGGGTGCTCCAAAAGGTTTGCTATCCCTTTGCTTTGGGGTGTGCCCTGGTCTTATGGAGCCTCCAGGCATGCAGCAACAGGGAGGGCCAGTAAGCAGGGAGATCACAGTCCAAGCACCCCTTAGTCTACTGTAGGACTTTAAGAGGAAACCGTTTGAGCCCCACTCTCTGTAGAAGCCTCCATGTGGTGGCTCAATTGTCTCTCTTGGCAGCTGCGGGTGGGGGAGTGGAGAGGGAGGAAAAGAGTCTCGATGGAGGAAAGCTAGCACTCTGATCATCTCCATCCCCCTTTCTGCAAGGCAGCCCACCTGGAATGTCCTGGCCCCAGGGGGGGGGGTCACACAGATCCCCTGGGAATCACTGGACTCCTGTGTCTCCTGTAATCTGGGCTGGAGTTGGGAAATGTTTGCATGGGAATGAGCAAAAGCCCAAAACTGAGAGGCTGAAGCCCCCCAGTGAGGACAAAGGTGCATGGTGGGTAGAGAAGCAATTTGGTGCCTGCTGTCCTGGTTTGGATCTGTGGTGATGGAAAGCACCCCGGGGGCTGGGAACCTGGTAGTTTATCCAAAAGAAGCTCCTAGTTCTCTGGCAGCAGCAGCTTTTGGGCTCATGGGGTAGAAAGTCACTCTAAGATCCTGGAAGCCTACTGACTGTCAGAGATGTGAGGATGGGAGAAACAGACCACTCCACCTACACTTTTTGCTGGACTCCAAGCCACTCAGGGGTTGATCTCCACTGATATCTTGCTCTTCCTTGTTCTGTTCCATAGCTTCTTCCCATGGAGTCCCCCACTCAGTCCTTCCCTCAGAATTACACCTGATCAATGTTTATCCATTTGTTTGTTTTTGTCTCTTTCATCTAAAAGCCTTTCCTTCCTACTGAGATGCTCTGGAAGCTGGTGTCTCTGATCAGCCATCTTCCCACCATATCCTTTATAACTTTTAAGTGGAAAGTTTAATCTGTTGACATTCAAGGTTATTATTGATATGTGAGGGCTTATTCCTGTTATTTTATTGATTGAGTTCTGTTTGTTTTGTATGTTCTTTGTTCCTTTCTTTCTCTCTTATTTTTTATCCTTGTGGTTTTGGGGTTTTTCTGAAGTAGTAACATTTGAGTCCTTTCTCTTCTTCATTTGTGTGTTTGCTCTACCAGTTTGTTTCATATGTTCATGTTTTTTTATGATGGTAGATATTATCCTTTTACTTCCACGTGTGGGATTCACTTAAGCATTTCTTGTAGTGCTGGTCTAGTGTTAATTAATTCCCTCAGCTTTTGCTTGTCTGGGAAATACTTTATTTCTCCTTAATTTATGAAGGATAACTTTGCTGGCTATAGTGTCCTTGGCTGGCAATTTTTTTTCTTTCAGCACTTTGAATATATCATCCCATTCTCTCCTGCTCTTTGAGGTTTCTGTTGAAAAATCTGCTGTTAGTCTGATGGAGGTTCCCTTATAAGTGACTAGATGCTTTCTCTTGTTGTTTTTAAGAGTTCTCTCTTTGTCTTTTGGCAGTTTGACTATAACGTTCCATGAGAAAAACTTTTTGAATTGTATCTATTTGGGGATCTCTGAGCTTCCTGTATCTGGATGTCTAAATCTCTTCCTAGACTTGGGAAGTTTTCAGCTATTATTTTGTTAAATAGGTTTTCTATCCCTTTCATTTTCTCTTTACCTTCAGGGACACAAAAATTCAAATATTTATTTGCTTTATGGTGTAACATATGTCACGTAGGATTTGTTCATTCTTTTAAATTCTTTTTTATTTATTTTTGTCTGACTGGATTATCTCAGATAACCTGTCTTTAGGTCCCAAAATTCTTTCTTCTGCTTGATCTAGTCTATTGTTGAAGCTTTCAACTGTATTTTGTATTTCATTCAATGTATTCTTCAATTCCAGAATTTCCATTTGGTTCTTTTTTATTTTATCTATCTCTTTGGTAAATTTCTCATTCATATCCTGAATTGTTTTTCTTATTTCTTTGTATTGTTTATCTGAGTTCTCTTGTATCTCAATTAACTTCTTTAATATCATTATTTTGAATTGTTTTTCTGAGATTTAATAAATTCTTTTCATTGAAATGTGTTGATGAAGAACTTTTGTATTCCTTTGTAGGTGTTATATTTCCTTTCTTTTTCATGTTTCTTGAGTCCTTGAGATGATATCTGGCATAACAGTTGCTTCTTCCAATTTTTTGAATTTGCTTTTGTATGGGGAGGATATTTTCCTGAAGAGGAGGTATCTATGGTGTTGATTGAGTAGGGCACTATGGCTTTGATACTGGGTACATGCAGTAGTGCAGTCTCTGTATAATTTCTTTGGCTGTAGACATCTTCAGTACTGTCAGTGATTTCCTCAATGGCTTAGGGTGTGGTTAGTAGTGGAGGCTGTGGTGAAGTTTTGCTGGGGATGGGGACATCAGTGAGTCCCCTGACCCAAGTGGTGACAATGGCAGGCCAAACACACCAGGTCTTAGGCCCCAAATGCTGTACACTGGCACTGGTGTGAGCAGGTCCAGGCAGGCCTATTCTTGGACCTATAAGTGGCTTGCTTGGAAGCTGAGAGTAGTAGTGGTGGGCCAAGTGGGTGGGCAGTTCCTCAGGCCCTTTAGCAGTGGTTGTGGTATGGGCAATGGCAGTAGCAGTAATGGGATAATTCTCTGGATCCCAAGCCATCCTCTCTGGTGTTTTTGGTGGCTGTGATGGGCTGAGTGGGCCAATATTCAGTCTTGCAGGTGGTTCACATGGGAGGGTGCCAGCTCTGGTGGTAGCAGCAGTTTGGGTGGGCCTGTCATCAAGCCCCTGGAAGGAATGCTCAGATATCACTGGTGGTGGATGGGGCAGGATGATCTCCAGGCCCCTGGTAGAATGCTTGGTAGGAGTGGCAGCAGCTGTGCTTCAGCCCTGCTGCTGGAGATGTTGGGATTGCTTTCAGTGGCAGCAGTCATAAACAGGCAGCTGGAGATCACACGTTTAGGCCTCAGGTGGCAGCTACAAGCAGGTTAGCCTTTCCTCAGGGAGCTTGTAAATGTGTGGTGACTCTGCTACTGGAGGAAGCAGGGCCACTGTCAATGGCTTGAGCTTCTTCCCTGGCTGCAGGCAGAGGATGTCAGTGGTGCTCCAGGGATGTGGAAGTGCAAGGACTGGTGTGCCTCAAGGCAGGGTGCAGTCTTGTGGGGGCTAGGCTTTCAAAATGGCACTTAGGTATAGCTGCTTAGGGTACAGGGGGTGTGTGGCACCCAGCATGAGTTCCCTCTCTAGAGCAATGCTGTCATGTGGTCCCAAGGCACCTCCCTATTATTAGTCTCAGGGCCCAGACGGATTGAGGGGCTCTCCTATGGCTAGGATTGTAAGAGTCTATGGTATGAATGTGGGTCACTGTGGATCTCTCACCCACTCTTTCCCTGTATTGGGGAGCCTCTCCAGGGTCCCTGCCAATCTCGACCAAGCAGGCCACCTCAGTTCCCTCTCCTTCCTTGCATTAGGTGTTTCTTGTCATTTCTCTGTTGAATTCCAGCATTTTCTCTTAGGTGGTCTGTTTGAAGTGTAACTATCTACTCACAAATTTGGTTCTTCTTTGTGGAGGAGGCAAATACTGGATGCCTCTGGTCAGCCATCTTGAAGCACTTTTTCACATGTAATCTTATTTTATCCTTGAAACAACCCCAATAAGTATATCTTCTCATCTATACTTTTATAACAGAAAAACTGAGAGGCACAAGATTAAATAATTTATCTAAGACCAAATTATAAGTAGCCCAGGTATACTTTGTTTTTTAAAAAATAAATTTTATTGTATATATTTAAGGTATACAACATGATGTTACAGGATATATATAGATAATAAAGAGATTACTATAGTGAAGCAAATTAACATGTCCATCATCTCATATAGTTACACTTTTAAAAAATTTTTTTCATGTCAAGAGCAGCTAAAATCTACTCATCTAGTGGGAATCTCAAATACAGTACAATTTTGTTAACTATAGTCTTCATGTTTTACATTAGATCTCTAGACTTGTTCATCCTATCTGCTGCTTTGTAACCTCTTATCTGCATTCTCCTATGTCTTCCTTGCCCCCACCCCTGGTAATTATGGTTTTACTCTGTATATTTGAATATTTTTTTTAGAGTCCACATAAGAGATCATGCACTATTTCTCTTTCTGTATCTGTCTTATTTCACTTAGCATAATGTCCTTCAGATTCATCCATGTTGTGGCAAATGGTAAGATCTCCTTTTTCAAGGCTGAATAACATTCCATTGTATACGTATACCACAGTTCCTTTACCGATTCATCTGTCTATGGACACTTAGTTTGTTTCCATATCTTGGCTATTGTCAATTATGTTGCAATGAACATGGGAGTGCAGATATCTTTATAAGGTGATGATTTCATCTCATTTGGGTATATGCCCTGAAGAGGGATTGTTGGGTCATATGGCAGTTCTATTTTTAATTTCTTTAGGAGCCTCTATAATGTTTTTCACAGTGGTTACACCAATCTATATCCCACCAACAGTATACTAGGGTTCCCTTTTCTCCACACCATCACCAACAGTTGTCTCCTGACTTTTTAGTAATAGCCATCCTAACAGGTATGAGGTGATATCTCATAGTGGTTTTGATTGGCATTTTCCTGATGGTTAATGATGTTTAGAACCTTTTCATATACCTGTTGGCCACTTTTATGTCTTCTTTGGAGAAATGTCTGTTCAGATCCTTTGCCCATTTTAAAATTGAGTTATTTATTTTTCTATTATTGAGTTGTATGTGTTCTTTATAAATTTTGACTGTTAACCCCTTATGATATATAGGATTGCAAATATTTTTTTTCCAAGCCATAAGTTGCCATTTCATTTTGTTATTTCCTTTGCTGTGTAGAAGCTTTTTAGTTTGATGTAGTCACATTTATTTATTTTTGCTTTTGTAGCCTGAGCTTTTGGTGTGATATAAAAAAAATCATTGCCAAGGCCAATGTCAAGGAGATTTTCTCCTGTATTATCTTCTTGGAGTTTTATGGTTTCAGGTTTACATTTAGGTCTTCTATCCATTTTGAGTTGATGTCTGTGTATGGTGTAAGACAAGGGTCCAATTTCTTTCTTCTGTGTGTGGAAATCCAGTTTTTCTGGTACCATTTATTGAAGAAACTATTTCCCCGTTGTGTCCTCTTGGCACCCTTGTTGAAAATTAGTTGACTGTATATGTTTGGATTTATTTAGCAAAGGTATAATATGAACATGGGTCTGTCTGATTTGAGATTCATGCTCTTCTATTATGCTGCTTTCAAGAAACATAATGTTTTTTTGGTTATTCCATGGCTGGTAACTTTCTACCTAGTTGAAGATTATTTTTTGTAAAATGAAATTATGGACTTTAAAAGCATGGCCATCATACCTAATGCTGCATAAGAATCCCCCAGGAAGCTTGATAAAAATGAAAATATCTGAACTCAGATGTGTCCAGGAATCTGTATTTTAACAAGTACCTACTCTACAGTAATTCTAATTTTCACAAGCCACAGACCACACTTTGAGGGGCCTAAGGTCCTTTGTAGCTCTAACACTCTGTGGTTCTAGGAGATTTTGACTGGTCCCAGTTTTTAAAATTTATAATGCATAAGAGCACTCCTGGGATTCATTAGCAGTTGATGTAGTCATTATCATCATCCCCACCACCACCTCCAGCACCATCAAATGCAGTTGTGTTATATGTATAAGCCACTTGATTCATGTATTGTTCTTTCTGGGGCACACCTGTATAAGTGGTGGCCTTTTCTCCTCTACAGGGACAGCCTGGCTGGCTAACCCATATAAAATCAACAAAATCAAACAGTTGTAGGCCTTGTTTTATAAAGCTGTATAATTAATGACTTGTTTTCAGATCATATTTTATGAAAGAAATAAGTACTGCCATTTTGGACTATTCAGCCCTACTGAAGACCTGGTTTTTCCCACTCACTGAATTTACTTTTCTTTCCATGACCATGATGCCCCCTCCCATCACCTTTTGAAAATGTTGTACTAGTGGACTCACTGTTGACAAGAGGAGCTTTGTGATTTGGGGCTTACCTGCTGAACCTTTTTGTTTTGAGGGTGAAACTGATTGGATAATAGTCAATGGGAAATATAGGGTTTCAATAACTGTAGCTTGGAATTTGCATGTTCTTCTACCCAACAGCATTGTAAGAGGTTAGAGTATCCCTCATATTAGCTGAACATGGTTCTGGGCTGTTAATATACAGTTGATTGATTATTCACATTCATGGATTGTTTACCATGTGCGAGCCACTTTACTAAGTGCTTTACATGCTAATCACCTTGTTTAATTCTAATATCCCCTATAGTTACTTTCGTGGTCTCCATTTTACAAAAGAGGAAACTGTGACTAGAACTCAGAGAACTTAAGCAACTTGCTCAAGCACACACAGCTAGCAAGTCGCAGCGCCAGGATTTGAATGCAGTTTGATGACAAAGCTTTTCCTTCTGTTCTCGATCTGTGCACTATGCACTTTATGAAAATGAAAGGGCAATATCTCAGGGGAGCTTGAGCATTTGGATTGAGATGAAAGGTTTACAGGTTGAGCTGGAAGAGAAAGGGATTTAATCATGTTTGAATTTCTCAAAACATAATTCTTGCTAACATACGTCTGTTTTCTCTTTTTCTTTTTTATATTAATAAATCTTTTCTATATGTCTGTGCATATAAAATAGCTAATGGTAAATACCTAATGATAATGGCTGCCACCTGTATTCCTCAAAAAAGGATTGAAAGTTAGAATGCAATTATAATTAATGTACATGAAAGTGAAAATTGTCAAATTAACACAGAGTATTACAGTGAAGAATGGAATGTGGTAACAGTTTCAGCATAGAAATAAGCGTGGGCTAATTAGGCATTACTGCTCCCATTGAAAAGCCTGTGGCCTCACAGCCACTTTGTCCCTCATCTCTATATGGGCAGTATCTCTAGAAGCAGCCAGAAAACACAGTAGCTCAGTGCTTTAGATCTCAGCCTTCCCTCCTCCTTTCCATTTTATTTCCCTGTATTTATGCAGTGGAGCCCCGTTCCTTGTGGAATTTATTATTGTCATTATTATTCTTATTATCAATTGCTTTTTTCATTTTAAAAGTAATTCCTGTTGTTTTTTAAAATTAAAATTGTAAAGACAAAGTAAAAGGTGAAAAGTAAAAATCCTCTTCCTTCTCCACCTCTATTCACTCTGTAGCAGTCAGTAGTTACTCTTAAATTTCCTTTATATCTTTCCAGAAATTTTTTATGCATGTATAATATTTATACACATGTACCTCCCACATAATAGCTTTTAAATATTGATATTATCCCAGTCATTGCCAATCTAATGGGTGGAAAAATGGCATCTTATTGTTTTACTTTGCATTTCTTTAATTACAAGTGAGGTTGACTATGTTTTTGTATGTTTATTGGTGATTTGCATCACTTACTCTGTGAACTACTCATTTTCTATTTGTTTCTTTTTCTTATTGATTTTAATAGCTCTTTGAATATGAAAGAAAATAGCCTGTTTTCCCTCTCAAATATATAGCAAATATTTGTTCTTAGTTTGTCATTTGTCTTCTGTCTTTTCAATGGTAATTTTTTTGCCATACAGAAGGTTTTAATTTTTATATAGCCAAATTTATCAAATATTTTCTTCACAGATTCTGTGAAGTATTATTGAAAAATCTCATTTATGTTTCTATCTAGCCCTTCTTTTAAAATGAATTTTAAAATTTTATTTTAAAAGTAACATAGAGGGACTTAATGTGAATTAGATACCATGAGTATTCTCTATGAGAATTCTAGAAATATTAGAAAAATCATAACAAGCCTCCTATAAATACATAACTTATCTTACAAGAAAGTAAACAATATTGCTAGGATCCAGAAAAAAAGAAGGAACTGAAAATTGAGGGGTAAGCACATATTTTATGATGTGGATGCCCTAGGTGAAGGTTGATATGGTTTGAGTTTGTCCCCACCAAAACGAATGTTGAAATTTGATCCACAATGTGGTACTATTGGGAGGTAAGGCCTAGTGGGAGGCATTTGGATCATGGGGGCATGTCCCTCACGAATGGCTTGGTGCCATTCTCACAGTAGTAAATGAGTTTTTACTCTGGTGAGACCAGATTAGTTTTTATGGGAATGGATTAGTTCTCTTGAGAGTGGATTGTTACAAAGGCAGGACACCCCTTGTTTCTAATGTGACTACTTCCCCTTTGACCTTCTCCACCATGTTTTGACCTAGCACAAGGCTTTTACCAGAAGCCAAGAAGATGCCAGTGCCATGCTTCTCATACATCCCAGCCTGTAAAATCGTGAGCTAAATAAATCTCTTTTCTTTATAAATTACACAGCCTGAGATATTCTGTGATAGCAACACAAAATGGACTAATAGGTGGAGGGGATATAAGGCTCAGTAGTCTAAAAGCTTGTGTTTTCACGTATATATGGGGTAAGATATAAAACCTTGGGTCAGGGCAGAGTGCTTCTCACATGAAGCCAAGACCCTGAAGGGTTACAATCTCAATGCAAGAGTGAATGAGAAAAAATTACATGCAATAATATAGAGAAACAACAACAAAGAAGCCTATGTTTGGCTGGGATCTGTGTGAAGAAAAAGTCTCTCTTGAAAATTTACAACAATAGGCCCATGTCTTTCATAGGTTTGTAGTGTTTATTTACACTATCTCCAGGGTTTAGGAACTTCCAAGCCAGGAATTTAACATAAAATTAGTTCCAGGGCAGTGATAAAACCAAGCTGCAAAAGAGTTCCACATGTAATGTCCTCCTGGAGGAGAACTCACAACCCAAAATCACATGAAGAAAGAAAAATGTCACCATAAAATATGCAAATACACCAAAAAGCAGGATTAGAGTCCTGAGAATATCATAAAATAGAAGAATCTAATAGAGTCCATAAAATTAGAATGTTTAAAACCATAACAGAAATAAGAGAAAGGACTGAAAATAGTAAAGATAATAAGAAACTATATAAATAGGTGGATTATAAATAATAGAATAGCTAAAGTGAAAAATATAGACATTGAAGTAAAAAAGTCCTCAATAAACAGGTATAATAGCAAATTGGAGGCAGCTCAAGAGAGAGGTATTTAATAGTTAAACTGAAAGAGGTTGGAGGACAATACCTAGAATGAAGCATAGATGGAAAATATAAACTGAAGTTAAGAGACATAGAGAGGGGTGTGTGTGTGTGTGTGTGTATGATAAAAACACATGGAATGTCAAATTTATACACACATATATGTTATATATATATGATTAACATTTCAAAGAGAGAATAGAGACACAGGGAGAGGCAAAATTCAAAGAAATAATGACTAAGAATTTTTCAACATTGATGAAATACTTGAATCCAGTTCCAGATGAATTAAAGATATAAATGTGCAAAACAAATATATAAAACATTTAGAAGAATATAGAACATTTAGAAGAAAATATAATGTTGAAGTAAGGAGGAATTTCTTATTCAAGACAAAAGAAGCACAAACAATAGAACCCAATGATACCTTTTGCTACATTACAAGTGAAAACATTTGTACAACAAAATACAACCATTTATAACTGTTTATAACTAAAAAGATTTTTTCTAGAATATATAAAGAACACCTACTAATCATTAAGTAAGAGCCAAACAACCCAAGAGAAAAGTGGGTAAAGGATGGGAACAGACAATTCACAGAAGAGGCTACTTATATGAAAAGATGTTCAACCTAGTTAATTATCAGGGATATTCAAAATAAAAACTACAGATTCCATTTCACAGTCATCAAATTGGCAAAATTTTTAATGTCTGACAACATAAAGTGTTGGTGAAGATGTGGAGCAACAGGAACTCTCATACATTGCTGGTGGGAATATAAATTGATACAAACACACTAGAAAGCAATTTGGCAACACCTACAAATGATTCACATGCTCCATGACATAGCAAGTTCACATTTAAGTATATATTCTGAATAAACTTCTTTAGGTAAGCACAAGGATATCCGTGCAAGACTGTTCACTGAAGCATTGTTTTAATAGTAAAATATTAGAAACATTTTAAATGTACATTAGCAAGAGACTAGTTAAATAAATCCTGGTATAGTTATACAATGGTGTAGTGTGGTCACTGCAGCAAAACTCAAACTGTACTGAAAGTGAATACTAGAGAATCATATGTACAAACATGAATAAGTCTGGAAAAAAGATGTTGAATAAAAAATGTGGTAAAATAATACATGGAATGTAATGCCATTTGTATAAAGTTAAAAACATGAAAAATACTAAATATAATTTATAGATTATACTACATGTTCATGTAGTAAACATTTAAAAACATGCATGGAAATGTTAAACACCAAATTAAGGATAATAGTTCAGGGTTTGGGGGACAGGGAGGAGGAGGGCAATGGGATTAGGAAAATATGTATAGAGATGGTAGGTAATATATACAGAGGTGGTGGGTACATATACACACACACACATATATAATATCTATACTTAAATCTATTCTGTGTGCCTGAAATATTTCATAATTGAAAAAATCCAACAAAATACATATCTATAACCACACCAAACAGAGATAACTGTTATTACATTTTGGTGAATATCCTTTCAGCATGTTTATATGTGTGTGTCTGAAATGGGTCTTGTTGGGCTAAGATCAAGGTGTCAGCAGGACTGTGTTTTCATCAAGAGGCTCTAGGGGAGACTCATTTTCTTGCCTTTTTCAGCTTCTAGAGGATGTGTGCATTCCTTGGCTTATGGCTCCCTTTCTCCATCTTCAAAGTCAATGATGATGCATTTCTCTGGCCATTCTTTGTAGTCACAAATCCCTCTGTCCATCTTCTTCTGCCACCCTCTTCCAATTTTAAGGACTCATGTGATTAGATTGAACCCACCCAAATAATCCAGGATAATCTTATGTTAAACTCCTCAACCTAAATCGCATTTACAAAGTTTCTTTTGCCATGTAAGGTACCATATTCACAGGTTCCAGGGTTTAGGAAGTGAATGTTTTGGGGGGTCATTATTCTGCCAACTACTTTATACATACATATATATATATGCACACACACACACATATATACATACATACACATACATATTTACATATATACACATATAGATACACATTTAAAAATTGAAATTCTACTTTAGGTACAATATTGTGCCCTGATTCTTTACACTTATTATTAGATGATGAACATTTTTAATAACTTTAAATATTATTTGAGAACATACTTTTTAATTACTACATAGCACTCAATTATATGTATTACAATATTTTATTCAATTAATTTCCTTATTTTGATATGGAGATTATTTTAATAAATAGTATTATATGTACTAGGATATCCTTGTACATATATCTTTGAGTCTGTAATTTCTTCAGGAATCAATCAAATGTGTAAAATGTCTTATTCATTTTGAATGCTACTACTTACTTTCAAATCACTTTCCTGAAAGTATTTGCCAATACAGTATGTTACTCTTACTAATCATTAGTGAGAGTATCCATTCCCCACCTTTTAACCAATACATTACACTATTTAAACAAGCAAGCAAACATACAAACATAAAAATCTCTATCAGGTTTTATGTGAGACTTCCACTTTTTCTATTATCAACAACTGCTTTAAGAAGTTTGTTCAGGGGTTATGTAGCTATAGATTGCCTGGTCCATAGATTCATGAAAGCAGAACTAGAACTCCCAAAGATAAAAGGGAGATATTTTTTGGCCTTGGAGGAGTCAACCAATTCCCCCCAAGAGCTTCCTATTAAATCTAGTAGACAGATTTCCCACTTCTCTCTTCCTTAGTTCAATGAATTACAAACATTTGCAAACATGAGGCTAAGACTTTGTGAGTTTTACTATATTTGATAATTTTTCAGTGAAACCATTCAGGTTTGGGCAGAGAAAGAGCTTTCTGCTTAGATGATTGATTTGGACCTACAGTATATCTTGGGATGGTTATTCCTGGATTTAAAAAAGTAAAAAGCAGCATATTGAGAAATGTGTATTCATAAGGATGGGGCAATAAATATTTACTTAGCATCTATGTGTTAGGGTTCTAGTAGGAAGCAGATGGCATGCTCAAAGGGCAATGGAAGACAGATTAATGAAGGGAGTATGTACAGAAATGTGAACAGGGTTAAGGAATGGTGAAGTACCCTGAGACTAGCAATAGTTGGAATGACAGGAAGAGACAAGGGGAGAATATACAGGGTGTCACAAAAGTCTCCATACAAGGGAAAAATTTTATAAAATTTTGTAATGAATATTTTGTAAATAAAAGTACACCTAGCTACAATTTCCCATTTTCCCTATGTATGGAGACTTTTGGGACACGCTGTAGTGCTACTGAAATCTGGAGAGAAGATTCATAATGAGAGGGCCACCTGATAGGAGCTGCCAAATCACAGCCTGGCAGAAAGGCAGTGGGTGGAATAAATAATCTAACATTTATCTCCTCCCATCTTTTCATTTCTCCCATTGGTTGGAACTACCTGAAAGCCCAAGGACAAAGGAGCCCAGCTGATGTAGTCCGTAGAGGTTCTCTTCTCGAGACCAAGAATATAGCAGTGAAGGTGGAGAATGAATATGGAGGCATAAATAGAGAATATCCACCAAAGCCTGTATGCCAGGTTATTTTTTATAAATGTTGTCAGCTTTAAGCTCCACGATAGTCTTGTGATGTACATTTTATCTTACCTCACCCTTATTTTATAGACGAGGAATTCAATGATCAGAAACATTCATTGATTTGTCCAAGGTCACACAACTAATAAATGGTAAAACTAGGATTCAAACCCAGATCTGTCTAACACAAAATTTCATGCCCTTAATCTACTATGAGACACTGCCTCTCACATCATTATTTTAGGACCTTTATGTATCAGGCACAGTGCTAGATGCTACAGGGAATATGAGGATAAAAAGTCCCTGCCCTCAAAAAAGCTAAATCACTATTCTTTACATGCACTGTCTTATTTAATCCTCAGAACAGTGCTATGAAGTAGGACCATTATCATCACCATTAAGCAATTATTTAACAAATAACATTACTATAAGCCATGATTTTGCACCTTTTTTACCATTTAATAATCATCCTTGGAGAAAGTTTCTTAGCGTCTCATGCAGATCTACCTTATTATTTTGATGATTACATAGCAGATGATCACATAGAGATATTAATATTTAATCAGTCCCCTATTGAGGGACATTTGGGTTGTTTTCAGTTTTGTGCTGGTATAAATAATACTTCAGTGAAGACTCCTGTACATTTATCTTGGAACATTTTTGCAAATATATCCTTGGGTTAAATTCCTAGTAGTAGAATTGCTTAGTCAAAGAGTAGGTGTAGTTACAATTTTTATGGCTTTTGCCAAATTGCTCTACAAATAATTTGTAACACATTCCCTCTAACAGAATGTAAAAGACCTTTATTTCTACATGACAAATGGGGAAATTAAGGATCAGAGAGGTTAAGTAAGTTATTCAAGGTCACAAAGCTAGTGAATGGTAGACCTGGCTTTGAACTCATATCTGTTTGACTCTTGTGTTTTCATTTTCCTGGACTATGTTGTAGATAACAGCAGAGAGATAGATATCAGTTTAGCTGTTAGTAAATATTTTCTTAAATTTATTTATTGATCATGGCCTTTAATAATGTGATTGGTTTTATCCGATTTTCTCATTAATACTATGTGGGTGCAGAGGGTTTAGAACAGGAAAGCAAACTGGTCTGTAGGCCAAATCTGGCCTACCTCCTGTTTTTATATAACCTGCAAACTAAGAATGGATTTTACATTTTAAAATGGTTGAAGAAATCAAAAGAAGAACACTATTTCATGATACATGAAAGTTTCATAAAGTCCAAATTTCACAGTCTATAGATAAAGTTTTATTGGAATGCAGCCACCCATGCTAATTTGTTTATGTATTGTCCAAGGGGGCTACTTCCACAGTACAATGGCAGAGTTGAGCAGTAGTGAAAGGGACCTTATGGCACACAAAGCCTAAATTATTTACTATCTGTACTTTTCTAGAAAAAGTTTGTTGACACCTGGTTTAGAACCACAGAATCATTCATTTAACAAATATTAAGTGCTTACATTTTGTAAGACAAAAGTCAGGGAGCAGCTAGCTCTACAGGTTTCAAATTTCCTTTCGTATGCTGAAACTTTTCAAGTGAAATATTACCCACAACCCAAAATATAATACAGACAAAAGCAGAGCTGTTCTGTCATGATAGGGACAGGTTTCTAAGAGTCTAACATAATTGGCTTTCCCCTTGGTCTTCCTTCTTGCCTTCTCTCATAGCAGCTCTTGAGGCACTTGTAGCTCCATAGGCATATGAAATCCAAGGCCACTGTGGAATGTCATTTGAAAATTACATTTCATCTCTTTATTTTACAGAGAAAGAGAGAGACCTAGAGAAGTTAAGTGAGTTACTCAAGATGACCCAGTGGCATGGCTAAGACCATCATCCAAGTATTTGGATTTGAGTGAGCATGGGGCATGGTCCTGGATGTCCACACAAATAAAACTTGTGAATAGGGTCAGCCGTCACTGTAGATGAAGATTCTTCTGATCAAAGTTAACTTAGACTATCAATACTGGAAGTACGGTTTTGAGTCATCTAGTTCAAAGCTCCCATTGTGCAGAAAAGTAAATAGAGGATAAAGTATTAATAAATTTCTTAAGGTAAATCAGTGAGTGGCTGAAAAAGTAGAGTTTTGACTTCCATTCTGGTGACATTTGCCTTAAATCAGGCTGTCTCCTATCTTACTCTAGGTATGCTTATCTTTGATGGCAAGTTGGCTATTATCAAAAAGACAAAAAATAACAAATGCCGGTGAGATTCTGGAGAAAGAGGAACCCTTGTACTCTGTTGGTGGGAATGTAAGTTAGTACAGTCATTATGGAAAAAAGTATAGAGGTTCTTCAAAAAACTAAAAGTAGAACTACCATATGAACCAGCAATCCCACTGTGGGTATATATTAAAAAAAAAAGGAAGTCAGTACATGGAAAAGATATCTTCACTCCCATGTTTATTGCGGTGCTATTCACAATAGCCAAGATAAAAAAAACACCTAAGTGTCTTTCAGTGGATGAATGGATAAAGAAAATGTGGTGTATGGACACAATGAAATACTATTCATCAATAAAAAGAATTAAATCCTGTCATTTGCATCAGCATGGATGGAACTGGAGGTCATTATATTAAGTAAAATAAAGCAGGCACAGAAAGACAAATATCACATGTTCTCACTCATATGTGGGAGTCAACAAAATAGATTTCTTGGAGGTAGAGAGCAGAATGGTGGTTACCAGGGAATGGGAAGGGAAGGGGGAAGAGGGATGAAGAGAAGTTGTTTAATGGGCACACAAATACAGTTAGATAGAAGGAATAAGTTCTAGTATTTGATAGTACAGTAGGGAAATTATAGTTAATAATTTATCATATATTTCAAACTAGCTAGAGGAAAAAAATTGTGTTCCCAGCACAAAGAAAAGATAAATGTTTGAAGTGATGAATATCCCAATTACCCTGATTTGGTAATTGCACGTTGTATACATGTATCAAAATATCATATGTATCCCCAAGATTTGAACGATTATATATCAATAAAAAAATTTAAAAATAAAATACAAATAGACAGAGTAGTAATATATTATTAGCATTTAGTTTATCAAAAATAAGCAAGTCTTTATCATCTTTGGTATAGCACCCGGTGATTGGTGAGGGAGTGACTAGGAAGGGAGAATTAGCAAGCTGCATAGAATTAGTCAGGAGCTGGCCTTACATGTAAGGCTATGAACTATGAGTGTTTAAGCCAGCTCTTAATTAGTTAGCAATAACCATCCAGACTTCTGACTAGCCAAACCACACCTCCCTTCTGCTGCTTACCTTCTGGGTATTTTTCTGGTACTTTGATAGCTGTTTGATGTATGGTAAAAGCATTGGTGGGAGAGAAGATTATAATGATTGGCTCTATATAGGTCTTGTTGCCATCTGTGGATGTATCTTTTCTCCATTAGTTTGGCTATTGAAGAAAGGGCCATTTGGTGCTTTGCCGAGGAGACACATGCTATGAGGGTAATTTAAAGATTCTCTTTGCCCATAATCCTCTTTGTAGCAGAGAACTGAGGATGTTTACTGGGCTTACAGATCTAGGTGAATTTTTCTATAACGTCAAGTTGTGTTGGCTTTGGGCAACGTGATTCCTTGACATTAACAAACAGGCAAACTGTCTTCTCCATGAGGGATCTGGGATAACCATTCCCAATTTAGTTGAATTGTTGGGATTCCTTGATTTTAGAATCAAAGAATTAGATTGCTTCCAGCTATTCTAGACCCAGCCTTGAAATGTTGCCAAGTGGCTGCTGGTTGGTCAAATGGCCTTTCCTGGCAGAGTAGATACTCTGATCAACCTGATCAAGTTTCTTTTCTGAGGATGCTGACAAGATTACTAGGAAAATGGCTACTGCATGACCAGGTGGTAGGCTGTCTCTTGATTCAGAAAGATTACTATTGGACATATACCAACAGAGGGTCAGATGCTATGCAGACTTCACTGTGGATCCAATACACCTTTAAGTTTCTTATAAGAGTAGGAAGGGCCCAGCCTCCAAGTCCAGCACTGAGGTTGGGCCTGAAGACTTGGTTCAAGGACATTCAGTAGAAGCTGTTTGCATCTTGGTGTAAATTAGCTTATTGACAGTGGAGTGAGATGTTTGGGAAGGTTCCTGAGGGAAAAAAATTCTCTTATCCTCTTGAGATCATTGGATCTTCAATGGAAAGCTTTTGCCTGTTATATACTCTTGGTAATATGAAAATGCAGTTGAATTGTTTACGTACTTTTTATTCTATGCTGTGACAGTTGTCTTTCTTAATCAGTAGTTTTACATGATTAAAAACATCATACACCTAAAATTAGAGATAAGCTCAGACATTCTTGAGTTCTCTTTGGAGAACATCTGGCCATCCTTGAGCAATCACCTGACTTCTCCAGAGTCAAGCAGTAGCCCCCAACTTTAACTCTCCACTCTCTGAAATCAGATTGTCACAGACTCTTTTTAATCGGTAATTTCTGGAACTAAATCCACCATCTGAATCTTATTCATGACTAGAGGGATCAGACATGTTGGTTTGCCTGGGGACAGTTGTAGTTTATACCTGCTGTCCCAGTGTAATTAATAATAGCTGATGCTTTCACCCTCAAAAAATGTCCCAGTTTGAACAATAAAGTATGTGGTTACCATCTGTCCAGGACTAAGCAACCAAACTTCGAATGTCTCCCATATGTCAGGCACTGTGCTGGCTGCTGTTTTGTGGGGCTACCTTATAACAAAGTACTCTGTTAATTGTGGCGGCCCTTTCCTTCATTGTATGGCAAAGGGAAGCAAAGAATGACAAGCTGACACAGGTCACAGGGGCACTGGCAAGAAACTTTACTAATCACTAGCTTTTTAGATAATCTTCACTGCCTTGGAACAGGGTAATTAATGGAAGCTCTTTCTTTTCTAATATTGCTTCCATACTAAAGTGTAACTTTGGTTTCAAAGGCTCTGCATTGAGAAGGAGACTCCTGATCATCTCAAATGTTTTTGAAATGGGACATCAAAGAGCCCCTTTCCTGCCCATTTCACTCCCAGTACTCCCTCATTCCAGGTTTCTGATGTTCTTTTTCATTTTGAAAACTCCTTGGCCACGAGGCTAATGTCCTACAACTTTGTAGAAATTCTTTGTAGGAGAAGTGTTCTCAAAATTAGCAAAACCAGACTTAATTTTTTACTAATTCAGCCAGGAAAAACTTGACTTGGAGCTGTGTTGTTAAAATTGTGCTTTGTCACATATGCATGTGTACACATGCGCACACACAAGCACACGCACACACAACCCAAACAAACAAACAAAAACAACAAAAGCTCACTTATCTTTTGAGCCTCTAAGAGTAAACTGGGACATTTTTACAGAGACTACTTTAAATCAAGATAATATACTCTTTTCAGGAAAATGGTAACTATTCTTTGATTTTATGCAATACATTTTATGTGAATGACCTGTCTTACTCAGGTGGTAAGCCCAGCTTATACAGGATAGCTCCAACAAAATAAAGTATAGAAAAGGTTTTTGAAAAGCATAAACCTTTGCACTTACGTGAGGTAGTGGTATCACTGTGGATTAAAAGGGATATGCAACTACTGCAGTGAGAGTAAGCTGGGTAAACTTGGTAAGCTGGGTAGTGTATGGCACTGAGAAAGGCAAGACTTATTGAGGCCATAGATATTTAAGGCATACACCACTGGGATCCCAGAATCCTTTGTGTAAAGGGAATGCTAAGTCCTCTCTCTGTGTGTGTGTGTGTGTGTGTGTGTGTGTGTAATATGAGCCATAGTTGAATCCTTCCATACTGGAGGTGGCCAACTTTTGGGCGCTATGAACTGGAACTTATTGGGGTTTGGGTTGAGGGAATAAAGGAGACCCACCAAGTTTTTAACAGATTCCTTCAACATCTCCTCTTGTTGCTTTTGAAGTAAGTGCTCAATATGGTAGTTCTGAAGATAAAACTCTTGAATGTGGTCCTAAAGGGATGGCAAGCCTGGGCAACAAAGGGTTATTGGATGCATAATACTAGGAATTTTAGAGCTAGAAGGGATCTTAGATACCATCTAATTGACATTTGATTGTAATATACCAAAAACATTAAAAAATCAAAACATGAGAACTGATATATGTTTGCCAACTTTTAATTTTGCCAAGTAGAGACATTATTAAAGAAAAATGTTACCATTTCTATCATCACTGATCATAAAATAATTGCATTTTGGTCTAATACCAATAAGGCCACACATTCAGAATTTAAAAAATGGAATAAATTTAGCTTAATGAAGAACTTATTATGTTGTATTTATCTTGTTTTTGCTCAGAAAGGACTGATAAATATTTTGTCACAGACTGGGACCTATCTATGGGCTGTCATTTTGGGACAATTGATTTAGTCCAATTACATTCATTTTACAGTTGACAAAGTGAGGCCCAGGGAGGGAAAGTAATTTCCTAGGGACCCACAACTGGTTAGTGACAGAGGTGAGGCTAGAATGTGGGTCTTCTGAGTCTGGTAGATGATTTTCTGCTGTCATGGAATAGGCCATGAAGTGAGCAGGAATTTTTTTATATTAGAGTCCATATATTATGACAGATTTTTTGAAAACATATTTTTTTTCTTACAGCAGATGCTGCTGCAAACTCTATCTTAATAAATTTGTCTGGAGCAACTTATGTAAGTTTAGGGCTATGCCTGTCTGTATAAGGAGATGAATGTGATTTGAGATACACAGCTGGTTGCATTGATTTAATTTATTCTTCCATTATCCAGTTGACTTTACAAGAGTAAGCAGAGGGAGAAGTTAAATACGAAGAATGATTTCTTAAGTCAAAAGGTTGTGAAAATTGTTTAAATTGTATTAGTGTCTAAATATTGTCACGGTCTGGTGTCCACGGCTGGACTTTGAGTTTTTGCCCCAGTTCTTGGGCTCCTGGCTTGGAAGCATCGCAAGCCGGGCCCGCACGACGGAGAGAGATGACAGACACTCAGCAAGTATGCGTGAACGATTTATTGGAAGTAGTGAAGTTATAGGATAGTATAGGGAAGAAAGCAAAGACATTTCCTAAGGGGAAACGGGTCTGTCTCCGCGAGTGGAGAAGACCCTAATTAACTCTAAACTTCCTCCTTTTATATGTTAGCAATTTATGTTGATGTAAAGGTTAGTTACAAGGTTAGTCATAATCACCTATGACTATACGTCACAAGGTTTGGGGACTGAATTATACGTGTGATGGAGAAAGTCACCGTTTAGGGTGTTTTTCTATTTTCTGATCGGTGGTCAGTGTTCCACGTTTAATTACCCCATTCTTTAAGACTGAAAGGACTGTTTCTCCTGGTTATTTTTCTGTAGCCATTTCCTCCTTATTGTTTTTCTATAAATGCTTTCTCCTTTCTGCTTTTCTGATTTCCATTACCTGTCACTTGTTTTTCTGTCCCTAACAATATGAAACCTTGCCAGGGGCTTTAGCACAATTTTTTTTATCTGCAATTGTTGGTGAGGCTGCCTCTTCACATCACTTTAAATATTTGTGTTTCTTTAGAGTTGGTCAGTGAATCCCATTGCTATGTTGTGCCTCATATGCACAAATTTACACTGCCTAACAAGTGACTCTACATGTGCCACATTAATCTCAGAAAATCATAAAAAGGGAGAACTAAAGGGGCACATGCCCTCACTTTATTATCAGTAATCAGACTGCGTCCTATAGATTACTGGAGTCTCAGTGCTCTCAGCTACCTAATTTTTCAAACCCAGGATGAGCTTTTGTGTCCGACCATGTTTACTTAGATATGACCAGAAGGTGACTGGGCTCAGGGAGTAGAGATGGACTAGGGGAGGCATTTCTTTTCACAGTGGTCTGTGCCTATGTTGCCTATGAAATAGTATGTGAAAAATTCCAGAAAAGGCTCTGTGTCCTCAAGTAATGATAATCCTTTCCCCTAGTGGCTCATTCCTTTGGAATAAGAAATCGTTTGTTCCTTATCAATGGATAGCTCCCAGAGGAGGAGGGAAAAAGACACACTATCAGTGTTTGGCACTTTAGCTTGGAAGATTTTTTTTTTCACAGCATTTCCAAGAAACAGTTTTTCAGAAGAAAGCCAAAGTAAGTATGTTATTAAAGTGAATAGGAAGGGAAAGGAGACCCAAGGGGCTGTGGGAGGAAGGGAAGACTGTGGCATGCTGTAATGGCTCTCCTAATCAGCATAAGAATAGGTAGAGGAAATTGGGAGCAAGGCTAGGGGTTATGACGGTGGTAGAGAAGGTTCTTAAAAGATAGGCTGCAAAGGCTGTATGAGGACCACACAGTTTCCATTACCAAATGGGTTCCTTCCTGTCAATACACTGTTAGGAAGTTCTTTGTACTTGTATTTACAAGCAGGAAGAGGAATAAGGCCTCATAGGAAGGGCCAAATGGCCTGAGTCACCAGAAGGGTTACATGTTTTTGAAGTAAGGCTGGAGGTGGGTGAGGTGGGGAGTAATATTTATATTGATAGCAAAAGGAATCTGCCAAAGAGGTAGTTAGCCATTTGTTCACAGGCCAGTGGGTTGAATGATGCCTGGTGCTTTACAGTTTATGAAACACTTTTAAATCATAGAGTTTATGATACACTATCTCAATTACCTATTACTTTATGTGATGGCCAAGGAAGGCATTATTATTCTTGTCTTGCAGATGAAAAAATGGACATTAATCCATTTTAAATGACAATTTTAAATGACTTGCCCAAGGTCTAGATGACTGAACTGGATCTAGAACCCATGTGTTCTGAATCCAAATCCAGTGTCTTTACAGTAAATGTTAAAGCTCGGTTTTCTGCAACCTCTTACAATGTTTTAAATTAATTTTTAACTGACATGTAATAATTGTACATATGTATGGAGCAGAAAGTGATATTTCAATACATGTATACAATGTATAATTATCCAATCAGGGTAATTAGCATATCTATCACCTCATACACTTATCATTTCTTCATGTTGGGAACACTGAAAATCTTCTCTTTTAGCTATTTTAAAATACAAAATAAATTACTGTTAACTATAGTCACCCCACAGGGCTACAGAACACTATAACTTATTACTCCTATCTAGTTGTAATTTTTGTATCTATTAACCAACCTCTCCCTGTTCTCCCTTCTCCCCTCCCCTTCCCAGCCCCTAATAACCATAATTCTATTCTCTGCTTCTAGGAGCTCAACTTTTTAAGCTCTTACATAAGAACGAGAACATGTGGTGTTTATCTTTCTGTGCTGGGCTTATTTCACTTAATACAACGTCCTCCAGGCACCTCCATGTTGCTGAGAATGACAGAATTTCTTTCTTTTTTGTGGCTGAATAGTACACCACATTTTCTTTATCCATTCATCTGTTGATGGACACTCAGATTTATTCCATATCTTGGCTATTGTGAGTAGTGCTATAATAAACATGGGGTGCAGATATCCCTTTGATATACTGATTTCATTTCCTTTGGATGAATACCCAGTCATGGGATTGCTGGATCATCATATGGTAGTTCTATTTTTAGTTTTTTGGGGAACCTTCATACTGTTTTCCATAGTGGCTGTACTAATTTATATTCCCACCAACAGTGTGTAAGAGTTTCTATTTCTCTGCATCCTCACCAGCATTTGTTATTTTTTTTTATCTCTTTGACAATAGCTTTTCGAACTGGGGTGAGATGATATCTCATTGTGGTTTTGATTTGCATTTCCCTGATGATTAGTGACGTTGAACATTTTTTCATATACCTCTTGGCCATTTGTATGTCTTCTTTTGAGAAATGTCTATTCAGATCCTCTGCCCATTTTTAACGGGATTATTCTTATTAATTGTTTTTTGCTGCTGAGTTGTTTGAGTTCCTTGTATATTCTAGATATTAATCCCTTGTTGGACGAATAGTTTGCAAATATTTTCTTCCATTTTACAGGTAGTCTCTTCACTCTGTTGATTGTTTTTTGTTGTGCAGAAGATAAATCAAGGATTCATTTATTCACTATACATTTGAGGGCCCACTCTTCAACTGGACATAGAATCTACCCTCCAGACTAGCACAGATTTCACCCTCACAAAGGTCTTATATAAATACTATTTGAAGAAATGGATGTTAATTGCCAGAGGAATAGGATTAATTGGATGATTTAGGGATTTGGAGAAGGGGAAGGATATAGAATTATAGCATCTCTGCAACATAGAGGGGTTATTCAAGCCATCTCCTTCAATATCCAAAAATGATTTGCTCTTTAATATCCCTGACGGTGGGCATTCAGTTTCTGTTTAAATATTTCCAGTGATGGGGAGCCTCTCTGCCTTATAAGGCAGCCTGTTGCATTGTCAGATTGCTTCAACTATAATAACATTATAATATTATTTCTAGAATTGCCCTCCTATAATGTTTACCTGGCTGGATTAATTTATTTCCTTAAGAACAGCAGTTCTCAACTGTGTATGTGGGGTAGGCATGGTGGGTTGTGTGTGTATTAGACTCACTGGGGGACTCATTGTACATGCCCCTCACCACTCTTTACTGCCTATTCCTATCCCGCTGCCCAGACATGCTGTTATATTCCCTGACCCCAAATTTTCTGTTCTCAGTGCATATGTCCCCAGGTCCTTCAGCTACCTGCTATATACTACGTTTTCTATATTCTTTCATCATTCTAGTCGATCTATTCTGAACTTAATCAGTTTGTAAATGTTTCTCTTAAAATGTTGAAAACACTGCCACAGATGTGGTTGCACTGCAACAGGGTACTGTGGGACCATTGCTTTTTGTAAACCGAACAAAATACTTCTCCTAGTGTAACTTGAGTTTGTACCGGCATCTTTAGCAGTCACATCTCACTGCTGGCTCATATTGATCTTGAGGCCAACTAAAATCCCCAGGTCTATTTCACACAAACTGCTGTCAAGACTGGTCTCTCCCTATGCTGTACTTGTGAAATTGATATTTGGGACCTGAATGCTAGCTTAGCACATATTTCAATTAAATTGAATCTCTTTGGTTTAGGCATCTTATTCTGGTTTATTGAGATCATTCTGAATCCTGATTTGGTCATCCATCCTATTGACTATTTCTTCCAAACTTTGTGTAATGTTCACATTTGTGCTCTGACAGCAATAGTGTATAGCATTCTGGTCACATATAGCAGGATTAACTAACTCAGACTTGTGGGGAGGGGGCAGTCAGGGAAAGCTTTTGGACAGAGTGACATTTTAAATGAGATCAGAAAGACGAGTAAGAGTAAGACAGGTGAAGGCAGAGGGAACAGCTCATGTGAAGGCTTGGAGGAGAGAAAACATGGTACGTTGGAACAACTGGAAGATGTTTCTCAGGCTGGAGCAAAGAATGAGGGGTTGTGGATTGCCTGTTGAGTAGATTTGGCCTTCCCACTGAGTTCTGGATACTAAGTTGTCATTTGACACACCCTCTTTTTTCCTAGGGAACAGCTATAGAAGGCAGATTGCTACTTATATGTTACGCTACAGCTTTTGGGGCTGGCATCACAAAATGACTTCCCTTGTCATTTTGTATGACAAATGGCTTAATGTATATAGTTGCAGCTATAATAAAATTAGAGAGGTCTCTCACTTTTCAAAGCACTTTACTTTTCTTCTGATGTTTCCCTTAACATTTTTTAAACATAGTTTTATAAATTGGCTATTTGACTCAATCTTGCTAAGCTGTTTGACCCTGGGGATGAAGCTCATTCTTTATGAGCACTGCTTCTGCTTACCTTGTTGAAATAAAAACTGTACAATTGCTTTATAGCAAAAATAATCCTATTGCAATTAAAAATAAATGATAGGTATGACTGTGCTGTACATGCACACTAAATATTTCAGTGTGAGGGCTAGGAACTCAGGTTTTTATACAGAATGAGTAAGTTAACCAAAGAATTTGATTCTTGGCAAAGTGTTTGAAAAGGAACAGCTCTTTGCATCAACTGACTTTGGTTATTTTGGGAGAAAAATCTTATGTTTAGTTAAAAAATCTGAGACCCTTATTCCTCTAAGTTTTCTTTTCCCCTGGTATGGTACTTTCAAAGATCTTTGAGGGTCTGAGGCCATATTACAGCTGGTAAGCTTTATAGGTGGAATATAGCTTGCAGGGATGCTAGACGGGAGATGCCACAGTTGCATTTGTGCTAGAGTGCTAAGCCAGGCATAGCTTCAAGTGGAGGAGAGAGAATTCCTTTACTTTATATGTGAAGATATTACATAATATGCTAATAAGGATAGCTAATATTTATTGAGCACTTAGTATATGCCAGGCACTATGCCAGATGGTTTACATGCATGATCTCATTTAATCTGTAGTGCATTTCCATAACATGTATACCATAGCATTATTATCCTCATTTTACAGGTGACAAGTGCATTATCTAAGATCCCACAACTAGCAAGTGTTAGAGCTGGGGCCTTTCCATGTCTTTCTGATGCTAAAGCCCATATTGTAAGCATTATGCTGTCCTTTCACTACCAAATCCCAGCAGAAGGGGTTCTTGAGATGGTGTGGAAGCTCCTCTCAGTCAATAGGTCAAAAGTACTGCTGAAAGTGATCACTTCCTTTCTCTGTCCCTCATATAACTGAGGCAGCATGTCATATTGGAAAAGGCTTTGCATTCAAACAGATCTGGTCCAAGCTTCGCTGTATAACTTGGAAGATGTGTGACCTTGAGTAAGTTACTTAACTCCCTGACTGTCAGTTGCCAAATCTATAAAATTAAGATCATGGTGTCTACCTTGCATGGTTGCTGTAAGGATTAAATGTAACAAGATAAAAAAAATGTCTATTAGAGAGCCTGGTGGATCACAGGTCCCCAATAATAATGGCTGTTTTACTAATTAGAGGTGGTCCAATTAGATTATTGAGTTGTCAGATGTTCTGGTGATGGGCACTTCACATCTTGATCCAGAGCCAAGGGGATAAAAACAGCAACTGCAGGTAACTCTTTATGCAGTTTTAGCTCAATGTGTGGCTTCCAATCTCTCCTACCTCTAACTGCTACATCCAATATCTTAGCCCTAATGTAGGTAATAGAAATTGATATTCCTAAATTGTGGTATTAGCCTAAACTCAATTAAAGCACCACATTGCATTACTGCATTCTTCTGCCCATTGTGATTGCACACCACTTGACTAGATGCCGGTTTCCATGGCTTTGTTTCAATGTGACACATTCTACACATGGAAAGAGAACTGCAGTGCAGAGGGAGATATGATGAGAAGTTACTTGTAGGTTAAGAAAAAAAAAAAGAGTATCCTTAATTTATATCCCATTCACAATACACAACCATTTGTTCAGCAAAAACCCATGCTACATTTACACTGTATATTATTTGCTGGAAACTTGAACTACAGAGAGAAGCTGAGTTCAATTTCTTTGAATTCAATAGCAGCAAACTCACTTATTTTCACTCCTTTGTCTGGGGAAGCAAATCCTTTAGTACAGTGCATTTCCCACACAGTCAGGGTTTGTTGGTTATTTATGTTTCAATGTTGAATTTTCATCTCCCTGCTTTTCATCAGAAGCAATTATAAAGCCACAATCATGAAAATAATGAGCACAGATACATGGTTCAACATGTCTGTGTTATGACTCTTAGGTCCATCCAAATAAAGCTCCAGGGTTAATTTCCTTACATGCAATTTGCAATTTTTCCTCTTTGGCCCTACATATGCTAAGAATCAGTATTGTCACACAGCCCTGCCTCACGTGTCCTCTGAGGTTTGAATATGATGAATAAAACAAAAAAGGGAGAAAAAGAGTCAAGGATAAAGGTCCAGAGAAAAGAATCTCAAAGTGATTCATATAGCTAAGCCCCAGAGAAAGAACCTGGCTTCCACCTACACAAACACTGACAATTGTTTGGAAAATGTCAGCAAGTTATGGGTATCTAGAAAGAAGGGCAAATGAAGGTTTATTTCCATCAGCCAAAAAAGGGGCTTGGAAGACTCTGAAATTATCCTCACCCATTGAAATTAGTCTCAAAGAAAAGAACACGTCCCATTTCTCAGTGGGGATTTTATGCCTGGAAACATAAAATCCATCAACAAACACAGAAAATAGTTGTGAGACTTGAAAGAGATAATGCATTTGAGCACAGAGCATAGTGCCTGGCTGAGTACATGCTCAATGAAGGTTAAAAATCTAATTAAAGAGGACTTTTTATGGGCACAGCATTATGCTAAAGGGTTATCAAGAAACTTAGGGTATGGCTTAAGTCCTTAAAGCTTATCATAGACTGAGAGAGACAGGACCCACAAATGAAGAGAGAAACAGCTATGTGAGGCAGCATAGGTTAAGTGTAAAATGATGGTGCAAACAATGAGGAAGTAAACTGGCATTTGCTGAATATGCCATTTATTCCTCACGGCAATCATGAGGTTGGTGCTATGATTATCTCCATTTTACAGATGAGTAAGTTGAAGTTTAGAGAAGTCTAGTGATTTTGTCCCAGTCACACAGGTAGTAAATGACAGGTCTGGGATTTTGCCTCCTGCTCCAAAGTCTATATTCTTTCTATGGTATACACCATGCTCCTTCCTGTGGACAAATAGAAAGGGAGCTTCATCATCCCTCTTGATCATTCATTATTTGCTAGGCTCCTTGTTAAATCCTTTACACGTAGCATATCATTATAGTGTAGAGGCTAAGGTCATGAGCTGTGGTTGCTAGACTCCCTAGGTTCAACTGCTCTCTCTACCCATCAGCTGTGTGACCTTGGAAAAGTTACTTAAACTCTCTGTGCCTCAGAAGCAAATGAATTAATATATGCAATGTACTTACAAAAGAGTTTAGTACATTGTAAATATAAGTGGTGGTCATTGTTATTCTCATTATTTAATCCTCATAAATCCTTATGAAGTAGGGATCATGGTTATGTTCACTTTACAGATGGGGGAGCTGAGTCTTAGAGAAATTAACAACTTTTCCCAAGTTATATGGGTAGTAAATGCTGGATCTGGGGTTCAAGTCCAGGCTTGTCTGGCTCCAAAGTTTGCTTTCTTCCTTACTGTGCCACATTGTTTCCCTAAATGCCATAGCTGCTCAGGAGAGGGAGAAGTCTACGTGAACTGAGGTGGTTGGAGAAGGTTTTGAAAGTTGGGGATGTTAGAAAAGGGTATTGAGAAAAACCCGTGTAGGAAGCCTGCGTAAAGAAGAGGGGTGGAGGAAGGAGGTCCAAACATCTCTTCTCTCAGAAGACTTTTAGGGCATGAGGAAATCCGATCCCCCATTAGTGACACAAAAGCAAATACAGCCCTGCTTAAAGGAGCTGTCCTCTAGGAGTCACAACACAGGCTCTGAGGGCAGGAGGCAGCTCTCACTTTCCCAAGAGGAATATGTCTGAGGAAGGCTTTAAATGAATCCAAAAGCAATCTCCTAGAGGGGTGTGCCTGGAATCCTAAACCTGAGTTTACAGCAGGTCCTGTCTGCCTCCAGGTGGCTCCTCTGGTTATGGTCCATGCAGACAGTCACAGGACAGAGGAATTTACAGAGGAGAAACTACCACTTGAAGTGCCAAATTAGGAGGAAAAGAATCCAATGGCTTAATTGAAAATTTATAAAAATATGTACAATTATAAGTCCATTACATTGTGAGGCACAAACCCCCACTGGAAAATGATTTAACGGCCGCTTGCTTCCTGCTCTGCATAGCTGAGTCTCCCAGGAGCCATTGCTTTAGCAGTTTGGCTATCTCAGCTGCTACTGTGCCTCCTCATTTTCCTACATTCCCGAGTCTCGAGGGGTGTGACTTGGGAAGCCAACCATGTCTTTTGTAAAGCCTGCCAGTTCGCCTATGTAGCTGGTAAGTGCTGGTGATTTATGTCTGGGAGTCTGTTTAACTGGGGTTTCTGCCTGCCCAAAGCTTCAAGTGGTAATAGCCCTCCTAATTAACTCTGTTATTTTTTGCCCTTCGCCCTCTGAGCTTCCTTTGAAACTCTCCCAACTTCAGATGACTCAGAGTTTTAGAGAAGTACTTTACTGGGCAGGAATTTCACTCAGGCTTGGTCCGGTCCTTCAAGTCTCACATCAGCACCTGCACCTGCTTGCGCTCTGTACTGAACCCCAGTGTTCAGTTGAGAATTGTCTCAATGTATCACAATTACACAGAATCTTGAGCTAAATGACTCTGGAGCAACCTACTGAGAAAATTCATTGGATCAAGAGCTTATAAATGGACTTAATTTACCCTGCCTAAAGAAAGTGTACCTGTGCCCGTTGACTCTTAAATGGATAGTGTGCTGAGCTAAAGCAATGAGATGCTGAATGAAGAATTCCCCAAGAGGAAAAGGGGAAAGTTCTGAGTTGGCTTTGCAAAGAAAATGCCTTCCTGTACCCCTGAGATGCAGTCAGGAGCTGAGTTGACGTAGATTTAGAGAGGACACTTATTCCACCTCATTCCCAGGCATGATTCTGTGACTATGGGGGTTTGTATCATTTACATATGGGATGCTGCTATAACTTCAGGGTGCTCTAGGCTGGCGTGGCAAGTAGACCTTCATGTAAGCTATTCCAGGATACTTTTCTATGATTCTTGGTCAATGAATGGATGGGGTGGGATAAGTATATTGTAATGAAAGGATCAAGGGAAGCCTGGAGGTGGAGTGGCTTATTTGGATCTTGGCAACATGTATAAGTGATGCAAAATGGATTTCTAACTAGGTAAGAGCCACGCTGATTCATTAGGGCTTAGTACTCATGCCATACTTGCATTCTTTTAGTCTGGCTCTATTCACTCTCATTAGGTGTTGGGAGCACAAACTAAGAAGCATAAGGCCCTTTTGAATATTTCATTCTCCTTACTTTGCCATCTTTACATCAATCTGTTGTCGATCATTGACATGTATGCCGAAGCTCATGGAACATTCACGCACTCTGGTAAAGTCATTTCTCTTCTCTTGATTTACATTCCCTACTCAGCAAATTGCCAGTGATGCACATTGTTATTATTATGCTATACTCTGAGGTACAAAGAAACCTTGGTTTTTGCCTCTGAGTGTGATAAGTGAAATAGACAAGAGCTGTTTCTGGGGGCAGGTTGAAGGGTGAACTAGGAGGTGAAAAAGTAGAAATAATAACCATTGTCTACTTTTTTAATACATGAAATTGTGGACCAAAGACATTTGGAAGAATTGTTGGGTACTTATGAAGTAATCAACTAGTGCTTAACTTAGTTTGGAGAGCACAATTTTTCAGAGCACCAAATACATTTGCATGATTTTTAAATCCAGTCATGGCCAGTGGCCACAATGTAAGAATAGAAAAGGTAGGTGGTTGGATTGATTAAAGGCTGAAGATTTACAGGATGATTTTGGTAGAGTTGCCTAAGAAAGCAGTGGATTTGAGGGTATTGACAAAAGAATGCTTACAGATTGGATCATAAACTTGAGGCTGGGGAAGGAAGAAAGTGAAGCCAGAAATGGACCAATAGGCTGACCAAAACAGAAAGATCATAGGACTGGGGAATTTAATGAAGATGAAGAACAGGTGAAGTAGGAGTAATGGAGTGAGTTTAACAAACAAGAGGTAGTATGCAAAAAAAAGGGCTCTTGGCATTTAATATTTCTGAAATGCAGCAGTTATGGTGGGAGATGAAGTCCAGCATGTGGCCTTGGGAGTAGGTTTCTAAAATGAAATGGAGGAGAAAGTCCTTAGAGTAAAAGAACTCAAAGAATTGTGGGCTATAGAGTTGGGCTTGCAGCATGGCCAAGACACACAGATTAATGACTGGACTCGAGGTAGAGAGAATGACAGGGAATGTGGTACCAAAGACTGTGGAGAATGTAGGTTCATGACTAGGGGCCAAGAGAAGACAGTCATAAAGAAAGATAGAAAAACATATATCCTGATCTCTGAGAGAGAAGGTTCTTCTATAAGAGGGTGGGAGGCAGCACTGTGAGGTTAGGGTAATTAGTTGTTAAAATATTCTAGCCAGTCAAATGCTTAGAGCAGAAACTTCTAAATTAAGTGAGTGTGAGGTAGGGAAATGATTTGGTGGTTTGTGAGAACCTCCTTGGAAAAACACTAGGTTTAATGCTCATGCTATAAACCAACACAATCATTATCATTGCAACTATCAATGTAGAATGTAAGAGCAGAGTGATTTACAATGGTTTCTTATGCTGGTCCTGTGGGATAAGGGAGTTCAATCATTCCCACTTGCAAAGAAGGGAACAGACAATGGCTCTGTGGTCAGATTTAAAGCAAAATTATTGATTGAACTCCTGTTAATTGGCTATCACTTTCTAATTGGCCGATGATGTACAGGCCCTTTGAAACTCCCAAGAGAATTCTCAGGAATTCAGGCTGCACAGTAGTGATAAATGATAACTTTAGTAACCTTGTTTCTTTGCTAAGGGCAGCCATTGGTCAACTCTATAGGACTATTAAGTGGGCCTTTTCCCATTAGTTCCAGTTAAGGACTTTGAGATATTTGCATCATCAGTGATTTTGATCATCAGAAGACAATTGACATAGCACTTAGTTTTTAACTTATTTATAGCCAAGAATACTGTGAATTTAGGTGCTTGGAAGATGTGCATTTATACTTAGGTCTATATAAAATAGTGTTATCCCTCCTGTATTTTATAACCTTCAAAAATATCAAGTTCCATAGTTTGTTGAATTTACCAACATTGACTTATGCTGTCAATGAAAATTTTTCCATTTCCATATTTCAATACAGATTTAATAGCAAATCATAGATTTGGGCACTGGTAGAATCAAACTATTTTGGAACAGTAGTGCCCTGGACAGTTAGCAAGAGTAGTGTAGTTGTGATACTGAGATGAGTGTAGAGAGTGTCCACTCTAGAGTCTTCTCTGTAGCCAGCTATAGCTAAAGGGTTTTTTTTTTTCCTTCTCTAAGAAGGGGCAATGTTTTGGTCTGTTTCCCAGAATTCCCTTCCTTCTCCCCCTCTCTCTGTTCTCTCTCTCTCTCTCTCTCTCTCTCTCTCTCACCCCCCTGTTGTTTAGATCAGAAAAACAAACCATCTAAAACGTTTGATCATCTCACCTGTGGGCAAATGACCCTGACTCAAAGCTGTAGTGAGTGAATATGTATTTTTAAGATTATAAGCTTGTTCCGAGATGGGGGATTTTGCTCTCCGTAAAGCAGGTGCTGTTTTGCATTGGTGATCCTTGTGGTGCCTGGCCAAATGAGAACATGGCTACTCCTCACTGTAGTGTTTTCTATTGATATAAATTGCTTAGAGTTAAGGTTTGGCCTGCACTCAGGCACTATGTAGTTCTATTTGGCAGATGCATCTGAAACCTTCAATATTTTGGAGAACTTTGGAGTTGAAGGGAGGCAATAAATTCCATTAAGTCACCTCTTAATTGGTTTCTCTTTCTACTCCCTCTCAATCGATGTCCTGGGGGTTTGTGGGATTGTTCTGATTTGAGTCTCTATTTTTTTTTCTCCCAGTCAGCAGCAGGACTCCCTCAGGTGCCCTCTGAGGGTTCTATTCCCCAGTTTCCTCAGTGAATTCTCAGATGTGACTGTGACAGATGCCCACAGAAGCCCTCAGATAGGGGAAGACGAGGTGCCTCTTCACACCTCTCTGCAGTTTCACACTTGCACACGGATGCTTCCTTGAACACCCGCGCCCCATCTGTTCTTACATCGGCCCCATAAAACTAGATATCATTATTAATAGCATGTTTCCCCTGAATTTTCTTTGTTGGAAAGTTACTTACAAGTTGCTGACTTCCCTTTCTCAGGTAGATTGGGTGAGCATTAGAGAAAATAATTCAGATATTGGTTCCTCTGGAATTCAATCCCAGAGAAGCATTCAGGTATAGTAATACACTACCCATTATACTAGCCTTCCAAGAGGGTGATAAATATGCTGGATGGAGAATAGCACTGAAGGATCTTGTGCTGTTTGTACACAGAGGTGCCTGCTGGGTTACCTCGGGGCATATTTGATGGGCCTGAGCCATTGTTACTAAATTCCCTTCAGGGAGGGCTGTAGCATCCTGGGATGTCTAGGTGTGGTGGGTTGGCTGGTGGACTGAGACACAGTGTATGCTTCTTGAATTCAGTCCTGTGGTGATCATGAGGCTTAATGGATCGTGAGGCTTGTAGATTTGTAACTCATACCCTTTATCAGCATCAAAACAAGTGCAGGCAATGTCACATGCAGTATATGGAATTTGGCCATTAAATGTCAGTTCAAATCAACCTGCACTTCTAAGTCAGGTTTCTATAGTATTGCTCTCTGTGCCTTTTGCCCCTTCAGAGACAGCTACTGACTGTTTTATTTTCTTTGTCTTGACTTTGTCCTAATAAGCTCCATCCCCATCCCCACAAAAAGCCCCGTTTCATCAGGTCTCCAGGGAATTTCACTTTTTTCCTCCAATACTCTCAAACACTTTTCTCCTTAATTTACTCTTCTTGATGAAAAAAAAGCAGACAGAATACTTTGAATATAATGATTATTCTAAAGAAAGTATTTACTTTGATAAATTGCTATTTTGCTTCACCACACGTTGCTTGACTTATGTGTTGGACAACATTATTAAAAGCTACTAAATTGAATATGTTCTTTTTTCCCTCCATTTTCTGGTATTTGATTCCTCTTTCCTGCTCTGCTTTTTTTCTCCGCCTGGACCTCTGCCCCCTTCCCTTTCTTATAGTCTTTAGCTGGCTCTTTTCCATACTTTTTCTGGTTCTCTTTGTTATGAAAAGATTAAACTTGCTTGACCAGGTTCTGAGTCAGCAAAGTTGTAAAGCAAAAGATAAATGCATCTCTTTTACCTGAATTTTTTTGCTAATGCTCCTCTATCTAGAAAGTCTTTAAAATTCTTTCTAAATGTCTATTTTACATTGGTATTTTTTTGGGTATCATCATATTTTGATACCTTTTCCATGATGGGATCTTGATTGCACCATTGCTCTCCTCAGAGCCCTTATGTTGCCTCTCTGCATTTCTTTGTTTCTTTTTTCCTGTGTTTAACAGGAAACCGGAAAAGGACACCAAACCTAAGAATTCAGAGAGCTTTGTGCTTTCTTCATGCCTTCAATCCTTTCTCTTGGGTTACTATGAAAATCTAGGCCATTTTCAACTAAATGCAGGGCCATATTTCAAATGACTTGTTGAAGACTGAAGGGAATGAGCAGCCCCTAAAGTATAGCACTGACCAATCTCCGACATTTTGTAAGAGTAGCTTTGCTATAGATTATGTTTTGTGTGCTTAAAGGTAAGGGTGCACTGAAGAGAAATTATCTGCTTTCAATATTAAAAAATCAACTCAGCAGAAAAGAAAATCCTCCAGTTCCAATCAATTGGTATTATAATGATTTTTAAACCTGTTTTGACTTCTCATGGGCTGGTTTTTTGAATATGTCTGGCTCACTAATAAAGGATATAGTATCTTATAATGAGATAGAAGCATCTTGGGCATAAGAGTGTGGGTTCCAGAGTCACCGTATGTCCATGTTCTAATTCTAACTCTGCAACTTGCTAGTTATATGACCTTGGGCAAGTGAATGACCTATCTTCTCTTAGTCTCAGTTTCCTCATGTGTAATGTAAGAATTAATTATAATACCTCACGTTATCAGATTGAGAATTATATGGGTGAATGCATGTAAGTACCATATGTGTGGCTTATAAATACTCAATACATGTTGGATGTCATGTTTATGATAGTCTTACAGATTCCTCATAGAGGTAACAGTGCATTATAATGCAATTAAAATGTACTGAAAAATGTGCTGAAATTTGCAACTGAGGTTATAATTCAGATTTCAGTAGTGTGTGTTCTCCTTGTGAACATAGTAATAGAATTCTCAGATGGGTGGCTGGTTGCCTGTGTAACAAATACCCTCCATCTGAGGCTTTCTACCTTGTGATCTTGGCTTTGTTAACTAAGTACGCTTTCCAGATGCTAATTCCCAGCCTGAAATCTCTCTTAGACTTTATTCATTTTCTATGGGGGGGGGCAAGGCCTTCTCTCCCCTGCCCCTTTCTTGTATGTATATGGAAGAGCTAGCATTGACAATTATTTCTGGATGGTCTGCAGCATGGTCTTTTGAGGGATTGTTTTAGAGAGCCTGAAGAGCCTAACAACGTCAATTGCTGCCTCCAATTTTGTAGTCCAGTCAACTTTTTCTTATTATGATGTATTTTCTAATATCCTTAATGAGCAAATGGATCAGGTTTTAATCAGAATAACCATCACTATGGAAACAGTGGTTTATTAAGAAGCACCTACTATGATGGTCTTGACTGGTTTTCTGCTTGGAGATAAAGTACTAAAGCTCTAGACAGCCTCTAGGCAATGGCCTTACACCTGTCAGATATTGAAGCCATAGAATTTTCTGCATCTGCAGGGGTACTTTCTTGTCCTTTTGACACTAATCTATGGAACTTTAGATTAGTTGGCTCTGACAAAGCATGTTCGTAGATAACAAAGAAGGGATTTCTTTGTTAAAATTCCAGATGACTCCTTTTTTTTTTTTTGGCTCAAAATAGCACCTAGATGTCCTTGGTTCTATTTGAAGGGGGTTGCATCTATCTATCTATCTATCATATTGTAGCATAGTGCCTCTCAAATTTTAATGTACATAGATATGAAGTGGGGCCTGAGATTCTGCATTTCTAACAAGATCCTAGATTATTCTGATATTGCTGCTTGATGGACCACACTCTGGGTAGTAAGACTGTAACAGATGATGGTGGTGCTCTATCATATTTCTTGATATTTCTCTCTGCATCACACTGTAGACTGCACTGCTAAAACTATCTGCCTGAGGAATTTATTTTTTTGCCTGTAGGAGTACTTGTCCTACACATGCAAAGCAAGCCTCAAGTACCAGAGAATTAATGGCCCTGGAAGCAGCCTTCAACCAATGTCTTAGGGGAATTTTGTGGATAAATATTCTGGCTTCCTTGCTCCACAGTTGGGATAAGTTTCTACAGAGCCCCACACCAACATTGAGCTCCTATTGCCATCTTGTATTGGCTTCTTTCCCTTCCTTGCCTCACTTCCCCACATTTATATGGGTGTTTCGTGGGATCAGCTTCCAAAAAACTTATTCTATTTGAATTTTATCTCAGGATCTTCTCCTGGGGAAAGCCAAACCAAGAACTTTGCTAAATATGTTTTTCTTATTTTGTTAACCTGCTTACTTGAGAGATACATCCTTTACCTTAAACACCACTTTATCTGGTTTGATAAGTTAAATTATGTTAATTGATGGTTCAATTCACAGGTTTGACCTTCATATGTCTGAAGATAAGGCTCCATATTAAGGATGGTAAGGAATCTCTCAACTGGAGTTTACTAGTTCTAGCAATTCCATAGAAACATACTAATACTGGCTTTCAGCATTCGGTCTAAGTCCAATCAGCTTCATGACATCAGTTTGGGGAGAATTGTTTGGAAGGAATGCTTAAATGCAAAGGAATGATTAGTTTTATGTACCTAAACTCAGTCAACAAGGATACTCATGAATTGAGTACATTTCACGCATTGGAAAAGTAAAATTCTAAATGAGTCTTTAAGAGTAACCCTTGGCCAGCCGGCCTGTCACTCACAAAGGTGACTTTTGTACTAAAAATCTCATTTGAGTTCCAATTTAGTACTCAATCATCACTAAAGTCACTAATAGTGCAACTGCATAGCATCTTCCCAGAACAACTTCTTTAGTCTAATGGGAGTTTGATAATTAAACATTAACATTTGCACAGGCAGTACCCCACTTTGCCCATATTTGAAGCTCACTGAGATTTTATACTGCAGTGAGGGTTGAAGGTGGTAGATTATCAAGCTTTGGATGCACAATCAGACTTATTTTGCCAAAGATTATCTAAAGAGGTAAGTGCTCAGTTGCCTGTTTGACCATCAATGCTAACATGTGGTGAAATTTTGTGGACTCCTTAAAACACTGTTTACAGTAAAACTGTAGCTAAAGTTGTAATGGATAAGCCTTTAGTTTTGCATAACACTTTATTAATCTTTCAAAGTACATTCGTTCATTTTCTGATGTAAAATACATTTATATATTAAATATACAATTAAAAATTCATTCTATGTTGAAGTTAACAAGGGATGTGTCTTAGTGCAGGCTGCTATAACAAAATACCATAGATGGGTAGCATGTAAACAACAGAAATTTATTCTCAGTTCTGGTGGCTGGGAAGTACAAGATCAAGGCATCAGCAGATTCAGTATCTGACAAAGACCTGATTTCTGGGTCATAGATAGTGCCTTCTTGCTGTGTCCCCACATAGTAGAAGGGATGAGAGGGGTTTCTCTTGGGCCTTTTTTATAAGAACTAATACCATTCATGAGGGTTCTACCCTTATGACCTAATCACCTCCCAAAGGCCACATCTCCTAATGCCATCATCTTGGGGATTAAGATTTTAACATATGAATTTTGGGGGGGACACAAATGTTCAGACCACAGCATTCTGCCCTTAGAACTCCCAAATTCATATCTTTATCACATGTGAAATACAATCATTTCATCCCAGTAGCCCCCAACCAAAGTCTTAACTCTTCCTGGCATCAATTCAAAAGTCTAAAGTTCAAAGTCTCATCTAAATAATATTTAAATCAGATATGGGTAAAACTCTGTGAAATCAGATGTATTAAGTGCTTCCAAAATACAATGATGGGACAGGCACAGGATAGTCATAGGAAAGAAGAAAGTAGTGACAGGTCCCAAGCAAGTCCAAAACCTTAAGGCTCATGAAGAATCTTCTTTGGCTCAATGCTCTGCTCTTCAGGCCCACTGGGGTGGAGGTCCCGCCTTCCAGACCCACTGAGGCAGTAGTCCTGGCTGAGTAACTTTGCAAGGCAGGAGTTGGGTTCCCAAGGCTCCAGGCATTCCTGCCCCCATGGCATTGTTGGGCAAAGCCTATGCCACAGCTCTCACAGGTTGAAGTTGCATGCTTGTATGCTTGTAGCTCTACCAGTCTGGAGTTGCAGGAGTGATCCCATTCCCATGGCTCCACTGAGCATTGCCCCAGTGCGGGCTTTCTATGGTGACTTTGCTCCTGTGGTGGTTCTCTGCCTAGGTTCTGTGGCTCTTTGGGGCATCCTTCAAAATGGAGGTGGAGTCAGCCATGCCCCTACAGTTTTGCTGGGTGCAATTGCACACTGACCCAGGCCAGCTAGAGCCACATCTGGGGCCACCCTGGTAGAAGCAAGGCAACAGATTGTGGAGGGTGGAGCTTACAATGTGAAGCAGCCTAAACCCCTCCTTTGATATTATTCTACTCTCTAGGCCCTGGTACTCTGGGCCTGTGATGGACGGGAAACCCTGATGATCTCTGAAATTCTTTGGGGTCATTCTTCTATTGTCTTGGACAATAGGTCCTGGCTTTTGTTTAGATGGCTGATTAATATTCCCATTGTCTTGCGGAGTAGCCCCAGGCTTCCCTTGAGAAGACCAATTCATGCTAATCTCCTTATCAGATGGTCACTTGGCCCCACCCTTGTTTTCTCCTAAGCAGGTTTTCTCCTATTTTCCAATGTGGATAAGCTGCAAACTCTCCAAATTTTTAAGTTCTGCTCCCTTTTTGATGAAAAATTCCATCTTTAAGTCATTTCTCTCTTTTCTCATTTTACTATAAGTAGTCAAGAGGAGCTAAGCCACACCTTCAACACTTTGCTTAGAAATTTCCTCAAATATCCACTTTCATCACTCACAAGTTCTAACTTCCACAAGACACAAGGATATGAACACAATTCAGGCAAGTACTATGCTACTTTGTAACAAGGATGGCCTTTGTCCACTGTCCAATAACATGTTCCTCATTTCTGCCTGAGACCTCATCAGAATGGCCTTTACTATCCATATTTCTTTCTCTTTTTATTCAGAGTAAAGTACAGGAGCTATTTAGCTTCTTAAAAGCATACGGTTGGGGACTTACTTCAGGTTCTTATGTTGCATTTACATTTTCTCCCTCACTGTTTCTCACTAGAATGATAATAAAGGGATTTGTTTAAAAGGCAAAATATCACAAGGAAAAGACAACAGGAATGAAAGAAATCAATCAGATTAAATGATGCCATAGGTTGTAATCAGCAAAATCCAGACTGTGTGGCACTTTACAGGACAACTATCTGATTTATTTGACAGACAATGCAAGGGAAATAAAAAGATGGAGGGGGATTAAGAGAGTACCTATAGATTATTTGTCTTTTAGAGGAATTAATGGATGAAATGACATGATGTCTGGGATTTACCTCAAAATAGTCAATTGTGGAGGAAGTGGGTGAGGATATAAACAAAGCAAGTTTGGCTATGAGTTGGTAATTGGTGAAGCTGGCATATGGGTATAAAGGTGTTTATTAAAGTATTTTCCTTATTTTACTTTTTAATTTTTTAATTTCAAAATATTAAGAGGGTACAAATGTTTTTGTTACGTGGATACCTTGTATAAGGTTTAAGTCAGGGCTATTAGTGTGCCCATCACCAGAATAGTGTTCATTGTACTCGATAGGTAAGTTTTTAACCTGCACCCCCTCCCACCCTCTCCCCATCTTGGTTTCCACTGTCCTTGACATCTCTTTGTGCCTGGGTGCTTCCAATTATTCGAGAGTACATGTGGTGTTTGTTTCTCCATTCCTGAGATACTTCGCTTAGGATAATGTGCTCCTGTTCCATCCAAGTTGCTGAGAAGTACATTATTTTATTCCTTTTTATAGCTGAGTAATACTCCATGGGGTGTGTGTGTGTGTGTGTGTGTGTGTGTGTGTGTTATATATATATATATATATATCACATTTTTTTAATCCACTTATCAGTTGATGGGCACTTAGGTTGATTCCACGTCTTTGAATTGTGAATTGTGCTGTGATAAACATTCGAGTGCAGGTGTCTTTTTGATAAAATGACTTCTTTTCCTTTGGGTAGATAGCCAGCAGTGGGATTGCTGGATTGAATGGCAAGTCTACATTTATTTCTTTGAGGAATATCCATACTGTTTTACATAGAGGCTGCACTAACCTGCAGTCCCACCAACAGTGTATAAGCATTTCTATTTCTCTGCATCCATTACAGCATCCATTGTTTTCTGACTTTTTAATAATGGCCATTCTGACAGGGGTAAGGTGGCATCTCACTGTGGTTTGAATTTGCATTTCTCTGATGATTAATAATGTTGAGCATTTTTTTCATATGTTTACTGGCCATTTGTCTATCTTCTTTTGAAAAACTTCTGTTCATGTCTTTTGCCCATTTTGTAATGAGGTTGTTCATTTTTTTTCTTGCTGATTTGTTTCATAGTTCTCCTTGTAGAGAACTTTTACCTCCTTCTTTAAGTATATTCCTAGGCATTTTATTTTCTTTGCAGCTAATGTGAATGGTATTGAATCCTTGATTTGACTCTTGGCTTGACTATTGTTAGTACATAGAAATGCTACTGATTTTTGAACATTGATTTTGTAACCTGAAACTTTGCTGAATTATTTATCAATTCTAGGAGCCTTTTGATGGAGTCTTTAGGGTTTTCTGATCATATCATCAGTTAACAGGGATAGTTTGACCTCCTCTTTCCCAATATGGATACACTTGGTTTCTTACTGTTGCCTGATTGCTCTGGCTAGGACTTCTGGTACTATATTGAATACAGGTGGTAACAGTGGGCATTCTTGTCTTGTTCCAGTTCATAGGGGGAATGGTTTCAAACTTTCCCCATTCAATGATGTTGGTTGTGGGTTTGTCATGAATGGCTTTTATAATTTTGAGGTATGCTCCTTCTATGCCTGGATTGTTGAGGGTTTTTTATCATGAAAGGATGCTGGATTTTACCAAATGCTTTTTCTACATCTATTGAGATGATCATATGGTCTTTGTTTTTGCTTCTGTTTATGTGGTGAATCACATTTATTGATTTGCATATGTTAAACCATCCTTGCATCCTTGGAATGAATCCCACTTGATTAAGGTGAATTATCTTTTTGATGTGCTGTTGAATTCGGTTTGTTAGTATTTTGCTGAAGATTTTTGTATCTATGTTCGTAAGAGATATTGATCTGTTGTTTTCTTTTATTGTTGTGTCCTTTCCTGGCTTTGGTATCAAGGTGATATTGGCTACCTAGAATGAGTTTGGGAGGATTCCTTCCTTCTTGATGCTATGGAATAACTTCTGTAGTACAGGTACCAGTTCTTCTTTGTAGGTCTGGTAGAATTCACCTGTGATCCATCTGGTCCAGGGCTTTTCTTTTTGTTGGGAGATTTTTAATTACTGTTTCAATCTCCACACTCATTATTGGTCTGTTCAGGATTTCTATTTGCTCCTGATTGAGTCTTGGGAGGTTGTGTGTTTCCAGGAATTTATCCATTTCCTCTACATTTTCTAGTTTGTGTTTGTAGAGGTTTTTGTAGTATTCATGGGTGATATTTTGTATTTCTGTGGTGTCAGTTGTAATGTCTCCTTTTTCACTTCTGATTGAACTTATTTGAGTCCTTTCTCTTCTATTTCTGGTTAATCTGGCTGGTGGTCTCTCAATGTTGTTTATCTTTTCAAAGAACCAACTTTTTGTTTCATTGATCCTTTGTATTTTTTTTTTTGTTTGTTTCTGTTTCATTTAGTTCTGCTCTGAGCTTTGTTATTTCCTTTCTGCTGCTGGCTTTGGGTTTGATTTACTCTTCTTTTTCTAGTTCCTTGAGATGTGACATTAGGTTGTTAATTTGTGATCTTTCTGTCTTTTTGATGTAAGCATTTAAGGCTATGAATTTCCCCCTTAGGACTGCTTTCACTGTATCCCATAGACTTTGAAGGCTTGTGTCTCCTTTGTTGTTCAGTTCAAGTAATCTTTTGATTTCCATTTTAATTTCATCATTGGCCCAAGGATCATTCAGCAGCAAGTTATTTAACTTCCATGACTTTGTCTAGATTTGAGTGTTTCTCTTTGAATTGATTTTATTCCACCATAGTCTGAGAAGGTATATGGTATGATATTGATTTTTTTGAATTTGCTGAGACATGTTTTGTGGCATAAGATATGATCAATCTTGGAAAATGTCCCATGTGCTGATGAGAAGAATGCATATTCTGTAGTTTTGGGGTACAATGTTCTGTAAATGTCTGTTATGTACATTTCTTTTAGAGTCCCATTTAAGTCTTGTGTTTCTTTATTGATTTTCTGCTTCAATGATCTGTCCAGATCTGTCAGTGGGGTGTTGAAGTCCCTGGAAATTATGATACTACTGTTAATTTCTTTGCATAATTCTAGTAGAATTTGCTTTATGAATCTGGGAACTCCTGTGTTAGGTACATATATATTTAGGATTGTTATGTCTTCCTGTTGAATTGCTCCTTTACCATTATAGCATGATCATGTTTGTCTTTTTTTTTTTTTTACCATTGTTGATTTAAAGTCTATTTTATCCAATATGAGAATGGCTCGCTCTTGGTTTTCATTTGCATGGAATATTTTTTTCTGTCTCTTAACCTGAGTTTGTGTGAGTCCTTGTGAATTAGATGTGTTTCTTAGAAACAGCATATACTTAGGATATGGTTTTTCATCCATTCAGGCAGTCCATGTCTTTTAAGTGAGGCATTCCAACTGTTCACTCAGTGTTAGCATTGACATGTGGGATACTCTTCTTTTCATCGTGTTGATTGATTCCTTGTTTTGTTTTCCCCTTTGTGCTACTATTTTATAAGAGCTTCTACTTTCAGGTATTTTTACACTGGTGGGTATCTATTGTGCTGTTCCATGTATAATGCAGTTTTGAGTATTTCCTGTAGGGCAGGCCTAGTAGCAATAAATCCCCTCAGGGTTTGCTTGTCTGCAAAAGTCTTTATTTCTCCATCAATTATGAAACTGAATTTTGCAGGATACAGAATTCTTGGCTGATAGTTGTTCTGTTTAAGAAGACTAACAATGGGGCCTCAGTCCCTTCTGGCTTGTAAGGTCTTTGTTGAGAATTCTGCTGTTAGCCTGATGGATTTTACTTTGTGGTTTAGTTGTTGCTTTCTTCTTCCAGCTTGTAGAATTTCTCCTTCATTTTGACTTTGGCAAGGTTGATGACTATGTGTCTTAGAGATATCCTATTTGCTATGACTCTTCCTGGTGTTTGATGGCCATCTTGTATCTGGATATCTGAATATCTGGTAATACCAGGGAAGTTTTGGTCAGTAATTCCCTCAAATAAGTTTTCCATGCTTTTTGCTTTTTCTTCTTCTCCCTCAGGGATGCCTATAATTTTTATATTGGCCTGCTTTGCATAGTCTCATACTTCTCTGAGTGATTGTTCATTCTTATTTATTCTTTTTTCTCCATCTTTGACTGATTGGGTTAGTTTGAAAGCCTTGTCTTCAAGCTCTGAAATTCTTTCTCCTGCTTGGTCTAGCCTGCTGTTGAAGCTTTTTGCTATATTTTGAAATACCCTAAATGATTCTTTCATTTCTTAAAGTTCTGTTATATCTTTTCTTCTGTTTATCTCCTTTGTGAGTTTTTCATTATTTTCATTCATGTTCTGAAATATTTTTTATGCTACTTTGTGTTGGTTTTCAACTTTCTCATCAATCCCATTCATCTTATTTGCCATCCATATTCTGAATTCCATCTCTGACATTTCGACAATTTCCTGTAGGTTGGGGTCCATTGCTGGAGACCTATTGTGATCCTTTGAGAATGTTGAAACAGCTTGTTTTTTCTTGTTGCCAGAGTTCTTATTCTGTTTCCTTCTCAGCTGAGATCTCTTCTCTCAGCTCAAGACAGATAAGTTTATAGTGCACCTGTTCTCCTCTGCCAGGAACTCTCCTACTTACTGCAAAGAAGGAGAGGTCTCTGGATAGCACACTTGTGTCCTACTCTGGAGGATTGATGTAGCTTGAGATGGGCAGATGTACTGCAAGCATTTAACACTGTTACTCTCCTGCATCTTCTGCTTCACCATTCCCCTGTGCCCGTCACTGGCAGTCCCCACATTGCAGAGTGAGTGAATGCCCCACCTAGTTCTGTCAGCAGTGGCAATTGTCAGCCTGAGCTGGCTTAAGAGCTGCTTCACTCATATCCGCAGGCAGAGGTGTTTGTCAGCCTTACCAACTTGAGCACAGCCCCTCCCATGCCCATGAGTGCTGGCAATTGTCTGCCTGCACTGGCCTGGGAACTGTCCCACTCAGATCCATGGGTGGCAGTGTTTGTTACCCAATGTGGCTTGAGTGTAGTCCCACTCATACCCTCTGCCAGTGATAGCCTGTGCTGGCTTGGGGGCTGCCCTCTTCGATTTGTGGATGGCAGTGGCAGTGGCAGCATTTGTCAGCCAGCTCAGGATTGAGTGCAACTCTGCCCATGCCCTTGGGTGGCCATGATTGTCAGCCCACTCTGGCTTGAGGGCTGCCCCATTCAGATCCTCTGGTACAGCCTTTGTTTGTTGTTTGTTTGAGCCCAGCTCTGCCCACATCAACAGGGTACAGTGATTGTTGGATTGTCTAGGTTCCCCAGCTGCAATGGAGGCATGTGGCCCCTGGCCACTGGCTTCATGAGAGTGCCCAGCCTCCCTCTCCCACCCCCTAGCCCAGACTGGTAGGGGTGATAGGGAGACAGCAGCAATGGATCTGATCCCTATGTAGAGGCAGTGCTCTGGGTCCAGGGTTTTAATATGGCGGCAGCCACAGTGCCCAGGGTTTGTGAGCCAGTGGATCACTGGCTGTGCCCTCTCTCCAGAGCAATGCTTCTGCACCGCCTCCAGATAGCTCCCTATGTCAGTCCTGTGGCCTTCTGCAGTGGAGGGTCCTGCCTGCAGGTCAGTTAGCAATGATCATGGGGGGAGTGTGGAGGCCTGGGATTATCCCCTCTGTGCCTTCCCCAGGTGTGCACTCATCTTCCCTGTGTACCTCCAAACCACAGAGCAAGTCACCTCTCTTCTTTCTCCTTCACTTTGAGTGCCTCCTGTCACCTCTCTTTTGATTCCAAATGCTCTCTCTTAGACGATCAATCTGAAAGTGGATATCCACTCACCACCTTTTATCCTCTCCATGAGAGTGGCATGTGCAGGCTGCTTCTAGTCTGCCATCTTGGCCCCATGCCTCTTCTGTCTGTATTTCTACCAATATCCTATTCATGACCTCTTAGGCATTCTCTATGAAGGTTGAGACTTTCTCTACAGCTCTCCTCTTTTCCTTCTGAGCCCTCACCAAAATCACCCTTAACAGCAGTGTGGGCTTTTTCTAGCATAAACCTCAAAACTCTTCCAGCTTCTACCTGTTACCTGGTTGCAAAGTCTCTTCCACATTTTTAGGTATTTGTCACAGCATTACTCCCACTTCTTGGTACCAGTTTTCTTAGTTCTTTAAGTGGCTGTAACAAAATATCATAAATTAGATGGTTTGTAAACAGCAGACATTTATTTCTCACAGTTCTGGAGGCTAGGTAGTCCAAGATCAAGGTGCCTGCAGATTTAGTGTCTGGCAAGGACCCACTTCCCCATAGACAATGCCTCCTGTGTTTTTACGTGGTTGAAGGTGTAAGGGAGGTCTCTGTGGAGCCTCTTTATGAGGACACTAATCCCATTCATGAGAGCTCTTCCCTTATGATCTGATCACCTCCCCAAAACCATATCTGTCAATACCATCAGTTTGGGTGTTAAGATTTCAAAAATCTGAATTTTGGGGAGACACAAACATTCAGATCATAGTAAGATGAATGGCCAACTTGAAATAGTTCCTTTTTACCCGCCATACTACCACAGTAAGTTGAAGCCTCAGAATAGCAAGATTAATGAGGCATCAGGGACAAAGCCAAGGGCCATGCTTAAACTTTGCTTTGGGCTTCTGTCCTGGCTGTCATTTATGTAATTTCATGCACACTTGGTTTACAAAACCCTAGTAACTTTAATGAGAGCCTATCGTCACCCTCTTAGCTCTTAACACCTGTGGTGGCCCCAAAATTTCAATTTAAGAGGAAGTAAAGGGCAATTATCTATTTGGGTGTGGGTATAGAAGATTTTCCTTAAAACCGTGTGTAGCAGTATACTCTTTTTACTTAGGTTGTATGTTACACATCAATTAATTTTTTTCCAAGTATTTCAAAGAAATTTTTATTCAAACAATATGAAATATTCTTATTATTTTTATCTATTTTTATTTGGAGTGCCTTAGGGAAGGGCTTGCCCAAGCCACCTCTTTGATGATCTCGTGATCAACCTCAAGCCTTGATTAGTTTGCCAGAGCTGTTTTGCATTATAGATCCATGTGTGGATGGACAAGGTTGTTAATCCCTTGATTTCTGCTTCCTGTGAAATTTGCTGCTGCTGTTTGTTGAGTGATTCTCTTAATACCCTACTAGTCATGTGTTTCTCCATTCCCTTTTTCATCAGTTTGGTTTTTTGGTTGAAAGGAGAAGCTTTCAAACGACCATTCAGAGCCTCCCTGTTTCTTGTATTCTTAGGCTGGCCTGCTGTTAAGCTTTATATAAAAGCACACACATTTTCAGAAAGCCCATAAAGGAGCCTCTTCCAGGTCTTCCTTATATCACCAACTTTAGAATTTGATGAATATTGTGTGATTTGAGATGAGAAGCATGTTTTTCCTTCATTGATTCTTAGGACACATTCAACAGGGTCTGATTACATAAGGAGAGTTGCTGATTAATTGGCTTGCTACCTGGGGCAGATACTTGTATTTATTTGGAATACCAATATAGAGAATACCATTTACCCGTATGTTGCAAACAGTGCTCTCTCTATAACCAATGATACTGTTAAGGAGGAGTTATAGAATCTTCATGATATACATAAATCCCAATGGATGGTTTATGTGAGAATTATGATTTCAACTTGCCTTCAGTACCAACTAACAATGTAGGAATTTAGTATATTGCAAGACAATGGCATAGGGGTTTTTCCCCACTCTCTTGTGTAGATGAAGGAACAAAGCTTCAGGAAGGTTTGTAAGAACACGTTATTAAAAGACCAAGTTATTGAGCACACAGTTGGAACTTAATAGTTCTTTGCTGAAATTCCAGAACTTGCCCTGTAGTTTAGAAATCCCATTAAATAAACCCTTTTCTTTTGTACCTGTCCTATCACTTAGAGATCCAGATCTGTTGCCAGATATATTTTGAAGAGTATCCCTTTGTTAAACTACTTTTTAAATACTCACAACAGCCAAAAGAAAAAAATCTCTACAAAAACAACATGAGTTATCAGTTTACAAGTTCATCTATGTAGGAATGAGGCATTATTCTGGCTATGCTTTTCTTTTCTTTTTTTTTTGAGATGGGTTCTCACTCTGTTTCTCAGGCTGGAGTGCAGTGGTGCAGTCATAGCTCACAGCAGCCTTGAACTCCTGGGCTCAAGTGATCCTCCCACCTAAGCCTCCCAACTAGGGTGCACTACCACACCTGGCTAATTTTTAAATTTTTTGGAGAGATGGGGTCTCAGTTTGCTGCTCAGGCTGGTCTTGAACTCCTGGAGTCAAGTGAAACTCCTGCCTCAGCCTCCTAAAGTGTTGGGATTACAGCCATGAGCCACCGTACCTGGTGGCTACACTTTTCAAATCTCAAATCATTTTGAAAAAGGGCAAGGAAGAATGTGCACTGACAACCGGATTTCTTGGTTTCCCCCAAGAAATATCTGTCATTTTCTATATCCTAAGAGTCAGTGGAGGAGCCATAGTTTTGCTCTTATACAGTAGCATGGTTCCCTTGACCCTCCCTATAGGTTACTACAGCTTCCTCCAATAAGAACCTATTGGTTGGATATGGTATAAACCAATAGGAGCAACAAACTAGTTTGGTATAAAGTTGGGAGGGGGAGACTGAGGGAAAGCTGTGCCTTCCTGGAATGATGATAATAAACAACATGATCCCTGTTTTTGACAGAGTTCAGAGGAGATCAGAGCAGGGCTTGATCGGGGGCAGTGACCTTGTGTGAATGCCAGGAAATGTGCCCCAAGTTGATGAATTACCATGGTTTTATATAACATCATGGATTTGTCAGAATTTGATCATTTTACCACTCCAAGAATCAAACAAACCACCACCACAACAAACAGCCCTTTGAAAGCAAGGATGTTGTTGACAATATGAACAGGTGCAACAAGGGCAAGGTCTTTTAGCAGCTACATTCCTTACAGCAGCCAAACAGATGCATTACCTACTCAAGATTTCCTCTGTTCCTTTGTTCTATGCTGGCCAGATCTGGGACTGGCTAATAACATGAATGATTACACTTTAACATTTTCATGGAATCCTGTCAGCAATGTAATAAAGACTCTTCTGCTGCAGAAAGTGAGGTAACAGCTTGGGATGCTTTAATTCATGTTCAGTATTTCTTCAAAAAATAAAGAGAATAAATTAAAAACAAACCCAGCAATATAAATGATTAGTGAAATGAGAAATACGTGGAAGAAGGAAGATTTACATACTCTAGACTGTTTCTATTTTGAAAGGAGGGGAGGGAATGGGGGAGGCATGAGCGAACGTGATTAACAATTGAGTGATGGCAAGTGGTACCTTTATTTACGCTTTTTCCTACGATGTGGGAATAAGAGAATGTTTTGTGAAATTAAACAGCAGCCATCCTGAAAAAAAAAGCTCAAAGCCGATCCTTTTCCATGAGTCACACGAAATAAATGAGGGCATTTATGTTACCAGGCATGTCAACATTTTTTTTTTCCATTTTGGTAAGTTTTCCTTAGGTAGATTAAATGCTATAAGCAGGTACAGTAGCAGGGCTAAACTTACCAGGGCCATTAATCTTCATGGCTCAAGGTGGTCAATTTATCCTTGAAGTGGTCAAACCGGAAAATTTCCCCAGTGGACTCAGTCCTTTCTAGGAATATTTCTGTTCCTTTAGGCACTTGTAACAATGGGCCCCCTGATATATTTTCTTCATTGCATTATTCACAGCTTGGAATAATTGCATTTATTTGTTTACTTGTTTATTGTCCATGTCTACTAGACTGTAAGCTCTATAATGTTATTGGTCGCTTCTCTGGGGTTCTTTGCTGATTCCCCAACACAGAGTTGACACTTGAAAAGTATTCACTGAAAGGCTGAGTGAATGATCGAATGACCACTACACATGGTGGCACGAGACTGCCATTGCATTATGTTGCAGTAAAACATAGCTAGTTTCTTTATCACCTCTTAGGCACATCTGCTCAAAATATCCTGAAATCTTTTAGTAAGAGGCACAAAAAAGTACTTAACACCTACACAAGTGCATCATGGAATTAATAAAGTATTGTGAGGGAGCTGTTATCACACCTCTTACAATCATATTTTCACCTGTCTTGTGTGTTGGCAACTGGAGGCTGGTAGGCAGTATTTACCAATGAAGAAAAGTCATCAGCACCAAACTTGCTTTGGAAAATCTGTTCTGCATCTTTAAAAATATTTTAAAAAGAGACACACATCTGTATTGATTCATTCAGCTGTAATTCTCTTTCACTGGGCCAGGTTCAACAAAAGGGTAATGGGGAGATGTTTTTTTATTTTCCTTTGAATTTCAATGATTAAACAACCATTTCCATGGTCTGCTTTTGAGTCTTAACAAACATTGTAGCTACAGCCATAATTACTAGATTTTGTTTTTGTTCTGCTGAACCATTTTTATTGAAGAATGCCAAGCACAGGCAAGATTACATATAAACATTGCATTTAAATAAAATAACTCGAGAATTCAGTAGACAAAAGAAAAATATTAATAATAAAAAAATAAGGCAACTGATTTCCCCCTTGGCATTTGCATTTTGCCAATCACATTTTCATTCTAAAATCATGCCAAAGTTATCATTGTTTTGCATGTGTTAATATGAGAACTACTTGATTTCCCAATGAAAGATTTTAATGATCCACTTTGATTCAGTTTCATTACAAGGAAAATTAAGAGCATTTTGTTGTTTGTGCTCACTCTTGTAATTTCCTCCTTCTGCTTTTTATTTCAAATGCCAAAAATGTGTGCCTATCTATTCTGACGTCAACTAGAATGGGACTGGACCACATATGCAAACACAGTGGCCTCAGTTTTTTCTTTTACCCTAGGAGAGCCCTAGGATTTTCTTTGAAGCTACTGATGGCATGCAACTTGCTCTCAGCCCTATCTATGCTCCTCTTCATAAATCTACAAGGTAGAATACTTCTGTAGAACTGGGACACTGTATGGGCGCTAATAATTACCATTTACTGGTTGGTTACTACATACCAAACATTACATGAGTACTTTGTGTATAACATCTCGTTTAAAGGTCAGGTGAACTTATAAGATAGATACTGTTACTATCACTATTTATAGATGAGAAAACTGAGGTCTAAGGAGGTAAAGTGACTTGAACAAGGCCACAGTTAATAAATGGTAGAGCCAGGATTAGAATTCAAACTTATTGCTAAAGCTTGTGCCCCTAACTGACATGGTTTACTGGAAGCATGGCTTTTATATGTCCTGGGAAGTAATGCTTAGACTATGTCTTAGGAGAAGCTCCATAAATGGACCTTAAAAATACAGATTTTTAAATAGGAGGCCCTTTCATCATCACCTCTAGCTGCTTGCCCAGATGAGGGTTATTCAGCTGTATAAACATATGGATTCAACTTTTGACTTGATGCTCCTTAAGTATCCAGCCAAGAAATTCCCTCCATGGCTTTATATTAATAATAGTGTATTTACCAACTACCAAGGGAAGAATCAAGCACAATATGACTTATTGATTAAGTACTCTATACAAACTGAGACGCGACACAGAATTTGAAGTGCTAATGTTTACCTTTAGATACCTAAAACGGCTGCTTGTGTGCACAGATGCCTATTTCAGCACCTTGTGAGAGACTGTCATTGGACCCTCATACCTAAAATTGGAAAAGATTATGGATAATATGTTCATAGATTTCCTTGTAAGAAAAGTTGTATGGTTCCAGGTAGCAAGAAGAGATGCAAAGGGCAATGATGGTGGTATAAATACACCATGAAATATTATTCAGCCACAAAAAAGAATGAAATACTGTCATTTGAGGCAACATGGATGGAACTGGAGGACATTATGTTAAGTAAAATAAGCCAGGAACAGAAAGGTAAACACTGTATGTTCTCACTCATATGTGGGAGCTAAAAAAAAAAGTTGATCTCATACACGTAAAAACTAGGACAGAGGATACTAGAGGCTGGGAAAGGTAGAGGGAGGTGGGGATAGGAAGAGACTTATTAAAGGATACAAAATTACGACCAGATAGGAGGAATAAGTCCTGGTGTTCTATACCACTGTAGGATGACTATAGTTAACAATAATATATAGTGTCAAATAGCTAGAAGGAGGATATTGAATGCTCCCAACACAAAGAAATGATAAATGTTTGAGAAGATAGATGTACTAATTACCCTAATCTGATCACCATACATTATATGTATCAAAACATCAGTATGCACCCCATGAATATGTACAATTATTGTCTGTCAATTAAAAAATACATGTCAAAAAAGGTAATGATGGATGCCAACTTTAAAAAAACACATACAAACACACAAGAAGCATTGATCAATTTTTGTAAAACACATTGATATCCGCAGGGTATTAAGACATCAAGAGAGTCAATGCAAGCGTTCAAGTTCAGGGACAGAAAGTAGAAAGGAGTTCTTGTCAGAAGACAGGGAACACCAATGACAGAAAGAAACTGAAAAGGGAAAAATATCCTTTGGGAGGAGAAAAGAAGACAAGGTAGGAGTGAAAGATTAGATTAGTTTTCTTCAATTTAAGTGGAAAAGATGCTATAAATTTACATATTATTATATGTGCAGCACTGTCTTGGTGCCTCTGAAGGTCGGTAGAGAGGCACTGTACCATAGTGAGCAAGAATGTTGGGGTGGGAAGGGGAAAAGAATGTGGGGTTTGAAAGCAGTGTGCCTCTGATCAAATCCTAGTTCTGTCATTTACTAGCTGTGTGACCTTGGGCAAATTATTTTACATTTCTGTACCTCATTTTCCTAATCTGTAAACTGTGAACATCAACAGTATGTACCTTGTAGGGTTGTTATAAGAATTAAAAGAAATGATACATATTAATCACTTAAGGCAGAGTCTAGCACACAGTAAGAGCTTAATAAAGGACACCTATTTTTATTTTATGTATTTAGCATGACTCTGTCCATGTGCCTGTATCATTGTTAGGCAATAGTAGTGTATTTTGATGAGAATTCCTTGAGGGCTGGGCCTGGATGACTTGCCTATTATTGCAAAATGTACTTCTAATGAACTTTTCTTTGAGCTTTGGTGAATGGGTTTTACTTGCCAATAGGGTGAGGACAGAGTTGACTGGGTTTGGAAACGGTTTGACTATTAACATAGAGACTTTCAAGTCAGAAAGCCCTGGGGTTCCTTTGTGGTTGCATACTTTATTCAGTACCTCAAAAAAAATCCCTACTTGCCTTCATCCCACCACACTCCCCCCACCCCACAACTGGGGGCCAGGATGTATTTTCCTTATGCTTCTATTAATACAAGCATTGAGAAGGAGTTTGGGAAATGGGCAAAAGGGAGACAGAGAGCGAGGCCAACCTGAGCCTACAATGCTGGCAGGGAGCCAGGACGGCATTGATGACTTCAGCACGAGAGGAAAGCTCCAGTTTTTCTCACTGTTTGATGGCTTTTTGGATGGTTCCAAAATAAAACTCAATCTGTCATGTAACTAAATGCATTCTTTTTAAATGCTTAATTCCACATTCTGTGCAGACCAAATTCCTTATAGTAAGTTTAATGTTCATTCCAGATGTTAGTCCTGAAAACAAATAATCTCCTTTGGAGTTGGAAGTCCAATCCAGAAAATGGAAATAAAATACTGGCCTGATATGGTGCTAGTAAGTCAGCCTAGGGACCTGATGTATCTGATATTTAGCAATTGCAGTGATAAAAATGTGTAAAAAGTAGTGTCTAGAGTTGTTTGAACCAGTTGAATGAAAGGCTGGGAGCTCAGCATTGTTTCATTTTATGGATGGAGATGCTGACATTTAAGGCTTACAGGTCCGAAGCTGACTTAGCCTGATAAATGCATGTTGCTTTACTTGTATCCAAAGCTAGCATGTTAGGTTTAGTTTGGAAGTTCCTGTGGTTCAGGGTTGGGGGAGGGTTGCAGATATGGTCAGGCCTCTCAGCTGAGACTAGTTTTCAAGAGTCAAATGCTCTTGTTTGCATCCTAGCTCATTGAAAACGGGATTAAACCAAGGCTTCCCAAGTTATAATTGACCGGATACTGAATAGCTGTCAGCAACATACTGGCAGGGTTCTATCAGAACAAAGAAAATAACTTTTATGTTGCTATATTGTGCTTTATAAAAAAACCTCGTCAGCTAGTGCATGACATCGGGGAACCATGCTTACCTTAATGTTTTTGCATTACTTAGCAGAGGGTCCCAATGAACAGTTTAAAAAATACATTCACACCTTGTTTTTTCACTAAAACATTGTTATTGAAATGTCTTCCAAACCCAACATGCTTTATTTTTCTAAAATATTTGGAAGGCTTGTGAAACAATTTGTGTGGGTGGTTGAAAAGCACCAGCAATCACCACAAAAATCCACATTCAGATTGATAAAAGCCCCACTCCTATACCAGTTTTTGGAAGATAAGATTGCTACGTGCCCATGATTCAAAGTTTGGGAATAATACTCCACCCATGTGGGTGTAACTAGGGGCCAGAGGCACTAGGTGTATTGTTGGGGCTGTCTGATCCTTTTGGAATGCTGGTTGATTCAAGAAACTCTTGGTTTCACAATTGCATTAATCCCAGAAACCAAATACTTTCAATAACTAGCCTGAATATAAATTCTATCCTGGAGAAATGATTATTCTCTTGATATCCTGTATACCCAGGATGTTGATGCTTTATGCAGTGGTAACAAAGTATTTTGGAACATATGTGGATGTTGGCTTGTCATGAGCAAAATGTAGGTCTCCTCTGTTATTGCCTATCAGAGACATCAGTTTTCTTAGAGTGCTTAAAATTATCTGATACTATATATTTGTTTATTGGTTTATTATCTTTTTTATCCTCTAGTCTTTAAGTCACACATAGGCAAGGGACTCTGTATGTTTTGTTCGCCATTGTTTTTTTTTAGCACCCGACACAGTGCCTAGCACATAGTAGGTATTCAATAAATATTTACAGAATGAATAATTAATGAACTGCTTTATAGCAAAGGTTCTCTAAGGAGCTGCCTTGCCAAACATCTTTGGACCATATTCTATGCTCAAATCAATATTTACTTAAAACATCTCAATTGTAGCTCATCTACAATTTAGTTCCTGATTATTTCAGTCCCTGTCAGATCAGAGTGACTCCTATATGACTGAATAGTATGCCTGTTTGTTGAATATACAGAACAGACTATGTATCTTTAAACAATAATCATGTGAGTTGGGAATCTCCTTTTGAACATCACCTTCAGAGACTCAAACAGCAGAGAATAATATCATATTATTGTATTATTTCTTCAGGTCCCCACCATATCTTTGGCCCTGGCTTTATTCTGCAACTTGATCACACATGTGATTCACAAGGCATGGCTCTGAGTACTTAACGACTGTCCTTACAGGACAAAGATTTTCTATCAATGAGGTTACTTAGTCATTTGTTCAATTAATGAAATTAATTATCAGTGTTATTTTCTGTGTATTTTTAAAATGTTTTTTCTCATGCTGTTATCAGACTTATTTGTCTAAAACAGAAATCAGAAATCAAATTGTCACTTCATTCAAAAAACCATCATTTTGGCTTCCCACCAACTACAAAATAAAGCTTCAACTTCTTAGTATGGCATATGTCCTTGAAAAATACATTTGCTCTTGCAGGTGTACATTCTGTCCTGCTCTGTGCCCAGGGAGGCTTACCCCATATGGACTGCATGAATAGACTCCCTTGCCCTTTGGCTTCCAGTTGGATTTGGCCAATGGAGGCTTCAGCAGGAGATTGGAAAGAATGCTCAGAGTGTAGCTGGGATATTTATTCTCTGGGCTCTTTCTCTGCCAGGTTGCTTGTAGGTTGGCTGCGTCCTTTTATTGAATATTGCAACTCCTGTTAGGCCTTCTTCATCAAAACTTAGGGGTAGTAACCACCTACTGTTATTTGCTCCGGAGTACTGTACCCCTTGTTGCTTATCCTAAACCCTGCTCAACACCTTTGCAAGTAGTTCTTTTACTGAACTCTCCTCAAATTACCCAATATGAGTGTGCCATCAGTTAGCTGCCTGGACTCTGACTAATATGCCATATGATGTCTTTTTTAATCCATTCATTGTCTACCTATCTTCCCTAGCCATTACTCCCCTTGCACTTTATATTCCAGCAGTGCCAAAGTACCTGCAGTTCACAGAAGGTTGGAGTGTGCTCCTGTACTTCTGCACATCTGTTCCCTCTGCCTGGAACACTCATCCTTCTGCTAGTCCATGTAGAATTCTCCAACTACATGAAAGACTTAACTCAAAAGTTTCCATGGTGTCCCTGTTCCAGGTAGGTCAGGCAGAATTGATCACTATGACACCACTTGTAATAATAAACCTATTATTATGATTATCTATCTTCATGTCTATCACCACTGCTAGATGGTGTATTGCTTGGAAGTAGGAACTATGCATTATTCATCTCTGCAACCCCAAAGCTAAACATTGTGTCTAGTATATTATGTCTATTCAATCAAAGAGTACTGAGTATTGAATGAATACTATGCCCCATATTGGTTCCTCCTGACAGTCAAGAAAATAATAGAATAGAAGAAAAATAAGAAAATAACGGAAATGGGAAGTTAAAACTTTTTGATGAAGTACCTTTTCCGTATTTGTTTTCATATATGTGTACTGCCATCTTCTTTGGATAGAGAAGACCTATTCCCTTTACTCTATGCATCCCCTTGTGCCCATTGTGACCCTGCCACTGGGGCTTTGCTGCCTTACCATAAAAAATGGAACAAAACAATAAAATCTAAATTTTAATTTCTCATATGATAGTTCTTACTGCATTGCTCATAGAGTATGAGTAGAAATTCTGCCAGTTGTTAAGGATATCTATTTAACTCAGGAACTGGAGAAATAAACTCAAGATAGTATTAAGATTTCAGTGAATGGACCATTATATAGGCTCAGGTCAATAATCCATTTATCACTTGAAGCCTACAAGACCCCACTGTAACTGATGGATCCCCAGGGATTGCTGTTAACTAAAAGTCAGTGTCCAGTAATCCATCAAAAGTTTGGATATTTAACGTCCAATGCACAGTTATTCTTTAAATGACCAAGCTTCCTTTAAAGAAGGCTTAAAGAATAATTCAAGTAATTATTTGTGCTATTATTTTTATGGTAAAATTGTGCACTCAGGAAAATTGTCATTCAAGAACAAGGATAGAGAGGACCTACACTTTCTATTCTGTGTGTCTCATTGTGACCCTATCACTGGGGCTTTGCTACTTTGACAGTCAAAAAATAAAACAAAACAATAAAACTTCTTTCACTGAACTTCTTTATAGCTTAAAGAAATGGAATAGACATATCACAAAGGATACTTTCATTCAAATTCATCCAAAGTGGATATATGCTTTCTTGCTGTCTTTTATCTTAGAATGGAGTGGAAAAGAGGGAGCTGAGGCCAAAGTGAGGCCTTAATTCAATGGTCTCTAAATTTGTTGTGCATCCAGAGTATCTGAAGACTTTGCTACAGTGTACACTTCCAGGTCTTATTTCCTTTTCTCCCTAACTGAGATTCTGAACAGTAATTCTGAAGTGGAGATTGACAAGCTGCATATTTAACATGCAATTCAGAGGATTATGATAATAGTGGTGCTCGGGCCACATTGTCAGAAACACTGACTTAGGTAAAGAGCAGGTAAGAATAGGTAGAAAAATCCAGAGTAGCCTTTTGGTAAGGGGGGCTCTGTTGGTTTTATCTGGGCCCCAGAATCATCTAGTCCTTTAGCTGAATCTTTGGTCATCCTATGTCTTTGTGCCTTTCATGCCACATTGGAATTGTTCCTATCATCTCTTACCTGTCTTTTGTCCCTCCCCCTCAGGGCCTAGCTTCCTTTGGATCCCCAACTGATGACTACACAATCTAATCAATAATCCTGGTTGTTGGGAGAGTCCTGGAGGGAAGATATCAAAAAAGTTACCCAAGTTTCTTCAGGACTCACCAGCTTGAGGATAAAAATGGTGGGGGGCATGTCACATATCATAAACCTACAACTCCGTTGGCTTATACTTCTTAATTAATGCTAGACTTCTAACCACCTCTCCTCCACTCTCCCCTATTCCAACCCAATCTATCTCCAAAATATCAATCATTTAGTTCTGAAAGCAAAGCATTATGGAATGTCCTGTAGTCTTCATTGAGCTGAAGCCATTCTCTGTTTCTTAGAAAAATGGGAAGATTTATTCTTTTCCTCATTTGAACTCTATGTTGTCACTATAACACAAAAATAACACTGCCTGGGTCTACATTTCTCAAAAAGGCCTTTATGAAAACAGCTTCTAAGTTTCTGCCTGAAGCTCTTTCCCCTTCCCTTCTCACATGCAGATCTTAGACATGAGTCCATACTGCCAGACATGGGAACCGATATGTCACACCTCTCAAACTTCCTCTCCTTTTCCCTGCTCCCAGGACCTCTTTCTACCCCTCAAAGGAATCCAGTGCAAATGGAGAACTGTGATGACATACCCTACGTTCATTAGTTTATCAATCGTACTTGGGCTTTTGGCATGTCTGAAGATCAGCTCCATTGAGATGACCTCCTTGCATCATACCGCCTCTTCTGACCCCATCAAATAATCTTTGTGAATTTCAAGAGTAATATCTGCGGGAAGAACCTAGGTTTATCCTCTAATACAAGCACTTTAATTTGGGGGATTTCAAGGAAAGTTTGGCAGGAGGTGATGTGGCAGGTAGCTAGGGAGATTGATGTGGGCAGGTGCAGTCTTATGATTTTGCTCCAGTCACTCCACCAGTCACACTATATAGGCAGGTAATTTTAGGAATTAAAGGAAATCGATTGAAAAGTATGACACCAAGATAGAAGTTCCCTTCATTAGGTTTTTCAAAAGAGAGTGTATCCTAAAAATGTAAGCCTGTGGCTGTAAACATGAAGTATTAATATTTAAAGGCATGAAAATCAATAAACAGATACGAATTAAGTACTTGTGGTAGGCTGAATAATGCCCCTCCCCAAATGTCCATGTCCTAATCTCCCAAAACCTATGACCATGTTACCTTACATGGCAAAAGGGACTTTGCAGATGTGATTAAGTTAAAGATCTTGAAATGGGGAGATTATACTGGATTATTGTTGTCCTGGATTATTTGAGTGGGCCCAAGGTAATCTTAAGGGTGATTACAAGAGGGAGGCAGGAGATCAGAATGAGTAGTAGGAGAAGTGATGACAGAAGGAAGAGGTTGGAATATGTATGGCCTCTAGAAGCTGGAAAAGGCAAGAAAACCAATTCTTTCCTGGGTCCTCCAGAAGGAATGTAGGCCTGTCAATACCTTGATTTTAGCCTCAGGAAGCCTATTGCAGACATGACTTTCAGAACTGTAAGATAATAAATTTGTGTTGTTTTAAACCACTAAATTTGTGGTAAATTGTTACAGCAGCAATATGTGACTAGTTAAGTCCTCATTATGTGTCCAGCATAGTGAACCATGGTATGGGATAAAAATATTCTTTCTCTTTATTTCTTGGTATTCACTACCTACTCATCATTCCAGTTCCAATTCAAATACCACCTCCTTTAGGAAGTCCTCCTTATCCCACACATCCTTACCACTTCTCAACTTGGTTAGCACTTCATCTAAAAGATTTTTATTGTTCTGATGGCTTCTTACACTGTGTTATATTAATAGTTATTTTTGTGTTTTCTGTGAGTAGCAGTTACATTTTATAAATCTTGTACTTCATACATTCCCTGTCTCCAGTCTGGGCATTGTGCCTTGCATGTAGGAAATGCCTGGTAAATATTAATATTAGCTGAATGAGTGTTTTGTTAGAAGTAAAATTAACCTAGAATTTAATGAGAATAGACATCCTGAATCGGGCTATGTAGTTGTCTTTTGCATCTTAATTATGAGTTTTGGATTTGCACCTGAATTTTGGGTTTCTCATGAACAGATTTGAATTCCTGCTTGGAGGAGTTCTGCATTTCTCGAGGGGCTTCGTCTTGTTCTTCTACACAGACAGTGTTCATAGATGCTGGGGAGAGTTTTGTTAGTGTGTTAGAATGTTAGGGTGGGCCCTGTCATATCAGCTCCACCTGACTGCAGCCCTTCTGGTCTCCTCCTGGGAAGTCCAGTTATGCAACAGGATGAAGTGATTGCCAGAGGAGGGATGTAGAAATAAGCTAATGAATATTTATTAAGTGCCTAGTGTATGTTAGGCAAAGTATTATAAACATTTTTATAGACTGGTTAGTGCAGAGATGTGTAAAGCACAGAACTTGCCCTTAAGGAGCTTATAGTCCAAGTGAGAAGACAGTTTAGTTAACTTTACCTCAGTGTTTATTTCTTGATTAATGTGCTTCTCTACAATAAGGTCATTTAGAAACCCTTCCTTCTTTTGCATTTTGTAGTTGCAGGCAAATTAATTTTTTATGTTTCCAAAAATTCTTACCCTTAATGCAGCTAACATTATGAGTACTCAGATGTTTTAATAAAAACCTGTTTCCTTAAAAATAGATGAAGGTTCTAGACCTACATAATAAATCTTTACTTACTAAAGCTGGCTTGTGTTGTGTTTTTGGTTGTTTTGGAACTTCAAGTGAGATAAAGAGGGGGGATATTTAACTTCTAAGTTATACTCCACAACAGAGCTGTTTTAAAAAGAAGATGGCAGAGAAGTATATGAGATCTTTGGGATGGAGTTTTCATCTGTTAGCTTGGTTTTACACTGACTCATCGTATTTGGAAGTTTAAGTTCTTCCTAAGGCTAATTACAACATTGTAAGCCAAGGAATCTTAGTTCACAGAATCAAGAGAAAGCCCCTCCATTCCATGAGATGGGTCATTATCTATGCAAAGGCACTTGGTTACTGTGTTTTGGGTATCAATGAGAGGTCTGTCCTGTTACATTAATAGAATAGTCAACTCTAAGTGATGTTCAAGTGCAGGGGGGGAAAAATAAGGAAGGCAAAATCTAGAGAATATGTAAAAGTTTTGTGATGAAGATGATGATGATGGTTACCATCATCATTTACTTAAATATTATTTTGTGTGTACTGTTATATATAAGGCTAGGCACAATGAATAAGGCAAAGGTGACTGGACCCCAATCTGCAAGAAAAACCACATAATATAGCTGGATCCAAAAAGAATAAAACAGTGAATGACAATATGAAGAATCATATGCTAGAGGCCAAATGAAAATTGTCCCTTTATATTGTAAGCTTAAAATATATATAGCTATAGGCCTGATTTGGGGTCTTAAATCTATCTAAGGCTTTCCTTCTTCCCTTTCAACATCACTATACTTCCCTTCCTTGGTCATCTTGACTTGGGTATTCTGGATATGGAAAAAAACCCAAGTTGGCTTCATAGGATTGAGGTAAAGAAAACAAGAAGTAGGTAAATGTGCCCCTGGGAGCCACGCTGTAGGGAAGGGTTTAGGCTTTTAGAAATAATTACAGAGTTTAGAATAGTCCAGTGTGGATCTATGGATAATCCACCAGCCCCCACCATCTCACAGTATTGTGGGCAATATTTTCTTTTGTCTCCTTGTTTTTCCTAGTTATTTTTCCACTATGGTTGCCAGGAAAAAGGTACTGTGTTTGAAATCCTGTCTGATTCAAAATCCTCTTTTATTATCAACCATTTAATAATTTCTATTGTAGAATTTCAAAATGTATCAGTGGCTAATAATTTATTTGTTTTTCAACTCATATTTATCTATGTCTAATGTGTACCAGGCAATGTGCTAGCAGCTGAGTATAAAGTGAATAAAACGGGTACTATTCCTGCCCTGGGGGAGCTTACATTCTAATAAGGGACAGATAATATTTGAAAAATTGATTCACAGAAAAATACTGATTACAAATTGTAATAAGTTCTATGAAGGGCAAGTGAGCATGCTCTGAAAGAGAGTAATGAGGGGGGTTGTAAACCTTTAGATAGGTTTACCAGGAAAGGCTGCTCTGGGGTAGTGATATTTCAGTTGAGACCTGCTACAGAGGAATCTGCTATAAAGGAAGGGTAACTTGGCTAGGGGTATTCCAAGCAGAGAAAACAGCACGCGTGAAGCCTCTGAGGTGGGAACAGCTTGTCATAATCTAGGACCTGAAGGAAAGCCACTGTGACTGGACCAAATAAATGAGGTTTTGTAAAAAAAACTAGAGAAATAGGCAAGGGCCATATCACATAGGCCCTGGTAAAAAATATTCTGAAATAAACAAAACAAAACGAAACAAAAAAATGTGAATTTTGTCCTAAATGCAAAGAGAAGACATTGAAGTATTTTAAGCAAAGGGGTGGCATGATTTATGTTTTAAAAACATCAGGTTCTTTTTTGTATAGGGAATGTAGTGTGGAGCAAATAAAGAGAAAACAGATAATTTAAAAGTATTATACGATGATGGGGACTTGAACTAGAATGTTCTCAGGGAAGGAGTGGCCTATTTGAGAGAGGCAGTTTTGACATCTTTGCAAGAAAGGTGGACACTATTTTCCACTATTTGGGAAGCTGGGACAGAGAAAGTTTGAGGATAGAAGATCTTCTTGATATATCATTCTTTACTATGCCATATGAATACTCCTATATACTCAGTGCTAAAGCCAAGTTGAGTGAGACATCAGGATGCTCAACCCAGTGTTAGTTTTGATTTTCTGGGGAGGTGTATTAATATACACTATTATATCCTCTGAGAATCCACTGATGTCTGAGGATTTTGAATGTATTTAGTGGATGATGGTAAATATGGTAAAAAATAGAATTAATTATTTTGAATTCAGATGGATTTTTAAAAAATGTTTAGCTAAAACTGAGTGATTGTTAATGTTTGATAATCACCCTATTAACTACCTATAAGTACTCAGACTATTATAAGCTCCACTGGGGACATGAAAGAGGTATAAGATATTGTTCTGGCTGTGTAACAAACTGTTCCCAAAATAGTGGCTTATAACAATAACAATCATTTATTTTGCTCATAAATATGAGGGTTGCTTGGACTTAGCTAGGCAGTTCTTACTCAGGTCTCTGGCTGTATTAGAGATGTGGTTGTAGTCAGATGATAGCTAGAGTTGGGATTATCTCAAAGACTTCTACACTTTTATGTCCTGTGCTGTGCTGGGAAGATTCAAACAGCTGGGAGTTGGAACAGTGGGGTCACCCAGGCATCTCTCTCTATTTCTGTGTAGTCTCCATGTGGTCTTTCCACATGGTGGTCTAAGGGTAACTGGATTTCTTACATGGTCACTAAAGACTCCCAGAGTGAGTGTCCCATGAGAAAGCTTCAGAAACCTAGCCTCAGAAGTCACCTCTGCTGTATTATGTTTGTTGAGGCAGTCACAAAGGCCCACCCAGGTTCAAGGGGAGAGACCTCAGACCCCATCTCTTAATGGGAGAAATGACAAAGCATTTGTGAACATGGTTTATTATCACTAAAGACACGGTCCCTTATTAAAAAAACAACAACAACAAACTTACATTTTAGTTGAGCCTGACCAAAAGATGCAACGGAGAGAACTGGGAATATTTTATAAACATATGATGTGTATACTTGGTAATATACAAGATGGTGAACCATCTCCAATTCAGTGAGTTGATTGTGCATATTTGGACAATATTTTTGTCACAGTCTATTAGGACAGCCACCATCACCAAATACAACAGGCATTTACATTGTTTTATTTAACTAAAATAAGAAGGTGTAGTGTCACAGATATTTTTCTTTAGTAAAAAATGCATATCATTCTTTTAAAAATAAGCACAAAGACTTTAAAATTTGAATTGCTTTAAATTTGTGAAATGAGTTTTAATAAAAAAGTCAAACAATTTCATCCAGGTCCATAAAATAAACTATGTTATTTAACCCAGAATTTCCCTTTCTCTTCCCATTAATTTATAGTTTGGTAAAGAACAATGAACTTTTCTTCTTTTTCAATTCACAAAGAATTTAATAATTGAGAATGAATTAAGCCAGGGGGACATTATTTCTATACTTTCTGAACTGGTGACTATTGTTTAATGCAAAACAAAAATAAACAAACAACTAAAACTGGGAATATTTTTGTAGTTTATTATAACTCTAGGCACAGAAAGGACATCCGCTACTGGATGACTTTCTTAAAAACCTCAATGGAGAATATATTTTTGAAAGGTTCTGTATTAGTTTTGAAATATTATGGTATTATGGAGGGATGGTTACTTGATGTTATGTTAGAATAAATTCCTATTAATCAAGTAAGAATTGACCTTAGTGAAGAAGATTGAATATATTATCAAGAAAATGATCTAGATATGGTGTGTGGTCTGCTGTGAGCTCTAAAATGTTTCTTTAAAAAGTTATGTAAACTTATTATTTCAGGGCCATTTAATTTGAAGTTTTACTCCCTATTCCAGTAGAGCATTTTGAGTCAAGCATATCTTAATTTAAAGCTATCTATAGAAGAGAGAAAAAAATGGTGGTCTGATAGAGTCCTCCCACCTTACCGCTCCCAGGGAAGGAGGTGAAAAACGCCATGGGCTGCCTGTGCGCACGGACCGCTCACTCCGAAAACAGCATTGTGAATTACAGAGAAACATCGTGGGACACTCAGCTCAAGAAAACAGGTGACAGAATCCTTCACAAAGATCGGAGAGCACAGGGAGTGCATCAGAGCCCAGAGGGCGGGAAGGACACGCTCGCCACGTCAGCACAGGGCAACCTGACCTACAAGCGGTTACGCCCCTTCCCCACAGACTTCCCATCCACTCAGTCTGGGACAAGCCCAGGTCCGGGAAAAGCTGTAGCTCGAGACAGCAGGCTCTGTGGAGAGGAAGCAGTTGTGAGAGCCATACAGAACTCTCAGCTGCAATACACAGGGACCGCTCAGGGTCGGGTAGGGACCGGGCAGAGATATAGCTTCCCGGGACAGTGCACGGGAAACTGCAGACTGGCACCGCGTCACTGGAAGTCAGCAGGACCTGGGCCCAGGAGTTGAACGGAGAGCAGGACACGCCCTTAAGGGGCTGCCCACAAGTGTCTCTGCAGGACACAGGCCGGTTGAGAAAAGCTGCGTTCACTGGTGCGAGCTGAGTCGTGCTGTGCGCCAGGCTGGTGGCAGCAGCCATCTTGAGAGTCTCCTGCCTGGAGCTGTGAGCCAGGTCTCTAGCTTCACCCCACCCCGGCCTGGGAGCTCTTCTGCTGGGGCGCCACAGGCTTCACACTTGGTGGCCAGGGACAGCTGCATCTGTGGGTTCCAGGTGGGATGAGATCCCAGAACAGTAGTGGCAGAACCTTTGTGTATTGGAAACAGTTTGCAGCCTGTCCATCTGGTCCTGCTACCCCGGCTCTGGCCTCCAACAAGTCCAATACGTGCTGGCCCTAGTGCCCGCTCTTCAGGTCCCAGCCCTCCCGTACCCCAGAGATCAGTCATTTTGAAGGTTGCTGGTTATAGTGACTCATTTTGTATAAGTACCAGTTCTCATGGCAATCAAATGCCTCAAGAGCCACAGGCTGAACCAGAGCAGCTCCCTACAACCTTGCTAAATTCTTTAAGGGATTTCGCTCCAGCCAAGAGCTCCTCCAGTGGCCACTATTCCCCCCACTGTGGGAACATCCCCCTGGTGGAGACTTCTGGGGATAGAGATGCCCACCCACCTCACCTTGGGGTCTAGTGGTGGAAAAGGGGTGCACAATTGGAGATCCCCCTATCAGCCAGCGTCACGTGGAGATGCATGTCAGAGGGACAGACACATGCAGCTAGATAAGCAACCTCTGAGCTGTGTAGAATTTTTCCAATTCAGCTCTCACACTGCAGCCAAAAGCAATTGTGTTTCTACCCACACCTCAGGGGGAGCAGGGTCAAAGTAACCCTTAGGAGCTACAAGGCCCCTCCCAAAGCTTGGGGCTTTCCTATACCCCACCTGGGAGATCAGAGTCTACCACAGACATGACAGAATACCTACCTATTAGGGAGCTGTGGATTCATACCCTCAAGCACAATGCACCACCTTGGAGCTCAAGCAGGGAGGACAATCTCACTACACTCCACCGGGAAGAAGAGAAGACAACAGGTCAGAGGTAACCCAGGATCCACCAAACTTGCTAAAATACACCTAAGGCAATACAGACCACTACTCCTCTCCCTGGCTCTGCCAAGGAACGAACCTCAGGGGCTTGGAGACAGGGCCATAAACTAGCCATAACACCCCCAGCTCTCTACCAAGAGGCTAGATGAGGAAAAATCAGTGAAAGAACTCAGGAAACATGAAAAATCAGAGTGAAAAGTCACCCCCAAAAGAAATCACCAGTTCCTCAGCAACGGATACCAACTCAAATGAAATGGGTAGAATGACAGAAGAGGAGTTTTGTTTGTGGTTATAAGAAAGCTCAATGAAATTCAAGAGAAAGTTGAATCCCAGTGCAAGGAAGCCACAAGAAAAATGCAAGAAATGAATAAAAAATTTTCTAAAGAAATAGAAGTATTATGGAAAAATCAAATAGAAATTCTGGAAATGAAAGAAGCATTCAAGGATCTACAAAACACAGTGGAAAGCCTTAAGAATAGGTTGGACCAAGCAGAGGAGAGAATTTCAGAGCTAGAAGACAACTCCTATGTGCTAAATAAATCAGTCGAAGAGAAAGAACACAAAAACAAGAGGCATGAACAAAGCATACAAGAAATGTGGGATTATATAAAGAGGCCAAACATAAGGATGATAGGCATCCCTGAGGGAGAGGAAGAAAATTCGCATGGGCTGGAAAATCTATCTGAAGGAATGATAGAGGAAAATTTCCATGGCCTAGCCAGAAATCTTCATATCCAAGTACAAGAAGCCCACAGGACTCGTGGGAGACTCAACGTGAAAAGGCATTCACCACACCACATAATTATTAGACTGACCAAAGTAAACACAAAAGAGGCACTCCTCAGAGCTGTGAGGTGAAAAGATCAGGTAACCCACAAAGGGAAACCATCAGATTAACTGCAGATTTCTCAGCTGAAACCTTACAAGGCAGAAGGGAATGGGGAGCCATCATCAGTCTCCTAAAACAAAATAAAGGCCAACCCAGGATTCTGTATCCCACCAAACTAAGCTTCTTATGTGAGGGAGAAATAAAGACTTTTCCAGACAAGCAATCACTGATAGAATCTGTGAAGTCCAGACTGACCTTGCAAGAAGTGCTTAGACCTGCATTGTACACTAACCAGCACAATAGACACCCACCAATGTAAAACTACCCAAAGCTAAAACTCCAGAACCCAGATTTCATAATGACTCAAGAGGTAAAACAGGACAAGAGACTACCCAACAGAATAAACAGAAATCTACCCGAAATATCAATTCTCTCAATAAATGTGAATGGCTTGAATTGCCCATTGAAGAGACATAGGCTGGCTGAATGGATTAAAAAATACAAGCCAAGTATCTGCTGTCTCCAGGAAATGCATCTTACATACAAGGACTAATTCAGACTCAAGGTGAAAGGATGGAATACAATTTTCCAGGCTAATGGAAACCAAAAGAAATCTGGAGTAGCCATCCTTATTTCAGATGATATAAACTTTAAAGCCACAAACGTAGAGAAGGACAAAGATGGACACTATATAGTCGTGAAGGGAAAAATCCTACAAGAAGATTCAACAATCCTAAACATTTATGCACCCAGCACAGGAGCACCCAGGTACATAAAGTAAATACTTCTTGATCTAGACAACATAATAAATAGCAATGCCATAATAGCAGGGGACTTCAACACCCCACTGTCGGAACTGGACAGATCCTCCAAATAGAAAATAAGCAAAGAAACAATGGACCTAAAAAGGACTCTAGAATATTTGGGCTTAACAGACATCTATAGAAGACTCCACCCAAATAACACGGAATATACTTTCTTCTCATCAGCTCATGGAACTTTCTCTAAAATTGATCACATCCTAGGCCACAAAACAGATCTCAACAAATTCAAAAAAATAGAAATCATACCATGTATCTTTTCAGACCTCAGTGAAATAAAATTAGAAATCAATTCCAACAGAAACTCACATCTTCATCCAAAAACATAGAAATTAAACAACCGGTTGCTGAATGACTATTGGATCAAGGAGGAGATTCAAATGGAAATCAAAAGATTCTTCAAACTAAACGATAATGGGGACACAAGTTATCAAAATCTGTGGGATACAGCAAAAGCAGTCCTGAGAGGAAAACTTATCACCTTAAATGCCCACATCCAAAAGACAGAAAGGCCACAAATCAGTAAACTAATGAATCATCTTAAGGAAATGGAAAAGGAAGAGCAAAGCAATCCTGAAGCCAGCAGAAGAAAAGAAACAACCAAGATCAGAGCAGAATTAAATGAAATTGGGAACAAAAGAACAACACAGAAGATTAATAAAATGAAAAGTTGGTTCTTTGAAAAGATAAACAAAATAGGCCACTTGCCAGGTTGACCAGAAGCAGAAAGGAAAAGATCCTAATAAGCTCAATTAGAAATGAAAAAGGAGAGGTCACAACTGATATCATGGAAATACAAAACATCATCTTCGAGTACTACAAAAATCTTTATGCCCAAAAATATGAAAACATGGAGGAAATGGACAAAGTCTTAGAAACATACTACCTCCCTAGGCTCAACCAGGAAGAAATAGAATTCCTAAACAGACTAATATCAAGCACTGAAATTGAAGCAGTAATAAAAAATCTTCCAACAAAAAAATGTCCTGGACCAGATGGGTTCACACCTGAATTCTACCAAGCTTACAAAGAAGAACTGGTGCCCATACTGCAGAAATTATTTGAAAACATCATGAAGGATGTAATCCTCCCAAACTCATTCTATGAAGCCAATGTCACCTTGATATCAAAGCCAAGAAAGGACACAACAAAAAAAGAAAAATTCGGACCAATATCCCTTATGAATATAGATGCAAAAATTCTCAATAAAATCCTAGCAAACCGAATTCAAATGCACATCAAAAAAATAATTCATCACGATCAGGTGGGCTTCATCCCCAAGATGCAAGGATGGTTCAACATACACAAATCTATAAATGTAATTCACCACATAAATAAAAACAAGAATAAAGATTATATGATCCTTTCAATAGATGCAGAAAAGGCTTTTGACAAAATTCAGCACCCTTTTATGATAAGAACTCTTAACAATATAGGCATCGATAGCTCATACCTCAAAATTATTAAAGCCATATAGGATAAACCCACAGCTGATATCATACTGAATGGGGAAAAATTGAAAGCATTCCCCCTTAAAACTGGATCCAGACAAGGTTGCCCACTATCTCCACTTCCATTCATCATAGTTTTGGAAGTCCTTGCCAGAGCAATCAGACAAAAGAGAGGAATCCGGGGCGTCCAAATGGGGGCAGAAGAGGTCAAACTTTCACTATTCATGGATGATATGATATTTTATCTAGAAAACCCCAAAGATTCAACCAAGAGACTCCTGGAATTGATAAATGAATTCAGCAAACTATCAGGATACAAAATCAATGCACACAAATCAATAGCCTTCACATATGCTAATAACAGTTGAGCCGAGAAACAAATTAAAGACGCAATACCTTTCACAATAGCACCAAAGAAAATTAAATTTTTATGAACACATCTAACTAAGGAGGTGAAAGACCTATATAGAGAGAATTATGAAACACTGAGAAAAGAAATTGCAGAGGATGTAAACAGAGGGAAAACCCTACCATGCTCTTGGATAGGTAGAATCAACATTGTAAAAATATCTTTGCTACCTAAAGTGATTTACAGAATCAATGCAGTCCCTATCAAAATACCAATATCATTTTTTGCTGATCTAGAAAAAATAATTCTATGCTTCATGTGGAACCAGAGAAGACCCCGTCTAGCCAAAGCAATCTTAAGGAAAAAGAACAAATTGGGAGACATCTATCTACCAGACTTCAAACTATACTACAATGCTATAGTAACCAAAACAGCATGGTACTGGCACAAGAACAGAGACATAGACCAATGGAACAGGACTGAGAACCCAGATATAAAACCATTCTCATACTGTCATCTGATCTTTGACAAATTCCACAAAAACATACACTGGGGAAACAATTCCCCATTCAATAAATGGTGCTGGGAAAACTTGATGGCCACATGTAGTAGACTGAAACTAGACCCACACCTCTCACCTCTCACAAAAATCAACTCACAGTGGATAACATATTTAAATCTAAGACAGGAAACCATAAGAATTCTTGAAGAAAATGTTAGAAAAACTCTTATGGACATTGGCCTAGCAAAGAATTTATGAAGAAGACTCCCAAAACAATCACAGCAGCAACAAAAATAAATAAATGGGACCTGATCAAATTAAAAAGCTTCTGCATAGCCAAGGAAACTATCACTAGAGTGAACAGACAACCTGTAGAATGGGAGAAAATATTTGCATGCTACACATTTGATAAAGGGTGGATAACCAGAATCTATACAGAACTTAGGAAAATCAACAAGAAAAAAATCAAACAACCCCATTAAAAAATGGGCAAAGGACATGAACAGAAACTTTTCAAAAGAAGACAGAATAATGGCCAACAAGCACATAAAAAATGGCTCAACTTCTCTAATGATCAGGGAAATGCAAATCAAAACCACAATGAGATATCACTTAACTCCAGTGAGATTGGCTCATATCAAAAAATCCCAAAACAACAAATATTGGCGGGGATGCAGACAGACAGGAACACTCATACACTGCTGGTGGGACTGCAAATTAGTACAATCTCTGTGGAAAGTAATATGGAGAAACCTCAATGAACTAAAAGTAGAACTGCAATTTGATCCAGCAATCCCACTACTGGGTATTTACCCAAAGGAAAAAAGATGTTCTATAATAAAGACATCTGCACACGAATATTTATAGGAGCACAATTCACAATTGCAAAGATGTGGAAACAACCCAGGTGCCCATCAATACACGAGTGGATTAATAAAATGTGGTATATGTATACTATGGAGTTTTCCTCAGCAATAAAAAACAATGGTGAATTAACACATCTGGTATTATCCTGGATGGAGCTAGAGCCCATTCTTTGAAGCGAAGTGTCACAGGAATGGAAAAACAAGCACCACTGGTACTCACCATCAAACTGGTACTAACTGATCAATACTTATGTCACACATGGCAATAATATTCATCAGGGGGCGGGCAGGCGGGAGGGGGTGGAGGGGATGGGAAAACTTCCACTGAATGATGCGGGGAGCACAGTTTGGGGGATGTTCATGATTGTAGCTCTGATGTGGGCAGTGCCTGGGCAATATATATAAACAAAGTGTTGTACCCCCATAATATTCTGAAATAAAAAAATAAAGCTATCTATAAATATTTTATAAAAATAATTTTAATAAGACTACAATTTTCATTTTAACATCATCTTTTAAAAACACCCTGTTTTGAATGTCCCAAGAGTAAGCCAGATGTGGTTACTGCATTAATAGTGATAATAATACATAACATAAACTCATCTGTGCAGAAGTGTGCTTGTTGCAATTAAACTTTGATTGCCCCTCCCTCAATATATAGAAGAGAAAGTTATTTAACTCTTTAGGGAGGTTGAAAATCTCATGAGAGGGCCTTATTAGAGGTTGTTAAGAGATGGCAGGGCATGTTGAAATCCATGTAGAATGCTCTGTGAGTAGGCCGGATATGTTTATTACTGCCTAGTGACAACTGGGCTTCATTTCTCAGAACTTACTCTGTTGCTGATGGTAAGATGATGCTTGGGGGCCATTGCATTATGGAGAATGAATGCAAACTTATGCCTCTTTCTTTTTATATTGAACTTTCCAACTCAATATTTTTGAAAACTAAGAAACACATTCTTATTAACATATTAAATATGAAATATGATAGCACATGGAAAAGTTGATTCATTATGCTGGATTTTGAGATCTGGAGAAAGCTATTTGTTATTTGGCATTCAGACTAAAACAAATGAAAATGCTGGCAGCCACTTTATCTTCCGAATATTTAATCTGATTCAAAATTTGAACTATTTATAGATAATTTCCAGGTATATAGCACAGCTTTAACCTTAAACAGTAGTATAAAGAACATTATAAATCAAAGGGATAGAGCCTAAAAAATAAAATCCATGAGTAGCTATTTATATATTACCTTTTGTTAGTCTCAACAAATATGAATTTTATCCATAATACTTCCTTAATTTCGGCCACCAAAGAAATCCACCTAAATCCAGGTACCTCCGTGACAGAGACATTGCAACAGGAGCTGAGACAATTTTAGGGTGAGGCATCTCAAGTGAAGAATAGAAGTTATGCAGTTAAAGGAATATAGATTCCAGCTTCTTCCCTGTTCTTCAGCCTGGAACTTAGCCAGGACATTATCTCTTTGCTTCTCTTCATGAAAATTTTAAGTGACCCATAAAGTTCAGCTCCTTTTCCTCTACATCTTATTCAAAACCAGTACCATAGCCCCCAATGGGTTGAAGTTTCCCAGTCTGTGTACGCTGAGATGAGCACTGTCATCTTGATCTTGGCTGAATAAAGAGCTAATTTGCATTGCAGGGGGGAAAGTTGGAAACTGGCTCCCTAGGGCCTCGCATGTAAGGAGGTAGAGAGCCCCTGACTACGTTTTACTTCTGAGCTGTGATTTATTCAATATGTCCAGAGACTTTTTAAAATGAACTGGAAGTTTCAATAAAGACCTTGCCTTTAAGATATATAACCTGTGATTAAAAATAACCCCAGCTCAAAGCAGGAGAGTGACCTTTGCAAAAACAGTAATGGGATATTTTGGTTCTTTTTACCATGCAGAAATAGGTCTATATAATCCTGCAAATGGAGTAGAGAAAAAATGGTTGGCAATTAAGGAGAACTCAATCAGTACTGCATGTGCTTCAGATATTTATCTTTAAAATGAATATATATGCAGAACGCCTGGAGTGTTTATGTAAATTGTAGAGGTGTGACATATAATGGTCATGTGTGATGACATAGTTATCTATGTAAATCTGAATGTACGCTGTGTGCTAATGGAAAAAGTGTGCATTGTGGCTAGATTTTACCAGTGTGTATTCTCTTTGGGAATTGGCCTGAAGACATTAATATCACTTTTCTCAAATGATTATATTTCTATTTGGAGTAGCTTTAGCATTAGAAACTCTTGGTTCTTTGACTTTCAGCAAGATAGACATTAGGCTTGAGATCCCCTTAAAAGACCCTAGAAGTTTCCTTTTTTCCTTCAGGGGTCTGGGGGAAGCTTGGAGCTTTAACATATTGCTGCAGGTATGACCTGAAAGAGTTAAAGTAGTGCCATTTTATTAGAACTGCTTACTTACTGCAACAGGGAATATGGTCAACTCAGTAGCTAATTGTTATTTGAATTTTCTTCCTGTCCCCTGTAATTGATAATTAAAAAAGAAAATTAGGGTGTATATACTTTATACAGCATTTATTTTATTTTATTTCCCCAAAATGCTTGCCTCTTTATACCTTCAGCTTCCCAGATAAAGTGTGTTTTGATGAAGGGTAGACTGAGGTGAAGCAGTAGCTCTCATTAGCTGCTTGACATAAATTATGTTTCCAACTATTTCAAAAGGGGAAAAAACGGAAAAGGCTGTGAAGGGCCCTGGGTGGCAGGTAAGTGTACTTGAGACAGATGTGTTAGAGAAGTTGCTTCTAATATACAAATCCATCCTTAGCAATTGCCTAGTGGTAGGGTGGGTTGGGGGTCTTTTTTCTCTCTCTGTAGCGAGGTGTCAGGGACGAGTTGCCAGGCAGTAAACTCACTTGTGCACTGAGTTTAGAATAGCGTGCTATGTTTGTTAATGCCACTGCTTCCTTTTCAACTGCCTTCCCACCTTTGTTGGGTAGAGCTTCTAACTGCTGCTGGAATGCCAAGCAACACGACAAATGATCTGCCAGTGTTTTCCTGTTAGTCCTGTGTAGTGAGGATTTTGCTGATGGATTAGGCCCCAGAAAGTATTAGAAAAGCAGCTTTTTTTTCCTTCTGAATTCTCATAGCACTTTGTACTTCCTTCTAGTAGAGCAGTTATTGTGCTGTATTGTAATTATATGTGTCTGCCTTTCCCAGTGGACTGTGAGTACCTTGATAGCAGGGTCTTTGCCTTATTTATCTTTGTATCCAGGATCTAGCACAGTTTCTGGTACATAGTAAAAATTCAATAAATGCTTGTGGACTGAATGAAGGAATGAACAATACAAATGTTAATTAAGGCCCTGAGGCCAGAGACCATGACTCCATCACTCCTAAAACTACTAGTTGTTTCGTGATGCTTGACTTACCAGAGGTTAAGAGAGTGCTTCTAGGACTGGCCATCCATGTTTTGTTCCACATGACAGGGAGGGATCGGTGTCCTCTTTCTTTGGAGAAGATGGTTGTTTCTGAGTAGTCATTTATTCCAAATATAACAGAGTGTAGACATAGCACCCTGAACCTCTCATTCACTTGAACCATCACAATTTTTTCTGTATCTGTTTGAGTCCCTGATTAAGGTCTGCATCTTCCACTAGACTGTGAGTCCAATGATGGAGAGTAAATATATCTGATTTTGCTCACCATCACATCCCCAGGATCTAGCATGGTGCCTGGCAGAGAGTAAGTACTCCATAAATGAATGAATGAATGTCTGGAAGCAATAAGATGGCTTTCCTTATTCAGGCAGATTTTTTTTTCCTTTTCTGGAATAGGCAAATATATATGCATCAGTGTTCTCAATATTAAGCTGAAAAGTTTCTTCAGGTCCCACTGTAACATTTGAATATCTGGGCTCTTTTTAGAAAGCTTTAATAAACTTTATTCTAATTATTTGACCAGATTATTGATTTTTTTTAAAAAAGAATGCCCATCTCCAAAGGTAACATGTTGACTTTTAAAGTGCCCAAGTTTGGAAAACTCTGCAGTTTTGATCTCAAGGGAGCCTCTGTTAATTTTTAAAGGAGTGAGTGTTTGGCTGCTGCAAAACTTCTCTCAAGGGGAAAGGCCTTTAGAGTGACACTCAGTAATTTAGCCATTAAGGCTAATGTTCATCTTCTCTCTGTCTATTGAAACTTCTAGGGTAGGCAGTGCAAATAGCTTATCAGGTAGTTTTAAAGGTCATGTGCAAAGGAAAAAAATCCTACACTGCTCATGGAAATGTCCTTACTAATCAGTGCCTGCTTATGGGAGGAGGGGGCTAAGGGACTCTCTCAGCTCATCTATCTTGTCTTTTCCTCCGGGTCACTCAGTGACAGATTTTCGGTTGGAAGCAGCCCAGCCTGGAAGGTAGCTAGCTATGCACATCTCTGCTTTCTACATTTAGTGAAGTCAGTAAGTTTTTAAAAAATAACTTTAACTTTCTCTTTTCCTCTTCAGCCTCTGTACTCTACCTCTGGGGTGAGCCTGACAGAGATAGGAGCAAAGAATAAGCTTCTTTGTTGACAGTCTGCAGCATGGTCAAACCCACCTTTCACAGGAGTCAGAATAAGGATGGTGGGATGCTCAGTCTTTTCCCCTGCTATTACTTTTCATTTCAGCCCATGACAAAGCCATGCCTCTGTCATCTCTCTGGCCTGCTTCAACCCTCTATGGAATGCACGAATTGAGCCCTGTCCAGTCAGGTCTGACCACATCATGAATCCCTCATAAGTGGATCCCGAGCTCCTCAAGGACAACAAAAACATAATCCACCACTCCAGATCCCAGCTGAGACCACTGGTTTTGCTTCCTTTGAGACTTCATTGAGTTATTGGTCTTTTTCTTTTTTCTCCTTTCTCTAAGCAGTAAAAAGTATGGGTTGCAGCTGCTTGGGAGATGAAGGAAAACCTAGAGTTTTTAAAAATGGTAGCTCTGAGGCAGGCATTTAGGAGTGACTCTAATAGCTCTTTCAGAAGAGTGAACTGTACCTTCAGGCTTACTGTGGTCACCCATTGAGAGAGAAATCACAGAATGAGTCTGCAATAATGATAAAATGAAGAATGCGTTCCTCTGCAGTGCATCCAATAACTGCTTTGCATATGGAGTCAGTATTAAGATAAGAGTCTGCTTTGCATTTTGTTTTATTATCTGCTTCTGAGAATATAGCAGCAGGTTTGGGAGATTATATTTTAAAGGAAAAGTTATATTTTCAAAATCCTATTGATGACTATATCTACTCTGTCTATTGCTGGTTTGTCCCTCTCTTCTTCCCTGAGTCATTGTTGGGAATTCTTTGAAATGAAGGAGTTTTTGTTGTTGTTGTTGTTGTTCCTATACTCAACTGATATTTTATTTCTAGAACTCTGATCTTTCATTTTTATATTTGAATGGAAATTTTTTGGCAGGCATTTATGAGAGACACCAGAGAAGTACTAGGGATGGCTCAGCAGACTAATTTCCAAAGATTCATCTCAGAGAAGAATGTAGTTTTGTTTGAGTTTTTATTTTATCTTGCAAAAATGAATTCCACATCTCATGGCTATAGATTTGTTTTTGAGGCGATGACCAGTGTGGGTACACCAGGGCCTCTGTCATGCCATTTAATTTTGAACATCAAACAGGGTGGGAGGCATGAAGATTGGAAGTATCAAGGGAGCAAAGAATTGAAGTTTTGATTAAACTTTAGAGTCCAAAGTTAGCTTTCATTAACAACATGAATTTTATGTTTGGAAACAGAGAAGGGTGAGTTCTTTATCCCTGCAGAGTCTTGCAAATAGCATTCTCAAGTATGTCAGCCATAATCATAATAATAGCTACCGTGATTTAGACATCTGCAATATAGTAGACATTATATATACATACACATATATACAATTTCTGATTTTAATAGTCACATAGCTCTGCAAGATATATATAAATCTCTGTATAAATTATGTATATACACACACACATATATATGTAAAATCTCCCTTTTATAGATGAGGAAATTAAGGCTTAGCAAGGTCAAATTACTCAGCTAACATTGCCTAGTTAGTAAGTGGTTGAATTGTTGCTCTCCAAGCCTATGATTTTTCCACTACACATAACTGCCTTTCATATGGCTGAGTGAGAGGATTCAAAGGTCACTTTGTCCTTCAGTTACCAATATCCTTTCCCCATATGCCATGCAGGATTAGCTTCGGGGAAACTGGAAATAGTTCCATGAATATAGGTATTATTCCAGGACTTTTGTATTTTGGGGAAAGTGAATAATTTTCTAGGGTATGTCATCTTTTGGACTCAAAATTTAATATCAAATTTGGATCCCATACTCCTGAGTAATGGAACAAGCATCACCACAAGGTGGTGATTTAAGGATCAGCTCTCTCGGGATCCTTAATATAAGAAGAGTCTCCTAACCTGCCCCAAAATACACACCGTGGGCCCCTGCACCTCTCCCCAAGAAGTGAAACACCATCCGTCCTCCAGAATAAGTTATAGAAGAAAGCTAAAGACCATAAAGCCAAACATTTTCCTCTGAAATTACTAATGTGACTAGTCTTTTTGATATGAATATTGTCATGGAATCTGTACAACAAAGGTAACTTTAAATGTTATTGCAAATATCAAATCAGTATTTTTTTTAAATAAATCTTGACATGGAAGGAACATAGTTTCAGTCACAAACTAGGAAGTGGTGGTCAGTTGATTGAATTTACCTCTGATATTCAGGGATGATGCTGATCCTAAAATACACAGTTAAGAAATACAAATTACATAATACCACACAATACCTCAAACCCTTGGTAGAGGCTCCAAGAAGCTGAAATACTCATCCTCATCTTTTTCCTAGGTATGTCCTTAAAATGTCATGACTTCCTAAAAGGTGGTGCCTTTTACTGTGGGTAGACTATATAAAGAATTAAGTTGAATTGCATCAATTTTAATTAATTAATTTTGTTGAGGTATAATTTACAGTAGTAAAATTTACCAATATTAAGTGTACAATTTGATGAGTTTTGACAAATGTGTACAGTCACGTAACTACCACCATGATCAAAATGTAGACCATTTTTATCAACTCAAAAAGTTCTGTCATGCCACTTTGCAGTGAATTCCTCACTCTCATCATGGGCCACCAGTGTTTTCTGTCACTGAATTATGACATTTCTTTTCTAGAATTGCACATAAATAGAATCATACAATATAGTCTTTTGTGTGTTTTTTCATATATGTTGTTACATGTATCAGTAGTTTCTTTCTTTTATTGCTGAATAGTATTTCACTGTATAAATATAACATAATTTGTTTGTCTGTTTACCAGTTGATGGGCACTTGGGTTGTTTCCAGTTTTTGGCTGCTATGACTAATGCTGCTATGAACATTTGTGTACAATTTTTGGTATACACGTACATTTTATATGTTTTAATTTCTCTTGGTTATGTAACTGGGAGTGGAATGGCTGGATTAAATGATAAGTGAATGTTTAACATGATAAGAAACTATTAATTTATTTCCCAAAGTTATATGATTTTACATCAACACAAGCAATTTGAGAGTTCCAGTTGAGCTACACCCTAACCAACACTTGGTATTGTCTGTCTTTTTCCTTTTAGCCTTTTTAGTGGGTGTGTAGTAGTATGTTACAGTGATTTTAATTTGTACTTTCTCTAATTAATGATGTTGAACATTACTTCGTGTGCTTCTTTTGCCATTTTTATATTCTTTGGAGACATGTTTATTCAAATTTTTTGTCCATTTCCTTATTGAGTTGTCTTCTTCTTATTGAATTGTAAGAATCACTTATAAATTTTGCATACAAGTCCTTTGCCAGATAAATGTTTTGCAAATATTTTCCTCCAGTCTGGGCATGCCTTTTCATTTTCTTAATAGTGACTATTGAAGAGTAGACGTTTTTAATTTAGGTAAAGTCCAATTTATCATTTTTTCTTTTATGATTTGTGCTTTTTATATCATATGTAAGAAATCCTTGCCTAATTTAAAGACTCAAAGAGTTTCTCCTATGGTTTCTTCTAAAAGTTGTATAGTTTTAGGTTTTACATATAAGTACATGACAAATTTCAAGTATATTTTTTATATGGTGTGAGGTAAGGATGAAGAGTAATTTTCATATACAGATATCCAGTTTTTCCAGTATAATTTATGTAAAAGAGTATCCTTTCCTTAATTAATTACCTTGGCACTTTGTTGAAATTAATCAACCATGTATGTTTGGGACTATTTGTGGACCCTATATTCTGTTATTAATAATGTGGATCTACTTTTCTATCTTTTCACCAATACTAGACTGTCTTGATTAGTGCAGCTTTATAATGAGCTTTGAAATCAAGTAGTGAAATCTAACTTTGTCCTTCTTTTTCAAAATTGCTTTGAATAGCCTAATTCCTTTGTCCATAAAAATTTTATAATCAGCTTGTCATTTTCTATACAAAAAACAAACAAAAAAATCTGCTGGGATTTTCATTGTGATTACATTCAATCTACACATCAATTTTAGTAGAATTTATATCTTAACAAAATTGTGCTATCTACTCATGAACACAGCATATATCTCCATTTAATGAGGTTTTCTTTAATTTTTCTCAGCAAGATTTTATAGTTTTCGATGTTTCCAAACTTAGGGAGAAAGAATTCAATCTTTCTCTATTAAGTATGATGTTAGCTGTAGGTTTCTTTTTTGTTTTGTTTTGTTTTATAAAGGCCCTTTATCAAGTTGAGGAAGTTCTTTCAACTTGTTTCCAGTTTGCAGAGAGTTTCTATCAGCAGTGGATATTATATTTTGTCAATTTTTTTGCATCAATTGATATGATCATGTGATTTTTCTTCTTTAGACTGTTAATATATTTGAGTGTATTGATTGATTTTTCAAATATTGAGCCAAGCTTGCATTCCTGGGATAAAACCCACTTGGTTGTGATGTATTATATTATTTTTATAGTGCTGGATTCAACTGAATAATATTGTTGAAGATTTTTGTATCTATATTCATAAGGGATACTGGTCTGTAGTTTTTTTTTTGTGTGTGTTTTCTTTGGTTTTGGCATCAAGGTAATGCCGGCCTTGTAAAATGAGTTGGCAAGTATTTCCTGTAACTCTATTGAGGATACTGTGTAGTATTGCTATTAGTTTTCCCTTAAAGGCTTGTTAGAATTCACCAGAAATGGTTATCTGGGCCTAGACATTTCTTCATTTTTTTCTCCTTTACTAAAAATTCCATTTCTTTAATAGTTATAGGGATATTCACATTATTTATTTTATGAGTGAGTTTTAGTAATTTGTGGTTTTCTAGAAGTTGGTCCTTTTGATCTAAGTTGTTAAATTTATGAGTGTTGAGTTTGTAATATTTCCTCACTGTCCTTTTAATATCTGTGCATTCTGTAGTGATATCCCATTTTCCATTTCTGATATTGGTCATTTGTGTTCTCTCCTTTTTTAAAATTTATCAGTCTTGCTAGAGGTTTATCAATTTTATTGATCTTTTCAAAGAAACACCTTTGGCTTAATTAAATTTTTCTATTGTTTTTCTATTTTGATTTTATTGATTTTTAGCTCTTATGTTGATTATTTCTTTCTTTGTTTTTGCTTTGGGTTTATTTTTCTCTTCTTTTTTTATTCATAGCTTCTTTAGTTGGAAGTTTAGGTTATTTATTTGTGACCTTTCTTCTTTTCTAATATAAGCAATTAATGCTATAAATATATTTTCTTCTAAGAACTACTTTAGCTGCATCTCACAAATTTTAATATGCTATATTTTTATTTATATTAAGTTCAAATATCTTAAAATTTCTCTTGGGATTTACTCTTTGACCCATGCATTATTTAGCAGTGTGCTGTTTGATTTGAATTGATTGGAGATTTTAATCTTATATTTGTTATTGATTTCTAGTTTAATTACACCATAGTCAGAGAACAGAATGCTGGGCTTTGTTTTCTTCCTTTACAGAGTCTTGGAATTTGTTCTGCCATACTGTTATGTTACATTTTAAGCTTTGCTTTTAAGCTTTGGTAGTATGGGCATTGGGCTAATTTAGCTCCAACCCTAAGGCAATAGCTTTCTGAGGACTTTATCCTATGATCTATATATTACAAGGTCTCTCTACTCTTGCTGGTGGGAATGTGAATTATTATCTGCCTTCTGTGGACTTCAACAATTTTTCAGTCTATTGATTTCCAGTGGTTCTTGGTAGTGAATTGGGAAGTAAGTTCTTGTATTCATATTCAAATGTTATGTGTCAGGCACAGACCTAAGCATTTTTTCATTCACCAATCATCTCTTACATACTTTCCTTACCATTAGTGTTCTCACAATGTGTCTTTGTAACTAGCATTCTCATTTGGTACACCAATAAGAAATGAGGGATGCTGGCTTTGTGACTCTTACAGCCACCCCCCCCTTCTATGGTGTTTCTTTGACAGGATCAGAACTTGGGAAAATACAGTCAATTTTCATTTATGGTAGTTATTTTCTCTAATGTCACTGCAAACACTGAATTAGTGAATACTGAGTCATTGCCTCTAAGGGAATTACAAGGTTGGGTTCGTTAGAGCCTCTGGCCACGACATTTTTGTCAATGGATCAACACATAACCTTGTTTAGTGTGTATTTATGTTTAAAGACACCTTATTTAATATATACTGTTGATTCATCAACATTGAACTCACAGCCAATAGCACTAATGCATGCCTGAACAAAGCTTATCTAACACGTGCATTTCCTTCATAAGGCACATCACAGATTTCTTGAGGTTAGGACCACTAGGCAGCAGCACTTCTGTACTATACTTGGGGGCCATTGTAAACAGTGAAATCACCAAAAAAAAAGCAAAAAATGAAAATTGTGACACTGAATGTACCATGAACTGCGTACTTGTTTATAGTATGAGAGCTGAATAAGAAAGCAGAGTGTCACCTTGTTCAAACTCAGTAGGGAACATTGTGGGCACTGCAAATTTTTCAGTGTTCTGTGCATGCACATGCCTGTGATTAACTGCAAAAATTCCATGAATATTGATTTTGGGGTTACAAATAAATTTTAGCAAGTAGGTGAATTCACAAATATGGAATCCATGAATAATGAATATCAGCTGGACTGACGTGTGACTTGTTTCCTTCCACTTATCTATTTCCACTTAGTAATACTTAAGGGCTGTGCTTCCTGGAGGTTGGCACACTCCCAACCCCAGTGCCCTCTTCGTAATACCTAACTAAACTTAAGAACTATCAACATTGTTAAAATGTCTATACTACCCAAAGTGATTTACAGATTCAATGCAGTCCCCATTAAAATACCAACATCATTTTTCACAGATCTAGAAAAAATAATTCTACACTTTGTATGGAACCAGAAAAGACCCCATATAGCCAAAGCAACCTTAAGCAAAAAGAACAAATCAGGAAGCATCAATTTACCAGGCTTCAAGCTATACTACAAGGCTATAGTAACCAAAACAGCATGATACTGGCACAAGAACAGAGATCTAAACCAATGGATCAGAACAGAGAACCCAGATATAAAACCATTCTCATATTGCCATCTGATCTTTGACAAAGTAGACAAAAACATACACTGGTGAAAAGAATTCCTGTTCAATAAATGGTGCTGGGAAAATTGCATAGCCATATGTAGAAGACTGAAACAGGATCTGCACCTCTCACCTCTCACAAAACTTAATTCATGATGGATAACAGACCTAAACCTAAGGCATGAAACTATAAAATTCTGGAAGAAAATGTTGGAAAAACTCTTACAGATATTGGCCTAGTCAAAGAATTTATGAAGAAGACCCCAAAAGCAATCACAGCAACAACAAAAATAAATAAACGGGACCTGATCAAATTAAAAAGCTTCTGCACATCCAAGGAAACAGTCAATAGAGCGGATAGACAACCTACAGAATGGGAGGAAATATTTGCATGCAATACATCTGATAAAGGGCGGATAACCACATTCTACAAAGAACTCAAACAAATAAGCAAGAAAAAAATCAAACAACCCCATTAAAAAGTGGGCAAAAGGCTTGAACAGAAACTTTTCAAATGAAGATAGACTAATGGCCAACAAACATATGAAAAAATGCTCAACGTCTCTAATCATCAGGGAAATGCAAATCAAAACCACAATTAGATATCACCTAACTCCAGTGAGAATGGATCTTATCAAAAAGTCCCAAAAGAACAGATGGTGGAGTGGATGCAGAGAGAAAGGAACTCTTATACACTGTTGGTGGGACTACAAACTAGTTCAATCTCTATGGGCAGCAGCATGGAGATACCTTGAAGAACTAAAAGTAGACCTACCATTTGACCCAGCAATCCCATTACTGGGTATTTACCCAAAGGAAAAAAAGACACTTTATAAAAAAGACACTTGCACTCGAATGTTTATAGCAGCACAATTCACAATTGCAAAGAGGTGGAAACAACCCAAGTGCCCGTCAATACATGAGTGGATTAATAAAATGTGGTATATGTATACCATAGAGTACTCTTCAGCCATAAAAAAATGGTGAACTAATACCTTTTGTAACAACCTGGATGGAACTGGAGACGATTCTTCTAAGTGAAGTATTGCAAGAATGGAAAAACAAACACCACATGTACTCAATACTAAATTGGAACTAATCAATCAACACTTATGTGCACATATGGAAGTAAAACTCAATGGAAATCAAGCAAGTAGGAGGGGGGAAGAGGGGATGGATAAATTCACACCTAACAGGTACAATGCACACTATCAGGGTGATGGGTACACTTATAATTTTGACGCTAACTGTACAAAAGCGAATTATGTAACCAAAATGTTTTTACCCCCATCATATTCTGAAATAATAAAAAAAGAGAACTATATTTACCATGGAAAACTCAGAAGACTAGAGGTCATCCTAATGAAACAGGGTTTGGGGGCTCTTAACTTAGAATTTCATGGTACTCTACCAATTTCATAGCATAGGCAGCTGCTTTTCGTATTGACTTGGTGGACCCACCCTCTCCCAATCTGTTTATTTGTGACTGAAGAAATATAGCCGACATGGTACCTAAATATACTTCACATCCTTTTGGCCCAATTATACATCTTATTGCCCATAATCAACCATTTTTAGTGTATAAATAAAGTGGGATTTTTTTTGTATGTATTATTAGGAAGTGTATGGACTCATCAGGGTACTTTTTTCCCAATTGACTAGTTAGTTTTAGCCTACAAAGGCTGTTAGCTTCTTTCATCTTGTAAGATGCTTTAGGTTTAAGGAAAAGGTTGTGTGTTTACAGTCTGTGTTTGAGAAAGGTCACCTTGAGATTTTCTTTTTGGCTTTTCATGGCTGTGCTGTCTGTCATGTCACATTAGACTTTTTCAAGGATTATGCCATGCATGACACTGTGAAGAGACTCAGTGTATCATGAAAATAAAGCCCCTGCATGTAAAAATGGGGGCTAAAAAGATGTATCTTGTTAATAACAATAGACCAAAAATGTAAAAAACATTATTGGAAGATAAATTCTGAATCCCAAGAAGTAAAGGCCAGGGAGGGCAGCCTTGACATCATTTTCAGCTGGTTTTGAGCAGACTTGTCCAGAGAGGCCACGGGGGAGATTATTTCTATAAAAAAAGGACATTTGAGTTTATCTTTTAGCCTTTTGCACAAGGAAGGGAAAATGTGCAGTGCTTCGTTTACACAGAGCTTGTTCCCTTCTGAACTTAAGAGTTCCTGGCACCTGAAGCCAAAGCCCCTCGGTGGGCCAGATTCCAGGGGCCTGAACAGGAGCAGACTTCAAAGTACCTTGGGGAAAGTAAAAGCAGCACAGTGTGAAAATGTTCAAAGGTCTGAAGAAAACTTTGTGGAAAGTAATTTCTTTTGTGCATGTTTCCCTCTGAAATGGATAAACAATAATAATAATAAATAATGTGTTTTGGAATTAAACTTGATGTACCATTGATCTCTTCCCCCATCTTACCTCCTCTAAATAAAGTATAATTTATATATACATGTATTTATCTTGCTTCTCCTTCACCTCCAATATCAATGACATACTTTTGAGTTTCTATATCTAGATTTCCTTTTCTCTGGTTCTCTCCTTGATCCCTTAGAGTTCACTTTTGACTTTTCTTCCTCATGAAACTTCTTCCATATGCTTTAAAAAAGTTCTTTCCTTCATGTCAAGAGAGTGCTTTTCTGTGCTCATCCTATTTGGTAGTCTGCTGCCCCAGACATCAGTTGTCCCTCCCCTGGGTTCTCCGAGTTCATGCTCCCTCAGTATTCCTCTCAAGGGAGAGTCTGTCCATCAATGTCTTCTTTCAGCTGCTCTCTTGAAATGATTCAGGTTATCCCGCCCTTGCCTTGACTTTGTTCTGAACCTTTTCAGGCTCTCTCCTTTACCATTGTCAACATCTTTCTCTCTCTCTCTCGCTCTCTCTCTCTCTTTCATCGACTTATTCCTTTCTTCCTATAAACAAGTTTAGTTCTACAAGCCCTTTAAAATTATAATCATAGAAAAATCTGACCTAAAAGAACCCCTAATTTAACTAATCTTTGTCTTTCTTACTAGCAACTGTCCTGTTTCTTTTTCTTTTTACCACCAGATATTTTTAAAAGGATAACCTACTCTTGTTACTGTGATTTCCTTTACCCACAGTCTATCTCCTGTTCCCACCACTCTAAAGAAAATACTCTAGTCAAGACTTGTAGTGACTTTGAAATCATCAAATACAGTGGCCAGTCTTTCTCCTCTTCCTTGCTCCTTATGCAATTTTGTCATGGTTAAACCAACCTTCCTTGGGGAGTTATTTAGAGAGGTGTAAAATAAAAAGTAAGTTTCCCAACCCTACTCTGGATTCTTCATTTCTACTCACAAGAAGTAATAACTGAAATAGTTTATTGTATATTCTTCCAAAAATTTTCTGTGTACAATCAAACATCTTTTAATACAAACAGGGTCATATTATATAAATGATCTGTTCTGTAGATTTCTTTCTCCTCTTAAAAATAAGTCTTTTAGACCATTCCATATTGGCATGTACAGATTTACCTCATTTAAAAATGACAGAGCAGTGTTCTCTTATAAGGATGAATCATAGTTTATTGAACTTGGTCTCCCATTGATGGACATTTAGGTTGAGTACAAATTATTGCTATCACAGTGTTGCAGTGAATATGCTTATATAGGCAAATGCATTTGCACTTGATTGCTTGTGTGAATATACCCATAGGATAAACTTATGGATTTGGAAGTGCTACCAAGTCCTCACTTTTTAAAAATATGGACAGTTTAATATCATAGCAAGTACCCAGGTAATGTCCATCAGATTAAGAAACAGAACATTTGTTTACCTGTATTTCTTTCTCCTACATCCTCCTTTCTGCCCATCCCCCAGGTAATTACTAATTTGAAAGTTGTGTCAATCATCTTCGTGCTTTGTAAAAGAAACATTTTATGCTCAACTCCTCAGTCTTTTTCTTCATTGGCTTTCTATCATCCTAGATCTCTTTTTACCGGGCTTACTTTTCTTCTTTTGTTTTCCTCCCTGATTTCTTCCCATTTCTTCAATGTCGCTGTTCTCTGAGTTTCAGTCCTCTGCTCCCTGTTTATCTCAATTTCCACTCAGTGTTGTTATGCCTTTTTTGTATTTTTCATTCTCTCATTCATGTGGATGACTCTCACGCCTATATTTCTGCCTCTAACCTCTTTCCTGAGCTCTAGTCTTCCACATATTTACTTGTATATCTTGCTATAGCACCTGAAATTATATTGGAGTTAAATAGCATTTAGTGGATATGTTTTTTATTTCAGACCCTGTGCTGGGTGCTGAAGATTCAGAGAAGAATAAGACATAGTTCTGCATTTTAGTAGGAAAAACAGATGTAAAAACCTGCATAAAAGTTGGTGTGAATTTATTGTATTCCCCTAGATTTGCTCTGACTGAAATTTCCTACTTCCTTAATAATACCATCATTTTCCTCCTCACCCAGGCTCATCCAGTTATCTTAGCCTTTCTTCTCCCTGAACCTTCTTATCCCTTTGGTTTTGATATTTTTTCCTCTTGCTTCACATGAGGATTCAGTCACCACATTGTATCAATTCTTCAGTCTTGTATATAATTCTTCCTTTTTTCCCCCCTTAACATTGCTGCTCAGGGTCTTCTCTCTTCACACTGGGGTTGTTATAAAAATTTCTTTTTCATCCTCAAATTCATCCCATAAGCTATATACTGCTTAAGGTTTCATATATCCAGCTCTTAATATTGTTGTTACTCATCCACTCAAAAACCTTCAATAGCTGTCTGCTACCTATTAAATGAGATCCAAATTCCATAATCTCAATTTTTTATTCTGGAAGTTAGATTTCCCAGCTCAAGAAGAGAGAGGGTAAAATTTAGCCTTTTTCCATTTCATATAAAAATATGAATTTCTGACTTCTCTTAAACAATGAAAAGTCTGGCAACACCGGGCTTACAATTCATACATGGCAACAATCAACTTAAGCTTAGCCACGATCTATATACTTTAAGTGGAAAATTTGCTTCCCAGTTTGCTACATTCCTCACCCAACCAGACTCACTAATTTGCATTACCTGCCTAATATGTATGGGCATTTGAGTTTGCAAACCCTCACACAGGTAATCAGTGAGAGGAGAGAGAGTTGAAGAAAGTGCTTGGGGTTAGACTATGATGTAAAATTAATAATACAGTCAGCCCTCCATATCCCTGGGTTCTGCATCCATGGACTCAACCAACCACAGATTGAAAATATTAGAAAAAAATTGCATTTGTACTGAAAATGCAGAGACTTTTTTCTTGTCATTATTTCCTAACCAACATAGTGTAACAACTATTTACATAGCATTTACATTGTTTTAGGTATTATAAGTAATTTAGAGATGATTTAAGTACACAGGAAGATGTGTGTAGGTTATATGCAAATACTACACCATTTATATCATGAACTTGAGCATCTGTGGATTTTGGTATCTGCGAGAGGTCCTGAAACCAATCCCCTATAGATACTGAGAGACAACTGTACTTCAATACTGATATAAAGTCAGTACATCTTATGTTACATGATATGGAAATAAGAAAGGAAAGAAAACAAAGATATTTGCTTAATATATGTGTATATATATGGACAAATTTATTCATAAAAATAAGGAGAAAATACTCATGACAAGTACAGTCCCCTTTTCTGTAACTGATCCCCTGGACATAGCTGGTATTTATAAATAGCTTTATCCACTGCTCATTCTGTATTCCCTTTGCCTTCAGCATGTACCTCAGCTGGTTGTGGTTCTTTGCCTGCTGTGATGACCCAAACCTTCATTCTTGAAGGGTCTGGGCCATTCATAGTCTTGCCTGGATTGGGTTGTTGCAGATTTTCATTGACCTTAATTACAAGGCATGGTAATACTAAGATATGCCCTAAGGGATCTCCTTTATTCCATACATACTCTTCATTACCTTCATTGTGGTGTAGTAGTCCAATATCCCCTTGGCAGTCTGGATCAATTACCCTAGCTAATACCATAACGCCCTTCTTGACTTGTTGACTCAGAGGCATGAGGAGCCCAAAGTGGCCTGGTGGCAGTCTTCTTAACTTCTAGTCCAATGAAATCATTGTGTTGGGTTTTTGTTTTTTTGTTGTTAAGTTTTAGGAGTTCTTTATATATTCTGGATATTAATATCTTATCAGATGTATGATTTGCAATTTTCTCCCATTCTGTAGATTGTCTTTTTGCTTTCTTGATAGTGTTCTTTGATGCACAAATGTTCTTAATTTTGATGAGGTCCAATTTATCTATTTTTTCTTTTGTTGCCAGTGCTGTTGATGTCATATCTGTCAAATTGTTGCCAAATCCAATGTCATGAAGATTTCCCCCAAAGTTTTATTCTAAGGGTTTTATAGTGCTAGCTCTTAAGTTTAGGGTTTTTAAAAATTCATTTGAGTTAATTTTTGTATATGATGTAAAGGTCTGACTTTATTTATTTATTTTTGCACGTGGATATCCATTTTTCCAGCATCATTTGTTGAAAAGACTGTTCTTTCCCAATAGGATGGTCTTGGAACCTTTGTTGAAAATCAGTTGGCCATATATGTGAGGGTTTATTTTTGGGCTCTCCATTCTATCCCATTTGTCTATATGTCAGTCCTTGTGCTAGTACCATACTGTTTTAATTACTGCAGCTTTGCAGTAAGTTTTGAATTGGGAAATGTGAGTCCTTCAACTTTATTCTTCTTTTTCAAGATCGTTTTAGCTGTTTGGGGACCTTTCCAATTCTGTATGAATTTGAAGATCAGCTTTTCCACTTCTGTGAAAAAAGCTGTTGGGATTTTGATGTAGATACTGTCTTTTTATTATGCATTTCTATCAGTGAATTTGGATACTTTTCCATGTTTATCAGCCATCTGTGACTCTTTTTTTGTAAATTGCCTGATGATGTTCTCTGCCCATGAATGTATTGAGGATGTTATGATTGTTCTTATTTATTCAAATGAGCTCTTTATATATTACAATCATAAACCCTTGGAAAATATTTCAAAAAATTCCAGTTTGTTTAAATATTTTTTACATAATCATCTCATTGGAGAAGTTTAAACATTTTTAATGTTATATCTGTCAATCTTTTCTATTGTCATTTCTTCTATTGGTCTTAAGTTCTTCCTCATTCTGACAGCAGGTTAATATTGACATATTTTCTTCTAGATAAAAACTTGTTAAAACATTTAACTCTTTAATTCATTATGTTGACGTATGATGCAAAGTTTTAAATAGATTTTTTCCTGACTTAAATTCAGTTTTTATAGAATAACCCTTGCTTTTCCTACTCATTTATAATGTCATTTTATTCATTTACTTAATTCTTATGTGTCTTAGTTCTAGAGTCTGAGTTTGTTTGTGTGCTTTTTTTATAGATATGTCTGTCTACTTTTGTACCAGTCCAAAAATATTTTAATTATTGTAGCTTTGGAGTTCATTTTAATATACAGTAGAATGAATCTTCTGTCATTATTCCCCCCCCAACCAAAGTTAAATATTCTTATATACATGTTCCAAATAGATGTTTGGATATTTGAGGATAAAGGCTGTGCCCTATTTATCTATTTATTACCAGAACTCCCCCACCCCCAGTATTTTGGCCAGTACAGTGCCTTGCACAATTAATTTTGATTCAATTTCTAGACTGTATTTAATGGTTCAAAAGTTTCTGTTTTTGTACTTGTGTTCTGAATACCCAAGTCTACCTCTGCACCTTAGGATCTTTGGAATTCAGCTTCACATATAAAGGTGTGACTTGACCTCTTCTCATTTTCAAATCTGAATGCCCTTTTGGACTGTGGGAACTATGGATTTCTGTAGTAACTTTTTCTTCCAATGTCATGTCACACATTTAGCAAGTGTTAGTTCTGTGCAGACTCTTCTAGGAGGAAACATCCTGGCAAAATGAAGCCCATTATGTACTAAGTGGAACTTGACATTTCTTTTTTCTGACTTCTTCTTGGCCATCATCTATAGCTTTATCTCAAGATATCTGGGCTCTTTTTAAATGCTGTCTTTTTTTCCCTTCCTCTGTAGTCCTAGTCCCAGTGCTTACTAAATCTAGACACTCATTTATTTATGTAAAACTAGGTTTACCCAACCATTTCATTTAAGTCCCACAGCTAAAATCCTCGGCTATTATTTAGCTGTGCCTGACCGTAATCCTCAAAGCAATTGTTTTTAGTCTTCTTACAATGTACTGCTCATTCTGTAAAATATGTAGATAGCAATAGTTCACATCACTACCCTCCAGTAAGTAGTTCATTGTGCTTCTGTCTTGAAATATACCAGGCTTTGGCTTGCCCTTCAGTTGTAGGCCCTTTTAGTATCTGCCTATGAAAGCCAGGTAAAAGCTCACTTAGCAATAAGGCTCAGTTATAGAAAGATGTCTGAGTGCTGCTTTGGTCTCTCTATATGTGTCTGGGAAGGTTGTACTATGTTCACTAACAGAAAGAGATGTCTCCCTCTCCCATCTGCCATTGAGCTTCCCAAATACTGTTTCAGATACTGTTATTTCCTGTATCTTTGGCTCCACTTCAGAGACAGCTCCCATAGCCGTGTACTTTCTGTATAGAGGAAAAACATGCAGATTTTGGGCTTATCTATATGTTTCTAAGGTGCCTGTCACTGAGCGTTTTGACAGATATAAAAGAGAAAAGCTGAAAATGACCTTGATAAATTAGGAAAAAAAGTATCTTACTGGAAAAAAAAGGAAAAAAGGATGGACTATCACAGGGAGGAAATAACCCAAATTCACAACAACAGAGTTGAAAAAGACTAGCTCATCTCATGCATCACAGACAAAGATCTGAGAGTCACAGTTGATCTCAAGCTAAATATGGACAAACAATGTGGTGCCATGGTGAAAAAGTCAACTTACGTTAAATGCATGAAGCGATTCTCCTATTAGATTGAGGAATCTAGCTTTAAGAAAACTGCATTTAACATTATTATTATTATCACTTATAATAATCATTAATATTTGTTTTACATTGAACAAATAACTTTCACATACATTATTCGTTCATTTGGTCCTGACAACAACCCTGTGAGTTATTTGTTAGTATATTCTCATTTGACAGAAGAAAAAACAGACTCAGAAGAGGTAAGTGAAATGTCTGAGGGCATACAGGAAGTTCTGGGTTTAAACTTAGATCTTTTGCCTTCAAATCTGATACGGTTCTCACTATACCATATTGCCTCTTAAGAAAACATAAGTAGAGGAAGATTACTCATGTTAAAAATACTTTAAAAAATTTTAAAATTATTTGGATATTCTCCAGATAATAAGCTCTCATGGTGAATTTAATATAGAAATGCATTTGTGCTAATTCAACTCACAACCAACTTTTTGGAAGGAAGCTAATCGTATAAAGGAAAGTACATTTAAACATAGTTATCAATGTGTACAGCATGATGATTCACATCTTGATTGTCCCACTGAAATAGATATGGAGATATCAATAGTCAGGGAAACTGTGGCCTATGGATTAGAAAAATAGGTTCTGTGAACAGGGAAAAATTGGGTGCTGTTTAATTAGCAAGAGATAAAAAGAGAGAGAGCTAATCTTGGTCTTCATAAGAAAGGTTTTACGAGTAGGAAGTTGCTTAGTTCTTTTGTCTGCTCACAGATGAAACAGTATAAAGTTTGCTTCGTTCATTCATTCAATTTTTTCCTTCAACTTTCTAATATGTGCCAGTCATTCTGCCAGGTGTAGGGGGCACAAAGATAAGTTGTGTCCCACCTCTGTTGAGGTGGTGTCAAATGTATAAACAAACATTATTACATAAATAGAATAATAAAGGTGTGTGTGCCTGGAGGCTGAAGGATTAAGGAGCTAATTTAATCTAAGGGTGTCAGAGAAAGTGCTTTTTTTTCTTTGTTAGCTGCTTTTGAAGTTTGAATAGAATCTTGCCTGCTTAAATTGAAGCAGGGAAGATTTCAGTTGGACTTCAGGAAGAACTTTCAAATATTAGCTTAAGAACTATAATGGCCCATTAAAAGAGGTAAGAATTTTTTTTTTAAATCTCTGGAGGATTTAAAGGTAAAAGATAATCTTTACAAAGACAGGGGAATGTACCACAGAATCTTTTAAACAAGGCATCTTTTAGCTCCGGAGTTTTTCTGATAAATTGAGAGCTGATCCTGCATGCCCAGAGATTTGCAAAATCAGGCAGTAGACATAATGGAAATCATACAGCGTACCTAAAAGCAATTCAATAAAAATGCTTCCATTCTCTTTATGCTTGGTTTTTATGTGAATCTGTATTTGAGGAGAAATTAAGTGTGTTTGTTGTAAGCAGATGTTCATGTGCTCTCAGCTAAGTAATAATGGCAAACAATATAAGGAGGTGGTGCTGGGTATGAGGCAGTGAGACTGAACAGTGTGGATGGTGCCAATGCACTTTATAGAAGAAAAAGAGGATTGTTATCTCCTGGTGAATTTCTTTTGAACAATGTATGGTTGTGTTAGAAAAACGGAGATAACAAATCTGGGAGAATGCATCAAAGTAGAGGCTTATAAGGATCATTCTCATCTGAGGATCTTGAATCTTTTTCAGAACATCTTGGTATCAAGGCTCAGCTTGCTCCAGAGGGAGTGGATTTCCTAGACTTATAAAAGCTATAAGAGGCAACACAATGTAGTGTTTAAGAGTACAGAACCTGGAACAAGACTGCCTGGGTTTAAATGTTTGTTCTTACTTACTAACAATTATGCCATCTCAGACAAGATTTTTCACTTCTCTGACTGTCATTTCTTTCATCTGTAAAATGGAGGTGATGATTGTAAAAAATAGTATCTACTTTATAGCGTTGTTTGAGGATTAAATGAGTTAATACATATAGAAAAACTATAATACTCCCCGGAGCATGGTAAGTGCCATATGATATGAGTCCAGCATTTTGTAGTTTTCAAAGTCCTCCCTCAGAACCTTGTGAGAAAAGCTGGGCAGATTAAATTAACCCCATTTGACAGATGAGTTTACAGGCTCAAAGGGGTAGAGTATCTTGCTCCAGGTCATGCAGAGCCAGGACTTGAACCAGGCTTTCATGCCTCATCTAGCATTCTTTCCACTTGATCACACTTGTCATTGGGTCCACATTTCTTCCTAGGAATTCCTTAGACAACTGAGGAAAATAAATATGCCTGCCTGTATTAGTTTTCTATTGCTGCATAAAAAATTTCCCAACTTAGTGGCTTGAAACATTGCATGTTTATTACCTCACAGTTTCCATGGGTCAGGAGGCTGGGCACAGCTTAGCTGGATCCTTGCTCAAGGTCTCATAAGGCTGCAGTGAAGTTGTCGGCCAGGCTGCATTCTCATTTGGAGGTTTGACTAGGGAGGGATCTGCTTCCAAGTGCATTCAAGTTATTGGCAGAATCTAGTACCTTGTGGCTGTAGAATTCATGGCAGCTTGCTTCTTCAAAGGCTGCAATAGACAGAGTCTCTGCTGCTTGGCACCTCTCATTTCAAGGCAGCCTTTGCTCCTATTTTAAAAGGCTCACCTGATTAGGTCAGGTCCAACTCTGATAATCTCCCTTTGATTAATTAAAAATCAATTAGACAGCTTAATTGCATCTGAAAAATCCTTCCATCTTTACTTTATTATATAACAGATCACGGGAGTGGCAGCCCATCACCTTTGCCATATTTTATTGGTTAGAAGCAGTGTATAGGTTTTACCTCTACTCAAGGGGAGGAGATTACCCAAGGGATTACACATTGGGGGAATCACCCTGGGGCATGTCCACCACAAGGCCAATTGTTTTCAAACTGTGTATGATAGTGTACTTTGAAGGTGGTCAAGTGATTTTAAAAGTCAAAGTCACAAGTTGAATCAGAGTAGATATGAATAAATAGACATGTGTTTGGGATGACAGGTAAAGGACTACCCCCATTTTACCAGCTTACCTTTCTTAATAGTTTGCTTTTTTTTCCATGTAGGTATACTCCTTGCTCAAGATACCTCACTCCCTGGGTTGCCATTGATGTATACATACTTTGTTTTCACTTGATAGCCAGGGCTATAACAGTTAAGAATATAAGCAAAAATATTAAAGCCTCCTTCAGTACATGCCAGTCAGGGGTGTGATTTCTTGGTGGGCTTCCCTGAAATCATAGCTAAAAGGTAAACAGTCGAAATTTCCACAGGATGAAGCCTCAATACTCCTTTACATCCCACTACTTTAGCACAGCCTTCCAACGTAAAACTCCATGATGAAGACATCCTTCTTGCTATGTCATCTGTTTGTGTCATTTTTCTGTGTTTTGAATTTGTTTGAAAGCTCTTTAATGTGTTTGTAAAGTGAACACATATGTTGATTGATAAATAATAAATAAGGAACAGTTGGCATTGACAGCATTATAATCTCTGAAAAGAAGCTTCAAGAACCACCAGACTGTGCTGTTGTGGTTATTACCTTTCTTCGCCTTGTCTACCTGTGGATTTCTCTGACCTACAGGGCCACACCAAGTCTCCCAAATACTTGTAGTCTGCTACTATTCTTCAGAAGGTCCACTATAGGAAATCATGCTGAAACTGGTGCTGGATAATTAAACAATAAAAATAAAAGGTGTGTTGCTTAAGTTCCCAGATATGCTTTAGAGGAAAAGTTAATCCCCTAATTGCTTTCCCCAATACCTTCTTCTTCTCAGGAGTATAAAGGGAGTGTACAGTGGCAGCTACATGAATTAAACAAGATGATCTTGAAAACACTAGATTGTATCTTATAAAGATATCACCAGATCTAGTCTGAGTCATAATAGACAAAGAAGTTGTTAAACAGTACACTCTATACTGTAATGAAAGGCACGGAGGCCCTGCCGAAGCTTTCACTCAAGTAAAACGACAGTGGCTCTCCCACTGTTTGGCTTGTACTGCCTTTAGGACTCATTGGTAGTGAATAAATGTTATTTTGCTTTGTATTTAAAAGAGGTCTGTATAATAAATGAAAGAAAAAGAAGTAAAGAGGGCTGCTAGGCCCAAGGATACTGTCCACTAAATGTGCGTATGTGGCTCCTGGGAGCTTGCCCTACATCTTTCCTTTGCCTGGGCTTTCATGCGATATACAAGCAAATGAGTGCTTCTTGACTTTAGGTTCTTGACTATGGGTGGCATGGAGTTATAGCAAGGGATATAAGAATCTATATGCCCACCAAACACTGCTTGTAAAAGAGTGAATAACTAATGCACTTCACATATCCATGTATTATTGTCTCACAAAAGCATGTAGATATTATTATGATAAAAAAGTAAGCTCATTTATAAGCATTGCTAAATTTATTGTAGCTTTTGGTTGTTGAGCATTTCTTCAACCAACATATCCTAAATATATGACTGTCTAGTGCATGTGTGTATATAAGACACAACACATGTGCACACACGCAAAGAATTTTATTAATGAGTAAAAGATATCCACATATTTCAAAAGGTTGGGATCCACTGCTCTAAGCACTTGCTTTTAGTAAGAAGTCTTGTCTTTGTCTATCTGTCTCTATCTCACCCTCTCTAAGTAACTTCAAAGGGGCTGCATATAATTATCTTTCCCCTCCTTTTGGTGATGAAAGTATCTTTCTCCTCAGACATTGATCCTGGGAAAGACATAATAGAAGCTCTAATAGTAATAATAATTTACCCTTACGTAACCCCTTTTATCTGATGCTCTCTAAATGCTATATGGCAGAATGGCACTGTCACTTGGAAGAGAGATGCACAGCTAAGAGATGCTACAGCTGGAAGTAGATCCAAGGCAGTCTGGTCCCTCACAAATATATTCTCTGCATTGAGGCCTGCCTACTTATTTCTGACTTAACCCTGCAGCTCTAGGGGAAGGCTGGATAGCAGAATCTCTAGCTAGCCATTGGGGTGATTTGCCAGGCTGCCACACATTCATGTATTTAGAGACTAAAGTAAATTCTCCTGGATCCAGCATGGCTGAGGAAATAGAAGTTTAGCAGTCAGTTTATGAAATTCCATGCTTCATTTTTCAATGAATTAGAATATGATAAAATACACCCAACATGAAGATTAGGCTGAAAGAAATTCCTTTCTGTGAACATTCAGAAGGCAGTTTCCAATTGACACAGGGCCATGAAATCAGCATTATGAACACCAGTGAACACCATGTTGCAGGTGATTGGTTGTGCTGAGGCACACAGGTAAAGAAAGCACTAGATAACGGAGCTGAGAGTAGATGGCAGGTTTTGTGTATCTATATTTTTGGGGGTTTTTTGGCCTAGGGTCATCCTTAGGTAAACTTAGGGGTTGGGGAAAAATACAATATATGTCTTTCCCCCTTCATCTTTTGTATATTGACAAAATCAGGTTGAAATTAACATTTATGTTGTCTTTAAGGAGGTGGGTGGTGGAAAGGAAATCAAAAAGGGGCAGTCAGAAACAGGCTTGAGAGAGGCCAAGGACACTTTCATGTTTTGAGCCTCTTGGCATATGAAAAATTTAGAAAAGCCAAAAAAGGAGGGTTATACAAATAAGTGCAAGTTGTTAACAACTTGTATAAAAGTATCTAATTTGTTAGAATAATGCCCCCTCGTTGGAGGCCCTCTCTCTTTCCCTGGCCCCCCTCCCCTCCCTCCGCATAGGGTCCTTTCTGCTTGCAAATCTCTATACACATCATTCAGCAAAGGCCAAGCACCTTCTTCACTGTGATATTCCCATCTCTGTCAGAATTGGAACTAGATCTACTAAAGGTCGAGGAGTAAAGCTCTGTTGAATTTAAATAAACATTGAGCAATTTAGGCCATGAATGTAGCACTTAAAGTCATTTGGTCCAGACAGAAAACACCTGTCCATGCTGTGCATCCAGATGGGGGAAGTCGGCAATGTCAGGAGAGCCACAGCAGCACCCCACAATAAGGCTAAAGAAGACCAAGTATCTTGGAAGCCAAATCTTCTGAAATGAATTGTCTGAGGAATCAACCTTTGAAAGGCTCAAGATCTAGTGTGATTTGCTTAAAAATGTTTCACCCTGGATATTTCAGAATCTCATTTCCACTTTTGTTATTCTCTCCTTCCCTCTCTTGCTTTAATAGCAATAGAGGAGACATATTTACCATATCAAACATATTAAATTTTCAACCCCAGAAAGTAAATCCATTTCAAGTGTGTCTTCTCAAATGACTATAGCTGCTTGAAAAAAAAAAAACGAAGGAAAGGTTGGGCCATTGGCAGGGAGACTGGGGAAGGAAATGAATAAAGTCTAAGGCAGAAGCTGGCCTGGCCTTTCTAAGCAGCCAGATTTTCCAGCGGTGACTCTCTGTAGTCCAGGGAGTTGTCTGGAGTCCATATGGCAATACCAGGGGTGATCAGAAAGCAGGTGTCTATGGAACTGAGGAAAGAAGGGGGAAGTAGAAGAGTTGGGGGGAACTTATTGTTTATTTTTCTTGATTTTATCAGTGCACAAGCAATGTTATGAAAACAACAAGAACATAGGAACAAAAAATCATTCACAATATCACTACATAATGTGTTATAGCTGTTGCTTTTTTTCATGTGCCCTTTACATACATACTTAATTTTACAAAGTTGTAAAAACGTAATGAAGATACTCTTGTTGTTTTGTTCTTTACATAATATTATATCATAAATAGTTTCCCATGTAGTATATGCTCCTTGTAATGATACTTTCTAGTGGCTGCACAGTATTCCATTAGGGCAATTCATCATGATTTAGCTAGTCCTATTGTGGGTCATTTAGGTTGTTATTCACTTTTTGCTATTATAAACAATGTTGTGATGAACATCTTGATGTGCACAGCTTTTGTAACCTCTTGAATTATTCTTTCAGCATAGATTTTTGGCAGTTTAATCACTGGGCGAAAGGTATAAACATTTGAATTTTTCTTGAAGAAGACTGCCAAACTGATTTCCAAACACATTGGGATAATTGACTAATTTCACCACAATCTTGCCAGAAAACTAGAAAAAATCTAAATTAAATTGGTAAAAATGTTACCTCATCATCGTTTTGTTAAACTTTTCTGATTGCTTCCAAGATTGAACATATTCACATATATTTCTTTATTATTTACATTTTCTCTTGTGAAAACTGCCTCTTCATTTTTTTCTTGGCCATTTGTCTACTGGGGACTTATAATTTTTCTAATTAAAATGTTGAGTAATTATATAATGTAGGAAATATCTCCTTGTCATATTTTCACCAGGTTTATTCTTGTATTTGAGGTACTTTCGTAAACAGAAAAGAACAATGCATGGAATGCACATCATGTTATCTTCAGTCTTTGTTCAGGGTGACTCTTTATTGCAGCTTTTGTATGGGATCCAAGATTCAACACCTAGAAGAATATCCTGAAAGGGAAGTAACACAGGATTCTAGTTTGGGAGTCAGAGAGAAAATATAATTCAAATGTAAGGCAAAATAGGTGGATTTTCTGAGTTAGGTTTAAAATCTTTTAAAAATTTTACATCAGTCCTTGTAGGGCCATAGTAGTGTTAATTTCGTGGGGCCTTGATTTGGTGAACAATAAAGCTGAAATGTGGGGAGAGAGGGTGTTAAAATCATGGCATCTTCCACAGCATGTGAAAAACTACAGTTGCCCTACAGCCAATCTTTAATGCTCTAAGCCTGTAACCTTGAGTCTGACTTATTGTGTAAGGGGAATCATGGAAGACGATTCTCAAGTCTATTTCTCTTTTGGGTAAATCTTAAAAGAGACCCTGTCTTTGCAATTTTTTTTATTGCATTTCCAATGCTTTCATGTTTGTATCAGAACTTGGACAATTTCCAAAATAAGAAGAAAAGAAAAAGTCCCAGCTAAAACATGCTGGAAGGGTCCCTGCCATCCTTAGGAGTATGTAGTTGCTGAGAGAGTTTATCAAAATTTGTTTCCTTTTTTGGGCCCTGTCACTCATTCTGATAACTCTTAGCCACTATGCTACACCCTCTCTTACTTGTTCTGCAATTTTTGAGCATAAAAAAAATAAATTAAGAAAGATTTATAAGGGGAGGGACTGCTGCTGGCAGATGGTGAAAATAACTGTGTCAGGACAGGGGATAAGTGGGTTTAAAAGCAGTTCATTAGAAGAACCTTAGCACTTGGTATTTAACATTGCAAAAACACTTTGGCATCTTTATTTCATTTTATTTTCAAAGCTTCTTTAAAATAAGAAGGACTCATATAATATACATATTTACTCTTTCTTTCCCATCCTACAGAACAACTAGAATTTCTAACAACATAGGCTATTCATTTTCCATAAATTCTATATAGTAAATTTTTATTGTTTTCCTGACACATTTATTTTACTGTCCTCTTTCCCATAATTCACAGATTTCATCTCCTCTGTCTCTTAAAATGCTTGAATGTACCCTCCTTTCTCCTTTCATACTTCTAGTCCTAAATTTGTCTCTCTAGCCCAGGCCTCGCTACTGGCCTCTGAGCATATATATTCAACACTTCTGGTATTTCCCCTAAATGTTTCAGGGGCCTTTTAAACTCATCCTCTCCCTAACGGAGCTCACAATCTTTTCCTACAAACCTGGACCTTTTCCTGTGTTCCCAATCTCATCTATCCAGTGCAAACCAGAAACCAGAAACTTTAACAGCATCTCTGAATCCTCCCAATCTCCAATCTCTCACATTCCATAGCTAATCAATTACCAAGTTTTGCTGATTCTACCTTTTTTTTTTTTTTTTTTTTTTTTTGAGTCTCAGCTCTGTCACCCAGGCTGGAGTGCCTGGCCTGATGGCCTGATCATAAGCTTGAACTCCTGGGCTCAAGCGATCCTCCCGCCTCAGCCGAGTAGCTGGGATTACAGGTGTGAGCCACCACACCTGGCCTAATTCTACTTTTTAGTATGTCTTAAATCTGATCATTTCTATCCATTTCTACTGTCATTTTCCTAATCTATGCCTTCATATGTCTTATCTGGACTATTGCAAAAGCTTCCTAATACAGTTCCATACCTCCGATCTTTCCCAATTCCAACTGATACCAGCATGGCTTTCCCAAAAGACAAATCTGATCATTTTACTCTTCTGCTTAAAAATCTTCGAAGGCTCCCCATTGTCTTTGGCATGATTGGAAGACCTGGTTTCTGTCTTTTTCTGGCCTCTTTTTCTGCTGAACCCTTTTATATATCCTATGATCCTGTCACACTTAATTTCTTTCTGTACTCCAAATATACCACACATCCTCACACCTCCATGCCTTCTTTCTTTCCTGGACTATCTGGCCAATCTAGGTAGCCTAAGATTCAGTTCAAAGGTTACTTTCTCTGTAAAACAGTTTTAGGTTGTCCTCTCCTCCTGAACTCTTTCCTCACTCCATCTCCCACAAAGTTAGATATTTCCTCTTATTTCTATAGCAGATTATGTACAATTGATTATGGCGTATATCCCACAGCACTGGAATGTTGTATTTATCATTTTGTTTTCTACACTACATGGGACATATTTGAGAGCAGAGACTAGCATTCATCTCATATCACCCCCACCACTTAATGCGGTAGTCCACGTATATGTTTGTTGAATAGATGAAGAATGAATTAGTAATATGCTTTATCCTTTCCGCCACTTTTTCTCCTTGCTCTCTAATTAATTTATAGGCATCGGAATTTCCATTTTTTCCCCCAGTGGGTCTTAATCCCCAAGACTGTGATTATTTTACCTTTTAATTCCCCTTCCTTTCAACAAGACTCTATGAAACATTTTAAAGCTGTAACTTGACTACTTTTTTAATGTATAAACCTTAGCCAATAGACTTTAAAAATGTTTCATGACGACAATTCAACATATTCAGAGGTCAGGTATTGCTGTGTTTCCTCCTCCACGTGCTATTCTTTTGGGTAGAGATCTTTCCTGCTGCCCCCAAATTTTAACTTCCTGTTTGTTATTAGAACATTTCACAAGACTCCCCCTCAGCCTTCTCCTATTCTATTTCTTGCTGTGTCTTAAATATTTTTTAATGTCCTCAGGAGTCCATCAATTTTTACTTTATGAACCTGGTCCCTCTTTGATGATTCTTTGTGTAAAACTTTCCTGCTTCAACTTCTTTCTTTGTTTCTTTCTTGGATCTTTAGCTTCTATCTGTCATTTTCTTTGCCACATCTTTTTTGTCTTTTTATGCCTCTCTTTCTGCGTCTTTTGACCTGCTTCAAATTCTACGTTACTTCCTTCCTTCTGAGAGCTCGTCCCCTTCCCGCCTATTTTTTGCAGACAGGTTCCATACAGAGTGAAGTCTGTTATTTTCTTTCACTTTGGTCTTTCTTTGTGCCCCTCTCTCTTCTGGTACTTTCTTCCTTTTTCTCCTCTGTGCAACTTTACACAGTCTCCTATAAGCAATGGAAACTCATCACATTTCCTCAGTTGTCCTGCTTGCTCATCTCAAAGACGTGCTGTTCTTTATCCTTCATTCTCTGGCTGTTCGATGTCAGTTTGTCTTTCACTTCAAATCCGTAAAACAGATGCAATTTATGAACACTCTTGATATATGATATAGGGTCCTAAACAACCAACTGGGTAAGAGATTATTTTGCAGTGTTGACAAAACTGGTTAACTATTTGAAAAAAAAAAAAAGGTCTCACGTCACAACATGCACTGAAATACACTCCAATTTGGAAAGCAATTTCTCTCTCTCTCTCTCTCTTTTGCTCTCTCTCCTCAAATATATGTGTATATACACATATGCACATATAACACAGGACATAAATGAAACCATAAAAGTTCACATTTTATGTTTACTTTCTGAGAATGCATGCTAAGAAAATATCAAACTATGTAGACAAAACAAACCCACAGTGGCATTACTTATAATGATGTTTATATATCCAACAATAGGAAGATGTTTATAAACATCCATAAATGGAATACAATGCAGCTATTAATAGTCATGTTTTCAAAAAATATTCACTTCTTGGGGAGATATTAATAATATCATGATGAACAAGAAAATGCAGATATACAATTGCATATCCAAAATGACAATAATTAAAAAATATATATATATATGTTGTGTAAAAGAGTCAAGTAAATACATCCAGGTGTTAATGACGGTGAGATTATAGGCAATTTTAATTATAAGAATATTTCCCAATAATTTTCAAATTTTCTTATGGCCACATTTTAGTTATAAAATTGGATAAATAATAAATGTTATTTTATGAAGGAAAATGCTTGACCCTGCTTGCTTTCCTTTCGTTGTCATGCTCTTGCATATTTGCTTTGCTTTAAAATTCATGGAGCTTTTTAATATTTTTAAAAAATTAAAAATGCTTTCTTCTGCTCATTTAGCTGTGATTTTGCCCCCAAATTTCTTATGAGGCCCTGATTCTTTTTTCCTGATATGTTCTCTAAATTCCAATTTCTTTGCTGATCTGAAGATTATACTCAAGGAAGGATCTAAATTCCTGGAAGTGTATTCCTTGGAAACATTCCAATTAAAATATTAATTGGGGTCTCCACCATCAATTCTTTTGTAAATTCATTTGTAAATTCACAAGACAAGACTTCTTTTGAAGGAGTTCTCCCGTTGTCCTTCATCCCTTTAAAAAGTCCTGCCTCCTTTCCTTTCCTCCTTCTTTCCCTTCCCTTCCCCTCTCCATTGCCTTTCCCTGGCTTCTCCTTCTCTCCCCTCCCCTCCTTTTCCCTCTCCTCCCTGTGTCTTTCCCTGGCTTCTGCTCGGACCAACTATATCTACTTTTACTTCCTTCACTCACTCTTCTCAATTTATCTTTGTTTTATGCCTGTCTTATTTTTTCCTATGTGAATTCTTTTGATTTTCCAGTCACCTGTCTGTACCACACTTATCTATCAATCCTTTAGGTTGACACCCTGGACATAGTGAAGTGCTTACAGACCAGCATAACCTTACTTCCTTTTTTCTTCTATTAAGAAAAAATCCATTTTTGTAACTTGACCAGCACTTGCCTTTGGGTTTGACAGTCATATTGCTGATACATGTTCATTTTACTTTCTACTATAACCCTTAAACCCTCTTGTAATTCCATTTTACTTTGGTGCATTTGATTATTCTTTCCTTTGTGAATCACATTACATTTATGAATGCTTTATTGAATCTTATTTTATTGATTTCTGTCCATTTAAAAAATTTATCCTGCTCGCATTCTATTTTATGCTTATCCTGCAATGTGTAGGAACACCTGCAAATTTTATTAGCATCCTCTCTCTTCTATTCTCAAAGTAGTAAATGAAAATATTGAATTGTATTGAACTCAGAGTGGACCCCTAAGGGACCTACCTAGTTGACACCTCCACCCAATCCAGTATTGAACTGTTAGTAACAACTCTTTGTACTCAATTTGTTTTAGCTAGTTTCTTATCTAAATTTTCTGTGTATGACACTTCCACCTAATTTGTCTCTTTTTAAAATTTTTGCCAGTCCAAGTCTCCACCAACTTTTTTTTTTAACATACTAAGCTTATCCTGTAGAAGGAAGGATTGAATTGTGGTTTCACATGGTTTGTTTTTAACAAACTCATGCTAGATATTGTGTATCTCCTTATTTCTTTAGGGTCTAAATTGATCGTTATTAACAGCTTCACATATCATGTTAGCTGTTCATTGAGCTGATTTAGTAGTGAACTTACTGATTTGTTGCTCTCTGGAGTCATGTTTTTCTCTCCATGCAGCCTTTCTACACTTTCTGGAGGCCCTGGTTATTCAACAAGCTACCAAAATTGTTGTCTCTTGATCTGTACAATTCATCTTTCAGCTCTTATAGCTTCAAAGGATCATTTTTTGGCCCATAATATGTGCTAAAACATAAAGTATCTTCTGTTCTTCCTAGTGAGGGTTTAAACACTCTATTTGTTTCTTTATTTAATAAGGTTGGTCCTTTTGTTTTTGTTTTATATTTGCTTCTTAAGACCAGATCTTTATTTTGGGATAATCTTTATAATTCCTATTTCACTCCCCCCTGCCACCAAATAAAGTCCCCCAAATTCTTTAAACTGTAGAGAGGGATTGTTTTATGACCTGGGTATGGTGAAGAAATTTCTAACTACGACACAAAATGCAGAGAAGAAAATATTGATGAAACTGATTTCTTAAAAATAAAAAAATTTTTCTTGGTGAACCACCAAAACAAAAATTAAAGATAAGTGACAAAATGGCAAAAATTTACTTGTTGGTTATATCTATGATGGGCTATTATTACTAATATATAAAGGGTTCCTTCAAGTCAATAAGAAAATACCAAAAAGCAATCAATTGAAAAATGGGCAAAGGATATAGATAAACAATTTATAGAAAAAGCTTTTAAACATATGAAAAGATGCTTAATCTCACTCATAATTAGAGAATGCAATGAGATACCATTTTCACCTCTTTGGCAGATAGGAAAAAAGTTTGATAACTTTCTGATGGTATGGTTGTGGGGAAATAGACATTCTTACTTGGTCATCCCTGATGGAATGTAATTGATATAGGATATAGTCCCTATGGAGGACAATTTATCAAAATCACAGTGTGTATGCCCTTGAACCTAGCAATATCTTTTCTATGAGCTTATTCTGCAAATATACTCTCACATGTAAGATGACACGTATCATATTACTGATTGTGGCAGTGTTTGTAATAGGAAATGATTGGATAAATCCTAAATTTATATTGGTAGGGAACTGATGAAGTAAAATATGGTATGTTAGCAAAATAGAATACCATGAAACTAACACTTTTTAAAGGATGAAGATACTGTTTAGGTACTGATATGAAAACATATTTTAAGACATATTACTAAGTAAAAATGTCAAGGTACAGAATTGTAATCTATCATTGGGATAGAAGAGAGAGAAAAAAATTAAATATATTTCTATTGGCCTGTAAATTCATAACAAACTCTTGAAGGACAAACAATAAAAGTTAATAATAGTGGTTTCCATTTGGGGGCATGTGAACTGGGGATAGAAGAGCCAGGGTTAAGAGGGAGATGTTTTTACTTTTTAATATTTGAACAGCGTGTATGTATTATCTATCTAACAAAGTAGTGTTACAATGACATCATTGTATAAGTGAAAACCTTAAAAATACCTTGTTGATATAAATATAAATGAATGAGATTAAATGTGTTATGATTTAAGAATAAAGTCTGACATGATTTGAATGATTTAATACAGATCAGGAGTTTGTCGCTTTCAACACTGTTAATTACCAAGCAAGTTAAATTCTGTGGGACTTAGTTTTCTTGACAATAAGATAGAGAAAATTCTTGACAGCCACTCTAATGTGTTCAAAGTATTGTGGAAAGATTAATCAGTTAATAGCTATTGATGATTTCAGAACCAACAAACATTTTCATTTTATTAAATAACACAGAATGCAGCAAATTAAATGTTGTATTATTTTGAATACAGGTTACAAAGAAAGCTTTTTCCAGTTATGTTTTATGTTTTTCTGATCTGAGCTAAAAAAATAAATTGAAGCATTAAAAAGAACCTAAATGTAATATGATTTACACCTAGCACAAGTTCATATTGGCGCAGAGACCAAAATTTGCTGTTTTTAAAAAAATTAAAAAGGTTTGCCTGGTTTTTACTTATCTGCAGATACTAGGAGTAATACAATAAAGAATCTATTTTCTTTGTTAAGGCACATACTTGCTATTTTTTTGGTGTGTGTGAATGTGAGTGTGCGTGTGTGTGTGTGCATGGGCACATGAGCACATTCGGGCTCTTGCTTTGTTTTTAATATATCAAGTAGATATTTGTCTTCGATTCAATTAATTATAGTGTAATTAATTCTTAGCGTGAACTGCTGAGAGTCTTGTATTTGTATCCTATTTTTGTCAAGAAAAGAAAAGCTTGGTGGTCTTAGTTCTAGTTTTTATTTTTCCATGGTCCAACCTCACCCACTCTCTTATTTCCCATTAGTACGAGTTAACTCTTCTATTATCCACAGAGCCACCAGGAACGGCAAGAACAATTAAATCTCACTTTTGGTCTCAACCTTTTAGCTCATGAGCTGGTGAGGTGTGGAAAAACTGACCCCTTTTAAAGGTATTCAGGGTGGAAGTAGACTACGGCAAGAAGATCTCCTCTGTTGATATCTGCTGGGAAAATGTTGGTGTTTTATATCCTGTGGAGAGGATTTTCTAAGTCGGTGTGATGAGAGCCCAGCATTATACATCAAGGCGAATGGGGGTATCAAATAGCATTAAAATCTCCTTCTGCTTCTTTGTGAAATGAGATTTTTTTTTACTTATCATACTAAACATAAAACAATAGAATTGAACATTCCCTTATAAGTCTATGTCTTATACTTGATTTGCTTGTTGTTTCCACAAGGTATCTCCCAGTTACATTGATTATATTACTGGATTATCCGATGATTAAGGCCATTAACAATCCACTCTTGAGTAGTCAACATAACAATGTTTAGTTGCCTTGCAGTAACAATTAGGGAATGAAGCAATTTACCATAATTAGGTACTATCTGAAAAAAAAGTATCCACATTAAGGGAAGTTAAAAAGACTTCTTTTTTATGGTTAGGGACAACTGTTAACAGAGCGTTGTTTTCTGAATTACAAAGAAAATTATTGCACTTTTAATTTGCTCATTATTGCAAACACAGAAACAACAAATGGTTCTTGTTTCTGAGTTTGCCCCGTGTGGCTTTGGGCAAGTTTCTTAACCTTTCTATGTTCTTGTTTCATCATCTAGGAGGCAATGATAATAACCATACCACAAGTAGATACTGAAGGGTAATTAATGTTTGCAAAGTGCTTTGAGATCCTGAGGAGGAAAATGTTCTACAAATAAAAATGCACGACTTACATAAGATACATTTTAATTTATTGAAATAGGCTTATTCAGACTTAAGACTCAGCAGGGAAAACCCTTTGTTTCCTATTCTTAATTTCCCCTCATCAAATAAGAACATTTTATATATTTTACATGTTTGTAATATCTTTTCAAGTCCTTGAATGGTGCTCTCTACTTTTGTAGTCTGTCTGGAATAAGATCAAAATTTGTCTTCTGGTATTGTTCAGTCATCCAGGAACCCTACCCAAATAAGATGGGATTACCCATTTGGGAAACAGATTTTTTGCCTGTTTGTTTTTAGAAATGCTGCTCCAGGGAGCACAGGATTTCTTATTCAGACACTGCTTTATATCCCTAGACCTGGCACCTTGTCTGTTCCTGGCATCCTGAGGCAGCTCGGGGAGGAAGAGATAGTTAGTTAAAGAGCTTCAGCTAGGTGGATTGGACATGATGTTCCAGAGGTAGACATTCTATCTTAGTCACAATTTGGAAAACCTGTAGTCATTGGGGGACCTGCTTGGACTGGCGGAGCATAGCCATGACAAGGTAGATGTTAGGTAGGTCAGTCAGTGCTCAGCTCATCATCTCATATTTCTCTTCAAGTTTGCCCAAACCTGGAAGAGGATTGAGGTACTAGGTTGTGAAACCTAGTAGGGATTCTGAGTAGTGACCAAGGCTGAAGCTTAGTGGACTATGTCAACATGGAGTAGGGCTTGAAAGAGAGGGTGGAGAAAAGAGCTAAAAATCAGAAAGAGAGAAGGGAAACATTTCCCTGAGGAAATAGATCTCAGATTTTAAAAAACATGAAGTGCTTATTATGTGCCAGTTGCTAGACACTTTACAAGCCTTCCCATCTTTAATCCTCTCAAGAAGTTTATGAGTTAGATACTATCATCATCCCTATTTTACATGAGATGAAATCAAGAAATACAGAAGTAAAATAATTTTCCCAAAGCCACACAGCAAGTAACTGACAGAGCTAGGATTTTAAGTCAGGCAATCTAGCTCCAGAATCCATGCAACTAACTATCTACTACTGATTTTTATTGTTGGTCTGTAGCAAAGGGATGTGGGAGGAAATGCACATTGGTGATCTTTACTGAGCCACTAGATCTAGGGGGCTGATTTAAATCCAAACTAAACTGCATGGTGAGTCTGTATCTGCTGATACTTCCTTCAATTTGAATTGGCTTCAGAGTTGGGAATGACATGGGTTTACAATTTGGGGCACCTTTGAACTCAGCTATGCAGAACCAAGAGAGGAAAAGAGCAGAGAAGCAGAAGTGGAAGCAACAACCACTTCCTACTAGAATACTGGAATTAGTATTTTTTATTCTGCTGCCTTCCAGTGTCATCTACATCATATTCATTGAATCCAGTTGATTCTATGACTTGTAGGTGAGCTTCAAGATTTAGTAACACCCATAGAACCATGCTAGAATATTAAATTAGCCCTGATTCAAAGGGAAAGTTGCTGCCTTCCAGATCAATAAATCTTGATTGTTTACTTTGATCTTCAATCCAAGCACTGACTAATCCTAATCCTTTTTAGTTAATGAGGCCAGGTAAAATCACAACCCAAGTTTGCCTGGGAAAATTATATATATAAATTTAGAAAACTTACCTTTTCACCTCCAGCACTTTTGATGATTGGTCTAGATTTGTATGATCTTCCTGAAATGCAATTTACCAATTTGAATCTTCCAAAAATAGTCTACCCCCTGGAATGAAGGAGATACACACACACACACACACACACACACACATAACACATGTACACACATATGTGTATATATCTCTTATCTGTGTAAGATTCTCAACTGAATATATAAATTGAAACCTTAAACTGTGAAATTCCTTATCCCACTATAATTTCTGGAGGTAAGAAGGGAAAAGGAGACTGGAAAAGACCTGATTGGGTCTGTGACATAGTATAGGGAAGGGGTAGGGAACTAACATCTATTGTATGCCTATTCTATACTGGGCTTTATGCCAAATGGCTTACATATACAGTATAATCTTACAACAACTTTGAAGGAATATTATTGTCCTCATTTTATAGTTGAGAAAACTGAGGCTCAGAGAAGTTAAATAATTTGTTCAAGGTCACACTCCTGGTAAGTGCGTGCTCAAGCCAGGTTGTGAATTCAGATCTGTTTATTGTGTATAATGCTACCATGGTCCCTCATATTTTATTTCTTTGTTTTTCTTCTCTGTTAGTCTAGTGTCAACTTAAAAGTACAACTCATTTAGAAGTCACTTATTTTATCTAATTTATGCCACAGTAGCTAGTCTATTTTTGAGGATAGTTAAATAATCATAATGATTCTAATAACGATAATAATAATAATGATGTTAACAGCAACAAAATCATTTAGTGAGCTATACTAGATGCCAGACAGCATAACAAGTAGTTTATAGGGATTCTTTCATTTGGTTCTTTACAGCAAACATTGTGACTTTGGTACAGTGATTATCCATATCTGAAGGAACAAGCTCAGAAAGGTTAACTGAGTTTTCTGGCATCATACAGCTGATAAGTATCCAAGTCAGGACAAAATCTCAGGTTTGACTACAGAGCTCAAGTTCTTTTCTACTACCTCTTCACATTCTCCTGAAATATTTTTTATTTAACTTCATAATAGATAAAAACTCTGGGCTTTAAGTATTTCTATGCAGCATTGTCTTCTCTGGTGGCTTTTAACCTGTGCATTGCTGGCATGAGAAATGACGCCTCAGCCTGTAAATTGGTTCTGTGTTGGGATCCACAAAGAAGCAATATGAGTCTAGTGGGCAGTCCTTTTTCTTTGTTAATCCTTAAGTATGCCTCACTCCTATTTCAAAGTTTCAGTATCCTCAGCACTAAGCGCAATGCTTACACATCTGGGTCACTTCAGGCTTATTTGATGGTTGCATGAGCTCTAGAATGGCACTTTCAGGAGTAGAATTGAGATGGGAGGGTGGTCATGGTGATTTTCTTTTAATAAATCTTAGTGTGAAAAGTGGGAAAAGCTTAATAAAAGGCTCTGAAGTGAACAGAATCAGCAAGAGGAATTTGTCACAAATTTACTAAAATTACGGCAAAAAAGGGAAAAGGCCCTCATGAAAAGCATCAAAGCTTCTTGGTGTCTTGCATAAACGAAGTTTAAAAGTTTCCATTTCATGTGGCAATTCAAACTGCTTTTCAAGTAGGCACAGCAGTACCTCTCCTTGCAAAACACAGAACCTCTAAAAGTTGGGCTGCTCTCTGCTCTTTTAAAAATGGAGGATACTGAAAACCCACTATTCAGTAGGCAAGCTGAGGCTTTGGGAATGATTTTTAGAAGGACTGGTCACTAGTTAATAAGTTCCCAAGATGAGAATAATTGGTGTTGTCTTGGCTGTTACTTGTGTAAGAATTTCCTGTTCAAAGGACTTGTGCCATGAAAGACATAGGTGACAATAAAGGTTGCAAGCTGACTTAACAAAACAATCATGGTAAGGGAACTGTCAATAACAGGCACAGGCAAATATGTTACAGCTTGAGTCAGGCTGGAGCCAGGCTGCCTGCATGCTGTTCCCTTCTACAGATGGGGCAGCACTTGGCAAAGCTGACATGCATTTGGAATTTAAAGCTATGTGGTGATTTCAGTATTTCCTTTTCCTGAGAATCAATAAGGATGATTCACCACCAAACCAGATGGCCACACAGCTACTGTGGAGTATCAGCTACAGGACAACCTTTTATTTTTCTTCAGAACATTACCTCTTACAACAACCTTAATTTCCAAAGTGTCTTAAATGCAGCAAAACACACTTCACTGGGGAAAGTCTATAATATGCCTCTTTTTTTCCCTTAGAACAGCCATTAGGATTCTCTGGAAGATCTAATGCCTCTCAGAACTCAGACAGCTAGCACGCACATTCAAAGGCTGGAGAATGTGGAGAAACTTGATAAAGATCGGGAGGGGGTTTGAGGGCTGGGGGTTGTTGGGATTGTACTTTGTAATCTGCTTTTTCATTTCATTTTGTTTTTGACTAAAACCTTGCAGAAAGAAGCATGATGAAGACAGTTACAGAGCAACGAAAAGAGACTCTATCAGGCCTAGTAGCTGCTAAAAGACTGTTTTGGAAGAAGTTTGTAGGCCAGTAATGTAATAGCCCTGGATTCTTCCACCAATCCTAGAGACCTTTGTATTTCTCTCCTGAGTCCCTAACTGCTAACTCCATCTTCCTCTTTTGCCCTTTCACTTCCATATTTTAACTTTTTATTTTGAAATACTTTTACATTTAGAGAAGAGTGCAAACTAGTGCAATCTCTATGGAAAATGGTGTGGAGATTCCTCAAAGAACTAAAAGTAGACATACCATTTGATCCAGTGATCCCACTACTGGGGGTTTACCCAAAAGAAAAAAAGTCATTCTATAATAAAGACATCTGCACTTGAATATTTATTGCAGCACAATTCACAGTCACAAAGATGTGGAATCAACACAAGTGCCCATCAATTCATGAGTGGATTAATAAAGTGTGGTATATGTACAGCATGGAGTACTACTCAGCCATAAAAAGCGAATTAATACCTTTTGGAACAATCTGGATGGAACTGGAGACCATTCTCCTAAGTGAAATATCTAAAGGATGGAAAAACAAACACCACATGTATTCACTATTAAATTGGAACTAACTGATCAGCACTCATGTGAACAGATGGAAGTAAAACTCAACAGAGATCATGCAGGTGGAGCGGGGAGGAGAGTATGGGTGAAATCACACCTAATGGGTACAATGTACACTATCTGGGTGATGGGCACACTCACAACTTTGACTCAAGCAGTACAAAAGCAATCCATATAACCAAAACACTTGTACACCCATAATCTTCTGAAATTAAAAAAAAAATTCAAAGAGACTGCAGACATGGAAATGCTCCATAAATTATAAAGTTCTAAATAAATATATATAAGGTCAAAAAAACCCCAGCATGAACAAAAATAAACCCAATTAATGTAATTACTGATATATTTGGGTTTAAATTATAACCTTGCTATTTTTTATATTTATTCAGCATTTTTATGATCTATTTCCCTTCCATTTTGCCTTCTTTTGGATCAATCAAATATTTTTATTTTTCCGTTTCATTCTCTAATTACATTTTGTTTATACACCCTTCTACTCTTTTTTAGTGGTTACTCTAGAGATTACATCATATATCATATAAACCCTGATATAATTTAGTATTTGACCACTTTTTCAATCATAAGACCTTATAATACTTTTAATACTTATATAATAATTCCAAATTTGCATTATTGTCATCATTTATTTTAATTCTCCATAAATTTTAAACTCCACTATTACTATTATTCTTTAATATAGCCAATATTGATTTAGATTTATCCATATATTTAGCTTTTTAATTGCTTTTTATTCTGTCTTGAATTTTTGTGTTCCTATCAGTGATCATTTCCTTCTGCCTGAAGAACTGTCTGGGATTTTGTTTTGTTTTGTTTTAATTTTAGTGTGCATATACTGGTAACACAATCTATTTTATTTGTCTAGAAATGCATTTCTCATTTTGCCTTCAATTTTGAAGGCTGTTAATTTCTGAGTATAGAGTTCTAGGTTGGCTGTTACTTTCATTCAGGACATTAAATATATTATTCCATCGTCTTCTGGCTTCCATCATTTTGTCAAGAAGTTGACCATCAGGCTTATTGTTCATTTGAAACATGAACATGTTCTGTTTTCTTTGGCTACTTTAAGATTTTTTTCCTTAGATTTTCATTAGTTTTACTATGGTATACCTAGATGTGTGTTTCTTTTTTCTTTCTTTCTTTCTTTCTTTTTTTTTTGCTTAGTGTTTATAACACTTGACATTTCAGCTTGATGCCTTCAATCAGTTTTAGAAAATTCTTGGTCATTACCACTTCAAATATTGCTTCTGCCCAATTCTCTTTCTCTTCTATCTCTGAGACAACAAATAGATGTATGTTAGGACTTCCCATCATATCCTATATATTTCTTATAAATTTCTGTATTTTCCACTCTTTATTCTCATAATGATTCATCTTAGATATTTTTTACTAATTTATCTCCTGGTGCACTAATCCTCTGTTCAGTTGCTTCCAATCCTCTCTTAAATTCATTTTTGATTAAATGCTAGACATTGTATATTAAAAACCCTAAAGGTTCTGTATAATGTGACATTCTTTCAGAGAGGAAAAACTGTCTTTTGACAAGTAGCCAGAGTAGAAGCTGATCACCTTTATCCAATCAGTAGCTGTGCTAAATCAGTGCTGGATTTCAAACTTTATAAAGCTTTGTCTACTTCTGGTTTGCCTTCACTCCTAGTATCTTTCTCTCAAGGGGTCCCAATTGAGCCTGGTGGATTTCCTGGAGCTCCTCTTCCTTTGAAGATCTTGAACTCCAAACTTGTCTGCCCAGATCAGTTAAGTAGACGATAACTTCACTGAGCTCTTCAATTGTTTTCTGATCTGCTTAGTTTCTCCCTGTGCAGCCTAAAAATCAACGAATACCCCAAGGCATGCAGAATATTGGACTCACTTCAGGGAGTTTACCTTTTCTCTGGGTTCTTGGCTTCTTCAATTCCTGTTTGTTGTGGAAGCTCTCGAAACTTTCAGACAGAGTTTCTTTTGTATTTTATCTGGCTTTTCTAGTTGCTTTTATGGGACACTTAGTTCACTACAGGCTACTCTGTCATAGGAGAAGAAGTCATAACTTATACTTAAGTGACACATTTTAAATGCTCAAAATATGCAAGATTTCTGTATTCTGTGAGGAATAGCTATTAAAGAAATGTTCAGAGAGTAGTTTGGGGTGACCTGCCTTATTAAGAGTTTGCTGTTTTTTATGGAGTTTGACTAACTATATGTTATGCCAAAGAAAGATGCATCTTCCTACTACATCCAGCTTAATGTAACCTAAGATTCACAATTAATTATTTAAAATTTACTAAAAGTATAAAACCCCAAAACTCTCCAACATTATCTCACTTGATTTACAATGAAAAATCTCTGGTTAAATAGTCATGTGAATAGGGTTCCATTATATGCTTATTTTGAGGCATGTGCGATAACTATTCTTACTGAACACTAAGCAATATCTGGATTTAGGGCTTTGCAATCATCATTTTGTTTTATTTGTTAAGATTTTAATTGTTAATATTTCAGTATATTTATGTATGTGTAAATGCTTGGATTAAAAAAATGTAAGCAAGTTGGTAGAAGCAGCTGCCATCATTTCAAATTGTAGTCTAACACAGTGCTTGTATCCTTTCTTAAAAACAAGATCTTATTGGCTAGGTATAGTGGCTCACACCTGTAATCCCAGCACTTTGGGAGGCTGAGGTGGGAGTATTGCTTGAGGCCAGGGGTTCGAGACCAGCCTGGGCAACATAGCGAGACCATGTCTCTTCAAAAACTAAAAAAAGAAAAAGAAAAACAAAACAAAACAAAAAACAACAAAAAACCCACAAGGTCTTATTATTGTAGGGGAGGGAGTTGGGCTTGAAGAAGTTTAGTGAGCAATCTTTTGGTTGTAACAACAAAGCTAACTTAAGCCAAAAGAACTTTGTTGGCTCATTTTTTAGTTAGTTCAGGCTGCTATAACAAATTACCATAGACTGGGCATTTAAACAACAAGCATTTCTCACAGTTCTGGAGGCTGGGGGTCCAATATCAAGGTACCAGCAGATTCAGTGTCTGGTGAGGGCTTACTTCCTGGTTTATAAATGGCCATCTTCTTGCTGTGTCCTCACCTGTCAGAAGAGATGAAAGAGCTCTCTGGGGTTTTTTTTTTTTTTTTTTTTTTTTTTGACAGGGTCTTTCTCTGTTGCCCAGGCTGGAGTGCAGTGGCATGATGACAGCTCACTGCAACCTCCAACCCCAGGGCTCAAGTGATCCTCCTGCCTCAGCCTCCTGAGTAGCTGGGACTACAGGTGCACATCACCACACCCAACTAATTAAAAAAAAATTTTTTTCTTTAAATACGGGTTCTTGCTATGTTGCCCAGGCTAGTCTCAAACTCCTGGGCTCAAACAATCCTCCTGCCTTGGCCTCCCAAAGTGCTGAGATTAACAAGTGTGAGCCACCTCACTCAGACTCTCTGGGGTCTTTTTTATAAGGTCACTAATCCCGTTCATGAGGCTCCATCCTCATGACCTAATCACCTCCAAAGACCCCACCTCCAAATACCATCACATTCGGGATTAAAATTTCAATGTGTGAATTTTGGGGGAGCACAAACATTCAGTCCATAACAGTTCATGTAACTCTGAAGCTCAAGAGTGGATTCTGGCTTGAGGTCCATCTGGATCAAAGGACTTTTAAGATGTTGTCAGGACTTGGCCTTTTTTCCCATATTCCAAATAAGTTTCCCTTTATTTGCTGGTCTCGTTTTTTATTCAGGCTCTTTCTGTACAGTAAGAAGGATGGCTGCAAGCCTGCTTCCTCATGTGTGGTAATCCAAACAGAAGAAAACTCTCTCCTATTGTTTCTATATCATATATTATGAAAAGACTCTGGCACAATATGAGTCATGTACCCAACCATGGATCAAGGATATGGTATTATAATTGGCTGAATTTTGGTCACATGTCCATAGCTGTGGTCAAGGAGGCAGATCACTGTGATTTATAGCCCCAATATGACTACATAGGGGAGGGAGGCTGTTTATTATATTTTTGTTGCCTAGAGTTGTCTGAAGAATGCTTCTTGAAGAACATAGAATTGTCTATGAGTCATATATCATCACAATAAGTCTGGAAGAGGTATCCAGAAAGCTCTATGTACTGCCTTCTTTTCCTGTAAACTTACTTACATACATTCATTTGGGTGGTTCTTAATGTTCCCAAGTTTTGGTTTCAGCTCCTTCCCATTACCTGGCTCTGGCATAACAGCTTTGGCCTGAATATATTTGAGAAGTAAAAGAAACATACTCAGTAAGAGGAACTTCCCTCTCAGCTGATCCAGGCATACTTGGTCCAAAGATCTTCCTTTTGGAGTAATTGACTACTATAAACTTTAACTATCCTTTCCTCTTAGCCCTTCATTCTAACCATGAACTCCTACTTAGCTCTATTTATACTCTTCAGATTATTCATGCTCGGGGATTGGCTAATGTTTGAATGGGCAGTGCATAAAAACTCTTAGATCAAGGTAACTCATTACTTAGACTGTCAATGTTCTTTGTTCTGTGTGCTTGCTTCTGCTGTGAATATTTTTCCTTGATCTTTTAGTTTCTACAAAATTCCTGGTTCCTGATGGTATTAAAATTATACCTTTGTCAGTTGTGGGTAGGATGAAGAGGTCATGCCACAGAGGGTTGCATCTTAAACACTATGTACATGTCAGAGGTGGAGAAGATACTAGGGGATTAACTCAGAGAAGAGAATTAATATCTGTTGGTTACCTACAATCTACTAGATGCTTTGCAAATGTTTTAAATTGTCATATGATCTTGATAAGAGGGAATCACACATTCATTTTACAGAATCTAAGCCTCAGAAAAGTGAAGTATTTTGCTGAAAGCCGTGTAATCATTCAATGGCGGAGTTGGTATTCAAACTTTCAGGTAACTTTGACTCTAAAGCCTGAGTTCTTTTTAAAGAAGCAAGTAATGGGATGAAGTTTAGACATGGAGGCAGGAGAATATGGTGACAGATGTATCCATCTGTTTACCTTTCAGAGAAACTAAACCCTCTGAGGAACTGAGGATTATAGTGCTAATCAAAAGACCAGAATCAGTATCAGGATCTCTAGGATTAAATCTGTGGCAGGGACACCACTGAAGATAGCACAGGTACCAGGAAACCAAGATACAGCCCTCTTATCAAGATCATATGGCTGAGGAAAACTGAGGTTATAATGCCAGAGCTATCAAGTCTAAATGCCAAACTTAGAGACCAAAGGTGAGTCAAAGCAAGGTTCAAAGCAAGACAGAAATGGGATGAGTTCATAGAGGTTCTGAATAAGCATGAGGGGAGGGAGGGAGGATTTCTAAAATTATTGCCCTCCATATAAATGGGTATTTGTGGCTCACCATTAAGGAACATATTTGTAGGTGGGTACTATAGGTTTAAAAGGCCAGAACACACAACAGCTAAAAGATGTGAGTGTTCCCAGTATATTCAGCAAGGGAAATGTCCAAAGAAAAAAAAAAAAAAGGAACAGGTGAATGTCCTGGAAAGCAGTGATTAAGGCTGTGTGGCACTAAGACTTGCAGAGCACTAATTAAAAGCTGCCAAGTATTCTATCCCCCAGGTCAAACCGTTTGAATGGGAGATGGGGAAGCAGCTCAGCCAAGGCTTTGAACTGGCTAGGAATCCAAGACAAAGAGTGACAAATAAGTCTAGTTTCCAAAATAGCAGTTACTGCCACTAGTCAATGAACAGTTTTCCAGCTTGCCCAATATAAAAGGGATTGTTAATCCCCCCATTGTCTTTCTAGCCACACCCACAGATCAGCACTGCCATCAGTCTCCTTGCCCACCAAGCTCTGGCAACTCTTAAAAGGAATTTTCCAAGTGCTTTAGTTCAGTGCTCTGACTGTCACAGCTCACAAGCCATGCTCTGGTTCCTTCTGCACCTGGAAACTATGGGTGGGGGCTGGTTTTCTGCTAGATTTCAATGACTAATGCACACCTGCACATTCTTTTGTTCCTATTGGCAAGAGAAACATTTCACAGAACAATTTGAAAAGAGTGTTGTCAAGAAATTTGGGCAAATATGCCTACATGGGCCTTGTTTTCTTCGGGATTGAAATTGGTGAGATTTTGTAGGGTCTTAAAATTGGTATTTTTTTTTCTCATAGGTTGTTTTTTCTTGTATTTAATTTAGTAACCTTTACTGAGAAGAAAAGATTAAGAATTACAGCTTCTTTTGGTATGAACTGATCCCAAAATGTGTATGTCCTCTCTTTAGCTATCATGCTAGCTAATTTGGGGAACTTAGATATGACGTCTAGATTACAGTGCTTTTCCTAGGAGGTGACTTTGAGGAAGTATCACCTTAATTTGTGTCCCCTGCTAGTCTACTCAAGCTATCATTAACCAATTGCTCTGTCTTCGAAGGGAAGAAAAATTTTCTATAGCTAAGAGGTGATTGTAAGGTCAGGGGAATTCCAGTTCCTTGGAATGGGGTGAATGGGAGAGAAACCTAGGAATTGGAAAAGAGTAAGATCATGATTTGCGTTCAAATGTCTAACTCACACTGTTAAGAGTCAATCTTGATGCACAGTAGGTATCCAACAAATGTTTTATCATGGTGCTGCTGCAGATTATGGATGCTTGTCAAGGAGCTAGAAGTGGAGAAGTTTCATTTTAAGGAAGGTTTTAGGAAATAGGCTATACTAAGAGATCAGAAAAGACAGAATCAAAGCAGCAAACCGGGCTCAGTAAAAACAATGGTCAGGATAAAAGATTGATCACAAGCCAGGTGAACAGAAAAGAACAAGTATACAATTAATGAAGAAACAATGCAGGATGTCCAAAGCTCATGTTTTTCCCAAGGCAATGGGTAAAGCAAGAAGTCTAGAGGCATGTGGTCCAAATATAGTCTCTGGAAAAATATGGGGGTAAATAAGCTGAAACTAAAAAGATAAAATAGGACAGAGAGACCAAGCTAGAGTTACCAGGCCAGTATTTATAAACTCATGGTAGTGTTATAGCTTTGGGCAGATTTTGTTTGGTCTACACAGTGTTTTGAAAGGCAACGTAAGTAGGCAGATGTCATAGTGGGTTGTGGTACCAGATTCTTAGCAGCTATTGTCCTGTGTCAGGCCAGCTTTACAGCTTTACATTCGTTATGTGCCTGCTTCATGTTTGACATTTGAGTTTGCTACTCCTGGTGGAGGCCATCTGCTTGGCACGCTACCTCCACATCATTTCAGTTCCTATGGCCATTTATTCCCAACCATCAGGAATGACTTTACCCTAGTCTCTGGGACCACTAAGCCTTTTTCTAATCAGAAGGGATTTAGGGAGGATTGGTCTAGTCCTTACACACTTCAGCAACACATTATGCTGCTCATCTAGTGTCTGGTTTTGTCCCACTAACTGGGCTCTTTCCTTATTCCTTGTAAATAAACTCCATCTTTATACTTCGGTTTTAGTACTTGGGTCCTTGATATTTTCACTAATGTTGAAATTCTGTGTTGGCATGCTGTCTTGTACCCCATTTCTCTTTATTGATATGTGGCAGCAGCTCTTACTTATGGAATGAATTTATTTGTGAGTATTTGTCTAGGAATTCTAGTAATTTAAAAGTCTTTGCTTAACCACCTTCCAATCTTAAATGATCTGACCTAAGGGGATGTACAGCATGGCAGTTTATAATGAATGTTATTCACAAAGTTATTGCTGCACAACACCAGTATTTATCAAAAGACTAGATTACCAAATGAACAGCCTAAAAAAGATGTGGAAAAAGTGGGAAAGTGAAATTAAGGAAAGGAGAGAATGATAAATTACAGGGGTGTGTGTGTGTAAAATATCCTCCTGTCAACACACACATGTGCACATACACACACAACAGCTTTGGCAAACTGAAATTGAAATGATTGAAAGAAAATACTTGGTCTGCTAGTGTCTTTGTTTGCTTTGTGTTGCTATAAAGGAATACCCAAGGCTGCATAATTTATAAAGAAAAAAGTTTACTTGGCTCATGATTCTGATAACTGGAAAGTTCAAGATTGGACATCTGCATCTGATAAGAGCCTCAGGCTGCTTCCACTCATGGCAAAAGGCAAAAGGGAGCTGGTGTGTGCGGAGATTACATGGTGACAGAAGAAATGAGAGAGAGAGAGAGAGAGAGAGAGAGAGAGAGAATATGCCGGGCTCTTTTTAACAACCAGTTCTCTCAGGAATTAATAGAGTGAGAACTCATTCATACCTGAGAGAGGACATTAGTCTATTCATGAGGGATCCACCCCCATGATCCAAACACCTCCTATTTAAGCCCCACCTTCAACATTGGGGATCAAATTTCAACATCTAAAGGATAGCAGATAGTCATTGGTGCTTTTCTGCAAATAGCTCACATTCCCTTCCCTTTCTGGGCCCATTATAAGATTGTGCTTCCTGACTCCCTCATGGTTTGGTGGAACTGTTTTGGCCCAGTTTTGGCCAACGGATTATGAACAGAAGTGACATATTTCATTTTAGGGCCGGAAAGGCCAGATATTTAATTGCCTGTGTGAGATGCTTCCTAGGTTTCTTTCCCTCTGCCTCTATGGCTGGAGATGTTCAAGATGGTGGCTGCCCTCTTAGAGTGAATTCCTGAGAGATTCCTGAGTAACTACAATGAGAAAAGCACCCTTCCACCACCACCTCCACCAAACCATGATGGAAAGGTAACATGAGGAGGAAATACACATTTGTTGTTTTAAGCCACTAACATTTTAGTGTTTTTTTTTTTCTTTTTTGTTATCCCTACCACAGCACAACCTAGCCTATCTTGACTGATATACCTGGCATAGATATCAGACTTCTCCCTTGAGATTCCTCAAAGAATAAGTCATATCTTTCCTAGTGATGAATAGCAGTCTGGTTTTGAAAGGAAAACTATTTTTTAAAATCAAAGTGAGGATTGCTGATTCAGAAGAACGAGCCCCAACAGCTATTTTCATACTTGTGCCTGGCTGAGAAATCTCCTAGCCAGTTACTGACCAGGACAACACAGCTCATCTTGAAATCTGTGTGAGAGCAAGGATATCAATACAAAGGCTGCTCGCTGACTAAGCCTGTAGATTCCAGCAGGGAATTGACAGTTTGATTTATTCTATAAAAATGGGCTTTAGGATTCAGTTTTGGGTCAAAATGAAAAATGACAGGGGACAGTAGAAAAAATTTATGATGATATATTTCTTAACTGTGAATAAGAAACATTTGAGATTAGATAACAAGCCTATCTCAAAAAAGACAGCGTAAGCAGCTTTCATGTCATCCTACTTCCATCCTTTGCTCAAATTCTCATTAATATCTTACTTTGTCTCCATACTTGTTGTTTCATTTCAAGTCAACTGGCAGTATTATAGAATCCATATCTTGTTAAATATAATGATGTCTTCAGAATTAGGTATTGTCTTCTTGGAAAAATCTCAAGCTACTGAAAATTGAAATATTTCATGAAGGCAATTTATTGTTTGATTGAAAATCTGGGTGCAGAGTTCTGTTCAACCTCTGATTAGGCTATTTCATCTTGCTAACAGCTATAGAAAACTACAAGGGAGTCTAGTTAGAAGGGCGTTTATTTCCTTTTCTCCTTGTGAACCAATCCCTGAACAAAAAGGCAGACCTCTACTCTTTAAAATAACTTTTTTTCTCTCATTTTAAAATAGTAAATGATAATTATAGAAAATATAAGCAAGAAAAAAGTAAATAAAATCACTCAAGTTTATCACAAAGAGGAACTACTGTTAACATATTTATATACTTTTGTGAAGATGGGATCATACTCTTTGGTAAATTGCTTTTTTTCACTTAACATATCGTGGGGATTTTTCATGTTTTTAAATAAACTTTTACAATGAATGCATTTTGTGACCTTGTTCTATCAAATGGGTACAAAATAATTTAACTGATTCCCCTGTAAGTGCATAAATAGATTGTTTCTAAATTTTCTATATCGAATACTGTAATGAACAGTTTTATAGTTAATCTTTCTCATTTTTGCACTTCTATAATATCTCCTTATGGTACATTTCTAGAAAAGAAATTTGTGGGGCAAAGAGCATATACCTTGTTAATGCTTTTGATACAGGTTGGAAGATCATAAAATTCCTTCCTTGTAGTTTATATTCCCTTCCATCTATGAATAAAAGTACCTGTTCCTCTGTACCTTTACAGACACTGGCTATCACCATTTAAAAATATTTGCCAATTTGAAAGGCAAAAGCTACAGATTTTACATTTTTGAGGTAAGCCTTCTGGAAAAAGAATAAGACTAGTTGTGCAATGTGTTCTTAAATAGGGCCATATTTTAGGGTCTAGAAGTGGTTAATTTCTTTCCTAACTCTCCATTTTAAATTTACCACAGAGCTTTGTTTTATGCAATGTCATCCATCACAACTAGAGATGTGCTCCATACAGTAATCATTCAAGTCCTGGTAAACCTGTAATATTTGCAATTTGTGTCTATTGTACATATTTATCTATTTACTCCACTTTCATCATCTGTAGGAAAACAGCTATATTTGCCTCAGTAGCATCATTAGAGAGAGAGATAAGTTAGCAAGTTTCACCTGTTTGTATTCCTTTATCTGATTTACTGTGGAATATGATCGTTTGATTTGTGAAGTAATGATGCTGAATGAGGAATCAGAATAGTGGCAAGGAAAATATTTTTTAACAGAAAGTCTTTTTTTTTATTGTTTCACCAGTTGGAAAGGTAAAGTATTCAGAAGGGAAGAGTATGTCATCATAAAACTGAGTTAGATAATAGGCAATAAGGCATAACAGCATTTCCTAACCTCTTGGATAAAACTTGCAAAAATCTTCAAGAACCAATTACACAGAGCAATATATCACTAAAGTGTGAATTCTCTTTAGTTGCTTTGTGATTTTCCATAAATGGTAAGCACATTGCTTGGTGAAATTAAAAATACACAGGAGCTCTCTCTAGCTTGGCATTCTCTGGCTTGCATTGGCTTAGCTGTGGTTTTTGGCTTTTTTTGTTTTGTTTTGTTTTGTTTGTTTTGTTTGTTTTATAGATCATTTCATTGAAAGAGGAAAAGAAAAAAAAATCTGTTTTCATGCTCCACCTCCAATAACACCCAGTGGGAAAATACTGGGGTGCAAGGCTTTCTTCTCTATTTCTGTGGCAAAGCAAGGTTGCAGGTTTTTGAAGAATCGCTAATACTAGAATTAATATTTTGGAGGCTTTGTTCTCTCTTACACTGTCATGTGCGACAGATAATGGTTTGTATGTTGATTTTCCCACTCATTTATTGAATACATCCATCCCTATTCCTACTTGTATTTTACTATTTATTAAGAGAAAACACCTACTAAGAGAAACACCTACTTTTTAAGAAGAAAACAGATCAAAAAGATAACAATCCACTGTGCCAGCTCATTGTGCTAGCTCATTGAAGCAAGATCAGGAGTAATATCCCTAGTGACAGCTCTAGTTACCTTTGATTTAGTATTTTATTGACATTCTTGAAATTCATTAGCATGTGAATTAATAGAATCCTTAACAGTGGTTAGGATAATCAATCATTCTTCTTGGTGATTCTCATTTTTTTCTTTAAGTAATATTTATGTAACTTTCATAGTAATCATATGAAATTATTAGATTTTTCCAAGTCTGAACTTCTAGATTTGAGTCATATTTTCATCTTTCATTAGTGTGATACTTAATTTTATGTGCCAAATTGACTTGGCCACAGGGTGCAAGATATTTGGTCAAGTATTACTCTGCATGTGTCTGTGAGGTATTTTTGGATGAGATTAACATTTGAATTGGTGGACTGAGTGAAGCAGACTGCCCCTAATGTGGGTGGGCCTCATTTAATCAGTTGAAGGCCTGAACAGAGCAAGAAGGCTGACCCTCCCATAAGTAAGAGGGAACTTCTGCCTGACTGCTCAACCTGGGACATTGCTATGTTCCTGCCTTCAGACTCAAACTTAAACATTGGCTCTTCTTGGGTCTTGAGCCTGTCAGCTTTCGGACTAAGACTACACCATAGTCTTAGACGATACTCCTGGGTCTCTAGCTTGCCGACTGCAGATCTTGGGTCTTCTCAGCCTTCATAATCACATGAGACAATTCCTTATAATAAATCTCTTTATATATATATAATATATACACATACACATATATTAAATATTATATTTGTATATATGTATACAAACACACACACACATACATGTACATGCACATCCTGTTGGTTCTGTTTTTCTGGAGAGCTCTGAATAATATAATTAGTGAAGAGATCATTTAACTTACAGATGAGGGTATGTTCCATCGGTTCTCCATTATTTATTCTTCACCTAAAATTCAAATCTTTGGGGATATCTTCAGCATCTACATGGCACAGGGCTGTTACTATGAGGAGCATATAGATGTTGGGCTAAGGCTGACTTAGAGGGTGATGATTATAGCAAAACTCTTCCTATACAATTTATTTTTTGGTAAAGACTGAGAAAACCGTGGGAGATTATAGTTTTAGAAGAATTTGAATATTGACTAGGTTATTTCTTCTTGTACTTTAATATCCTTATGACATAGATTGCATATTATCCATTTTGGATATTCCATGACTTGCTCATAGTAGGTAATGAAGAAATGTGTTTTAACTGACTAGATATCCTCAGTTACATAATATTTTTACCAGTCTTAAATCATAGTGGGTGGTGATTAGGGACTTTGCTAGTTGTGAGATACATAACACGGTCTTTTGGGTGCAACTCTTTTTTCACTTGGGTCATCTGCTGGCAGTGAAGGGGTGCTGGTAATTATCTGTGATCCTGGCAGAATCACTCTCTCAGAGGCTTATGCCTCTGTTAAGAAGGTATCAGCTATTCATTGACATTTGATAATCTTTGCTTCTCAGTACTAGTTTCACAGAAAATCATGTGAGCATTTTAGGGTTTCTGGAAATTTATTATAAAATATAAGAATTGATAAAATTAGCAATATATGAAGCTTATTATTAATAGTTTGGGAGCAAAGTGGGGTGGGGTAGAGATCCAAATTGTAGGAATGTAAACTGTAAAATGGATTTATCATTATCTTCCTTTCATCTGAATATCTTATCTTCCTAACCCTCTCAGATTCTGCAGCAAAATTCTGTAAGAAAAAAAAAAATGAAATCTCTTACAGAATGACAGCAAGGAGGAATGAACTGGGTCAGGGGAGTTTAGCTCTAGCCTGATAATTTCAATCTGACCCAAGTCAGTAATGAAAGTTGCTCGATGCACTATGGGAAATTTGATGGTAGTCTAGGGCCAAACTTAATGGGCAAGTGCATCTATCAGCACAACACATCACCACTGAGCAATCACATTTATGATCTCAAAAGAATTAAAGAGGCAATGAAGGCAAAATGCTTCTCAAGGAAAACAGGTAGGTTCTTTCCTCCCTGTCAAGGTTGAGATTAAAATCCTCTGAACCAAGGTTCTATTTGCCACCTTTAGTGCTAGTGCTGCATAAGCCAAGTCATGGACTTTTAATTTGATTAAAAACTTAAGTGCCCTCAATTTTACTGCTTTAGGTTTGCATCATGCATCATTGAGTCATAAGATGGGAAACATCTGTTTTAATTTGTAAGAAAGTATCAAAGAGAGACTTCTTAACACAGCTCATCAAGACCAGCAAAAACAGAACCACCAGCAGGTCAAATGGGTAATGTTATGACCATCTCCAGATTCAGCAGGTGCCAGGAATGTCTTGTAACCAGGAAAGTCACCAGACCACTAATTGCTATAGTTGAAGGTCCAAGGTCATAGGTGAGACACTGAAGCATATATTGTACAAAAGTCTCTAGTGCAGATGTGATTGGGTATCAATTACAAATAAGGCACAATATGATATGCAAACAATAATGGTGAAGATACTACAGGATTCTTGGTTCTCAGTCAATATGGTAACAACTATTACAGTGTTTTCATTGTGGAATGCAATGCAGTTGGCAAGAAGGAATTAATCAGTCTTTGCAAAAATTCTATTAATAATAAAGGCAGCCCTTAATTTCCCATTTTTACTTTATTCATCAGGAAGAGTGATGTCTGCTTGCCCAAACTCTCAAATGCTCTAGGGCAGTGGTTCTCAACCTTGACTGCACATTAATATCACCAGGGGAGTTTTAAAAATAAAATCTACTGCCTGGGTCCTGGATCACCTCCCCACCCCCAGAATTTTTATTCAATGCCTCTAGAGTGAGGTCCAGGTATCCATATATTTTTAAAAAGGTTCCTTGGTTGTTTTTTAAAGCCAGCTGTTTGAAAGTGAGACATAATACCATCAAGCCCATGCGTCAGCTCCACCCGTAGTCCAAACAGGTGGCACCCAAGTGGTGAGATTTCAATTGCCCCAAAAGTATCCCTGGTCTCTTCGTATATGTCTGGCATCAGCCCTACCGCACTGCTTAACATAACTATGTTAGGATTTGTACACCCTAAATTGAAGATGTTATTTGGGAGAGTTGATACATTAATACTTTATTGTGAATTTATTTATCAGATTAGCTAGCAAAGGGAGCATGGATTTTAAAAGTGGAGCCAAAGCTCTAATATATGGAGTGCTACCTAGTGAGGGAAGTTATGCCTAGGGTGACCAACCTTCCAAGTTTGCCTAAGATTGAGGGATCTCCTCTGAGTTTTCAAATGAAGACAGTCCTGTATAACTACAACTATAGGCATGGGCGGAGCACCAAGATCTATGAGAGTGTTGGGCACCTGGGTAAGAGTGAGGGACTCTAAAGGAGGAGCAGGGAAGGAAGCATAATGAAGGACCAATTTCATTTACTTTACCATTTTGTCTGGAGATGATATATTATGACAACAGTGCAACAGGATCATTGAAATAATGTTGATTATTTTTCTTATTTGCTAAAAGAAACATAAATAATAAGTTCTATGTGTTTTTTTCTCTGTATTTTCTTCTCTCCTATTTCTAGAAGGTAGTTAGGCCATTTTGTGGCTTTTCCTGGGAATAGGGTGTAGTTTATGTTTCCAAATTTACCACAAACAAACAATAAATCTTCTGCTGTCTTTTGGAAAGCCTCAACTCATTGAAGAGCTGGAAGGAGTGGTCCAGAGGTGAAGCCTTTGAAAGTGGGTAGATGGAAGCAGCAAGATAGGGAGAGAATAGACCTTAAAACTAGGTAGGGGATTGTGGGTTGGGTTATCAAGAAAACTAGGGTGCTTAGGCTGTGTGTATGTGTGTGTATATGCATGTGTGTAGGTAGAAGGCTAGGCGGTCTACCTAAGGATGCTGAATCTGAGGCCCATTCTTTGCAAAGATTCCCATGCTTGGCATTGTACAGAAGCTACTGAGTTGCCAGATTTTAAAGGGCTAATGTGAGCTTATCAGTGGTAAATAGTGTAAATATTCAGTCAGAGACCTTCCCCAGTGTTCTGCTCTATGTAAGACTCTTGGGATGCCCAATAATGGATGCCATTTAATTTACTGCAGGCCCAGTAGGATGGGGGCTCAGAGTAAAATTTAATTAAATTTAAACAAAAAAGTGACATTTCTAATATACACAAGTATGTGGAGAAAACTTCATACTCACTATATTTGCTATAAAGAACCTACTTTAGGGCAGGCACTTTATTATATATATTATTAACACATTGACTGCCACACTAGAAAAACAACATTTTTCCTTGGGGCCATGGTGTTTTATTACAAAAATAGAATAAAAACTTTGAAAACAAAACAATCCTTTCTAATTAATGAAAAATTTAATGAAAAATGAAATTCATTGACTCTATTCATTTAATGCATGTTTTTAGAATTAATTTGTCAATATTAATTGTAACAATAAAAACATCAACAAGTAAGATTTTCATGAACCAAATGCAGGGTTTTGCCCAGGTTTTGCTTCATGAGGCCCCAGGCTCAAAACTAGAGTGAGTTAAATACAACTCACATGGCAGTTAATGTGTTAACAAACTATGAGGCATGTGTGTACATCTATGTGTTTGTATACATACATAAGTATATATACATGCACATATATAATAAATATTGATATGTATTAAATAATATGCACATTTCACAGGTGAGGATCAGAGAGATGAAGCTGACTTACCACATAACCTGTAATAAATGGCCATGGTAGAGCTGGGGATTTTAATCCATGCCTGTCCAATTCCAAATCCTGTGCTCTCCACATTCATCATGTTACTTCTGTATTAGTTAGACAGAGTAACAAGAAAATAGAATACTGCAATACTTCTCTGGCTACTTATTTCTTTTCTCCAAAGGAAAAAGTGTGTAGGTACAGATTGAAGGAACAAATGTGTCGACATGTTCTATGGAGTTAGCCTCACTTCCTTGGATGACATTTTGACTTCTTTCAAAAGCTGAGGACTGAACTTTGTCTCTGGGATAGGCAGTTCTGTGATGGAATTGTTTGGTGCAGCTGTTTTGGGGTGTGTCTGTGTATCTGCCTGGAACAAACTCAGCTTTATTTCTAGATGCTTTTAAATGTGTTTCTTACGGCTTGTGACCACAATTCATCGCCAAGTGATTTTTCTCTTGGCCAATTTCCATCTATTATTCAACTGCAGCAAAAGAAAGGAAAGCAACTCTAGAAAGTGGCGTATAGCCTGGTAATTATCTTGCTTTCATATCCTAACTAGGAACAATATTTAGAGAAATGGTGCCTCTTTTGGCTTCCTACAGTTATTGCATGTAATTTTGACAGGGTCTAAGCAGAGGAAAATCCATGGGGACAATGCAGCTTTAAACAAAGGTGAAACCATTAAAGAATTGAACATGAGAACAAGGATGAAAGTGGATCTGGACATTAGTCACGTTCTTAAGGATTCTTGCTATGGTGTTATGTTTACAGGAAGATATGTTGACAATAATGCCTTCAAAGGCATTGTTAACACATGTTAAGAGTTAGACAGACCTGAGTTTGATTCTAAGAAGCTCCAAACTTGCTCGTGACTTTAGGTAAGTCACATAAACTGCCTAAACTGTATTTTCCTCTGTCTTTAAAACAGAGACGATAATACATTACTCATGAGGCTTAAATGAAATTATGTATACAAGACAGTTAGCACAGTATCTGGCATGTAGCAAATGCTTAATAAGTGTTAGCTGCTATCATCATCACCATCATCATCACCATTTTTCTTCCATACCAAGCACATCACATTTGATTTTTAAAGGAATCATACTATTTCCCCTTAGATTTTAAGAAATGACTAAAAGCTGTGTCTACACATTTGTACAACTCAATAAAACCATTTAATCCAACTGGTTTTTAGGCACTGTATAAATATATAGAGAAAATGAAAAGCATGTGTAAGCCTGACATTATTAGAATTAAAATATTTCCCCTAATGACTTGCTAATAGGCTGGAGATAATAGGACAACCTTTCTTCTAAGACCTTGGATTAGTTTACCTTGCATTGTTGTCAAAACATGTCTTGATGTTTGATTATACCTTTTCTGGTTCTGCTGAAATCATGCATTACCTCAGCCAAAAATAGGTGTTCATCATGTAATATGTGCCAGGGACTGGTGATATTCAGGACACAATAACAAATTAGACAAAGTCTTTCCCTGAAGAGAGTTCTAAATCTAATAACCATGTCACTTCCTTAGGAAGAGGTGGCTTTCACGTGGATTTGACCATGTTTATCACCTGAACAATGTATGTTCAAGGTGGAATGGTCAAGGTAGACTTTGATCTCTCTCTCGCTCTTGTTCGTTCATTCATTTTACTTTTTTTGTATACATGAACTCAATGTGTGAAAGTTTAAAGTCTTTATCAGTTGGCAAGGCAGTGTCAGTTCCCCTTACCAACAAAAACTGTCAGATGGAGTAAGGATTAGATTTCTCTTTAGTGGCTTCAAAGAGCCAAACTAGGATAGGTGAATAGGTATCGAGGAGATAGATTTTGATTCAAATATAAAAATTGAAACTATTTGAAAATTGAGCAGGCTCCTCAGTTCTGGGAATGTTTAAACAAATGCTAAATGATCAGAGGTCTGGGTGGTTGTACAGTTCGTTCCTGTATTTAGTAGGAGATTGACCTGGATGGTCTTTCTGGTTCCTTTCAGCCCCGAGATTCTGTAAAACATGGAGAAATCTCTACTGGGTTAGATTTCCATGCTGCTAACAATAATTGTTTTTTCAACATTTCTCTGGTGACATTACAAAAATGTATGTAGCTTGTCGGACTGTTTAATTCCTTAAGCTTATCATTTCAACCTTGCAAAGTATAACTTGGATAGTTTCTTATATAAAGGTACATATAAGTCTTTGGGAATCTGATATTTTCATATTGTGTATAATGGAGCTTGACTCACAGTGAATAGCAGAACAGGAAGTGTTTATTGCCATCTGCTAAGCTTCTCCTCTTACCAAAGAGCCTGCCTTCATCTTAGTTCTTACCAGAGAAACCTCATTTCTCCTGCTTCTGCTCTCTATAATTCCCCCAGTGTGGCCTAGTGAATTGTCCATGTGCAGGCTCAGCTTTGTCCCAGTTCCCAAACCAATCCCCTTTGAGGCTTATGATCTTGTTATTCTCGCTGCTGGTCTGATTCAGGATGTGATTTCCTAGCACTGATCTCTGGGCTTCTATATCGTTCTTAAGTCACTCTGTATTAGCCTACACCATGTAGACTAGTGGCCTATATGACCTATGATGCCCCATTCTAGTGTTGACAACTGTTCCTTTGTATTGACTCTTCAGTTCCAGCTCTTCCTTCCTGAGTACTCCAATTTGTAGAGTTAAACTTTTAATTTTGATTATGCGCTACAGTCATGTTCTGATAATTGGTCTAGTATATCTTCCTTTTCCACCTGCAATAATAATAGTAATAATAGCTATCATATATTGATGCTTACTATGTGGCAACTTTACCATACTTTTAAAGTGGAGATGCAAAACTGTGGAAAATTCAAAGAGTAATTAAAAAGTTTAGAGTGTTTTTTTCCCCATATGAGAACAAACTACTGGGATAGGGATTTTATTTTGAAGGCAAGAAGTAACTGGAATCCCATCTTCAATGGTTGTTATGAAGAGAAATATTTAATAGCTTGTTTTATTCAGAGATTTAAAAACAGAAAAATGTTTAAAACAGAAGCAGTAGACATTTCTATTGAACATAATGAAAATCTTTGTGGTTATCGAGGTGTAGAAAACCCACTATGAGCAACCAAAGACTGCTGATTAGTCTGTTCCTGGTTTAAAAGTTGCTTCATATGTTTGTTGGCCATTAGTCTGTCTTCTTTTGAAAAGTTTCTGTTCATGTCTTTTACCCACTTTTTAATGGGGTTGTTTGATTTTTTCTTGCTGATTTGCTTGAGTTCTTCATAGATTCTAGTTGTCAGCCCTTTATCAGATGTATAGTATGCAAATATTTTCTCCCATTCTGTAGGTTGTCTATTTGCTCTAATGTTTGTTTCCTTGGCTGTGCAGAAAGAAGCTTTTTAATTTGATCAGGTCCCATTTATTTATTTTTGCTGTTTCTGTGTTTGCTTTTGGGGTCTTCTTCATTGCCTAGGCCAATGTCTATAAGAGTTTTTCCAACATTTTCTTCTAGAATTCTTATGGTTTCATGCCTTAGGTTTAAGTCTGTTATCCATCGTGAGTTTATTTTTGTGAGAGGTGAGTGGTGTGGATCATGTTTTAGTCTTCTACATGTAGCTATCCAATTTTTCCAGCACCACCTATTGAATAGGGATCCTTTTCCCCAGTGTATGTTTTTGTCTGCTTTGTCAAAGATCAGATGGCAACGTGAGGATGGTTTTATATCTGGGTTCTCTGTTCCGATCCATTGGTCTATGTAAATGCTCAACATCTCTAATCATCAGGGAAATGCAAATCAAAACCACAATGAGATATCACTTAACTCCAGTGAGAATGGCTTTTATAAAAAAGTCCCAAAACAACAAATGTTGGTGTGGAGGTGGAGAGATAGGAACACTCATACACTGCTGGTGGTAGTGCAAGCTAATACAACCTCTGTAGAAAGTAGTATGGAGATACCTCAAAGAACTAAAAGTAGAACTACCATTTGATCCAGCAATACCACTACTGGGGATTTACCCAAAGGGAAAAAAATATTCTATAAAAAAGACACCTGCACTTGAATGTTTATAGCAGCACACTTCAAAATTGCAAAGATGTGGAAAAAACCCAAGTGCCCATCAATACATGAGTGGATTAATAAAATGTGGTATATGTATATCATGGAGTACTACTCAGCCATAAAAAAATGGTGAACTAATACCTCTTGTATTAACCTGGATGGAACTGGTGATCATTCTTCTAAGCGAAGTATCGCAAGAGTAGAAAAACAAACACCACATGTACTCACCGTTAAATTGGAACAAATCGATCAACACTTATGTGCACATATGGAAATAACATTCATCGGAAATCAAACAGCGACATGGATGGTACTGGAGGCCATTATCTTAAGTGAAACAATTCAGACACAGAAAGACAAATACAGCATGTTCTCACTTACAAGTGGGAGCTAAATAATGTGTACACATGGAAGCAGAGTGGAATGATGGACAATGGAGACTCAGAGGGGTAGAAAAATGAGAGGGGGTGGATGATGGGAGGTGTTGGTGGGTACAACATGCATTGCTCCATTGATGGATGCACTGAAGGCCCTGTCTTCACCACCAGGCAATATATTAATATCAATGTAGCAAAATTGCACTTGTACCCTACGAATATATACAAATAAAAAGCAAAGGGGAAAAATTGCTTTAAACCTGGCTACAGAAAACTGTTCCATTCACAAAATAGTTGAATACAACTGTTTTTTAGGTACTGTGTAAACATAGGATGAAAAACATGTGAAAGATTGATATTATTGGAACTAAAATACTTGCTGATTGACTTCAAGAAAGACTCGATAACTGGTCTTGGAATGTTTCCGACGTAGCTGCCTGAAGGCTGGGGGATGGACCCCCAGAGATCTATCTAGTTCTCAGATTCTCATCATTCTCTGAAGTTTCAATAGGGAATGAAATCTGTTTTGGATCTGGTAGAAAACTTGGTTATTTCTCTCACTGTCAGAATTTTTAAATGCACATTTTTCACAATCTTTGTGATGAACAGGCAATTGTATGTTTTGATTTATCTCTTTTAATGATCATAATTAAATATGATCCATCATATTAGTTTCACCAATAAATCAAACTAGATCACAAGGCAAAATCATTTGTCCTATACAGCCATTCATACATTTTTTAATGAAAAAAAAAAAGATTATACAAGGGAGAAGAAAAATACTCAGTTTAGATTCCAGTGTCACAACACCTTACTCTCCAAGACTATTATAGTCATTTTCTCAATGTCCACAGGATATCTGTTTAGGAACAAGTTAAGTCTGAGGCATCAGTTTTCTCACGTATAAGATGATTCTAAATATATTACTTATGGGATAGGATATTGGGAGGATTGAATGAAATGTGTATAAAACATTTAGCACACTGCCTAGCACTTAGAAAAAGCCCAATAAATGTTAGTTCCTTGCTTAGTGTCTTATTTTTCAGTACATTCCTGGATCATCTTTGCAACAGTGTTGCAATGCTGACTTCCACTTTGCTTATAGTCACTTATGAATTCCAGGTCTCTTAAACTATAATTATTTTTAACAAGGGCTCCTCTGTATCTGTGGTTGTATTTTTTTATTTTTAAGTCTAAGCATGTTCCTAATGCTTTATGCCTTCTTCTATTGGCATTATTCCCCCTTTGTAGGACCATTTTACCAGTTTATCAATGTCAATTGTATGCTATTTCTGTATCCATACCCCTGCCTGTTTTAATGTCATGTGGAAATTTGATTAACACATTTAACTTTCTTAGTGCTAGAGACTTGACCAAAAGCCCTCACCCTTTGCTTTTGTCCAACAGAGGTGCAAGCTCATCCCAGAGCTCTGTAGATACCAAATAAGGGGCCAAGGAGAGTGGAACATATTAAATTGTTTTGCAACTTAAATTTTTATTCTGACTTCTTTTGGGTCCTGGACACCCAATTCCAGTGTTACTTCTATGGCCGAAGTTATTCATAGATGATTTCTGTTTCCCAGCTACCCAAGATTTATTAATGGCAATTTTACTTTCACACTATGAGGACAACAGCAGTCCTTGGGATGTGATTGTTATAACACCTCAACTAAATCCTCTCATAAATATATAATAAAATGTAAAATCAAATACGATGAGATTTAGCTGCTCAGTTTTAATCTGTTGGTTGAAGAATTGAAAGAAACCAGTTTGGGATATTTTCTAGTTTCTATGAAAGGTAAATATTTTAAAGTAACTATCATTCACTGCAGATTGCTTGTGTTTAATGTATTTTTTGAAACACAAATTGTTTTTATGGAGATAATTGAAAGAAATTAAGAATGAATCATTGAGTTTAGCTATAGCATGGGGCTGTCCAAAAGTTCATCAATTCATATTATGTTCAGAAATTCGGAAACTAAATGGGCGTCAATTAGTCTAGTCTTCAAAATAATTATTCTTCCATTGATTTAGCATACTAGGTAAAAATGAAGGTTAATTCCTATGCTAATTGAGAATTTTTTTGTTAGCTTTCTTATTGAGTATTGCAATGCACATAGATTAATTCTAAGCTTTATTATATTGCATTCAGATCATCATATGTAAAACACATAGATCAGAGCATGTCAAAATTTAGCTATAATATGAATTAATGCAAGACACATTTTATCTCTGCAAGAGAAAATATTTCACTGGAGAATAATAAATAATGAGGTATATCACTTCTGAAATATTATTTAGGGTTATTAGGGGCCACAGGCAAAGAAGAGGTGGTGGCAGTCCTGCTTCTCCCTTGTGTTAATGAGAAAATAATTATTTGAGGATATCTTTGGTTTCAAGCAAAATCCCAGCAGGGAGAACTTTGAAGATTTGTTCTTCATACCCTTTGAGATAAGAGCGTGCTAAAAAGACCTTAGAAAGATGTTAATCAAAATCGTTAAAATTCCAGTATTCTAAATCTCCTTCACTGGAGGAAAAAAAATACATTCAAATAAACTCCCTTCTGCACACAGATTCCAGCATAGCTTATTGAATTTGTCATTGTTGACACATTGTAATATTCTTAATGTATGTCCATCTTGGGTTTCCCAAGCACCTTGATTCCACTGCATAGAGCAGCCATTTGATTTCTGCCTCAGCACACCAGGACGGCTTTAGTGTTTTCCTCACAACAATATCCCTTCTAGCACCTTCCTCTCCATAATGCAGATTTGATGCCCATGTAAATGTTTCAAGAAGTTATACATCCCTATAACTTCCTTCTCCAGAATAAATAAAAACTTTACCTGCTTACTCCAGGATCCTTGTAGAGGACCCCCAAAAATGGGAGTGATTTTCACTTGACTCATGGTTCCCAATGCATTGACATTTTGTTTAGTCTAGTGACTCTTGGCTTTGTGTTTCGATGTGGTGAAAGGGAGATCAACTTTCATTGCAAGATATTTATATATTGCAGTAAAGATTCAATTAATCAAGATCACCAACAGAATTTTTTCTTGACCTTGACTCCAGGGAGAAAGAAGCAAATAAGATAACAAGCTCTCATCAGTGATTTATTCTAACTACTTCCTAGGTGTGTCTTGAAGTCGGTATAAATTTGGTTTAGAACCCTATACTTTTACTTACACCCCTGAATAATCATAATTAATGGCCGGAATGTTGGCTTAGAGGCTCTGCAGGTTACCAATCAACAGATATTTGTTTAATTTACTACATAAGCCACTAAGATTAAATTATTTTTCCATATGCTTTATTTACTTTGTCACAAAATGGATGAATGCATATTATAATGATGGTCAAAAAATGTTGAAACAAAAAAGGATTTCAATAACCAGAAGACCTTTTATCCTGAGCATTTTGGCTTATAAAGCTTCTTTGAATATAGAACTGTCACTAGTGCTATCCAGCTTAACTAGTTTAGATGAAGACTTATTTTTCCTGAACAAAATTTTATAATCTACATGATAACTGAAGTATTGAACTGGACCTGGCATCTTAAGACCTAAGTTCAAATTCAAATTTTGCTATTAATCAGTTGTGTGACCTAGTTAACAAATTTTCTAAAGCCTCAGTTTCCTCATTTGTAATATAGGGATGATAGTGCCCGAGGTACAAGGCTACTGTACAGGTTAAATGAGATAATGTGTAATATAAAGCTTTGTAAACTGTAAAACATCAAATATCATTTTTATTATTCACAAAGTTGATTTTTAAAGTCTAGAGAATTGTTGTGTTGATCTTAAACTCTCGAGAGTATCCAAATCACCTTGGTGCTTAATTGTCATTTGTTAAAGCATTTGGGCATTCTCCTTCTACTCAAACTGCCCGTTGGTGGTACCAATTTCCATATGATTGGTAAAGATAAGGGATAAAAAAGATATAAGAATACTTTACCATATGGTACTAACAAAAGTGCAAAATATAATGTATTTGTATGTGTCAAAGCCTCATACTTTACAAAACTGCCCTCTTGGCTACATATTTAGATACCTCATATGCTGGTTTAGTCCCTCAAATCCAGATTCCCTACGTAGTTTCTTTGTTTGCCTCACCTGGAGTGCCAGGTTAGTCTGCCTGCTTCTGATTTATGTTTTTTGAATATATTGTATGGGTGAATGGCATATAGATATTCCACTTTTTTTTTTCAGTAAGCTCATTTGGGATTTCCAAGGGGGAAAGTTTTTAATTTCCTGAGGAATACAGAAACTCCCACTGCACCCACCTACCTGTCCATCTGCAGGACAGCTAAGCATTTCCATTGGAGCACTAGTAGCCCATTGGACAGTTTTCCAAAAGAAGTTGTGAAGACATTTATTGCCCAAATAATTTTAAGCTAAGCAGGACCAGTCTTTGGAGAATGTCCTGGAGAAAACAGTGCTGCAACATTGCTTTCACACCAAGAAGTAAAATTGATCTTTAAATGAACTTTCATTTTGCTTCCTAACTGCAGTGATTTTAAAGTTCACTTTTCCACTATTTGTTTTCATTCTTTGCAAGTAACTTATGGTATTAAACTGCCAGTTATAATCTTGAGATATGTTCCTTCTATGCCTAGTTTGCTGAGGGTTTTTATCATGAAAGGGTGCTGAATTTTGTTGAATGCTTTTTCTGCATCTATTGATGTGATCACATGGTCTTTGTTTTTGCTTCTGTTTATGCAGTGAATCACATTTATTAATTTACATATGTTGAAACAACTTTGCATACCTGGGATGAAGCCCACTTGGTCATGGTGGATTATTTTTTTGATGTGCTGTTGAATTCAGTTTGCTAGTATTTTATTGAGTATTTTTGCATTTGTATTCCTAAGGGACATTGGTCTGCAGTTTTCTTTTTTTGTTGTGTCCTCTCCTGGCTTTGGTATCAAGGTGATACTGCCTTTGTAGAATGAGCTGAGGAGGATTCCCTCCTTCTCGATGCTATGGAATAATTTCTGCAGTATGGGTACAAGCTCTTCTTTGTAGGTCTGGTAGAATTTGGCTGTCAACCCGTCTGGTCCGGGGCTTTTTTTTTGTTGGAAGATTTTTTATTACTGCTTCAATCTTGCTGCTCGTTTTTGGCTTGTTCAGGAGTTCTATTTTGTCCTGATTGAGCCTTGTGAGGTTGTGTGTTTCCAGTAATTTGTCCATTTCCTCTACATTTTTGAATTTATGTGCATAGAGATTTTCATAGTATTCCCAGATGATATTTTGAATTTCTATGGTATCAGTTGTAATATCTCCTTTTTCATTTCTGATTGACCTTATTTGGATCCTTTCTCTTCTATTCCTGGTTAATCTAGCAAGAAGTCTATCAATTTTGTTTATCTTTTCAAAGAATCAACTTTTTGTTTCGCTGATTCTTTGTAATTTTTTGTTATCCATTTCATTTAGTTCTGCTCTGACCTTAGTTATTTCTTTTCTTCTGCTGGCTTAAGATTTGGTTTGCTCTTCCATTTCTAGTTTTGTGAGATGTGTCATTAGATTGTTAAATTCTGATCTTTCTGTCTTTTTGATGTAGGCATTTAAGGCTATGAATTTTCCCCTTAGGACTGCTTTTGCTGAATCCCATAGATTTTGATAACTTGTGTCCCCTTTGTTGTTCAGTTCGAGGAATCTTTTGATTTCCATCTTAATTTCATTATTGACCCAATAATCATTCAGCAGAAGGTTGTTTACTTTCCATGACTTTGTGTAAAATTGAGTGTTTCTCTTGGAGTTGATTTCTAGTTTTATTCCATTCTGGTCTGAGAAGATACATGGTATAATTTCTAATTTTTTGAATTTGTTAAGACATGTTTTGTGTTCTAAAATATGATCAGTCTTGGAGAATGTTCCATGTGCTGATAAGAAGAATGTATATTCAGTAGTTTTTAGGTGAAATGTTCTGTAAATGTCTGTTAGACCCATTTGTTCCAGAGTCCCATTTAAGTCCAGTGTTTCTTTCTTTATTTTCTGCTTGGAGGATCTGTTTAGCTCTGTCAGTGGGGTGTTGGAGTCCCTGGCAATTACAGTGCTGCTGTTTATCTCTTTGCTTAGATCTAGTAGGGTTTGCTTTATGAATCTGAGAGCTCCTGTGTTAGGTGCATAAATATTTAGGATTATTATGTCTTCTTGTTGAATTGCTCCCTTTACCATTATATAATGACCATCTTTGTCTTTCTTTATTATAGTTGATTTGAAGTCAATTTTATGTGATATGAGAATGGCTATATCTACTTTATTTTGGTTTACATGTGGATGAAATATATCTTTTATTTCAGACTATAATGGAGGTACAAACATTCTGATTATATGATTTGCTTTTGTGCAGTTTGAGTTGAAGTTATAATTGTGCCCATCACCAAGATGGAGTGCATTGTACCCCTTATGTGTACATTTACCTCCTCCGCCCTCACACCTACTTGGTTTCTGGTGAGTTTTACTACCATATATGCATGTGAGTATTGATCAATTAGTTCCAGTTTAATAGTGAGTACATGTGGTGTTTGTTTTTTCCATTCTTGTGATACTTTGCTTAGAAGAATGGTCTCTAGCTTCATCCAGGTTGTTATAAAAGGTATTGGTTCCCCATTTTTTATGGCTGCATAGTACTCTATAGTATACATATACCACATTTCATTAATCCACTCATGTATTGATGGGCACTTGGGTTGATTCCACATCTTTAAGATTGTGAATTTTGCTGCGATAAACATTGAGTGCATGTATCTTTTTGATAAAATGACTTTTTTTCCTTTGAGTACATACCCAATAGTGGGATTGTTGGATTAAATGGTGGGTCTACTTTTAGTTCTTTGAGGTACATCCATACTACTTTCCATAGATGTTGTACAAGTTTGCAGTCACACCAACAGTGTATAAGTGTTCCCTTCTCTCCACATCTATGCCAGCACCAGCATCTGTTTTGGGACTTATTGATAAAAGCAATTCTCAATGGGGTTAGGTGATATCTCACTGTAGTTGTGATTTGCATTTCCCTGTTGATTAGAGATGTTGAGCACTTTTTCATGTTTGTTGGCCATTAGTCTATCTGCTTTTGAAAAGCTTCCGTTCATGTCTTTTGCCCACTTTTTAATGGGTTTTAAAAAATTTTTTTCCTGCTGATTTGTTTGAGTTCTTTATAGATGCTGGTTATCCGCCCTTTTCCAGATGTATAGCATGCAAATATTTTCTCCCATTCTATAGTTTTCTATTCACTCTATTGATTATTTCCTTGGCTGTAGAAGCTTTGTAGTTCAATCAAGTTCCATTTGTTAATTTTTCTTGCTGTGACTGTCCTTGGGGTCTTCTTCATAAATTCTTTGCCTAGCTATATCTATAAGAGTTTTTCTAACATTTTCTTCTAGAATTCTTATAGTTCCATGTCTTAGGTTTAAGTCTGTTATCCATCATGAATTAATTTTTGTAAGTGGTGAGAGGTGCAGATCCTCAGTCTTCTACATGTGGCTATCCAATTTTCCCAGCATCATTTATTGAATAAGGATTCTTTTCCAAAGTGTAAGTTTTGTCTGCTTTGTCAAAGATCAGATGGCCATATGAGGATGGTTTTATATCTGGGTTCTCTGTTCTAATCCATAAGTCTATGTCTCTGTTCTTGTGCCAGTACCATGCTGTTTTGGTTACTATAGCCTTGAAGTATAGCTTGAAGTCTAGTAATGTGATGTCTCCAGATTTGTTCTTATGCTTAATGTTGCTTTGGCTATTCGGAGTCTTTTATGATTCCATACGAATCATAGAACTATTTTTCCTAGATCTGCAAAAAAATGATGTTGGTATTTTAATGGGGATTGCACTGAATCTGTAGATCACTTTGGGTAATATAGACATTTTTAACAATGCTGATTTTGCTGATCAATGAGCATATGTTTTTCCATCTGTTTACATCCTCTGCAATTTCCTTCCTCAGTGTTTTGTAGTTTTCCCTGTAGAGGTCTTTCACCTCCTTGGTTAAATATATTCCTAGGTACTTTATTTTATTTGTTGCTATTGTGAACATTACTGAGTCTTTGACTTGATTGTCAGCTTGACTGTGGTTGGAGTATATGAATGCTACTGATTTGAGTACATTGATTTTGTAACCTGAGACTTTGCTGAATTTGTTTGTCAATTCCGGGAGTCTCTTGGCAGAGTCTTTGGGGTTTTCTAGATATACGATCATATCATCAGCAAAGAGTGATAGTTTGACCTCTTCTTTCCCCATTTGGAAATCCTTGATCTCCTTTTCTTGTCTGATTGCTCTGTCTAGGACTTCCAGCACTATGTTGAATAGAAGTTTTGACAGTGGGCAACCTTGTCTGGTTCCAGTTCTAACTGGGAATAATTTCAATTTTTTCCTGTTCAGTATGATGTTGGCTGTGGGTTTGTCATATATGGCTTTTAAAATTTTGAGGTAAGTACCATCTATGCCTATTTTGTTAAGTGTTCTTGTCATAATAGGAGGCTTGATTTTGTCAAATGCTTTTTCTGCATCTATTGAGAGGATCATATGGTGTTCATTTTGCTTCTATTTATGTGGTGAATTACATTTATAGATTTGCATATGTTGAACCATCCTTGCATCACTGGTATGAAGCCTACTTGGTTGTGGTGGATTATTTTTTTGGTGTGCAGCTGAATTCAGTTTACTAGGATTTTATTGAGCACTTTTGCATTATATACATAAGGGATATTGGTCTGTAGTTTTCTTTTTCTGTTGTGTCTTTTTCTGGCTTTGATATTATGGTGATATTGACTTCATAGAACGAGTTCGGGAGGATTCCTTCCTTCTTGATGTTATGGAATAATTTCTACAGTATCGGAAGCAATTCTTCTTTGAACATCTGGTAAAATTTGGGTGTGAAGTCATCTGGTCCAGGACTATTTTATTTTTCTTGGAAGATTTTTTATTGCTGTTTGAAATTTGATACTTGATATTGGTCTGTTCAGGAATTCTATATCTTCCTGATAGAGCCCAGGGAAGCTGTGTGTTTCCAATAATTTGTTCATTTCCTCCATGGTTTCAAGTTTATGTGCATAGAGATTTTTATAGTATTCAGAGATGATATTTTTATTTCCATGATATCAGTTGTGATTTATCCCTTTTTATTTCTGATTAAGCATATTACAGTCATTTCTTTTCTGCTTCTGGTTAATGTAGTGAGAAGCCTGTCAATTTTGTGTATCTTTTCAAAGAATGAACTTTTTGTTTCACTAATCTTCTGTATAATTCTTTTGTTATCGATTTCATTTAGTTTTGCTCTGATCTTGATTATTTCTTTTCTTCTGCTGGGTTTGGGATTGGTTTGCTCTTCCTTTTGCAGTTCCATGAGATGATTCATTAAATTGTTGATTTGATAGATTTTTTTTTTTGGATGTAGGCATTTAGGGCTATGAATTTTCCTTTCAGGACTGCTTTAGCTTTATGACTTATGTCCTGTTTATCATTAAGTTTGAAGAATCTTTCAATGTCCATCTTGATTTCCTCCTTAACCCAGCTATCATTTAGCAGTAGGTTGTTTAGTTTCCATAACTTTATGTAGAGATGAGTGTTTCTGTTGGAGTTGATTTCTAATTGTATTCCACTGTGGTCTGAGAAGATACATGGTATAATTTCTATTTTTTTAAATTTGTTGAGACATGTTTTGTGCCCTAGGATGTGATCAATCTTAGAGAACGTTCCATGAGCTGATGAGAATAATGTATATTTAGTGGTTTTTGATAGAATGTTCTATAAATATCTGTTAGGCTCATTTGTTCTAGAATTCTGTTTAAGTCCATTGTTTCTTTGTTTATTTTCTGTTTGGAGGATCTGTCCCATTCTCTCAGTGGGATGTTGAAGTCTCCAGCTATTACAGTGCTGCTGTTTATCATTTTGTTTAGATCAGGTAGGATTAACTTTATGAATCTGGGTGCTCCTCTGTTAGGTGTGTAAACATTTAGATTTGTTATGTCTTCATGATGAATTATTTACCACTATATAATTATTTATCATTATAATATTTTTTGATGTGCAGCTGAATTCAGTTTACTAGGATTTTATTGAGCACTTTTGCATCTATATTCATAAGGGATATTGGTCTGTAGTTTTCTTTTTCTGTTGTGTCCTTTTCTGGCTTTGATATTATGGTGATATTGGCTGCATAGAACGAGTTGGGGAGGATTCCTTTCTTCTTGATGTTACAGAATAATTTCTACAGTGTAGGAAGCAATTCTTCTTTAAAGGGTAAATCTCTTTACCATTATATAATGACCATCTTTGTTTTTCTTTAATTTGTTGATTTGAAGTCTATGTTATTTGATATGAGAATGGCTACACCAGCTTTCTTTTGGTTCCTTTTTCATGGAATATTTTTTCCATTCCTTCACCTTGATTCTGAATGAGTCCTTGTGGGTTACATGTGTTTCTTTGAGAGAGAAGGTACTTGGTTTGTATTTTTTTAATCCATTCATCCAGCCTATGTCTCTTGAGGGGGGAGTTCAAGCCATTCACATTTACTGAGAAAATTCATAAGTGGGGTGGGTTTATGTTCTTCCTCTTGAGTAGAACTTTATTACCCTGTTTTACCTCTTGAGCCATTGTGGTATCTGGGCTCTAACCTTTATCTTTTGGGTGATTTTATGCTGGTGGGTGTTTATTGTGTTGATCCATGTATAATGCAGTTCTGAGTACTTCTTGCAGGGTAGGTCTGGTCTTGACAAATTCCCTCAGTGTTTGCTTGTCTGAGAAGGTATTTATTTTTCCCTCATATAAAAAATTTAGTTTTGCAGGATACAAAACTCTAGGCTGGCCATTACTTTGTTTGAGAAGACTGAGAATGGGGCCCCAGTCCCTTCTGGCCTGTAAGGTGTCAGTTGAGAAGTCTGAAGTTAGTCTGATAGGTTTTCCTCTGTAAGTTACCTGATTTTTTCACCTTACTGCTCCTAGCAGTGCCTCTTTCATGTTTACTTTGGCCAGTCTGATGAGTATGTGTCATGGTGATTGCCTCTTTGTGATGAGTCTCCTGGGAGTCCTTTGAGCTTCTTGTATCTGTATATCTAGATTTCTAGCAAGGCCAGGCAAATTTCCCTTGATTGTTCCTTCAAATAGATTTTCCAGTGCTTTTGTATTTTCTTCTTCTCCCTCAGGCATGACTATGATTCTTATATTTGGCTTCTTTACATAATCCCACATTTCTTGTAGGCATTGTTTGTTCCTCTTGTTTCTCTGTTCTTTCTCTTCAAATGACTCATTTAGCTCAAAAGTGTTATCTTTAAGCTCTGAGATTCTTTCTTCTGCCTGATATAACCTATTCTTAAGGCTTTCTGCTGTGTTTTGTAATTCTGGAACAAAATTTTCATTTTCAGAAGTTCTATTTGTTTTTTCTTTAATAATTCAATTTATTTAGAGAATTTTTCATTCATTTCCTGCATTATTTTTGTGACTTCTTTGTGTTGGGTTTCTATTTTCTCTTGTATTTCATTGAGCTTCCTTACTATCCATATTTGAAATTCTTCATCTGTCATTCTATTCTTTTCATTTAGATTGGTATCCATTGGTAAGGAGTTACTATTTTCTTTTTGGGGTGTCCTTTCTCTTTGATTTTTCATATTTCTGGAGTTCTTTTACTGATTCCTTCTCATCTGGCCTCTCAATCAAGAGCTCAGGGTGCTAGGGCTGGCTTATGGGCTTGTCTCCGAGTCCCTGAAGATTGGTCCCTGACCATTCCAGGGAGAGGAGTTTTTGGTCCTGAGTTGCCTTTGGGGTCCTCCAGCAGGTTTGATGAACCTCTCAGTTTACACTGCTGTGGCAGCTCCACCTCATTGTCAGGCCCTGCTGGGAATGTGCCCCCTCTGTAGTAAAACAGGCTTCAGCACTGAGCACTCTTGCAGTTGCTATGGGGTGGAGGGGCTGCGGTCTCCCTGTGCCACTCTCATGTCCAAGGTGGACAGGGACCTGTCCTACTGTCAAAGCTGCCAGCAGGTGATCCCTCAAAACACCACTGTGGTGGCTCCACTCTTGGTGACAGCCTTGACCAGTAATGTGACCCCTCCACAGTGAAACAGGCTTCTCAGCACCAAGCACTTTTTCAGTTGCTATGGTGGGAAGGGGCCACAGCTACAATCTGGCTTAAGCCAAAATTACTTTGGTGACAGGAATGGAGGAAATACAGAGGAGCAGGTGTCTAGGTGTAAGAATGCAGGCTTTCTGGTCTCTCATGGCACTCTCCCAGGGGGTGAGAGTTTTGTGTCCCATTGCTCACTGGAGTCACTCAAGTAGGGCAGGGGAGCCCCCTTTACCCTTTCACTGTGCTCTAGGCCTCTCTGGATTTGGTCTGTGCCATGGTCCTCTCTTCTCTCTCTTCCTCTTTCTTAGCACTTCTCAGTGGGGTCCCTGGACACCTTTGCTGTCTCTCCCTGTGATCCACATCTGAGCCACACTATTCTCTGCTTTCCTTAGTCCAGCCTTCTACCTTCAAGTGGGACAGTCTGACTAGCCATGTCTCTAGTTGGCCATCTTGGCTCCCTCTCCCTGCATGAAATATTTTTTTCCATTCCTTCAGCTTGAGTCTGTATGTGTCCTTGTGGGTTAGATGTGTTTCCTGGAGACAGCAGATATTTGGGCTGACTTTTTTCATCCATTCAGGCAGCCTGTGTCTCTTGAGTGGGGCATTCAGACTGTTTACATTCATTGATAGAGTTGATATGTGGGATGTTGTTCTGTTCATCCTGTTGGGTAAACCTTATTGCTTGTTCTTTAACTTACGTGCTATTGTTTTATATGAGCTCTGAGCTCCAGCTTTTGAGTGGTTTTACATGGGTTGGTGTCTCTTGTGCTGATACATGTATAATGTGGTTCTGATTATTTGCTGAAGGGCAGGTCTGGTCTTGAAAAATTCCCTCAGTGTTTGCTTGTCTGGAAAAGTCTTTATTTCTCCTTCATATGACAGTCCCACAGCCAATATCATACTGAATGAGGAAAAGTTGAAAGCAGTCCCAGTAAGAACTGGAACAAGACAAGGGTGCCCACTATCACCACTTCTATTCAACATAGTGCTGGAAGTCCTAGCCAGAGCAATCAGGAAATGAAAACAATAAAGGGTTTCCAAATTGAGAAAGAGGAGGTCAAATTATAGCTTTTGCTGATGATATGATCTTATATCTAGGAAACCTCAAAGATTCCACCAAGAGACTGGCGATAAATAAATTCAGTAAAGTCTCAGGTTACAAAATCAATGTACACAAATCAGGAGAATTTCTATACACCAATAACAGTCAAGCTGAGAGAAAATCAAAGACTCAATACCATTCACAATAGCTACAAAGAAAATAAAGTAACTAGGAATATACTTAACCAAGGAGGTGAAACATCTCTACAAAGAGAACTATGAAACACTGAGGAGAGAAATCACTGATGATACAAACAGATGGAAAAACATATCATGTTCATGGATTGGTAGATTCAACATTGTTAAAATGTCCATATTACCAAAAGTGATTTACAGATTCAATTAATTCCCATCAAAATACTTACATCTCATTTCACATATCTAGAAAAAATAATTCTACCCTTTGTTTGGGACCAGAAAAGAGCCCAAATAGCCAAAGCAATCTTAAGCAAAAAGAAAAAATCTGGAAGCATCACATTACCAGACTTCAAACTATACTACAAGGCTATAGTGACCAAAACAGCATGGTATTAGTACAAAAATAGAGACATAGACCAATGGAACAGAACAGAGAACCCAGATATAAAACCATCCACATATTGCCATCTAATCTTTGACATAGCAGACAATAATATACACTGGGGAAAACAAGCCCTATTAAATAAACAGTGCCTGGAAAATTGGATAGCCACATGCAGAAGAAAGAAATAGGATCCATATCTCTCACCACTGACAAAAATTAATTCAAGATGCACAAAAGACTTAAATGTAAGGCATGAAACCATAAGAATTCTAGAAGAAAAAGTTCGAAAACCCTTCTAGATATTGGACTAGACAAAGAATTTATGAACCCCAATGGCAATCACAGCAACAACAAAAATAAATATTAATAAATGGGACTTGATTAATCAATTAAAAAACTTTCTGCACAGCTAAGGAAATAACACAGCAAGTGGATAACCTACAGAATGGGAGAAAATACTCATAAGGTATATAGCTGATAAAGGGCTAATAACCAGAATCTACAAAGAACTAAAGCAAATAAGCAAGGAGGAAACAAATAATTTCATTAAAAAGTGGGCAAAAGACATGAACAGAAGCTTTTCAAAAGAAGATAGACAAATGACCAATAAACATATGAAAAAAAGCTCAACATCACTAATCATCAGGGAAATGCAAATTTAAACCACAGTGAGATATTGCCTTATCCCAGTTAGAATGGCTTTTATTAAAAAGTCCAAAAATGATAGATTCTTGCGTGGAGGCAGAGAGAAAGGAACACTTATACAGTGTTGGTGGGACTGTGAATTAGTAAAACCTCTATGGAAAACAGTATGGAGATTTACCAAAGAACTAAAAGTAGACCTACCATTCGATCCAGCAATCCCACTAACTGGGTATCTACCCAAAGGAAAAGAAGTCATTTTATCAAAAATACACCTGCACTCGAATGTTTATTGCAGCACTATTCATAATTGCAAAGATGTGGAGTCAACCCAAGTGCTTATCAATTCATGAATGGATTAACAAAATGTGGTGTATGTATACTATGGAATAGTATTCAGCCATGAAGAAGGATGAATTAATGCCTTTTGCAACACTTTGGATGGAACTGGAGACCATTATCTAAGTGAAATATATAAAGAATATATAAAGAATGGAATATAAAGAATATAAAGAATGGAAAACAACCACCACATGTACTCTCTATTAAAATTGGAACTAACCGATGAGCACACGTGTGCACATATGGAAGTAAAACTCAGTGGAAATCAAGCAAGAGGGTGTGGGAGGAGGGGGTGAGCAAAAACCTACCTAACAGGTATAATGAACAATATCTGTGTGATGGGCACCCTTATAACTTTGACTCAAGCATAACAAAATTGATAAATGTAACCACAAACATTTGTTCCCCTGTAGTATTTTAAACTAAAAAATAAACTATCAGTTTTCTGTGGGAATAGGGCTAGCCTATATAACTGAAATTCACTGATAATTATCAAGACTTGTTTTTAGCTTCTATCTTCAATCTTCTTCCTCTTAAGTCCACTTGAACTAAAGAAGACACAGTCGCTAATAAGCAGGCAAAGGTGACGCTTGTGCTTTCCTCCTTTCCTTCTCACCCTACGTTGGAGATGTTAGTGAACAAAGACATGCCTAAAAGCCAGGCAGTGAGGAGGAAGAGAACTGGAGGTCACTGATAATCTCGAAAAAGAATAATGAGTGCCTCGATAATGAGAGGTGACTTCACACATGTTTACGTATCATTCTCCTCAAGTGACATTTGTGTCTTCCATCACACCTTCTACTCCAGGAATTTGATTTCCTGTCCTAAGCAACTATGGAGTTACTTAGGTTAGGAATTGCCTGCCTCCTTATCTCAAAACCATTCTTTATAGCCATAGAATGACAGAGATGGAAAAGATGTCACAGGTCATCAAGGAGCGACTTACATTTTGCAGATGAGAAATTGGGATCCAGAGAGAGAAATTACTTCTCTGAGGTCACTTAGCTGGTTAATAGCAGAAATGGGACTAAAAGGCAGGTTTTTGGAATCCTAGTTTAAGGTTTATTCGGTTACATCCCACCTGTCAGTCTCAATCTTTGCTCTAACGTGGTCACTGGGGAGTCAGTTCTGTTAATTTCATCTTTTCATTTCCTTCCTAGGATGGAAGATGCTGGACATTCTGTCTCATGACTTTCTTTTACTGTGTTTTGTCCCCTTTACTCCATTCTCAATGCTTTAGTTCAGGCTTTCATTGTCTCCTGTGCAAATTCTTGCGTTTGTCTCACAACATGTTTCTCTGCCCTCAAACCCCTTCTAACACATCAATCACATTGCTAGTAGGATGAATGTTCATAAATAAGATCCAATTATGGTCTTCTTCTAATTAAAATCATTTACAAACTCACCATCACTTATTTCATTTACTATAGCATGAAGCCCAAATAAGCCTCATCATGGTTTAATCATTAACTATTTCTCTAGCTTCATCTTTCATTGCTCTTCTCAACCCTCACCAACTCTTTTCATTGTATGGCACAGCTTTAAAAGAGCACCTGCAGTGTTTCTAAGGTGCCATGCTGGTTCTTATTGCTGAGCTTTTGCACATATTATTCCCTGGAGTAATGTCTTCTCTTCCTTTGTCCACCTAGTAAAATTCTTATGCTTCAAGATCCAGCTAAAGTGTTTCCTTTGGATGAAGCCTTCTAAATCACTCAGAAAGAATTTATTATACCCTTTTTGTGACATCACTGTACCATTTACATAGTTTCATTATAGCACTGTATGATAAATATTTGCATATAACTCCTTTTTGCATTGTGAACTTCTAGAAGGAAAGAACCTTGTCTAGTTCCCACTCCCTTGTTTCTGTACACAGTGCCTAAATGTGGGGCTCAATAAATATGCACTCAGTGTGGCAATGTTCACCATACTTTGTAGGTCACAATGACGGCCAGATATTTAATTTAATACATATACAGAATTTTTTTTTCAGTTAGGCTCTGTCATTCTGGTTAATGTAACCTTCATGCTCATTTTAAAAAGTATCAATCAGTCTTACTTTTGAAAATCTTGCATAGGAGGCAGAAGATAATGTATTCATTTGGAAAGTGCATTTACAAGGTAAGCCCACAATAGAAAACTGTCCATGTAATATATTGCTTTTTAATAATGTAAATATATAAACATTAGAGCTGCCTTTTCAATCCTTAGTACCTAAACCTTACATCACTATCAGCACAAAATATAATTAGATATACGAAATGTGAAAAATTCTAGTACATTAACACTGAAAGCCTCAATACATTGTTTTTCTTGGCATATAACTGACAAACATTAAGGGAATACAGTGTTGTTTATTCATACCATGAGCTGGAAACAAACTTAATGCAATGGGATGATTTTTCTCTGCTAACAGCTAAAGGAGGTATTTAAAGAACAGATCCTTGGGTATTTTTGTTTATATTTTTGTCTAAAAGTTTACATGCCTGAAAAGTTGGTAAATATTGCAAATATGGGACCACTGAATCTGGGCAGAATTTTTTGCCTGTCCCACCACTGCCTCTGCTTCTCTGCTTCCTTCTCTACCTCCTCCATCTTCTTTCAACATCATTTGCTTTGTAAGTTGTGACAATTGCAGAAAGAGCTGTGTGGCTCATGGTTCTTTTAATGCTAATATTGTGTATACAGTTAAGGTTCAGGTTTAAGCATCATTAATCATGAATCTAGGGTCTTGCCTCCTATGTCACAGAGGTTGCTGCATCTCTGGAGGGCTCTTGTGGTGTTGTGCATGGAAATCTGAAATGAGTCCATGCACCCATTTTGCCAGAGTCATAGCCAAAAGCACATCAATGAGGAATCAGCACCACCAAAGAAATGAGTTTGTCTTCCATAGTTTAAAAGGAACAGGTGATCCAACAGTAACTGTTAGCCACTTCATTAACTTCTCGATGCGGTTTTTATTTTTGGAGTGGATTCCAACTACCAACGTTTGATACTGTCCTGGTGATCATTCCCTACACATTCACATATTTCCTCAAGATGTTAAAAATTCCAAGTCTCATATATTGGAAAAAGTAATAAAGTCTTACCACATCGAAGTGCTTTGCCTAAATAGATTTGTGGCCCCCATGCTAAAGGTCATGATATCTGTATATATAAAAGAAAGCTACACACATATATATGTCTCAATTTCCCTCATATTCTTAAGAATTTTATATGCCAAGGGGTAAATCCAACCATTCAACATTGTGCCCTTGGTGTTTTATCAGTTAAAATCATAGCTTGGAGCAATTTGAGAACAGGTTAGAGGATAGTTTTAAGCTATAGTGCAAACAAGAAGGTCTAATTCCTCTAATCCCACAAGCCTAGTTCTGCTTGTTTGAGTGGCTAGAGGGAATTTGCTTAGCCTTTGGTTCCACAGGTAGATGACCTTAGGGGTAAAATAATGAATGGATGAATAAAGGAATTAATGAATAACGATGATGATAAATCTTTTATCTAATGTTAAGGTGGTAGAATAGCATAGAATGTGGGGCCACTTAGCATTAAAGGAGATGAGGAATAAATGGCAATTAGATCCTTTTTTGGGGGAAAGTAAAGTAGGTATTTACTACTAGCTGTATTCAAGGCACATCCTGAGAATGACAGAAAAGTTAGAACCATTTGACTTGAATTCCCCTTTGACTATTTTTATGCACTATGTTATATATTTTTTCCATTTCTTGTACACCTGTCCTTGAGAAGGCTTGTGGCACTCTAGAAGCTGTGTGTGCTGAACTTTTGTAGCACACATCATCTCAATGCTCCAGATCTTTCCAGATCACTTTTAATCATCTATACACCCTGGAATCCACCTTTCTGGGGTCTTGCTCTGTGATGGGGCTACTGGGATGCCTTAAAATGCATTAATAGCTGAGTGGGTAATTCCTCATCAAAAGTAATATTTTCATTTCAGTTGAGACCTTCTAAGACTTAACTTTATGAAGCAATTATAATGGTAAATATTTTAACATATATGTAGCAGACAACTTCTGTGTCTTGGCACCACTCTGTATATAAAGAGATGAGGAAGACATAGTCCCTATACTCAAAATGTAATGGAGAAATAGATATGTAAGTAGTGATATGTTAATTGCTACAATAGAGAGATGGACACAGAGGAGGGAGAAAGCTAACTCTGCCTCAGCAATTGGGGTAAACTTCGTAGGGGAAGCTAAGTCTTAACTGTCATAAATAGTTAATAGTAATTTATAGATTCATATTTTAAAATTTATTATGGCAGCGGAGGAGAAATTGGAAGAGGCCAAGACTAGAAACTATTTCAGTGTTCCAGGGGAGAGATGATAATAGTGTGACGTAAGAGAATAGGGGAAAATGGAGGACAGTTGACAATTTTCATTTTTAATTTTGTAGGTAGAATCAATAGGACTTGAATGGTTATTTCTTTGTATATGAAATATGAGAAAGAAGGAAATGTTGAGGACAAATCCCAGGTGTATGGTTTAGGGGACTATGTAAATGGTGGTTCTATTAAGTGAAATTAAAATTATAAATAAAGTAGCAGGTTTGGGGTGTGGAGAAGGAAGACATTGACTTTTCCCTTCTTGTCCAAAGGATGGATAGTTTGGAATGGCTATGGTTGGTGGGCACATGTAAGTCTTTTCCTGTTAGGAAATTCTGGCCAAACTGCTCAATCTGGATGGCATTGTCCATATTGCTCAGAGGCCTGTATTTGTATTCTTGACTGTCATAATCATGCCATATATTTGAAGCAAGTATACTCAAGACTGATCTTCAATAGTGTACACTCGGGGGAAAAACAAAGCAAACTTTTTTTTTCACCAAAAAATATCTTGGTACACTGTTCTGTCACAGTGCATAAAATCTCCTGCCATTTATTGTATCTCTTTAGTCTTAAGATACTGTAGTATCTGGTAACAAGTGAGCCAGAATTAAGTTTATTTCAGTAAATGTATACTACTGCCCTGAGAGATGGGAAAAGGGGATTTGAGAGCAGAGGGTGGTTATCTTCTAGGTCCAGGAGGGCTTTTGTGGTAGGAAGACATGGGCTGATGGGAGTAGCTTATAGACCCTTGGTACCTAGAAGGGGTGGTACATTGAAGAAAATCTTTGCCAATATCTCAGTTTTGACTGGGATTGGGCCTCTGTGAATGTTTCTTTTTATTAGAAAGCTACCTACAGGAGCATTATGAGATTTAATTAATGGTTGCCAAATGCTTTGCAAAGGTAATGTCACGTGTAAATGATTAATGAGCAACTAAGACTCTGTTAGAGAATATACCCTGAATTATTATTTTCTGTGTAGAGCATGGGAGCAGATAGGAAATGAATCTAAGTAAGGAGTAGATGAAGGGCTTAGATATCTTTGGTCAGAGGGTAAATTTCCTGTCAAGAAAAGGCTGAGAGATAGGGAGTTAAGGAGGGCTTGGCCCTATCTTCTAACCCCACAACATCAATGTCTCAGTAGTTGACTAGCCTGCTTGCCATTGTGGATAATCTGGGTCCTCAAACATGGGGCCCATTCAAAGTGGCTACAAGATGCCAGGCCAGAACCAGTATAGTTTTCTTGACTCATTCTCTCAGACAAATCAGAAGCATTTCTTTGCCTTTTTTATTAATGCCTTCATTCTCCATAATCAATTCCTGTAAGTCTATACATTCAACCTCCAGAAGGTTTGTCTTATTTATCCCTGTGTTCCAGTTTCTTTCTATCCTTCCTCAGGACCTCAGAGTGTTTTGTCTGAAAGTATTGTGATAGTCTTCTAACTGTTTTCTCCACCAATCTTTTATTTTATTTTAATTTTTACTAATTATAACCTTTTGAAGAATCTTATTAAGTATTAATAGAATTGCCTTGACTTTGCATATAGAAATAGACTGTGGGTTACATAGCATGAGTACAACATAAACTCCTAAATATTGGTATTTACACAGAACCTTACCTTAGTACTACCTTGGAAGTTGAAAGGAATGACATTTTGATCATTCAGTTAATAATATCCAGTAGGGATAAAATAATGCAGTATAAAATGGTTTAATATCATTTTATGTTACTCTTCCCCTATAGAGATCAAAAATATAAAAATTATCCAACATGCAGATGGCATGGCTTTGAGTGGCTATCCTAGATATACTCCATTTCTTCCTACAGATCCATCCTCTGCCCATCTCTACCCACCTTTGTGCCTTGGATGGTGGGCCTCTTTGGACTGTACCAACAGTCTCCCTTCTGCTCTGGCTTCCTGGTGGATATAGCCAATGAGATACTCTTACAGAAGATCAGAAGGCTGGAGAAAAGAGAGATGAGGCTACAAGTTGGCTGTAGTTTCATTTCTTTCCCAGGTTAGTGTTTTATCTTTATCTGGATTCTGGGAACAATTTTTTATCTTCTTTACCCCTTTAGCTCTAGTGTGGTGATACATCTATACTTTTGCTAGTTTGGGGTGTTAATGAGAACTTTGTTTTCCTTACCCTATTATTTTATTTTAACCCTGTCAACAATTTTTAAGAGTCATTTTATTAAATTGTTCTCAATTATTCCATTTCAATATACTATCTTTTTCCTGCCAGGACCCTGATAGAGTGGCTTTACTGGACACTGGCTTATTTAATTTTTGCCAGAAAGAAGGAATCCACAGAATATTCCAAAACCAAATTTGTTTATTTGTTTCTTTGTTAGATGCTACCCAGCATTTATCTGACATGGATAAATAGCCTATACAGTAGATCCTTCAGTTATTTTGAAGTATGTTTTGTAACCAGTTTATCTGAGTGTTCACCAGAGAGTTATACTTTATATGGCTGCTGTATTAATCATGATAGACTAAACTTATGCTGCAGTAACCAATCTCCGGGGATTAACACAAAAGTTTATTTTTTTACTCTTTTGAAGTCTACTGGGGGTCTGAGTGATTCCCCAGGGGTGGCTATCTTCCATGCAATGACTTCACAATCTGTGGATCTTGTGATCCCATGATACAAACCTAAGGTCTTCTCTAACAGACCTAACAGAAGAGAAAGACTGGAGAATTATCCAGAAACTTTTCACTGCCTCAGCCCATAAGTGACACATATTACTTCCAGTCACATTTCATTGATAAGTGTCAATTATATGGCCCTGCCAAACTTCACAGGGGCTGGAAAAGGTTTTTCTTTACCCAGGAGAGGGCCATAGGCCCAGGAAGTGAGATTTGGTAAACATATCTGCCACAGGTACTATAATAACGTTGGCTTTATAGTTGAGGTGGGTATTTGTAACACATATGTACTTATAATTTTTTCAGGTTAAAATATTATAGCTTTGATTTTCTATTTGTCTCTTAGGGTAAAGCCAAAATTTTTTGTGGAACAGAACCTTTGACTTGCCTATAGTACTTTCTTGGCATGCCCCCAGGCAGAGTTAGGGTTGTCTTCTTCTATTAAGGTGGGTACCCTTATAGAATACTTAGCATGCAGCTCTGCACTTAAACTAGCGGGATAGAATAGCTCCATAGCTCTATTTCAGGTAATCATCAGAAAGTATAGCCTTGAAGTCTTTGCATAAGGAGTCTTATAAGAAACTCCCCCTGAACTAGCTGTTGTATTTCATGTAAGGTTGCTGTTCAGATTATTGTTTACCACATTTCATAGAATCCTCTTTATGAGGACCCGAAGATAAATTCTTCTGTTGATAACAGGAAAAGTGGTGCTTTTTCTGAATAGCTTAAAGTAATCTCAAGGACAATGTAAATCGTGTAGAAGGATATGTTTACCTTTCATGTTGGCTGCTAGTTCCTTAGAAACTAAATTTATTGTTTCATTCTAGCAAGTATACCTTGCTTCACAGTATGCGTTTGGCTTTACTCCTTGTTTCATCTTATTTTTCCTGCAATTATTTTCTTTTTTCCTGATTTTATCACAGTTTATTTCCATTTTATCTTGCTATATTATTTACATGTTTATATGCTGTCATATAAAAAAGCATATAACTACATATAAAGCGAAATTCGGGTACCTGTATGAGTCCCTAAATACTAAATTTCGCCACTAGCTAGTGTGATTTCAGCCTCTGGAAGATTTCTTTCTGCAGTGGAAATTTAGTGTTTTGTGATAAGAGTGCAACATACAGTCCCTAGATGTGTGTTTTTTAAGCCTAAGTAAACAAACTCACTGTAAACATCAAGTCAGTATTTCATGCAAGGTTTTCAGGAATAGCAACTTTAAATTTGCCACATTGTCTAGCATAATGTGATTAAATAGACCTGTCATTAACTAGGATGAAAATGTTGCAAAATACATGAAAGGATGCTGTCATTTACTTTGGGCTTGGAAATGATCTCAATAGTGAATCATTTCACTCTGGTGTTGAAACCTTGATGTATAAACAGCAATCAGTGTTTTGAGATCCAGGGCTGGCTAGCTACTTTAATTTATCTGGCTCCTAAATCTCTGATTTGGAGCCCGGGGCAAATGTTCCTAGGGGTTTGGGGCATTGTCTCATGGAAAGAAGCCTGTTTTACTTTCCTGCAATTACTCTGAGGAAAATAAAAGATATAAATGTCTATCTATATAAATATCTGTTATCTATTTATCTATCATCTATCTAATATCTATCTATTTTTTCATCTACCTGTCTCCAGCTTTTGCTTACTTTTGTTTTTTCCTTCCTGTTCTCTTAGATTGGTGCTCCCCCCACCCCCCGCATTCTGTCTTACTAATAACTTTTTCCTCCCCCTCTGTTCAGAATCTCTTTCCTTTTCAGTCTTGTTCTTTGTCTGATTTATTTCATTATTTTTCCCTTCAGTTCATTGGCCTTTCTTCCATCTTCTTTCCCAGACTTCAGAGAATGGCTGCATGTGGCTTGGCTTCTACTCCCCTCCCCTTTCCCTTTGCCTTCTCGCTCTGCTTGCTGCCCAGCTGCACTGGCTATACTGCAAGGGTATTTTCAAAGGCAGAGCCATTTGATACATAGAACTAGTGGATCGTGTGAAAGGAAGGGAGATGGTGTCACTGTTTTTATTTTTTAAGGGAATGTCCTATCTGCTCTTATCTTTCCTACATGGGGGGGAAATTTATCCTATGTGGTTTTTTTTTTTATCTGAGAACAATTTAAATGAGGTTATTAACATTTTTTTTCTTCTTACCATGGAAACAGATAGACCAATTAGGAGAATTCATGCCCCCCCATGTAGCAGTTGCTTTTTACAATCATCTGACCTCCTCTTTCTACCCCCTGCTGGTCTGTTCATCTCATCACGTAAAACAATCTACATTAACAATCGTCTTCTAATTTTTGGCTTTGAGAGAGATGGTATGCCCATCATGAATGAAAAATGTTCTCTTTTGTTGGATTTAATATCTTGAGAAATGGGCCAAATTCCAGTTTGCTGCCTAAAAATGACTGAGTCAGTTGTGTTATTCCTCACCTCCTGTTAAATCTGCTGAGCTGTGTAGCAGTCTGGTGGGCTACCTGTCATATTGCTTTTTAAACGTGGCTGCATTTCTGAGAAGCATGAATGTAGGAAAAGTTGAGTCATGAAGCTCAGAGATTTTTAAAGTTACAAAATACTGAGATACCCAATTCAATGGAATAGTGGATTACCCCGTCAAATCTGGAGTTCAGGCCATAGTTTTACTTACCTGAAAAAATGTTAATTCACTGATGAATCATTTATTTTAAGGCTTCCAACACGCCCGGCACTTGTCTAAGTCTAAGGCAGGGATCCTACCCTGGCAGAGCTTACAGGATAATAGTTCTCAATCTAGGCCACATATTGGAAACACCTGGGAATTAAAAAATATCCGTAGATCTGGGTCTCATCCCTAGTGATTCTGATTTAACTGATCTAGGTGTGAGCTGGACATAATTTTTAAAATCTCCATAGACAATTCTAATGTTTAGCCCAGGTTGAGCTCCACCTGGTCTAGGGCAGTGGCTCTAAAAGTGTGGTTCCAGACCAGCAGCATCAGCATTACCTGTGAACTTGTTAGAAATGCACATAATTGAGCCCCATTCCTAGCTTACTGAATCAGAAACTCTAGGAGTGGGGCTCAGAAATCTGAGTTTTAACAAGCCCTCTAGGTTAATGGTTGGCAAACTTTCTGTAAAGAACCAGATAGTAAATGTTTTAGGCTTTGTGGACCGTAGGTACATGTTACAACTCAGCTTTGCTGTTGTATCATGAAAGCAGCCATAGACAATACATAAAAGGATGAGTGTGGATGTGCTCCAATAAAACTTTATTTACAGGACAGGGAGCTGGGTTGGATTTGGTCATTGAACAACTGACCTCTGCACTAGGTGATATGAGAACTACTGGTTTAGGAAGAACACCAAATGAATAGACAGAAAAAAAAATGCTATCAGGTGTGATAAACTGTTTGCTAGGAAAGTAAAGAGTATCAAGTGAGCACATTAGAAGACACCTAACCCAGATTTGGTGGGTAGGAAAAGAATTCCAACAGAAAGTATCAGCTAGTAAAAATCAAACGGCAAGAAGAAAAACATTCTTGGACAGGGGCAGCATCATGACACTTTTCCTGAAAATGCACTCTCTACTCTATTCAGACCTGCCTCCTCCTTGCCTTACTCACCTGTCAAGGATAGCTCTGCCTCCATGATTTTGTTTATATATGACTTCTCCTTTTATTCATACTTATTCTTTGCCCAGTTCAGATTCTAAAGGGAGTTTAGAATTCCCTTCCTGTCATTCACCATGCATGTGAGATGTCAATACATCAGAGACTCCAGCTGCTCATGAGAAGGCAGGTGTACAGTTTTCAGGTTAAAGAATCAGATAGCTGCTGAACCCAACTGCAAATTTACAGGTCATATTGGAAAGAGGCAAAGCCTTTGGGTAAAATTGATTGGATAAATTTTGAGTATTCAAAGGCCTTAAGCAAATGCCAAGAACTTTCTATGATTTGTAATTAGAACTTGCAGAAAGAAAGTATTCCAGAGAACAAATCATATGGAACAAGATTAATGTTGGGGACACAGGCTGTACTAAACTAGTCCAATAGCCACACTATTTTAAGAACTGTTATGTCATCCTTAGTGAGGAGAAACTGAAGGCTGATACCCAAACCCATTCTCTATCTTTTATGGATGTTAATATTTGTGCATTCATAGTAAATTATTTTTGGTTTTTATTATAAAGAGTGAATTCACATTTTCAGTAAATACTTTTGTTACCCAGATAACCAGATAAAGTTCCATGTTAAAGTACCCTTCTAGACATTTTCAAATCAATATGCCTATACTGGGCAGAACCTACCTGACTATTAAGGATTTTTTTGGTTAGATTGGACATAATCAGGTAATTATAAAAGTACAGAATTTTGTCTTAATAAGGCTTATTTCACTTTGAGTCTGATATCAGTTATACAAGGGCATGAAATAGAAGAAGAGAGAGAGAAAGAAGAGGAGAGAGAGAGAGAAAGAAAGAGAGAGAGGTGTTTAGAAAATTAATTCAATATGACTGTAATACAGGGCATAGGAAAATGGTCAGAGTTTTGGGTGGAGAGGTGAGTGAGGAATTAGATTATGTAGGGCCTCATATGATATGCTAAATTGTAAATTGTTTGGACTTTACCCTGACAGCCATGATAAGCCATTTATTTTTAAACAGGGGAGTGACAAGATTCATTTTATATTTTACAAAGACATTTTAAAAGTTATTTGGGTGAATAAACTGGAGAGAGGTAATCCCTGGCAGGGAGAAGATAGTGAATTCCATTTTGCATATGTTGTATTGTGGTGCGTCTGCAACTTAGCTAACTTTTCCCTCACCATCCCCAAACTTCCTATATCAGTTTATCAATCAGAACTCTCTATTCACACCTAAGTCCCTCCTGGATTTACAACTCACCTAATGAACTGAAAATTAACTATTAACGATCACACATGCATATAAAATCAGAAAATAACAGAAAGGTTAAAACAGGAAGGAACTCTAGAGAAATCAACTAGTCCAGCTTCTTCATTTTACAAATAAGGAATCTGAGTCTCTGAAAGGTTAAACGACTTTTCTAAGGTCATAGATGTAAAGGAGTCATATCTGAACAGAGAAATAATATTTTTTCCTTCTATTTGAGTAATTTTTCATTATACCATCCTACTTTCTCTGTGTGTGTATGTGTGTGTGTAACAGAGATAGGCAGATATACATACAAATACACTATTTCATACAGAAAATGTCATTAATGCCCATGCTGACACTTTCTGAGTATAATGTCTTAAATGAAAGTTTTTCCATTCTTGTGGGGAGGCTTTAGAATATCTGAACTTTGTGGACATTAATTCTGAGGAAGTGACATGTTCTGTCTGTGCTTACTCTTTTGTCTCAAAGGCTTATTTTAAAAATAACTTTTTTTCGGGGGTCTATCTTAAGAACTCTAAATGACACCAAAAAATTTAAAAAGCATAAGACTAGAATATTAATACTAGTGGAATTTATAATGTGTAATATATTAGTGAATATTTATCAAAACATGTATGTGAAGCTGCCAGATGTTTTTCTCTTCAATTTTTATAGCCTTAACAAGATGTCCACCTCATTCTCATGGCACCAAATTAAGAATAAACCGTGTTATTATCTCTTGGATCTTCTTTCCAGTTTATATCTCGATATGCACCCAGTTGTAATTTGAATTCTTTCACTGTATTTCCCTTGATTCCTGAAGCCATCATTTTTTTGGGGTTCATTCTTCATCCTGTGGCAGAAGATATCCTTGCTGAGACTCAATTTGTTCCTTCTTCTTTGATTGCTTTCTTACCTCACTAGGTTTAGGTCTTCTTTCCCTTCCAACATGGCTGTTTTCTTTATGTTACACCCTGTTTTGCAATTTCAGTTAGTCACTATTAGCAGCAAGGCCTGAGAAAGGTTTTTCCCCTAAGAGAAAAACACTATTCATGATTTTGGTCAGTCTTCCAGAGAGAAGGTTTCAATGAAAGCATGATTATTCTTTTTGTGTCAATTCTTCTGGCTTGGATTAGTTTACAGCATGCCATCTGAAATACATGCTGTGTTTTATGCATCTCTTGTTCATAACGCAGTTTCAAAGAGGAAATGAGAAACCCATCTTTAACCCAACCTTATTTAGTTTAAGAAAAGGACATACAAAGACAAATAAGATTTTGCAAAAACTTCTCTCTCTTTTTTTTTAAAGTATATAGTTTCCTCTGTGGTTTTGAGCAGAGGGATACCTTGTCAGCTTTATTTCTTGTCCTGGAACACAGGTTTCAAGGAAAATCCCTTTTTGATTCAAACCTACTGCATCTACAGGAAGACTGAAGGAAAAAACACCTATTTTCTTTTAAATAATTAAAATGTGTCTTCATGGTTTCTTTAACCAAGAAATATTGGTGTGCCAATCTGGGACTGAGCTAAGAACAGGTCTGACTTCCTTTATGTTTTTACTTTTTATGGTTAAAACAAGAAAAATAATTTAAAAATAATTTATAAATATTTATAATATAAAAATAATTTATAGGATTTATCAAGATACTTTACACAAATTCAGAATTCATTTTGGCTTTTATACAAGGTGTAAATTAGTGAATATTTGTTAACACTCAGACAGCAATTGTCTAAGACTAATATTTTCAAAGAGAAGCTCTTTTTCCTTCCCTAAAAGAGTCTTTCCTTTGTTTCAAAACCAAGGATGTCAAATTGCACAGAGAAAGCTTGAATTTTCCATAAAGGGATGTGGCTTTTATAGTCAAAATAGTCTTTCCACATGAGAGCAATTTTTAAGAAAAGATTCTGATGAATTTTTGGTTCTCTTCTATCAAATCTAAAGTGATTATTCCTTGATTGGCTTGTTCAATAGGAACATCTCTTGAAAGAGTTCACCATAACCATTAATTTATGACTCAGTATTCATGGCAGTGACACCTAAGTTATGCCTTTTTTTAAACCATAAATTACTGACCATCTGGTCTCTCAAAAATAACCATATTCTTTAGAGGTGAAAAAAAAAACAGGTTTGACAAGGATATTCTGAAAATATTTCTGCCAATATGTGGAAGTCTAAAAATTTTCTGCTTATCAGTTTTCACACCTATATCATTTGAATAGTTTGGCTGATATGAGTCTATGTTAGTTCACTTCTCAGGCTTAACTTGTTTCTGTTTCATTTGTCTTGTGAGAAATGATGTTTCATGAAGTAATCAAAACTCTTCCATAAAGGATGTTTGTTTAATTTATCCCTGATCCTTTTCTTTGGTTACAAATTGTGCTTTAGCCAAGGAGTGTTTTACCTTTCTATTTCCAGTCTTTCTTGCTTTCTCTTCAAGGCGTTTTGTTACTACTTTTAGACAAAACAGTGCTCCAATTGATTATAAGAATGTTAGGCTAACACTGGGAGTAACACACTTTTCCAACAAAGTTAATGGAGAAGGGACAAAGGTGTAAGCAAAATGAAATTCTGGGCTTATGAGGAGCTTGAAAGGCCTAGGCCAGGGGGTATGTGAAGAAGGGAGCAAAGTAACAGAGGGAAAACTCTTGGTTTTGGCTAATCCTAGGGCTAGGGCATTGAATATATAAGATGAGCCTATCACATCTTGTAGTGTGATAAATTAAGTGCTCAAAAAACACTTGAAGTGTATGTTGAAGGACATAGGAGTGAACCTGAAAAGGTACCCAATGGCCAAAGCTGGAACAATTTGTTCAACAAAATAAATAACATAGTATTGTATCATAACCCTATATATAAAGTAAGTATACATGAGTCCAAATGATATAGATAAATTATTGAATAAATAGATAAATTAATGAATGAATAAAGGAGTATAGACAAATCTCCTATGTATAATATATGTAGTTATCTTCCCTTCCAGGAGGTGGAACTTAATTCTACCCCCTTGAGTGAGGACTTGACTTAGTGACTTGCTAACAAGAATAGTGTATGGAAAGGGGGGGGGATGTAATTTTATGGTAGAGAAAGCTGGCACACACCAGGTGATCAAGACTAATATCATCATTGATAAGACATGTTGATCACATGTATGCCTTAAATAATGGGATGAAAATGGCACTTTACCTCTGTGCTCTTACTCCCCAAAACCATAACCTCAGTCTAACCGTGAGAAAATCATCAGAAAAGCCCGTATTGATGGACATACTACAAAATACCAGAGAAGTACTCCTAAAAACTGTGAAGATCATGAAGCAAAACAAGCAAAGACTGAGAAACTGTCACAGAGCAATGAAAATTAAAGAGATATGATTACTAAATGCAGTATGGGATCCGCAAGCAGAAAAAGGACATTAATGAAAAACTAGTAAAATCTGAATAATGTCTTGAATTTGATTAACAGTAATGTACCAAAGTTATTTCCTTAGTTGTGGCAAATGGACCATGGTTATGTAAGATGCTAACAATAGGGGAAAAGAGGTGGGGAGTAAATGGAAACTTTCTTTACAGTCTTTTCAACTTTTCTCTAAATCTAAAGTTACTACAAAATAAAAAGTTTGTTTAGTAAAGTAAATGGTAAGGAGGTCTTCCAAAATGAATAGACCATGGGACATAGACTTTACACGTGTCATAATTGTCACTTTGAGCCACATCTTAGCTGTTCTGTTTGTCTATATGAATAGAAGATTGACTAATGGTAAGTGTCCTTAGGCCAATTCCTAGAAAGGATGATGAAATTCCTAGATAATGGATGTCAGGATTGTTGAGAGGGTGGTGTGTATCTCAAGTACTTGTAGCACATGGAAGGAGAAAAGAGGTCTCAAATGGAATGAGGGCCTGGATAAACTAGATGGCTATTTATAGACTCAAATTCAAGGATAGGATCTGTTGGAGACAAAGAAAGTGGAAGGGACAGAGAGGAGGGATGGGAGTAGTCCCTCTTGGGAATAATTCTGCCATTGTGATATGTTTGTAATCAAACAGAAGACACAGAGAGGTAAAGTTGGGGTCACTTGCTGAAGGGAGGAGATTGGGGTAAAAGGAACAAAACTGTGAAAGGTGTATGTAAATATGAAGGTAAGGTATAGGAGAAAAGGAAAACTGGTGATACTTTCATTTCTTTCCTGACCGAGGGGAGGAGAGAGGGGAAGAAGGGATGGGTAGGCCCCTAGAAGGAGGGGAAATGATTGCTTAATTAAGCTACAGTGGAAAGCCAATGAAGCAAAGACTCTTTGCTACATCAGACATTTAAGCAAATTATCCCACATTGACTGAGAGTTTAAATGATTGACATCTTGGGAATGATCTCAAGGTGTATGTAGTCATCTGGTTACTAGGTATAGAGGAGATTAAGGCATATTAAGTCTGTGATGATTTAAGAGGGAGAGACAAAGTTATTGGAACATCGTGTTGGAAAAAAATCTCTGAAATAGATCTCTCTGCTTTATTTAGCAGTGGCATTAGGAAAACTTCTGATTGATGTGGTTCTGAAAGATACTGGCAGAGCATTTAGATTAGGGAGTAAAAGCAAAAGAGAGAGTAGAGGTACTGGGTGGCGGGGACCAGATTTCATCTCTGGGAGTTGAAATCATGAAAATAAGGGATAGTTTTACATGTTGTGGCATGATTCACAATAATAACAAGTATGTTTTATAGCCAGCTTTCAGATACGGGAAGCTGCTGAAGAATGTGAGGATAACATTTTGTGTTACCTTTGCCAGAAAGAACTGTCTTAAGTACACAAATTGTCTAATAGCACCCAAAAAGCATAACAAAGTTATTGGGAAGTAGAGTAGTGCCTCCTGAAATAACAATATTTTATCCAAAAGATATCAAAGGAGAGAGCAATCTGCCTCAGCTTTTGATGCTATGTTGACTAGTTGTACCAGAACAGTGATAAAACCCAGAGTAGAACTCACTGTCACATATTCAGTGTGATATTTCTTAATAACTATGCAGTGACTGAGAATATAAATTGGTAAGTTCAGTAACTTACTCTGAATTGTCTACCATCTTATAAAGAATACTTTTAAAGCAGTTTATATTGTTTGTGTCATGCTGTTTCTACAAAGAGTTCTATTTTTGGGCTGGGCGTGGTGGCTCACACCTGTAATTCTAGCACTCTGGGAGGCCAAGGTGGGAGGGTCACTTGAGGTCAGGAGTTCGAGACCTGCCTGAGCAAGAGTGAGACCCCATGTCTACTAAAAATAGAAAAATTAGCCGGGTGTCGTGGTGCATCTCTGTAGTCCCAGCTACTTGGGAGGCTGAGGCAGGAGGATCGCCTGAACCCAGGAGTTGAGGTTGCTGTGAGCTAGGCTGACACCACAGCACTCTAGCCTGGGCAACAGAGTGAGACTCTATCTAAAAAAAAAAAATTTCTATTTCTTTCTATTTTGAAAAAAAGGTAATTGAGTAGCAAAGCACATTATATTCTCCTTTTCTCATCCACGGAGGTCCTAGTTGTTCAGACCAAATTCCCAGTCAAGGTACTGCAGTTGGTGATAGCATGTCTGAATTGATGGCAATCTTTCCTCAATCATGAGTATGTGGAGTCATAATTATGGCAATCAACCATGAGTATGTGGAAATAGTTCCTGGAATATTGGCCTTGCAAATTGTAAAATCAGAGCAAACATAGGAATCTTACTTAAGTAGAAGTGGAGTGCATTGAGTCTTCAGAATATAAGCAGAAGAAGGAAATACTATAAGGAGAGACTTATATGTGGTGATAATGGAAAGAGCTTCAAGTGGGAATGGAAGAGCAAATGAGAAGAAATGATGCAAACAGTGGCTAAAACGAGAAAGAGCTGCAGGAACTCAAGGGGAAATCTTTCCCTGTCAAAAGCAGGACCACAGGTAGGAAGAAGCTGACCTGCAATTGGTGGCAGGTGGATGGAGGTAGGTGATAGAATGCCCAGGTAAAGAAAGACAGACTGGCCAGAATCGTTAAAGGACCTTCTGAGCCATTCAAGGGATGTTTCTTCTTAAAATTGCAACTGTTGTCATTTGACTTGGCCTTTAGGGCCAATTTTGAGGGAACTTCTTCCGATGTACAATTGAGAAAATATCGTAAAAGCATTCTGGAGATTTCATCTTATGCTCCACCTGGTTGGCACTGGCTGAATTTCACAGTGCCCATCTTTCTTTACTGCTTGTCTTAGATCCCCAAATTGCAAGGTTGTTTAATGAATATGAGACAGCAAGGCAAAGGAATTGCAGCAGTTTGAGATTTAGGTAATTTAGGTAGAAACTGTGTCATCAAGGCTTTTTTCCCCTCTTCCAGCTTCACAGAGGATATGGATTACCAGACAAAGAACTGTAGGATTTATAAGTCAGCTCAAATATAATAGTGATGTTTGGAATTTGTACTGAGTTTATTGGAGCTACTTCTTTCAAACTCAGAGCTTTACATAACCCTTTCTTGCATGCGCTATGATTGCCTTTAGAGATAGATTCATAAATTACTCCTGGTATACAGAATGCATGGGAAGCTGACTGTTTGCACAGCGTGAGACCAAGACCTGAGTGTTCAAATATTTGAAGACAGCTGGAACACAATCTGTACAATGGCAATCAGAGCCTCCAGGTCTATTCAATACTAACGTAGAACATCTAGTGAGAATGGGGGAAATCTCAGACTTATACATTTATAAACATAGTAACCTGGCATCCTCCCCTCTATTTCCTTCTCTTTCCTGCATTTTGATCTATAACACTAGCTTACTAGAGAAATTTTATCTTTGATATACTGAGCTACATTTCTAAAATACAATAAGTCAAATTTCTTTGCAAGAATTGTGACATGTGTCTCTTCTATAAGGAGAAGAAATCTTGGACAAGTCTTGGTTTTGATTTGGGTTTCTCTGCTGCCAACAAGAGATAGCAGAGACTGACTACAGCAGCATCTAAATTAAACCAACCTTCATGTCTCTCTTTGTTTAAAATGATCTCTCCAAAACTGTGGATGAGACAGTTTCATAGGTTTATATCACTTGCTTTCATATTGTTAGTGGTTTCTCCTAGTGCATTAATTACTTTATGTGTGGAAGATAAATGATATTGGAAACCATATTAATACCTTTGGGCCTTCAGAGGAGTATATAAACTAAGGTAAGAGCTTCACAGGGCTGCTTCTTATTCTTGGGGAAGGCCCCAGAATTTTAGGTTACCACAGATCTGCCTTAGGGTTGTTCTGGTGAAGGGTGGTCAGAGGTCCATTCCCAGGGTTTGGTGGCTCTTGACTTGGGCCTAGTTGGCTACAGATAGAGCTTCTGAAGGGATGCAGGTTGTTGGGAGCTCAGAGATCAATTTCTAATGAAGTTGCAGAAGTTCTTGTTAAATGGTAAATCATCAGATTAAGAAGTTGAAGGTAGGAGGGAGTGGTTGTTTATGCCAGAGAAAAAGCAAATCTAAAATCTAGAAAATTGACCCTTGACCTCTAAATTTCCCATATAATTGTCATTCACAGACCACCCTCATTGAAAATTCTCTTTTGGACATTGGATATATAGTAGTAATGAGCCAATAAAATACATGCACATGTTCCTGAGGATTACTGTCTTTTGGAGGGAATTTTATACTATAAATGCATCTGGTGCATTGCTGATAGAGCTTGAAATGACTTAGAGCTTTTAAAAACTTTTTAAAATATTCACTCACTAGTCTGTCTGATCTCTTAGGCCTCATCAGGATGAGATGTTTCAGTGTCAAATGACCAAAGATAAGCAAATGGAAACTTTCCAAACACAAGATTATGAAGGTTTTTATGGGACTGTTTGAATAAAGATATGAGTAGGAAAATACCCTAAAATTAAAGCTGATTAGCTATATGGGTCCCATGGAGCTGATGCTTTTAGTTTGCTAGCCTTCCATGAGTCCCTTAGGATGGGTTCATTCAATCTTTTTCTCTGCTTGATTACACATATTATCTTACTGTGTATAAAACTATGAAAAAATAATTAATGCATCTGCTGTATGTGTGTGTATATACAAATACACACACACACCCCCTATCACTTCTGTGCTATAGTAACAAATTTACTTTTGTAATTTAACTCGAAACTGAAGGTTTTAATATAGTATAGTTAATACAAAGCAACATCTCAATTATATTAAAATATAAATACTAAGGACTATATGTTGTCTATAGTCCACACAGGCAAAACCTCAGTGTATACTGAAACAAGTTATGCATGTGAATTGAGGTAGCATGAAAAACCCATCGATGCTATATTAGGGAGATCATTTGGAATCTTTTTTTCTTCTTTTTTATTTTCTTTGGTGATGGTTTGTGCAAGCAGCCATTGAGTCTCTGTTGAACCTCAGTGTTGTAAAGCAGCCCTATGGCCATTTACTTTTTCTTTCTTTCTTTTTTTTGAAATAAAATAAATAAATACATAAATAATAAAAATAAATAAATAAAATAAATATGTTTTCTTCTGAGTCATATCAGTCCAATTATCTACTTTTTTGAATGTGATGTGTTTGGCAGATATAATGCCACATATTATCTTTCGTGTTTGCACCATGACTGAATTACGGAAACAGCCCATACTTCTTAGGTTCAACCTGTTGAGCTCATGTTCCATACCATTCCTTTAATGCTTACTATAATACCTCTCCATTTCATAGCAATTTATAGTTGTGTGACTTCTGTTCCCTATCAGGATGTAATAAATATTTGCTTCTACTGACTGCTGCCGAGAAGTAATATCTAGGCATTTCATAAAACAAGTATGACAATTTTTTTCTAGAGGGCCTCGTTTGTTAAGGGTTTTATACTTTGGTTAACTTTTCATTATTTATAAATATCTAGGACTGGAATGGACTCGAGAGGTCATACAGTCCCCACAGCAGCTGTGCAAGCCCTGCCCCTGCCTTTAAGTAGCACCACAAAGCCTTCCAAATTATGAGGAGTTGATCTATTTTCTGAAAGGTCCTTGGTGAAGAAGATTCCTGACTCCCATAAATCACTCATTTCTGTAACTAACAATCCTTACTATCAGGAAATTCTTCTTTATGTTGACCAAGCTTGTTAAGTTGCTGTTAAGAGCTTCTCCTTTTAGTCTGCCCTAAGTAGATGTGGAAAATTGTTACTTTTCTGGGGAAAACAAGGTAAAAACAAAACAAAAACTCTGAAAACAATGAAACCACCCTTAGCCCTCCCTTCTTCGGGCTGAAGAATTTCAATTCTTCTGTAGACCTTATTTGAATATATTTTAGTCATATTTGTCACTCTTTCCCAGATGCTATTTGGGCTTTTTATATCTTTTTAAAATTGTGTATTCCAACATTGGACACAGTACCCTAAGATTAATATATGAGTGGGAAGGAATCACGTCTCAAAATCTCAATTCCCCAAAGCACTTTTACACCTAGACCAACCCCAAACTTCTGAAATCCAATTATATGGGGAAAAAAATAGTTTCTGCCAATACTACTCCTTGCTTTAGTCCTCTTCAATTCCAAGTCTGGATATGGGCCATTGTTTTTTCATTTCCATTTTTCAAACTCCTTCAGAAAAGAAGAATTTATTATACATATATTCCTCGTTTATCCCATTTTGCACAATATTCAAATAACTCCTCACTATCTGCCAAGTCAGTGATTCAACAAGGATTTATTAAACTCTAAACTATGTGTATGGCACTGTGCTTGCAGCATCCCTGTGCTGGCTTAAATTGTATGGCCACCTCATGGCTTGAGCTTGGCTTCCAGTCTTGGCAAATATTGAGGCAAGCCTACTGTTATGATCAGCTGCCATTCTAAAGACGTGAGAGTACATACACAGAGGAAGTACTCTGTTGTTTCTAAATCTCTATATGTGAGAAGAGAGAGGTCATTCGTTCATTGATTTATTCACCATTTATTCAACAAATATTTATGTTCTAGCATATACTATGTTCTAGGTGCTATGTTAGGTGCTGGTATTCAGTGGCAAACAAAAACATACATAAGACCTTCCTTCATGGAGATTTCACTCCAGTGAAGGAGGAAGACATTAATTAGAGAATCACACAGGTGAATGTATAATTACAAGAATAAAAATACTGTAAAGGAGAGGTGTAAGGTGTCATGAGGAACTGATCTGTCAGGGAGGGAAGTGAAAGCTTCCCTGAGAAAAGAACACTTGAGTTGAGATCTAAAGGAAGAGCATGGGTTCACTAGCTTCTCACTAACCCCCATAGTGTCATTGTACTTGCCCTCCAAAGCCATTAGACTTGTGGAGAGGAAGATAGGGTCAAATTTGGAAGGGTGGAGCCAAGATGGTAGTTGTATGTATGGATTAATGCAGGTACAGTAGAACTGGAGAACCAGAAAGCAAGCAGCAGGTATTTAGACAAATTTCTACTTAGCTTAAAAAGAAAAAAACCCCCAAAACTAGAAGGAAAAAAAGGAAAAATCATCTGCCTCAAGTTTTCAAGCTAAAGGGAAAAAGGAAGCAATTAAACACTGGTACATAGATGTGAAGACCAGCTCTCAAGTAGTATTGCTTGGCAGAGGACTTTGTGATGACTTTTTTCTTGCTTCTTAATTGGCGGTGTTGATAGGTGATAAAGCACTTTAGGGAATGAAATTTTTAATAGTGAAGTGATCCTGTGGTTCGTACTAGGTATAATCCAATAGGATAGGGGATTTAAAGGTGAGAGTTTAAGGTAAAGTGATTTAGAATGAATAAAATAATTGGGCAGTATGCCCTAGAGCATTACAACAGAGGGTTGAAGAAACAACTGATTAATCAGCACTGTCAGCACGTTAAATTTGAAAGTTGTATCACTAATTGTGTAAGTATATACTGAGGAGGATTTCACTTGGTAAACTGAGCATCTAAGGTCAAATGATGCAAGAAGACAATAGCAAGTTGTCACAAAATTTTTATAAAATACTCTCCTGAAAAGGCAAAGCCTGAAAGGGGACATGACAAATCTAAATAAAGTGGAAAAAGGTAGACTAGATTTGTTTGTTAACTTTTGGAATGCCTTTGAAGCATGAGTAAGGAAAACTGAGGAGAAGAAGGAATGGCTTCTTCACAGTGTGGACAACACACAGATATAACTCATTACCCCAAAAACATGGTGCAGAAAAGAATTGCAGATTATTTTTTAAAGAACTGGGAAAATTTTAGTCTTTTTTTTCTTTTTTTACTTTAGCTAGGATAAAGTTATAGCTTCCCAGTTGTACAGTTTTGCTTTTGAATTTCAAGCTATATCTTTGTTTTTAAAAGTTTTCTTTCATTTTAAAATTATTTAAACAATATTGAAAGAACATTTAAATCTCACTTGTTTTTATTTTGCTATGCTAAAAAATGATATAGTTTTCAAGCACTCCTTTCTGTATAGCTCATAGTCTAGTGTAATACTTAAGAGCATGGATTCCTGAGTCAGGCTTGCCTGGGTTTGATTCCTGCCTGCACTACTTACTGGCTATGTAACTTCACCAAGTTGCCTAATGTCTCAGTTCCTCAGTTTCCTTATCTGTAAAATGATATAAAAATAGTATCTACTTCATAGGATTATTTTAAGGCATAAAGATTTTAACATATATAAAAACTATAGAACATGTCTATCCAAAACACTATGACTATCATTGTTATGTGCCAGACATTGTTCTATGTCCTTTACATGCATCTTCTCATTAAATCTTTAGATGAGTTAACTTGGTAAGTATAATCACTATTTTATAGATTAGGAAGCTGAGTCACAAAGAGGTTAAGTGACTTGTTTAAGGTCAACAACTGGCAGAGCTTGGTTTTGAATCCAGATCATTTGACTCAAGAACCCATACTCCTCTACTATACTGTACTTTATTCCTTCTAAGTTCCATCCACATATATTTGTATTCTATATAGTCTTTTTTTAAATTTCAGAATATTATGGGGGTACAAAAGTTTTGGTTACATGAATTGCTTTTGTACAGTTTGAGTCAAAGTTATAAGTGTATCCATCACCCAGATAGTGTGCATTGTACCTGTTAGGAATGAATTTACCCATCCCCACCTCCCCCTCCCACCTGCTTGAATTCTGTTGAATTTTACTACCATATGTGTACATGAGTGTTGATCAATTAGTGACAATTTAATAGTGAGTACATGTGGTGTTTGTTTTTCCATTCTTGCAATACTTCACTTAGAAGGATGGTCTCCAGTTACATCCAAGTTGTTGCAAAAGGCATTAGTTCACCATTTTTTATGGCTGAGTACTATTCTGTGGTATACATATACCACATTTTATTAATCCACTCATGTATTGATGGGCACTTGGGCTGTTTCCATGTCTTTGTGATTGTGAATTGTGCTGCTATAAACATTCTAGTGCAAGTATATTTTTTAAAAAAATGTCTTTTTTCCTTTGGGTAAATACCCGGTAGTGGGATTGCTGGATCAAATGGTAGGTCTACTTTTTAGTTCTTTGAGGTATCTCCATACTGCTTTACACAGAGGTTGTACTAGTCTGCAGTCCCACCAACAGTGTATAAGTGTTCCTTTCTCTGTGCATCCATGCCAGCATCTGTTGTTTTAGATACATATATGAAATTTGTGTTTTTCTATTTTTAGTGAACATTGTTTTGTGAATAATTTTCATGATACTACATTCTGGTCCTAATTGTTATTTTTAATTTTTGAAAATAGTCCATTGTGTTGATGTGCCTTATTCATCTCCCAATTACATTATTATGAGGTTTTTAAGTTCATAGAATTTTGCTTTTATAGATAGCATTATTGTGAGTAACCTTCTAATACAGCTTTTTCTTCTTTTGACTTATTGCATTAAGATCAGTTCTGATGGACTGGATTGCTAGGTCATATGGTATAAACACTGTGAAATATATAAGAAATTGAAACATACAAAAACACACACACAATTTAAAATTACCTATAATACATCCTTTATTCTTTTTATTATATATCAATTGAAAAAAATTTTTTTTCACTTCTAGACCCATAACACACAGGAGATCACTGTCAACAGTTTAGTGTACATCCTTTTCAGGACACACATACATTTTTACATATATACACAGAGGTTTCATTTGTTAAATAAAATGGGATTGTGCTATAATGCTAAAATATTTATATATGAATATTTTAGTGTTTCTTAAAATATACCAAGCTAAATTGCCTACCAAAATGATTTCATCAATAGTACCACTTGCAACATATAAACATATTTGCTTTCCTAGTATTGGATTTTTATCTTTGATTTTTTCTTTTATTTTAAATTTTGTGCAGTTGATTTTGTAAACTTAAGATTACTTCTTATGCACCCTTATTTAATTTGTTTCATTTGTATCATTTGATTGTTCTGTTGAGGTGGGTTTTGATCTTGGCTTTGTTTTCCATCTTGGTTATGTATGGCTTTGGTGTCTGACAAATCTGGATTGAACTCTTGTCTATATTACTGTATGCCTTGGGCAAATAATTTCTCGGAAACTCAATCTTCTCATCTGTAAAATGGTATTTTAAGGATTAAGTAAGATAATTGATAATTTATATAAATCACACAATGCCTTGCATAAAGTTAATTCTCAATAAATGTTAATTACCAACTCTCCTTCCATTTTGATCATCTGCAAATTGTATACATATATCACTTTATGATCACATCCAAATTACTGAAGGAAATGTTGAATGGGATAGGGCCAAGATATAGTTCCTTCAACATCCCAAAAGAGATTTCCTCCAGGTTGACATCAATTATAAGAGTATCTGTGAATAAATTCATGACTCTATCTTAGAGGTACTCAACGCTGGTGGTGTATCAGAATGACATATGGCATTTTAAAACATACATATATCTAGGCCCTGAGCCAAATTTGCTGAATAAGAATCTTTGGATAATTGGACCAAAATATTTATCTTTTAAATCCCATAGGTGTTTCTGAATACCCAAGGTAGCAAATTAATCATTTACCTAATAGTTTCTTCCAGCTCACTTTTCTTTCTCTTTTCCACAAATATATCATTCATTCAATAAACATTTATTGAGCCACATTTTATAGGTACAATCCTAGGCACGGGGCCTACGAGAAGGAAAATAACATGCACTTTACTCTTAAAGAGCTCATATTCTGTCAGAGAATATAGAAATTTAATTAGATAAATTAAAATACAATATGGTAAGGAATAAGAGAAAAATACTCTGGAACTACAGAGACTGGAATAACCACAAATGGCAAAAGTGAAGAATACATAATTGAGGAACTGGTAATTAAGCTGGGTCTTAACTATATGAGTAGTGATTTGTAAAAAGGAGGATGTCCCAGTCAATGAGAACAGTATCCAAAGGTATGGTATTAAGCAAGACTAGGTATACTTACCAAATGTTGCTGACTAAATGTGAGAGAGGTACAAGGTGCATAAATTCTGAAATGTGGACTGAGTGATAAATTAAAGGTGATAGTTCTGGAAAGAAAAGTTGATGGCAGTGTATGAAATGTCATCCATCAGGTTCTCAAGTAGGACAATAAGATGGATATGTCCAGAAGACACTTGTATATAAAGATGTAGAGCTCACGGGAGCTACAGACCTCCATTTCGGTATCATCAGCATATAGATGATAGTTGAAGGTATGGTAGTGGATGAAATCCTCCAAAGAAGTTGTGTAGACAACTAAGAGCAGAGTTTAGGGGAACACCAGCATTTAAGAGGCTAGAAGTGGTATCAAATGAAAACAGAGAAAGAATGGTCAAAAGAGGAATGAGGAGAATCCAGAGAGGATGATTTTGCCATGAAAGTCAAAGAAGAAGATTTTAAGAAAGTTCTTTCAAAAAAATGTTTTTACATTCAGAATAGGGACAAAGTGAACATTATTATAAGCACAGGAAAAAGGCCAGTGAGATGGCAGATATTAAAGACTTTCATAATGCCTTCTGGAAATCCAGGTAAACTGTGTCTAAAGTACATCTATGAGCTACCAGCCTAACAACTCTATTTAGAAAGGAAATGAAGTATTAAAATACAAAATAACCAAAAGATGTAGAATTTTTTCTGATCTTTGAATGAGAAAGGACTTTTAAAGCATAAAGACAATGGAAAAAATAACCAATGAGAAGACCAACAGATTTGATCACAAATTTTTAAAACTTCCCTTTGCCAAAAATATAAAAACAAAATAAAAAGACAAGTTGGGAAGACATTTATAACAAATATGACTGGAAAAGTGTTATATTCATTTATGTTTTATGTGCTTATACAAATCAATAAGAAAACATTAAAACCCAATAAAAATAGTGAAAAAATATGATCAGACACATCAAAGAAGAGGAATTATATGTAATGATTTAATATAAAAAAGATGAACAATCTCATTGTTCAGACAATTGCAAATTTTGAATTTGACATGTTTGTTTTAACTAGTCTATTTGTCTGATAAATAAATGCTCAATATTGGCAAAGGTTCAGTGATATGGACACCCTCTTATAGTGATGGGACTAGAAATTAGTAGTACCTTTATGGGAAACAATTTGGCAATATATATCTGGGTCTTAAAATGCTCAGATCCCTTGACTTTATAATCATGTTTCTAATAAATTATCCCAAGGAAATATCCAAAACTCAGAAAAGGCTTTATTACCAGTATATTTATTATAACATTGTTTATGATAGCAAAAAAATAGGAAATTTTTTTTTTATTTCAAAAGATAAGGAGGTACGAGTGTTTTCGTTATGGATGAATTGTATAATGCTGAAGTCAGGGTTTTTAGTGTACCTGTCTCACCGGAATAGTGTACATTGTATCCAATATGTAAATTTTTGTTCCTCAATCCCCTCCCAACCTTCCCCCTTCTTAATTTCCTATGTCCATTACATCACTTTATGACTGTGTATACCCATGATTTAGCTCCCACTTACTAGTGTGAACATGTGATGTTTGTTTTTCCATTCCTGAGTTATTTCACTTAGGATGATGGTCTCCAGTTCCATTCAAGTTGCTGCAAAAGATATTATTTCATTCCTATTTATGGCTGAGTAGTACTCCAGGGTGTGTGTGTGTGTGTGTGTGTGGGTGCATATTATATATATATATATATATATATATATAAAATATATACACACCACATTTTCTTTATCAACTCATTCACTGATGGGCAATTAGGTTGATTCCATATCTTTGTTATTGTAAATTGTGCTGCAGTAAACATTCGAGTGCAGGTATCTTTTTGTAAAATGACTTCATTTCCTTTGAGTAGATACCCAATACTGGGATTGCTGAATTAAATGGTAGATCCACTTTTAGTTCTTTGAAGAATCTCATATTGTTTTCCATAGAGATTGTACTAGTTTACAGTCCCACCAACAGTGTATAAGAGTTCTTTTTTTACCACATCTACCTCAACATCTATTATTTTTTGATTTTTTTAGTAAAGGCCATTCTGATAGGGGTAAGGTGGTATCTCATTGTGGTTTTAATTTGTGTTTCCCTGATGATTAGTGATGTTGAGCATTTTTTCAAATGTTTGTTGGTCATTTGTCTATCTTCTTTTGAAAAACATCTGTTCATGTATTTTGCCTATATTTTGATGGGGTTATTTGTTTTTTTCTTGCTGATTTGTTTGAGTTCTTTGTAGATTCTGGATTTTAGTCCTTTGTTGAATATACAGTTTGTGAATATTTTCTCCCGTTCTGTGGGATGTCTATTTACTCTGTTGATTATTTCCTTTGCCATGCAGAAACTTTTTAACTTAATTAAGTCCTATTTATTTATTTTTGTTGTTGCCATATTTGCCTTTGGGGTCTTAGTCATAAATTCTTTGCCTAGGCCAATGTCCAAAAGAGTTTTTACTACTTTTTTCCTAGAATTTTTGTGGTTTCAGGTCTTATATTTAAGTCTTTATCAGTATCACAAGGGAAAAACCAAAGCAACTTGATAGCAATCAGCATGATGACTGGTATAGTATCTTATATGTCAATATTAAGTGGTCTAAACTCCCCATTTAAAAGATATATAGGTTGGTGGAATGGATAAGAAAATACAGCCCAAATATATGATGTCTTCAAGAAACTCATTTAACTTGTAAAGACTCTTATAGACTCAAGGTAAAGGGATGGAAAAAAATATTCCACACAAATGGAAACCAAAAGTGAGCAGGAGTAGCTATTCTTATATCAGACAAAATAGACTTTGAAACAACAGTAAAAAATGAGAAAGATGGTCATTGTATAATGATAAAGGGATTGACTCAACAAGAAGATATAACAATCCTAAATATGTATGCACTCAATGCATGTGCTCCCAAATTTATAAAACAAATACTACTAGACTTAAGGAAAGAAATAAACAACATCATAGTAGCCGGGGACTTCAAGACTCCACTGTCAGAACTAGACAGATCATCAAGGCAGAAAATCACTGGACTTAAACAGGACTCTAGAACCAATGGACCTAACAGACATTTACAGAACATTCTACCCCAAAACTGCAGAATATACATTCTTCTCATCAGCACATGGAACATTTTCCAAGACGAATAATGACACAAGATAGATCATATGTTAGTCCACAAACAAGTCTCAGCCAATTAAAAAAATCAAAATCATACCATGTATCTTCTCAAACCACTGTGGAATAAAACTAGAAATCAATTCCAAGTGAAACTCTCAAAACTACATAAACACATGGAAATTAAACAACCTACTGCTGAACAATCCTTGGGTCAATGACAAAATTAAGATGGAAATCAAAAGATTTTTTGAATTGAACAACAAAAGCAATACATGCTACCAAAATCTCTGGGATACAGACAAAGCAGTACTAAGAGGGAAGTTCATAGCACTAAATGCCTACATCAAAAAGACAGAAAGATCACAAATTAACAACCTAATGTCACACCTCAAGGAACTAGAAGAAGAAGAACACGCCAAACCCAAAGCCAGTAGAAGAAAAGAAATAACAAAGATCAGAGCAGAACTAAGTGAAATTGAAATGAAAAAAACAATACAAAGGATCAATGAAATGAAAAGGAAATAAATTTAAAAAGAATCAATAGGATAAGAGTTGAAAGAACAATGACACACATGCATGATAATCACTCAAATATTAAATATTTAAATATTAAATTTGACTATGGATAAATTTTAATAAATGGAGAAATAGCTTATAAATCAACATTTTATGATCTGAGCCCAGCACAGTATTTACACATATTATGAATTAAATAAATATTTATTGGATGAATACTGAGGGAAATAATGTTAAATCAAAAAGTAGGATACTGAATTGCAAATTCATAATATATTAACTGTGTAACAACATGTAAAATTTTCAAAAGTCCAGAATACACTAGTTGGGGGTGGGGCAAATTTTAGGTGATTTGTGTAGACTTGGCATGACCTGTTCTCAGTGAATCTAGGTCGGCTCTGAATAATCACAGCTTCCTTTTCTAAGTGCCCACAAACTGTCTAGCTGCACAGAGTCTTGCTAGGAATAAACATCAAGATCACAGTTTTTCATATTTGATATATGCCTTCTTGTATGTCCTAAAAGTTAGGATAGTTGCCTATCTCCAGAATTCTAGCATGTATCTCTCCAGGTCTCCATAACTTCTCAGAATTAATACCATTAGTTTTGTGATTATATGGAAGTTACATGGTCACTCAAGACCCTCAGATATAACTCCCCTGGTCTGGGAGATTTAAATTCCCTTAGAGCAACTAAGTGTTTTCTTTTCACTTACTATGGGCTTCAATTTTCTCTTAAAGAGATTTTTTTCTACCAGTTTCTGTTGGAAAATCATTCTTCTTGATGAATAAGATAGGAGTGGGACAGTTCTTCCTAATCTCATCTGGGCAAAGGGTCTATTTCATTTCTTCATCTTGTTCCAAAAACAAAACAAAACTAAATAACCAAAAAGTCCATTTTCTTAGATAAAACTCACTCTCATCTTTTACCTCTCTGACTCTGCTCTTATAGGTTCATATAACTTTTTTTTCCTTTTTCCTACTGAAGGAGTATATGGAATGCCTTGGTTGGGATTTTAATTCTGCTATTTGTAAGGAAATTGCTTTCTCTCCTAACCGAGCTGCAGTTTTCTTGGCTGTAAAATGTGAATCATAAAAATTGCCTTACCTGTTTCTCAGGCTTATTATGATGGTAAAATGGGATAATTGATATGTAAGTGCTTTATAAATCTTGTGTTAGAGTACATGCCATATTCTTTTCATGAAAGGGTTTGCTGTACTGCTGCCACTTGTCAGTTTAGTTGATTCCTAATTATCATTCAAGAAAGTACCATCTTTGAAACTTCCCCAAACATTTGCATGTGTTTCATCCCCTAACTTCTTTCAAGGAACAATTATTTTTGCTTTCCTTTGTGCTGCCATTACTTGATAGATATTTTGATTACTTTTGCAGATGAAACTCATAAATGACAACGTTAATCCATTATGTTATAATTGTTTCTGCCTGTTATTCCTTTCTATACCTCAACTCTCAGTCTGGGCTTTGGTTCCTTGAGACAAATTTGATTCATTTTTGTAGCTATGGTCTGGTGCTTCTTAAATACCAATGTTTACTGAATGAATTAGTCAATTAGTGAGTGACAGCACCAACTGTAAAATGCTATGCACATGTAAGGGATTGTTCTTGGTTGTTTCTTATTCATGGAAAACAGTTTGGAGATTCCTCAAAAAATTAAAAATAGAACCACCATATGATCCAGAAATCCCATTACTGGGCATTTATCCACAATAAATGAAATTAGTATCTTCAAGAGATAGCTGCACTCCCAAGTTCATTGCAGCATTTTTCACAATACCCAAGGCATGGAATCAACCTGAGTGTCCATCAAGGCATGAATGGATAAAGAAAATGTGGTACATATGCACAGTGGAATACTATTCAGCCTTAAAAAAGAAAGAAATACTGTCATTTGCAACAATATGATGGACCTTGAGGACATTATGCTAAGTGAAATAAGCCATACACAGAAAGACAAATGCTGCATGATCTCACTTATATGTGGAATCTTTAAAAGTCAAACTCATAGAAGCAGGGAGTAGAATGGTGGTTACCAGGGGCTGAGGGGAGGAGGGGGAGATGGAGAGATGTTGGTTAAAGGATACAAATAGTTAGACAGCAGGAATATGTTCAAGAGATCTATTGTACAACATGGTGACTGTAGTTAATAACAATGTATTGTTTATTTGAAAATTGCCAAAAAATTTCAATTAAAGTGTGCTCATTAAAAAATTGGAAAAAGAAAACTCAAGAAGAAAAAGAAAAAATATCTAATAAGTTGCACCATGTTATTCAGGCAGTTAACACTTTTCTTTTGTGTCCTGTTCTTTCTTGATTGTACTGTTGATTTGACTTCTGATAGCCTCTCATATACTTTGATCCATATTTCCTCTTAGAATCTCCTATCGGATCACACACAGTTTTTGAAATCTGCCCACCCATTACTACTTTGGCTACCACAAAACATTAAAAATGATAGGATCACTTACTCTTCCTTCCCAAGATTCATTTCCATTTCACTGATCCTTGGTAGTAGCATTGGATTTGGAATAAAAAATCCTCTCTGCTTCTTTTTGCTTTCTAAATAAAAAGCTTGACAGCAGGGCAAAGAAAACCTTGGTTTGATACCCTGAATCCAGCTTGGCTATTGGATTATAATAAATGGTGTTATTCTAAATTCAAACTTGGATACAGACTCCTGACTCCACCTTGAATACATGCTTCTAATGACTTTCATCTAGTGTACTCCAGTGCCTATCTCATACACTATGTTCTCAGCATGATCGCGACTTTCCTTGTCCTGGATCCTTGCTCCCACACTTGTTACTTTCATTCCTGACTCTGGAATTTTAAGGTTAAAACCAGGAAGTGTAAATTCTTTCATTTTTATAAAAGCCTTAGTAAGATATAATTCACATATTATAAAAATTCACTCATTTAAATTGTACAATTAAGTAGTTTTTTATTATATTCACAGAATTGTGCAACCATCAGTGCTATCTAATTTAAAAAATATTTTCATCACTTTCCCCCACAAACCTCATACTCATTAGCAGTTATTCCCCATTCCCCCTTTCTGCCAATCTCTGATAACCATCAGTCTACTTTTTGTCTCTATAGATTTGTAAGTGTGGACATTTCAAATGAATGGAATCATTCAATATGTGACCTTTGTGTCTGGCATTTTTCACTTAGTATGCTTTCAAGGTTCATCAAGTTTGTAGTATATATCAGTACTTCATTCCTTTTCATAACCAAATAATATTCCATTTTATGGCTACACTACATTTTGTTTATCCATTCGTTAGTTGATGGACATTTGAATTGTTTCCACCTTTTGGTTGTTATAAAATAATGCTGCTATGAACATTTGCATACAAGTTTTGCATGAACATATGTTTTTAATTCTCTTGGGAAAATACTTAGGGGTGGAATTGCTAGGTCATGTGGTAATTACATGTTTACTTTTCTGAGGAACTGCTAAACTGTTTTCCTCAACAGATGCACGTTTTTACCTTTCTAGCAGCAATATATAGGGGTTCCAATTTCTCCACATCCTCACTGATACTTATTATCTTTTCGATTATAGCTGTCCTAGTGGTTGTGAAGTCGTATCTCCTTTTGGTTTTGGTTCACATATTTCTTGTGGCTAATGATGTTGAGCGTCTTTTCATATGATTATTCGCCATTTGTGTATCTTCTTTGGAGAAAGCTCTATTCAGATTCTTTGCCCATTTTTAAATTGGTTATTTTTCTTTTTGTAAATGAGTTTTAAGTGTTCTTTATACATTCTGAACACTAGTTTGTTATTATATATATAATTTGCAGATATCTTCTCCCATTCTGCTGGTTGTCTTTTCATTTTCATCATGGTGTCCTTTGAAGCACAAAATTAAAACACAATTTATTAAACTCATTTGATCTATTTTTTTCTTTTGTTGCTTGTGTTACAGTATCTTATCCATGAAACTATTGCCTAATCCAAGCTCATGTGAAAACTTACTCCTATGTTTTCTTCTATGATTTTTATAGTTTTAGCTCTTACAATTAGGTCATTGATCCATTTTGAGTTAAGTTTTGTACATGGTGTGAGGTAGGCATCCACCTTCATTCTTTTGCATGTGGATATGCTGTTGCAATAGCATTTTTTGTTGAGAAGACTATTCTTTTCCCATTGAATCATTTTGATATCCTTGTCCAAAGCATTTGACTATAAATATAAGGGTTTGTTTCTGAATTCTCAATTCTGTTCCATTAATCTATATCCCTATCCTAACAACAGTATCACACTGTCTTGGTAACTGTAGTGATTTAGTAAGTTTTGAAATTCCTAAGTGTAAGTCCTCCAAATTTGTTCTTCTTCATCAAGATTATTTTGACTATTTGAGGCCACTTGCATTTCCATACTAATTTTAGGATTAGCTTGTAAATTTCTACAATAATCCACCTGGGATTTTGATAGGGATTGCATTGAATCTGTAGATCAATCTGGGGAGTACTGCCATCTTAACAATATTAAGGCTTCCAATCCATCAGTACAGGATGCCTTTTTATCTACTTATATCTTTACCTTCTTTCAATGATGTTTTGAAGTTTTCAGAGCTTAAGTCTTACACTTATTTTGTTAAATTTATTTCTAAATATTTTATTCTTTCTGTTGTTACTGTAAATGGAATTGTTTTTAATTTCATTTTTGGATTATTATTTGTTAGCATATATAAATACAATTGATTTTTTATATTGATATTTCACCTTTCAGCCTTACTCAACTCATTTATTATTTCTAATAATTTTTTGGTGTGGATTCCTTAGGATTTTCTAAATACAAGGTCATGTCACCTCAAATAGAGATAGTTTTACGTCTTCCTTTCTAATCTGGACATGTTTTTTTTTCTTTTTCTTACATAATTACCCTGACTAGAACCTCCATTATAATGTTGAATAGAAGTGGCAATAGTGAATATCTTTGTGTTCCTGATCTTAGAGGAAAAGCATTTTCTTTCACCCCTAAATATGATGTTAGTTATGGGTTTTTTGTAGATGGTTTTTATCAGGTTGAAGACATTTTCTTGTATTTCCAGTTTGTTGAATGTTTTTATCATGAAAGGATTTTTAATTTTGTGAAGCAAAGTATCACAGGAATGGAAAAACAAGCACCACTGGTACTCACCATCAAATTGGTACTAACTGATCAATACTTATGTGAACACATGGAAATAATATTCATGCGGGGGTGGGCATGTGGGAATGGGGTGGGGGGGATGGGAAAACTCACACCTAATGGGTGTGGGGCACACTGTCTGGGGGATGTTCACTATTGTAGCTCTGACTTGGGCAGTGCATAGGCAATATATGTAACCAAAGTGTTTGTACCCCCATAATATTCTGAATTAAAAAAAATATTTTTCTGCATCTTGTAAGGTGATCGTGTGGTTTTTGTTCTTTATTCTATTATATGATGTTTTACATTGATAAATTTTCATATGTTAAACCAACATTGCATTTCTGAGATAAATCTCACTTGGTTATGATATAAAATCTTCTAAAAATATTGCTATATTTGGTTTGCTAAAAATTTGTTAAGGATTTTCATGTCTATATTCCTAAGGCTTATTGTCCCATAGGTTTTTTTTTTTTTCCTGTGATGTCTTTGTCTGGTTTTGGTATAAGAATAACAGTGGTCTCATAGAATGAGTTGAGAATTGGCGCCTCCTCTTTTAATTTTGAAAGTGTTTGTGAAAATTGGTGTTAATTATTCCTTAAATGCTTGAAAGACTTCACCAGTGAAGCCATTTTGGCTTGACTTCCTTTTGTGGGGAGGTTTTTGATTACTAGTCCAATCACTTTACTTTTTGTAGATCTATTTGATATTCTATTTCTTCCAGTTTTGATGGTCTGTGTCTTTCTAAGAATTTGTCCATTTCATTTAGGCTATCTAACTTATTGGCATACAATTGCTCATATTATTCTCGTATAGTACTTAAAGTCAGTAGTGATGTCTCCTTTTACATTCTTGATTTTCATAATTAGTCTCCTCTCTATATTTTTGTTTTGGTCAATCTACCTAAAGGTTTATCAATTTTGTTGATATTTTTAAAGAACCACTTTTGATTTTATTACTTTTTTCTTATATTTTACTATTCCATATTTCATTTATTTCCACTCTAATGTTTATTGTTTACTTCTTTCTGCTCTTTGAGTTTATTTTTCTCTTATTTTCCCAGTTTCTTAAGGTGAATATTTAGGTTATTCATTTGATATCTTATTTTTTAATAAGGCTTTTTGAATACATAGTTATAAATTTCCCCATAAGCATTGCTTAGCTGCATACCATTTGTTTGAGTATGTTGTATTTTTATTTTCATTCATCTCAAAGTATTTTCTAATTTCTCTGTGAGTTATTTGACTCATTGGCTATTTAGGAGTGTGTTGTTTAATTTTCATGTATTTGTGAATTTCCCAAATTCCCTCTGTTATTGATTTATGTCTTCATTCCACTGGAGTTGAAGAACATGTTCTTTATTATTTCAGTTCTGTTAAATTTATTGAGTACTGTTTTATGGCCTTATATATGGTTTATCATAGAGAATATTCCACATAACCCTTGAGAAGAATGTGTATTCTTCTGTTGTTGGGTGGAGTGTTCTATTGACTTCAAATATGCTGTTGACTCCTATAGCGAATTTTAAATTTTAGTAATTGTACTTTTTAAATCTAAAGTTTCTATTTGATTTTTCTTATAATTTCTCTCTTATTAATATTCATCATTTGGTGAAGGCATTGTTTTCATATATTCCTTTAATTCTTTGTCCATGGTTTCCTTTAGCTCTTTGAGCATATTAATACAGTTGATTTAAAGTCATTGTCTGGGTCCAATGTTTGGGTTTTCTCAGGGACTGTTCTATTGACTGCTTTTTTCTCTGTGTATGCATCAAACTTTCCTGTTTCTTTGTGTGTCTCTTAACTTTTAGATATTTAGAGTACACAAAGTGTTAACTCTGGAAATCTAATAAACCCTTTATTTATTTATTTATTTCAGAATATTTTGGGGGTGGAAACACTTTGGTTACATATATTGCCTATGCACTGCCCAAGTCAGAGCTACAATCATGAACATCCCCCAAACAGTGTGCCCCGCACCCATCAGGTGTGAGTTTTCACATCCCCTCCACCCCCTCCCACCTGCCCACCCCTGCATGAATATTATTTCCGTGTGTGCACATAAGTATTGATCAGCTAGTACCAATTTGATGGTTAGTACCAGTGGTGCTTATTTTTCCCTTCTTGTGATACTTTGCTTGGAAGAATGGACTCTAGCTCCATTGTTTGTCATCCTATTATTACCCCCAACTGGTATTGCCACCTCAGGCAGCTACAATGTTAAACAATTGCTGCTGATTGTTTTTGACAAATGCCCTAGGGAGAGGGCTGTTTGCAAAGAGTGAGCTTTAAGTCAGGTCAAATAAAGACAAGCATTGAGAATGTAGCTGTTCAGGTAGTTGCCAGACAGGTCAAATAGTGACAATTATTTGAGGGTAAGGCTTTTTAGAAACTCCAAACCAATTTTGATCCCTCCAGTGCCTGTTGGGCTGTTGGTTGATACAGCTACAGTAGTTGTGAGGCTGTCAGTTTTCAGGTTAGTGCAGAGATACAGAGTTGTAGATGGAAATAGAGCAAATTGAAATGCCATAAAACTCACTGTTCTTACTGGCATTCAGTCATTTTTCTTGAATAAACACTCCTAGAATTGTTGTAAATTGTTTGATAATTTCCATGGATCTGAAAAAGCTAATAATTTTTGCCTGTGTTCTCATGCTTTTACGGAAGAGTGGATTTTTCAAGAGTGTTTATTCCAGAAGAGTTTCTTCAGAAATGACAACTTCTGTTCTTATAAGTCAAATAAAGTACTATATTAAGGCATCATGGTGGAGTAAAAAACTCATAGGCTTTGTAATTAGACACATTATGGATTGAATCCTGGCCTAGTTGTTTGCTAGTTATGTGATCTTGCACAAGTGACATATCCTCCCAGGGTCTCAATTTTCTCATTTATTCAGTGGGGATCATAATACCTACCTTGTAAGACTGCTGTGAGAATTAAATGAAATAATGAATGTAAAGCTGCTGGTACATAGCAGATACTCAATGCATGTCAAATTTGCTACTCATCTTTCTGCTTAACTGCAAACTCAGTGACTTCAATCTCAGTAAGCTACTATGCTTCACAGTGGAGTTGTCCAACTTATTTATCACAAAAATGTGTAGAATGATGTTAGGATGCTCAGCCAGTGGATACTATGCCATTAGCTGTCACCTTGTAGCTACAGACTTATTTGCAAGGTGCCTTTAGGACTTCATTGCTGCATTACAACTCCATTTTCATTTGTGCCTCCCAGCACTGAGTTGGCTTTACTAACACCAACACTACGTTGTTGACTTATTTTCAGCCTCTATTCATCACCACGCCCCATAGATCTTTTTTAGCCCCACTCACACATAGCCAGTTATTTCTCTTATTTATTATTTATTTATTGTTAGATTTATATAGTGCTTTCCTCCCTAAAAGCTTAAGGCACTGTACAGAGAACTTAAATACATGGCCCATCGAACATTACACATCTGAAATAAAATTGAAAATGGGGAAAGTAGACAAGCAAACAGGAATGGAAAAGCTGAGGGATAATGGATGATCAAGGGAAAGGGAGAAAGGGTATGTTGGTCAATTTATTTTTCCTCTTTTGGTATGCCACCCTGAGAACTTATCTCTGGTGAGGTTTTTATTTTCAGGTCTCTGATACAGTTTCAAGATGCCTGAAGTCATCTATAGTTCGAAAAAGATTAGTATTTTTTATCTGTACGTATTTGGGTGAACAGAAAATACAAGTCAATGTGTTTTTTATTGTATCACCTAAGTTATAGATTTAAATGGTAGATAACATTAGTCTCAGAACCAGTTTCTTTCTTGATGGGGGGAATGTGTTAATTGAAGTGTGAACTGTTAGTGGGAAAACTGTATTTTGCAAGAACTGGTTTGTTGCATTCCGTGTTTAATGATGACAGCGAAGAAAGAAACAGGGCATTTCATAGGCTGTAAGTTACCAAGAGCATCAAACTGATTTAAGAGATAACAAATTGCAAATATTACTGGGGTTAAAGTTATAAGAAAGAATGATAATAGTGCATTTGCTCATCATCCCTCCAACTCTGGCATCCCACAGTGTGCAGTTTCAGTTTACAAGCAGAAGTCAAATGACTCTGATGTTTAGACTACAGATCTGGTATTATGGAGGGTATTGAGGGGCATGTATGAGTGGATGTTGGTATACTGCCTCTTGCATGGACTTGCTGAGAAATCACCATTTGAGACCACCTATAAGAGTTTATTTGCTTAATATCAGTGTTTCCTACACACACACACACACACACGCACACACACATTTTCCCTCCAATGCATTAAAATGTAGTTTATGTGATCAGAGTTTATTATTCATTTTTGTTATTTCGATTACCTTTAATGTTTATCCCAGAGGGGCTAAAATCAACTCACATAATTCAGTAGCTCATTAGCAGATCAGTAGGAGAAGCATTTGGAATTAATTTTTGTCTCTGTCTTCTGTTACCATGAATGAGGGCAAGTTGACTTTGACTTTTTTCTTGATTCACAATGGGGTGGGGGCTCCAGGGTTCTGCCAATTATTTCATTAAACTGCAACTTGGGTGAGATTTTCTGAGAATTTCACTTGAAAGAGATTTGTTATGATACTGTTCAGAAAATACAAACCAAATTCATTTTTAAAAACTAAACAGATTTTCCACAACGCCTCAACTGTGACAAAAGCCCTGGATGAGGATCTTATCTGGATAGTTTTGGATCCAGGCCTATTTCTGTTTTTTTCTCTGTCGGATCCCAGTACCCTATTGTTGCTATCTGTAGCATCCTATCCCTTTAGAATTTGGTTACAGTCCCAAAGGGCATCCTGCTCCGAAACAGTCATGATATCTGTAAGTGTATTTCAAAGTCTTGGTTGTTTTCCTGAATTTTGGATTTGATTCTTTTTTTAAAAGAAAGATGAGCCATGTTTTATGTTATGCTTTAATTTTATTGTAAAATTTCTATAATGTTTAATATAGTAGTCATTCATTATTTTGGTTAAACCAAAGAGTTTATTCCCATCACTCACTCAAACAGCATACAACCAAATAAATTCATTTTGAGGATAAAGGATACAGGATACAGAGTATATGGTACAGGGTAAAAACTATTTTAATATTTGTGATGAGTGACTATTTTGCACTAATGAATTAATGCTGTGTGTCATGTAGCTTTGAAAAGTACACTGATGTTGTTTTAGTACTAAATGAAAAACCAAATTAGTGTGTTTTTGAAGTTTCATTAGTAAACTATGAGTATATAATGAGCCAATATTATAGATCATTTTAGAAAATATTTTCACCTGACAACATTTTTTTGCTGGTCCAGAGAAGTTTTATACCCTCCCTCTCCTTCATCATTGATTTGAAAGTAACGAACTCCTTAGAATGATTTTTTTCTTGTTTTTGATAGCTTTTTTGCTTGTCCTGATTGATTTCATTTCAGTGTGGCCTAATTATGTTCAGGTGCAAGATGTTAGATTCTGCCGTAATAAGTCAGGTTGGAGGGCTGGGAATGGGTTGGCTGTAACATTCTAAGCTAGGGCTACAATAACACATATTTTTTTCTGTCTAATTATTGTACCATGTCTTGAAATCAGATGATGTGGTGCCTAGATGTTTAGCTAAGTGATCTACAAAGATCAACCTGAGTTTGGGATAGCCTCCTAAGAGGCCCATCTCCTAGATAAGGCTGTGGAGATAGGGGCACTGTCTTTGCCCTTCCTCTCTCCCAAAGCAGGTTACCACCTTAGACACAGAACTGCTGTTTGAGTAAAACAAGCAGGTGATAATGGGAAAGGCTTCCTGGTTTGCTAAATGGCAATGTAATTGCAGCTGACACATCCTTGCCCCACCAGCCTAATTAAAGAAAAGTAATTATATTCCTATCTTTTCTATCAACATATCCACAACTATTCTGTTCTCTGGCTCATAGAAAAAGAAAGACTCTAATAATTGCCATGGAGACTTTGAGTTTAGAATGGCATCTGGCTAAGCAGCACTTATGATGTCTCTCCTGATTCTTACTAAAAGACTAATAAAAAAACAAATAGGAGTTCACAAAAATTTGGAAAACTAAGACAGACTGAAAAATAATTGCTGGAACTAGAGTGAAATGACATCATGTTATACATGTTGTTGCAACCTTCTTTTTTCACTGAGTACTCTGTTGCAGAGTAGATATATTTCTATGTCAACAAATAAAATCCACATTAACATTTTAATTACTAAATAAGGTTGGGTAAGCAATACCTATGTCAGCCGTTGACTCCCCATTGTCTTCTGTTCTGTAAGATATATATTTCTCTCTCTTTTTTTCTTTCTTTCTTCAAGGCAATGGTGTTCTCTGGGGCTAAGCCAGTCTTACAGTGGCCGACACTGGTTTATTTCCTCACTTACATCATTACACCATGTGAGGGATACTGGATGGTACTGATTTCTGGTGTTAATTAATGCAGAGACTCCATAGAAAAGGAAAAATTCAACTTTCTTGTCAGTAAATCTACAAGAGCTTTATTTTATTTTTAAAATTTTTTCCACTTTTTAAAGATTTTATTTTTATTGCTACATAATAGATGTGCATATTTTCAGGGTACATGTGATAGTTTAATACATTCATATAATTTGAAAAGATCAAATCAGCGTAATTGGGATATCTATCACATCAAATATTTGTCTTTTTATGCTAGAAACATTTGAATTATTCTCTTCTAGCTATTTTGAAATATATAATAGGTTATTGTAAACTATAGTCACTCTACTGATCTATCTAACACTAGGTCTTATTTCTTCCAACAAACTGTATATTTGAAGAGCTTTATTTTGACAAACATTAGAGACTATTTTTAGTTATTAAAAGGGCATTAAAGCTTCTAGATAGAGAATATAATTCATAACATGTGTGTTAATTGTTTGAAATTTTATACATTTAAACATTTTAATATATTTCTATTGTATTAGTAAAAAAACCCCACACAAAATATGAATATGAACAAACAGTACTACTAAGCCTAAAATTTCACTTCAATTTCTGCGTATAGAAGAAAGATGTTCCCTCCTTGGTTGTTTTTGCTTGATTAATTAAATTGGGGAGTCACAAACACAAACAGAGACTAGGAAGGTAATGCACATGAGTACAGTGGAACTGGTGTTGGGGGAAAAAACGGTGCTGAAGATACAGTGAGCCCCTAAAGCTTATGTCTATCTAAAGAGAGTCACTGTTTGTCAGTTCTAGTGATTACTAAGTGAGAACTTGCATCCATTGTTACTAGATTTTCTGATTTTCAAGAAGCTGGAAATCCAGATTCTTTTGTATACTCTTTAGAGTTGTGAATATTGACAAACAGTTAAAAATTCACATCAAAGTGTGTGTGTATGTGTGTGGGTAGGTGGGTGTCCATAGGACTTTTGCTATCTAAATGCCTTAAATTTGTGACTTCATATTTAGTCTTTCTCTCTATAGTGAGTGAGCTGCTATTTTTGTATAGCTTTTATATTTCCACTTATAAAATTCTATTTATTATTCAGGGATCATTGATTATATGCCCTAAATGTTACGGGAGTAATATAAAGGAAAAAGAAAAAAAATGTAAAACCTATATGCAATACATATTGCTAATATTATCTCATTTATCCACAAGCCAATTATTGGGGTTAGATAGTATTAATTCCATTTATGGATTAAAAAACTGAAATTTGAAGGCTTTAAGTAATTTACCAATATCACACAGGAAGTGGCAGAGAGAGGATTTAAACCCAAGTGTGTATGAATCCAAAGCCTCTTAATTTTTTTCTTTTTGTAAAAGTAATAGAAGCTTACAGTAGATAATTGTAAAATGTAAAAGACAACTTATAGAAAAATCACCCCAAATCACAACCTGTAGAAATAACTGCTGCTGATATGTTGATGTACATATATACTTCCACACACACACATACACACAGAATATAATCAGTGTCACACTGCATTATGTCAAGAACATATTATCATTTTATTAGCTATTTTTTGAAAGTACTGTATTAATGACTGGATAATGCTCTTCCAAATAGCTGCACCATTGTTTGGATATTTTAACTATCTACTTTTTCCCTATTATAAATAATACCTTAATGAAAATCTTTAGGATATGAATCTTTGTTTTATTAAGTCCATAATAATTTTACAGGATATGTTTCTAAAAGTAAAAAGTAAAAATTAAAAAGTCACGTCTAGGTCTGCCCTACAAGAAATGCTGGCGTGTGATGCAGAGAGAAAGGAACGCTTATACGGTGTTGGTGGGACTGCAAATTAATACAACCCTTATGAAAAACAGTATGGAGATTTCTCAAAGAACTAAAAGTAGACCTACCATTCGATCTAGCAATCCCACTATTGGGTATCTATCCAAAGGAGAAGAAGACTTTTCATCAAAAAGACACATGCACTCGAATGTTTATTGCAGCACAATTCACAGTTGCAAAGTTGTGGAATCAACCCAAGTGCCCATCAATTCATGAGCGGATTAATAAAATGTGATATATGTATACCATGGAGTACTACTCAGCGATAAAAGATATGAATTAATACCTTTTGCAACAATCTGGATGGAACTAGAGACCATTATCCTAAGTGAAGTTTTAAGGCTTTTAATACCATATGCTCAATTTTCAGAAAAGTTTTACCTAGTTACACTCATATCATCAGTCTATGAATGCCTGTTTTTTGTCTCCTTACCAGCATTAACTATCATTGTAAAAGAATTATTTGTAAATATCATAGACAATAATTGTACCTCATTTTAATTTGCATTTCTTTGATTAGTAGGGATACTTGATTTTTTTCTTAAATGTTTGATAGCCATTTATATTTTTTCTTCTGCAGATAATATTTCCCATTTTATTTGCCTTCTGAATTTCTTACCTCGAATCAATCCATCATTTCCCATATTTTTATTTTTCACTGCTTTTATGCCCAGAAAGTACTTCTCTAGTCACAGGTCAAATAGATGTTTGCTTATATTTTCTTGCAGCATTTTTATCTGTTGTTTGACATTTATATTATTGAAAGGCTATGCTCTCTCAGCTATGCCACATTTCATTCCCAAGGGAAGAACAAGACAATGGTTACCATCCTTGGGGTATATGGCACATGAAACAAACACTATGTAGCAATCCATTGTACTATGTTTATATTACCAGCTTCTTATGCTAAAACGCTGACACGTTGCTGGGGTGATAAGAGTAACTGATGCAAAGGAGTGTTAATCTGGGTTGGTGTTGTGGAGGAAATAAGTTTTAAGCAGTTTTGATTTAGAGATAGATATAATCTGGTAAAGTAGCATACTCCATGCAGGGAGACAATTTATATACCTAGAAAAGTCTATATCTATCTCTCTGTAGCTATTGCTTTATATATTTATGTATTTATGTAAGTATCATTTTGACTATTTGAAGTCTTGTATTTTTCCTTATTTTGTCCCTTCCTTAATGCCATCAGAGAATACTGGTATCATGAAATGCAACTGTAGAATATCACAGCTGGAAATTATCTCAAAGACCATTTTATGTTATTTTGGTAAATTAATTTCTGGAATGATGACATGATTTGCCTCAAATCACACAGCTAGAGTTGGCGCTAGAATCCAGATCCCAAACTCCTAGTTCAGTGCTCTTTCCATTGCAACATATTATTGAAAGTTTCCTTTTAATAGATTGTAGATACTCATGATGAAGTGATTATGTTGAATTCAAATGGTGAATATACTTTGTTTTCATACATCTTATTACATGCATTTATAATTGAGTATACAAAGTATAAACTATGTATAAGCTTAAAAAATGAGTTTATCTATAAGAAAATCATGTCAGCATGCTAGCAAGCTTTGCCTCTTCTCTAAAGAATATGTCAAGTTCTAATTAGTCTCATCATCACTTCTACTTTAAACTCTTTTAAGTGCCATAATGATTGTGATATATGGTTGGACTACATCATGATTTTAAGTTTTGTGACTTTCCAGCTTGATTATTTCAGGTGGTTTTTTTTTTTTTTTTTGGTTATACTAACAGAGACAACAAAGTCTCAGCTTTTAGACACACTCTAGATTCTAAAACTCCAGTGTTCTGGGCTCTGGTTCTTTTTTCTTCCAGGCATTTCTAATACAAATCAATCATTCAGCAAGTATTTTATGCATATCTTCTTTGCACCTATTCCAGTGCTGGGAACTCTTGGGAATATAATGGGTTTTGCTAACCTGTTATGAGGCTCTTCTTTTTCATGATATGGATTGGCTTTGGATTTTGATGTTGTATGTGGGTAAGGTCACCAAGATTCAATTTAGGATCACATCAGGAAAGCTGGATGAAGGAATTTATGAAATTAGGCATAATTATTACCATCATCAACACCTGCAACTACGAACAGTTACTAGGTACTCAATATGTGTTAGAGGCATAAATAAGTGAGAAAAATTTGTGCCCACAAGGAGCTCATAATCTACTTAGAAAAAACAACACTTTTATAAAAGAATAAATAATAATAATACCCGGTGGCATATGCTAGGGGAAAAATTAGTTGAACAAGTGTCACCTTGTACATGCTGGGCTTCAAAAAATGATCAAATACACATGGAGTGAGTATGTGTTTGGAGTAGTTGTTGAGAGGAAGTGAAGAGGGCATTCCTGACAAGCAAATCAGTATGAATAAAAGGGGAGAGGTGAAATGTTTATGGCCTATTTGGGGTTAAACATGAAAAGACTGGTTTAGGTGGCAGGTGATGTGAAAAGTACTGACACAGGAATCAGGCGAATAGATGTTGATTTAAATCCTGCATTAGCCACGAAGGTACAGCGTGACCTTGTGCAAGTCCCTTCATGTATCTTATCTTCATTGTCTTCTTCATCAAAATACTGATGATAGTATTCCCTTTGTAGGGCTGGTGTGATAATTACATTAAATATGTATAAAGTGCCTCACACAATGCCTGATACACGTAAGCAATGATTAAATGATAATTCCATTCTTTCTTGTTTTAGTTGGAGTAGAGGTAGGTGCAGGAGAATAGACAGAGGTAAAGTAGTGGGCCTTATCCTTTAGTCCATGCAGAGTTACTAAAATTTATGAAGAGGGAAATAACATGTGCACAGTGCCATAGGATAATTAATCTTTTAATAACCTGGAATGTGGTTTGTAGAGGGGAGAAAATAGAGACAGAAAGACTGTTACTATAGTCTAGGCAGAAAGTGAAAGTGATCTGTTCCAGGGTAGTGTGGTTGTATTGGAAAGGAAATCATAAGCAAGGAGATATCACAATGAAAGAATTGCTCTATCTTGGAGAATGGTTATAGAAGGAAGAAAAGGAGCGATTAAAGGATGACTTGGAGGTTTCAAGACTGGGAGAATGGACAGAATAAAAAAGATGAGGGGAGATAATTTGGGGGAAATATAATTAAATTGTTTTGATAAATATTAACTAAGCAGTGGTCATATAGTATTCAAATGGAGGAGCAAGAGAATTTGTAGTGCAAGGGTAAGTGTAGACATGGTTCTGCCAAGGGGATGTTTGAACTTTCAATGTGCAAGGAGACTGCTGATTTGTGGCATGTGTTCACACCTGTGTTCGTATTTATGTACGCGTATTTGGTTGGGTTGGGTCTTTAGGACATAGTGTCTGTATTAATCTTATGAGCACTCTCTAATTCACAATTAGAGGTTCCATCCATATGTCAGTCTTAACAAGAAGAAAACATTGACTTTTTCCTACCAGCTGATTTCTCCACAGTAGGAAAAACCTGTCCCAGAAGAGGAATTTAGGCACTTAGGATAATAATAAGGTCCATGTACAGACTGGGGTAAAGGGAGCCACAGCAGCAGTGTATCCACCAGCAGTAGAAAAACTTGTAAAGTGAGGAGGGGTAAATCTTTGAGAGGCTTTTGATTTGTGCTGACTGGACAATGGTGCTACCTGCTAGATGCGTTTGAACTTTGCACTTCCATGGATTCATTTGAGGAATGCCATTCTTAGAACCTAAAAGCTTAGGTGCCATTCTTAGGAATTGCGAGGGGTTAAGTTGTTGAGAAGGTGGCTCCTCTGAATTGCTTTAGAAAATAACAACATTAGTATGATGATTTGGGCTTTAAGAGTAAACTAAACACCCAAATAAAACTCTATCTGCACGATTTCCCTTTTATGAGAGACCATAAAATTGGACAAAATGAGCTAAACGCAAAGTGGTTTTGCTCAGGGGGGTCAGACCCAAATGGCCTTGTGTGTGTGTGTGTGTTTGTGCGCGCGCGCGTATGTGGCAATGTGTTTAATGACAGCCTCCTACACCTTCAGCATGTTTAATGGCTTTGTTTGGCTTTGGCCTTCAAATCTGCAGCTCTTGTGTTAATTGTACAGAGGCTTTCAGATGATTTTTCCCAGCAGTTTACGTCCAAGTAAATTTATCTTTTTTTAAATTTCAGCTAGTTGTGGGTAGCAGAGGGGTAGGCTTTTTTCTAGGGTGGGGACACTCAGCACCTCCAGAAAGGAAGCAGGCATTCAGGGCCAGCTAGTTTGCAAAGAAATATTTCTTTTTCTCTAGATTGTATTCATGACAGTCAATTTGGGACCCATATTGTATGGGATTGAAAAGAAACTGGTTTTTCCTTGCTGAATTATCCATGTCCCCTATTCATTGGTCAAAAGGAAATGGGGGTTGTGGCATTGCTACGTATACTCAGTGTCTTCAGCCAGGGATGTGACTACATGCCTAGCAAAGGCTGCAGAATACCTTCTGCCTATTTTGATCTACTTAAAGAAATTGCTTTGTGTTGCTAGAGAATAGCTGACCCCATCATCCTAGTCACATTTTATCCTTGAATAATGAGAAAATCTCCCTGCAGTAAATGTTCAGTTTATGCTGGTTTTTTCTCTCTTCAAAAAGGAAGAAGAAAAAAAAGAAGCTTTATGAAATAATGATGCTATCCTCAGCTGAACATAAGGGTTTGTCCTTAATATCTTAATCAATAGTTAGAGTTAGGAAGGGCAGCTCATCTCTAAACTAAAGCTGGAATCACCTGTCCAGCACAGAAATGAAATCTGGCAAAGAAGGCCGCAGGCTCATCTAGCAGCTCCAGGTCTGCATCTCAAGTGGATGAGTTAAGAGTCGGTTTTTAGTATTTATCTTTGACATCTTGACTAAGGGTCTTCAGAACTTGCATAGCCTACCTCTAGATTCCTGTAAATCCCCGTTGGTGTTTCTATTTCAATTATTCTGCTCGAAACTGTGAGCACGAGTTTGAAGTCTGTCCCTGTAAGAGCCCAGATACCAGTTTTTGAAAATCACTGTGACATTTATTAATTTATTCATGCAATTAGACATTCCTTTGGGAAATATTTTTTGAGCACCTGTTATAGTCCAGGCCCTGGGATAGACACTGGGGATACAAATAGACTTATTGTCTAGGTTTAATAAACACTCCATGAGCCAACTTAATTATCATGCAAAAATTAATCCCTATTTTTTTTCCATTTTAAAATGACCTAAGGAGTGCTGAATTCAGCCGTTCTCCTCATTCTACATATTTATTCCTTTCTTTTCTTTATTTTGACATGTGGTATAGTCTAGATTTGAGGTCAAATTCTGGTTCTGATATTCGTCAGCTATGTGATCTTGGGTAAGTCACTTAACCTTAATTATTTTTCTTATTAATTTTCCTTACCTGCATTTCTTTATCCATAAAGCATGCATAATAATAGTACCTGCCTTACAGGGTTGTTGTGAAGATTAAATTAAGCAAGATTTGGCATAGGATTACAACTCAATAAATATTAGGTAGTATTAGTACTTTTATCAATACTTTGAAAGAAAATCCTTTTACTTCTCCTCTGTTGTTCATGGGAAGTAGGGAAAGGAAAAGTGAGCATGTCAGCAAACAGTGAATTTTTATCTCCTTTCTCTTTAAGAAAGTTAAAAACTTAATGTATAAGAGCATTGAGGCCATTTTAAAATTCTGGTTACTTTAAAATAAGTAAGCCTATATGATAGTGTCTAGCTTAATGACAGAATCACTCAGGTTTGATTAGAAGTTCTGCACTTATGTTCTTACTCTTTGTATATTGATGCCAATTTCATTATAATTTCTCTTTCAAATTGGCTGGCTAGACCAACTTACCTAATTTCCATCACCTCACAATTTACATGTATTGTGTAAGCTCTGAGAGGCACATGAGTGATATGTTTTGTAAAAGTAAGAGCTACTAGAACTTTAAAAATAATCCCTCTTTCTTTCCCCCCCACAAAAAGGTTTTTCCTTTAATAAGATCTTTGTGACTCATGATCTCTAGTGATGAAAAAGGAGATTATTATTAGCTCATTCTAAAAGGGGATATAAGACATTTGCCACTATTTAATAGAGAAGAAATGACTTTTGGTTGATGTCAACATAATTATCAAGGTAGCGATTTTCTACTCCTTATAAACTGCATCACCTGTATTCCCTGAAGCCACAGTCAAGCACAGGAGAATAATAGATGTCTCAAATGGAGTAGGTGGTTTTATGTGAATGAATGTCATGTAGAAGATAATTTCGCCCCAAAATCAACACGTCCTTATAGCTGATGTATGACCTTGATGTCTTATGGTATTAATGCCTCCCTAAAGGTAACATTGGGGTAACAAAAATTATGGAATTTTCTCTCTGCAAATTTTATCATAAGGCTCAACAATCTTTCATATACAATGATGTTCAATGCAATATTCTTTGGTTCAGTACAGATAATTATTCTTATATATGTGGCTTTAGGTACATGTTAATATGTACATGCAAACCTTTTGTCATCTATATTCAGAAACTGGCCTACTTGAAGACAGACATGTCTTATCTGCAAATGAAGTGATGGGTCTTATTCTAATATGATAAAATATCAAGGTCTATTTAAAGCTATCAGCACAGTTGGTTCTAATGTCAGATAAGCAAGCCAAACAAGCCCTTACTTAAAGGGAAAATCATCTTCTGTTCTTGGCTTCTCTGATTAACTTGGGAAAAGTTCTCAAAGCTTAGTTTACTCAGGTACCATTGAAAGTGTTTAACTGCTTTGTTCACCATCCTTGATAACTCCAACTTTGCATCATTAGTAGATCACTTCAACAGATGTTGATAATCAAGTTGTCATTGGTTTAATAATTTCTTTATTTCGGTGAATTTCTAAGAATAGGCTAGTTTTCACATAGGGGCTATGAGTAGTGGCTGTGGGCTTGAATCTTACTTTTGCAATTGATGACTCTAATATATTGGGAAATAAATACATCTTTGAGTCTATCTATCTTGTAGAGCTGTTGTGGTTAACATGGGAGTGCCCATATAAAGGACCTAGAATGGTGGCTGACATTTAATGGGTACTTATTAATTGGTAGCCATTATCATTATTATACCTTCAAACTGGCCTCAGACAAAATACTTAGTATTAATTCTATCGCATGAAAGATAAAAGCAGAAATTTTTCCTTCCTGGATAGTTGGGAAAGAGTAAGGCATTCATCATACAGGGTTGATAAAAGTCTGCACAAATGGGCATATCATGGATGGGGTATTATGGCTTCTCAGTAGGACAGACGTCCATTTCCTGGGCCCACAAATGCAAAACAATGAGGCACAAATATCCAGAGACCAACTTCAAATACCTTGAAATGCATCCATATCCAGAAGCACTTTGAGGAGCCCAGTTACCTGGTTAGAATTTACTGTCACTAGTAAACAGTTGTCTAACATAAACTTGGATGTCCTATGATAAGCACAGTTAAAAATTCCAGGAGCAGTGTTTCATAGAATAAATGAGTTTTATAGGACTGTGTGACTAAAGGTTGTGCACATCAACTCAATCATATTTTCCAGTCCTTATTACTAATTTCAAACTCTTGAAGCATTATGTTTTGTTGGTCTTAAACTTGCAGCTCAGAAAGAAAAAATAAAGAAAAAAAAAATGAAAGCAAAGCCCCACTGATCCAGTAAAACACTGCAAGCAGCAATGATGGCTAGCAGTGTCTAACAATCCATCTTGGTACCCTACCTATCAGCAGTAAAGCTGTCATCCCTAAAAGGTTATTATTAGAGCACAAATGCGGTTGAGTGTTCACACTAATGTGTTAAGGTGCTGTTGGGGCTAGGGTATTTTGGGAGCATGCACAAATGGGGCTTCCTCTTCACACTAAGGTGATAAGGCATTTTTGGCAGTGCTTCTAGTGAGGCTATTGCTGTTGAAGAAAACAAAACCAACCTGTGTTGGGGGAGGAGGAGAGAGAAAGCGAGACAGAGAGGGAGAGAGAGATCTATTTTCAATAAAGAAAAATTTCAAAACATGAGGATTGATCATGTAAGAGACCTCTAAGGGCTAGGACTGCTTCATTTCCCATTGCATTCCTAGAACCAAGCGCAATGTTTGCCCCATAGGACATAGTCAGCTAATGTGTGTTGAGCTGAATTTTGTAAAAAGCTTGACTGATACACTCAGTGTTTCCTTTTGTCCAGGCTGTGGGGCAGAGTGATGGACAGTAGAGCTGTTCCTACTGGTATCTTTAGAATAAGCATTTCTTTCCTCATCTCTAGTCCCATGAGAGGGATCAACACTGCAGCAGTTTCCCATGTCATGTCCTCTGCCAGCTTCTTGGAGGTCTTAAAATTCACAACTCTTAACTATCAGGAAAAGAAAAAGAAACTAAAAGCTCAGATATAAGCTCTTCTATCCACATTTTATAGATTAAATATTTAGTGTTTTAAATTAAACATGCCTAGAAATCTTATTCCAGAGAGGCTTTTTGCAACCATCCTGCTTACAGAGCTCTAACCTTGGAACGGAATCTGCATATGAATCAAGGTCAGCCTGTTGGAGTTTCTCTAAGGAAAGTCTAAATTCAAAATCTCAACCACAGGGAAGCAGCAGGGGCTTAGTAGAGGGTGACAGTGGAGAAAACCAGGGAGATGACATTTAGGGGACTAGTGTAAAATCTGTGTGATATTTGGGGTTGATAAATTATGGCTCCTCTATTCTGTTTGTTTTTAATTTTTATTCAAATCAAGCCATTGGAAATGAAATAAAAAATAATTTTTAGAGGTTGCTGAACAAAGTAAATCAAAACTTAGCTTGCATTAATACAATTTTACTGTCCAGTTTAAAGAAATCCATGGTCCCACTCTACTCTGCAATTGATCAGCTTGTATACTTCTAATGTAGTATTCTGTTCTGGGTATCACACTTTATGTGGCGTATAGATCAACCAAGATGTATTCAGAGGAGGGGGACCTGGATAAGGACAGGTTCGAAAATCAGACATGAGAGGAACTGTTGGACGTAAGAATCACTCACCTTGTTAAAACTCTTAAATGTCTTATTTCATTTAGATGAAGACCAAACTCTCACTATAGCCTAAGGCGATTTAAAGTGAGGAAGATATGAAATAGAAATACAAATTTTATTTCTAGCAAGGCATTCTTCTTCACAATTCTACCTGCTTTTAATCCCCCACCCCTGCCACACCCTCTGTCCGTTCTCTATACACCTTACTTAGAATAAAATAAAAATAAAATACAATACAAACCCACCTATTCATGATCTAGTTCTTACCTACTTTTCCAGCCTCATGGCTTCTCTATTTCCCCATCACTCTCTCTTATAATTTAGTCACACTAGTCTTCTTTCTTTTTTTGTTTAGAAATCTGTTTATTTGGTAATTAACAAAGAGAAAAGTAATTAAATATCAGCATTTAAACATATACTGGCTGTTCTAATACTCTATAATAAGCTGATTTTGAAGACAAGAAGCCTAGGCTAAAGAACATGTGTTCTGTGTGGTTTTCTTTTTCTTTGTTTCTTTTTTCCCCAGCTTTATTGAGGTATAAGTGACAAATAAAAACTGTATATATTTAAGAGGTACAATGTGATTTTTTGAGAGATATATAAGTTTTGCGAAATGATCACCATAACCAAGCTAATTAACATGTGTATCACCTCATATAGTTACCATTTTTCTTTGTATTCTTTTTCTTTTTTGGTGGTGAAAACACTTCAGATCAAACCCTCATAGAAATTTCAGATATGCAATACAGTATTGTTAACTGTAGTCACCATGCTGTACATTATTAGGTCTCCAGGACCTATTCATCTTGCATAACTGAAACTTTGTACCCTATGACCATCATCTCCCCACTTCCCCCACTCCCCTCCCAGTCCCTAGAGACCACTATTTCACCGTCTGCTTCTATAAGTTTGACAACTTTAGATTTCACATACAAGTGAGATCATGAAGTTTTTGTATTTCTGTGTCTGGCTTATTTCACTTAGCATAATGTCCTGCAGTTTCATCTATGTTGTTGCAAATGACAAGATTTCCTTCTTTTTAAAGGCTCAGTAGTATTCCATTGTGTATACACCAGGCATACCTCAGAAATATTGTGGGTTTGGTTCCCAAGCACCACAATAAAGTGAGACACATAATTGTTTTGACTTCCCAGTGTATACAAAAGTTATGTTTATAATATACTGTAGTCTATTAAGTGTGCAATAGCATTATGTATAAAAATCAATGTATATACCATAATTTAAAATATACTTTATTGCTGTAAAATGCTAACAATCATCTGAGTCTTTAGCAAGTTGTAATCTTTCTGATGGTGGAGGGTCTTGCCTCGATGTTGATGGCTGACTGATCAGGATGGTGGTTGCTGAAGGTTGGGTGGCTGTAATAATTTCTTAAAGTAATACAACAATAAAATTTGCCACATAAACTGACTCTTTCTTTCATGAAAGGTTTCTCTGTACCATGTGATTCTGTTTGATAGCATTTTACCCACAGTAGTATCTCTTTTAAAATTGAAGTCAATCCTCTCAAACCCTGCCACTTATTTATCAATTAAGTTTATGTCATATTCTAAATCCCTTGTTGTCATTTCAACAATGCTCACAAACATCTTTAGCAAGAGTAGACTCCGTCTCAAGAAACCACTTTCCTTTCTTATCCATAGGAAGCAACTCCTTATTCATTCAAATGTTATCATAAGATTGCAGCAATTCAGTCATGTATTCAGGCTCCACTTCTAATTCTAGTTCTCTTGCTATTTTTCCACCATATCTGCAGTGACTTCATCCACTGAAGTCTTGAACCCTTCAAACTTATCCATGAGGGTTGGGATTAACTTCTTCCAAATTCCTGTTAATGTTGGTATTTTGACTTCCTCCCATGAATTACAAATGTTTTTACTGGCATCTAGAATGGTGAATCCTTTCCAGAAGGTTTTCAATTTACTTTGCCCAAATCCATCAGAGGAACCTCCATCTATGACAGCTATAGCCTTACAAAATGTATTTCTTAAACAATAAGACATGAAAGTTGAAATTATTTCTTGATCCATGGGCTGCAGAATGGATATTGTGTTAGCAGGCATGAAAACAGCATTAATCTCCTTGTACAGAGCTCTTGGGTGACTAGGTGCATTGTCAATGAGCAGTAATATTTTGAAAGGAATCTTTTTCTCTGATCAGTAGGTCTCAACAGTGAACTTAAAATATTCAGCAAACCATGCTGTAAACAGATGTGCTGTCATTCAGGCTTTGTGGCTCCACTTATAGAGCACAGGCAGAGTAGATTTAGCATAATTCTTAAGGGCCCTAGGATTGTCAGAATGGTAAATGAGTGTTGGTTTCAAATTAAGGTCATTGACATCAGCCTGGTTTTCTGTTTGTTTGTTTTGTTTATTTTTGTTTTTTTTTGATAATAAAGCAAAACATCTTTATTGCTCTTATGGAGAAGGTTTGAGTGGCCCTCCATTCCTGAAAGGAAGAGTCCATTGAGGTGGCAAACTTCATTGTTGTCTTATTTTTCAAAATTGCCATGGCCATCCCAGCCTTCAGCAGCCACCATCAGTCAGCAGCCATCAACATTGAGGCAAGAACCTCCACCAGCAAAAATTGCAAATTGCTGAAAGCTCAGGTAGATGGTCATTAGCATTTTTAGCAATAAAGTATTTTTTTTCTTTTATTTCATTTCAGAATATTATGGGGGTACAACACTTTGGTTATATATATTGCCCATGGACTGCCCATGCAAGAGAGCTACACTCATGGACATCCCCCAAACTGTGCGCCCCGCACCCATTCAGGGAGAGTTTTTGTTTTGTTTTGTTTAAAAATAGATTTATGGGGCACATGTGGAGATTTGGTATATGGATTTATTGTGTAGTGGTGAAGTCTGGGCTTTTGGTGTAACCCTCACCTGATTAGTGTATGTAGTACCTATTAGGTAATTTCTCATCCCACACCCCCATCCCGCCCTCCTGCTCTTCTGAGTCTCCAATGTCTACTATTACACCCTCTACGTCCATGTATACTCATTATTTAGCTCCTGCTTACATGTGGTATTTGACTTTCTGTTTCTGAGTTATTTTACTTAAGATGATCATCTCCAGTTTCATTCATGTTGCTGCAAAAGGCATGATTTTATTCTTTTCTATGGCTGAGCAGTATTCTATGGTGTATACATACAACATTTTCTTTATCCAATCATTGGCTAATAGGCATGTAGGTTGATTCAATATCTTTGCTGTTGTAAATAGTGCTGTGATAAACATATGAGTACAGGTATCTTTTTGATATAATGATTTTGTTTCCTTTGAGTAGCTACCCAGTAGTGGGATTGTTGGATTGGATGGTAGTTCTATTTTTAGTTCTTTGAGTAATCTCCATAGAGGTTGTACTAATTTACATTCTCACTAACAGTGTATAAGTATTCCCTTTTCTCTGCATCCTCACCAATATATATTATTTTTTAACTTTTTAATAATGGCCATTCTGACTGGTATAAGAGGGTATCTCATTATGGTTTTAATTTGCATTTCTCTGATTATTGGTAATTTTGAGCATTTTTCATATGTTTTTAACATATATTTGTATGTCTTATTTTGAAAAATGTCTGTTCATGTCCTTTGCCCACTTTTTAATGGGCTTATTTGGTTTTTGCTGGTTGAGTTGTTTGAGATCCTTGTAGAGGCTGGATATTAGTCCTTTGTCAGACACATAGTTTGTAATATTTTCTCCCATTCTGTGGGTTGTCTATTCACTCTGTTGATTATTTCTTTTGCTGTGCAGAAGCTTTTTAGTTTAGTTAAGTCTCATTTGTCTATTTTTGTTTTTTTTTCATTTGCTTTTGGGGTCATAGTCAGAAATTCTTTGCCTAGGCCAATGTCCAGGAGTTTTTCCCAGGTTTTATTCTAGAATCTTTATAGTTTCAGATCTTACATTTAAGTCTTTATTCATCCTTGAGTTACTTTTTGTATATTGTAAGAGATATTGATCCAGTTTCATTCTTCTGCATATGGCTACCAAATTTTTTAGCACCATTTATTGAGTAGGGTGTCCTTTTCCCAGTGTATGCTTTTGTCTGCTTTGTCAAAGATCAGTTGGTTATAGGAATGTGGTTTTATTTCTGGGTTCTCTATTCTGTTCCATTGATCTATGTATTAGTATATTTTTATATACATAGGTCATGCAGTTCTAGCATAAATCAGCATGTACCATGCTGTTTTGGTCACTGTAGCTTTGTGGTATAATTTGAAGTCAGGTAATATGTCTCTAGCTTTATTCTTTTTGCTTAGGATTGCTTTGGCTATTTGGTCTCTTTTTTGGTTCCATATGAATTTTAGGGTTGTTCTTTCTAATTCTGTGAAAAATAACATTGGTATTTTGATAGGAATTGTGTTGAATCTGTAGGTTGTTTTGGGCAGTATGGTCATTTTCACAATATCAGTTCTTCCAATCTATGAGCATGTGATATTTTTCCATTTGCTTGTGTCATCTACAATTTTTTTTCATCAATGTTTTCTAGTATTTATTGTAGAGATCTTTCACATCCTTGGTTAAATATATTCCTAAATATTTTATTTTTTGTGGTTATTGTAAATGGGATTAAATTCATGATTTGGTTCTCAGCTTGGTCATTATTGGTATATAGAAATGCTACCAATTTTTGTATACTGATTTTGTATTCTGAGATTTTACTGAATTCATTTATCAAATCTAGGAGTCTTTTTGAGGAGTATTTAGAGTTTTCTAGGTATAAGATCATATCAGCAAACAGAGATAGTTTGACTCCATGTTTTCAGTTTGGATGGTCTTTATTTCTTTTTTTTGCGTGATTGTTCTGGCTAGGATGTCCAGTAGTATGTTGAATAGGAGTGGTGAAAGTGGGCATCCTTGTATTAGGGGACAGTTCTTACGGGACATGCTTTCAGTTTTGCTTGGTTCAGAATGATGTTGGCTGTGGGTTTGTCATATATGGCTTTTATTATTATTTTGAGGTACATTCCTTTTATGTCTAGTTGGGTGAGTATTTTTATCATGAAGGGATGCTGAATTTTATTGAATGTTTTTTCTCCATCTGTTGAGATGATCATATGGTTTTTGTTTTTAATTCTGTTTATGTGGCAAATCACATTTATTGATTTCCGTATGTTGAACCATCCTTACATACCTGGAATAAAACCCACTTGATCATGGTGTATTATATTTTTTATGTGCTGTTGAATTTAGTTTGCTAGTATTTTGTTGAGGATTTTTGCATCTATGTTTTTCAGGGATATGGTCTGTAGTTTTCTTTTTTTGTTGTATCCTTGCCTGGCTTTAGTATCAAGGTGATACTGGCTTTGTGGAATGAATTAGAGAGGATTCCCTCCTTCTTGATGTTATCAAACAGTTTCAGTAGGATTGGTAACAGTTCTTCTTTGGATTCTATGTCTGGTAGAATTCTTCTGTGAGTCCATCTGGTCCTGGGATTTTTTTGTTGGAAGATAATTTTTTACTGATTCAATTTCATTACTCATTACTGGTCTGTTCAGGATTGCTATTTCTTCCTGGTTCAATCTTGGGATGTTGCATATTTCCAGGAATTCATCCATTTCTTTTAGGATTTCTAGTTTGTGGGCATAGAGATATTCACAGTAGTCTTCAATGATCCTTTGTATTTCTGTGGTATCAGTTGGAGTATCTCCTTTTTCATTTCTAATTGTGCTTATTTGAATCTTCACTCTTCTTCATTAATCTATCTAAAGGTACATCAATTTTGTTTATCTTTGCAAAGAACCAATTTTTCATTTCATTGATCCTCTCTCTCTCTATATATATATATTTTGGTCTCAATTTTGTTGAGTTCTGTTCTGATCATTGTTATATCTTTTCTTCTGCTAGCTTTGTGTTTTTTGGTTTGCTCTTGTTTTGTTAATTTGTAATCTTTCTATCTTTTTAATGTAAGCATTTAACATATAAACTTCCCTCTTAGCACTACTTTTGCTGTAACCCAGAGGTTTTGGTATGTTGTATCTGTTTTCATTCATTTCAAAAAATTTTTCAATTTCTGTCTTGATTTTGTCATTGATCCAAAGATCATTCAGGAGCAGTTTGTTTAATTTCCACATATTAATATAGTTTTGGACTTTCCTCTTATTATTGGTTTCTAGTTTTATTCAACTGTGGTCCAAGAATATACTTGATATAATTTTGATTGTTTTAAATTTATTAAGACTTGTGTTGTGGCTTAACATGTGGTCCATTTTGGAAAATGTTCTGTGTGCTGATGAGAAGAATGTATATTCTGAGGTTGTTGAGTAGAATGTTCTGTAAATGTCTACTAGGTCCATTTTTTCTAGAGTCCTATTCAACTCCAGAATTTCTTTGTTTATTTTTTGCCTCAATGATCTGTCTAGTGCTATGAGTGGGGTGTTGAAGTCCCCCACTATTATTGTATTGTTGTCTATCTCTTTTCTTAGGTCTAGTAGTATTTTTTTTCATGAATCTGGGTGCTCCAGTGTTGAGTGCATATATGTTTAGGATTGTTATATCTTCTTGTTGAATTGTTCCCTTCTCATTATGTAATGATCTTCCTTGTCTTTTCTACTGGTGTTGATTTAAAGTCTGTTTTATCTGATATAAGTACAGCTAAATGTGCTCACTTTTGATCTCTGTTTGTGTGTAATATTTTTTTCCAACCCTTTAGATCCTGTATATAAATGTCTTTACCAGTTATGTGGATTTCTTGTAAGCAGCATATTGTTGGTAGCCTGTTTTTCTTCCATTCTGTCAATCTGTATCTTTTCAGTGGAGCAGTTAGTCCATTTGTATTCAAGGCTAATATTGATATATGAGGTTTTGTTCTTGTCATAATGTTAATTGTTATCTAGTTGCTTTGTAAACTCAACTGCATAATTATCTTATAAGACCTGTGAGTTTTATGCTTTCAAGTGTTTTTGTGATGGTGATTATAAATGCCTTTAAGAAGTGGGATTATGTAAAGCATCCAAACCTATGAATCAGCTTGTTCTTCGATGCTTTGAAGCCAGGCATTGTTTTCTCCTCTCTAGCTATGAAAGTCTTAGATGGCATCTTCTTCTGATAGAAGGCCATTTCATCTATATTAAAAATTTGTTGTTTAGTGTAGCTACCTTCATCAATTATCTTAGCTGGAGCTGCTGGATAACTTGTTGCAACTTTCACATCAGCACTTGCTGGTTCACCTTTTTCTTTTATGTTAGGGAGATGTCTTCTTTTCTTAAACTTCTTGAACTAAACTCAGTTACATTTCAACTTTTCTCTGGCAGTTTCATCACCTCTCTCAGCCTTTATTTAATTGAAGAGTTAGGGCCTTGCTCTGAATTAGGCTTTGGCTTAAAGGACAGTTGTGGCTGTTTTGATCTTCTATCCTGATGACTAAACTTGCTCTTTATTAGCAATGTTTTGCTTTCTTATCATTCATGTCTTCACTGGAGTAGCACTTTTAATTTTCTTCAAGAACTTTTCCTTTGCATTCACAACTTGGCTGTTTGGCAAAAGTGGCTTAGCTTTTGGCCTATCTCAGCTTTCAATGTGCCTTTCTCACTAAGCTTAATCATTTCTAGCATTTGATTTAAAATGAGAGACATACAACTCTTTCTTTTACTTGAACACTTAGAGGCCATTACAAGGTTATTAATTGGCCCAATTTCAATATCATTGTGTGTCAGGGAATAGGGAGGCCTAAAGAGAGGGAGAGAGACAGGGAATAGCTGGTAGGTGGAACAATCAGAACACATACAACATTTGTCAATGAAGTTCACCATCTTATAAGGGTGTGGTTTATGGTGCCCCAAAACAAGTACAATAATAACATCAAAGATAACTGATCAGAGATCACCAGAACAGGTATAATAATAAAAAAGAAGCTTAAAATATTTTGAGAATGACCAAAATGTGACACAGAGACATGAAGTGAGCACATGCTCTTAGAAAAATGGTGCTGATAGACTTGCTTGATGCAGGGTTGCCACAAACCTACAATTTGTAAGAAATACAATATTTTCAAAGTACAGTAAAGTGAAGTGCAATAAAACAAGCTAGGCTGTATAAGGAAATAGGGTATGGGTCACTAAGTTCATGGGAAAATGCCTGAATGGTTCATTTAAGGGAAGTGGCAAGAAAGTGGGGAGCCCATTATGCTAGGTGGGAGAGATGCCTCTATGTTCTTGTCTCTGACTACTTTCTTGAGCCATTTGTGTGTGGTATAGAACTAGAAATTGTGTCAAGGATGATTGAGTCCTGCTTTTGGCATGAGAAAGTCAAACTGGTATTCAAAATGGATGCTGAGGCAACATAAAATTATAAGAGTTCATTACAAAAACTCCCTATGGGCCTGGCCAAAATTCTGTTGCTGTCCTGCAGTCTTCCTACCTAGTCCTCTTTCCTGTCCTCTCTCTTTCACAGGTGTCTGATCTACATCAAAATCTTAAGGCTCTCTCCATCTTATCCAACTCTTTTCTCTTCATCCTTCAAAAGTATTCCTCTTGATAAATCTTTTGCAAATCTAATCCCATCTTGGTGTCTTCTCAGAGGACCCTAACACAACTAGTACCAAGAAAGAGCCAATTAATAGGCAGTAATAAGGGTTTTGAAGACTGGCTCACTTACCACTCAGTGGGCAAAGAGAATGGTATCCTGAGTGTTATGTTATGTGGGGTATCCCAAAGGATAATTTCACTGGTAGTGACCTGAAGAAATGTTCCAGTGGAGGGGAAAGCCCTTGCAGGAACAATGACTTGGGCATTTGGCAGACATGCAAAGAATATGCCTACAAGAACAAAGGAGTAGAGTGGTTATTGCTAAGTTGTGTGGATGACCTGAAGAGAGTTAATGAGAAACTGAAGGCTATTAATAAACAGTTAAAGGTTAAGGATTAAAACCACAGAACCTTTTTGGTAGATTAATAGAGGGCCTTATTTTCTGCAGTGGAAGAGCAAATGCAGCTGAGGAGCAGACACAGGATCTTACAGTCAGAGTCAAAGAGCTCCAGAGACATTTAAAGGCTCAGTTGAGGCAGGCCAGTTGTGTTCAGGTTAGGGCCCCAGGTGGGAAAACCTGGATCTTAAAATTCATGCTGACAACTCAATGGATTGCCTTGAGGATATTTTCTTTGCAGACTCTCAAACCCTTAGAACTTTTAGAGGTATCTACATTTTATGTAAGAGCTAGCACTTCCACTGTGCTGAAAGATGCTGCAGAGGCCACTCCCCTGAAGGATTACAGCATCTATCCTTTCACTCCCCATCCCTCAGGAGCTGCTCCCAACTCCTCTCCTGGCTACAAGGTATATAACTAGGGTTAAATCCTAGGATAACCTGTCTGGGGACATGTGGAGCCTGATAAGGAAAAAAAAATTATATACTGAAGGAGTTTCAAGATTTAGCTAGCATGTACCTGCAGGAGTCAGGAAAGACCTCCTAAGATTGGATTTTGAAGGTGATTGATCAAAGAAAGCAGAACATAAGACTGGAAAAGCAAGAATTCATTGACTTAGTGGCCCTGTCATCCCCATGAAAATTAATGAGCCCAACTCTGTGACCACCTCTCCTACCATCATCCTTGGTCTGCAAAGGAGAGCCACCACTGAACTTACTAGTGATGCTGTTGCATTTTCATGGGGGTTACAGGGCACTGAAGTAATAAAGAAAAAGGAGCAGGGCTTAACTTCCAGAAGCCAGGAGGCTGCAATTATGATAACAACCAGCAACACTGAAGGGCAGCCAAGGGGGCTTTGCACACAGGGAGTTCTGGAGATGATTAATGGAACATGGTGTTCCTAAGCAATATACATGGACAGCCAACAAGGATGTTGATCAACATCTACAAATAAAAAAAGATAAAGAGAGGAGGGGCAGAAGGTGGAGGGAGGTTGCCCTATTAAAATATCATGATCCTTTGCACAGTTTCCAGACGTGTTTTGGGCTTTGCTTCAATTTAAGGTTCTTCCTACTGAATCTTCCTTCCTTTCCTCTTTCCTTCATAGACGTCAGGTCTGCAATGTGGTCTAAATGCATGCAATGTGATCTTCATGGCTTCTCTCTCTCTCCCTTGCCTTTATCCTCAGGCATTTCCCTCAATAAATCCTTACACATACTATCTTGTCTTGTTATCTCTTTCTGAAGGGTCTGAACCAGCATACCTCTCAAAGACTGCACAGAACCGACTTGAGGCTAAACTGTTGCTGGAAAATGGCAAAAATGGTCATGATTCTTTGCAGTTTCTTCCATCATGAAATGGAGTCTCTTTCTGCAAGGCTTGAATCTGCCTGGCTTTGTGACTTACTTTGTCCAATAGAGTGTAACGGAAGTGACATTTTGAGAATTCTGAGCCTGGGTTTCAGAGACTTTGCAAATTTATTCTTCTATTCTTAGTTACCTGGCTACTGGCATCATACAAACAAGCTTGAGAACACCATATCTTCTTTGTGGATCCTCTTGAGGGAGATGCTCTATGGAAGTACCCTATGGAAAATGTGAAACCCACTGAGATAACATGTCAGAAACTGGAGGCCTAGTGCCTTAATCTAATGGAATGTCTCCAACAGGGGAGATTTTAAGCACAGAGAAAATATGTTAAGGCAGTAAAATTTTGAGAATCCTTCAACCTGGTGGCATGAAGGTGGCTACCTACTCAAACTGTACACTGACTCCTCCATTATGCTAGCAAAAATCAATTTCAAACTCCAACTTATAACAATAATATAATTCTATTTCCAGCTATGACTCCCAGGAGTAACATTTTACCACCAACCCATACATCTGCCAAGAAAAAGTACAAAAACAGGATTTGATACCTAAACAAAAATTGTTTGAAGGCATAGGTTACTATTCATTCAACCAGGAACTAAGGAGTCAAGATACTGGAAAGAAGAAAAGCTTACCAAGATGAGGCCAACTTTCTGTACACTGCTTTTCTTGTAAGGGTGTTTGCCAAGTTTTCATAAAGGGCAAGAGAGAGAGTGAGAAGCTGAGCAGAAGGCAATGGCTAAGAGTCAGAGATGCCAACAGAAAATTTTTGTGATCTCATGGGCTGGGGAAACAGATATTGGATTTTGGGTTTATCAGAGCAAGTTTTAAAACATGTATGTGACTAGAGGTCCAGAAGGAGAAGAAAGAAGTGTCAGACAGAAGCAATATTTGGCTAAAAATTTTCTAAAGCTGATAAAAGACTCACAGATTCAAGAAGCTTATTAAACCCCAAGAAGTATAAATATGAAGAATACCACACCAAGGCATGTAATAGTAAAACTGCTGAAAATAAAGGCAAATGAATGAAGTAAAAGCAGCCAGACAGAAGAAAAGACATATTACTTTAACAGGAGCAAATATTACTCTTGATAGCTGATTTCTCAACAAACATGGTAGATGCCAGAATGTTAAATTTGTTCCTGAGGTGAAAAGAACCTTGGTACATTCAAAGTACAGAAATAAGGCTAGTGTACAAGAGGTATATGAAATGGTGTTAAACATCACTAATCATCAGGGAAATGCAAATCAAAACCACAATGTTATATCATCTCACTCCATTTGAATGGCTATTATCAATAAGACAAAAGATAATAAGTATTGGTGAGGGTGTGGAGAAAAAGGAAACTTTTTACACTGTTGGTAGAAATGTATTATAAAATGGTACAGCCACTATGGAAAACAGTATGGAGGTTCTTCAAAAAATTAAAAACATCAGATCGCATAAGGCTTTAAAAAACTAAAAATAAAACTACCACATGATCCAGCAATCCCACTTCTGGGCATATATCCAAAGGAAAGGAAATTAGTATGTTGAAGAGGTAGCTGCACTCCCATGTTCATTGCAGTATTATTCACGATAGCCAAGATATGGAATCAACCTAAGTGTCCATCCATGGATGAATGGATAAAGAAAATGTGGTTTATGTATATACTGCTAGTTGCCATGCCCTCTCTCTCTCTGCCTGACTCTTCAATCCTGCCTTGCATGACCCAGGAACAGAGGACTGCCCTCCTGATTCATTACACGCTCCTTGCCCAGGATCTGTTAAGTAAAAGCCTTTGAACTCGTTTTCTACTGTGGTGGTATATTGAATTTATGCCTTCCATCTGAAGAACTAGAGGCTTCCCCAGGCCAAATTTTCCCCGGGATGTGGGGAGAACACAAGGTCAGGCTCTCAGTGCCAGAGTGAAGGTCAGGGAGGCACAAATTGGACATGGGTCAGACAAGAGCCACAAGGGCACCTGCCAGTATGAATAAGTTTCCTGTGTAAAAGACCCCCTGGTCACAGGTCAAACAACTAGGCATTAGGCCGTTCACCAGGTAAAAGAAGTATCTCGTGAAAGGCATGCTGTAAACACCCACATCTAGTTCCCCTTCATTTCTAGTTAGGGCAGAGTTGCTAGCTGCTCTGGTACTGGAACCCCAATTTAGCTGGGGGCTCTCAAAACAGTCCTTGAGCTAAACTTACTCATTGGAAGAGTCCTGCATCTTACAGTAATAGATACCCTTGCCATGCCTAGTCATTGGCTGGCACTAGCCCATGGAAAGAGTGACCTTGATGCAAACATGGTGATGGATCCATAGGGGCAGCAGCTAGTGCCGTCAGTCAATTTTGTTCCCTGAAACAAGAAATCTGTTGTAGAGATAAATGCCTACCCATGTGGATTAACATCAATGGTGCAAGTTTTTTAATTGTTTTAGATGTTATTGTTACATAAAATAATTTCTGTTTGTTTGTTTTACCAATCTTTCCCAAACTTACTAGTTTCCCCCCAATTTCATTTGGATTAGCATCTATTTTTTTGCAGTGCTAAGGTATGAATACAGAATTACTCTAGTTTGCAAGTTTTACCTTTTGTTTTCCCAGATAAGATTTAGACAATAAAATGTGTGGAGGACCCAATCAGTTTGTGCTCTGAATCTGGCTAATCTCCTTATAAAAGCAATGGATTCCTTGGTAACTAAGCAGCCCGAATGAGAGGTTAGAGATAACTCAATTTGTCTCTTCCCTTCAACTCAAAAGCAACACAGAGTTCATGTCCAATTGCTGGTGGGTCAGTTTTATCATTTTCATATCACATTGGTATCCACCTACACTTGCATGGATGAATAGCTAAGTGCTGATGATGCAATTCTGATGGCGTTTTATTTTATGAAAGGCAAGAAATACCAGCTTATGGTTCCCATGGGAACTTCACCTCTGTCCCTTTGTGCTACTCTAATGATTAGAAAATAGCAGGTAAATCAGCAATAATTGCTACTTTAGCTGGATAATACTGAAGGCTATAGGCACAATGGATGAAATAAATATATCACGATCCATATATGGAAGTTGTTTTTAAAAATCTTGATTCTGATCCAATTATGACCGGAACAGGGCTCAGAGGAGATATGTACACTATAGGCTAATTTCTTGTCTTTGGGCTTTGATGCCTTACATGCTGTTATGGTATAATAGAGCACATGCTCGGTTACTTGATTGCTCAAATAATTCTCAACGATTACATTGATACCTCCTCAACCCTAGGCGCCATGGCATTATTCTCATATCTTTCAATGGCTTTTGTTACAACTTGGCTAAATAGAGCATAAGCCTGATGACATAGAGTGAATTGTTCAAGAACAGATGCGTTTTAGTGGAGCTGACTCTCTTTCAAACTCTGGATCCTAATTTTTGATGCTAAGTAGTCAGTCTCAATTTTTATTTGGAGGGCTAATATCCATTATGCATATTAGTGGTCCCTGGTAAGGTGAATAAACTCATCTCTGGACCAAGTCTAAATTTGAATGTGCAATACGTAATCATCAAATGATGTCACGTGAGAGGTACTGAAGGAAAGTTTTCTGGGGTTAAACTGCCTTTCTATTGTGACCTGGGATTCTTCCACTTTAGGGTTACTTCTCTGGCTTCAACAATTACATGGTATTGAAAGACATGGTGAGAATGCATATGTTATTTGGAAGAATCAGAAGTGTTTTTTTAAAGGCTAGTCAAGTGAATGCCTTCCCTTTAAATTGCTAGCAGAACTAGGTGAATATTCTTGTGAGAATTAATATCTGAAAGCTCACCCACTTTGAAGTCATATAAAAGTATCGTGTACAATGTGCTCATTGTTTTAAAGTTGAGGTGGAGGGGGGCTTGAATCTTTAGCTCTTTGAATACCTAGCTTTGATTCAGAAGAATAGTGATTGTTGAATCAGTGACAAAGGAGAAGGTATCTGACAGCCCCTTGGGGAGGTTTAAAGACACTTCCATTATGGAGTTATTATTTAATGCATTATCATTAACATATACTAAATGAGCATTAATGAGTTACCAGGTGCTATTACTATTGCCACAGTATACTAAACTAATTTTTTTCAGCCCCAAACAGCCAATGTATCTCTAAGTTATTACCAGGTGAAAATCCTCCAGCAGAGAGAATGCAGTTTACCAAATATTATAATAAATTTGGGGTGCACCTGTGTTTCTGAGTATGTGTGTGTATGTTTGTGTGTGTGTGTGTCTTTAAATATGTTCTATATGTATCCCACGTTCTGCCTAGATTACCCTGTCTGACTCTGCGGGCTACAGCCGAACATCTCAGACACTACCACCAACATCCTTCATGATAATAATCCAGTACCCTGTGTTCTGCATAGCATCTGAGGGTTTTCAAAGTGCATTCATACTGACTATCTCATTTAATGCTTTCCACAAATATGTAAGGTAGTCAAGACTATTAACTTTGTAGAATCAAAAGCACCAGGGTAAATAACTATTCTAAGGTAACATAGTTTATAAGATGTAGAGTTGGGACTATAAACCCAATCTTCTGATATCTCTGATATTCTTCCAGGTAGAAGTGAAATGATTAGTGCAGTTTTGCAGGGGAAAATGCCTCTGGATGAATGTGTGTCTCTATGCACACCAGGAGTTGTGAGATTGGGCTGAGGTAGAAAGAACCACTCCTCACCTAAGACTAAAACCTGATGAAAATTGTATGTCATTTTTAAATACTAAGATTTTATGAGGTCCTCATTTTTTCCAATTTTTTTGATGCTCAATATCTTATTCTGGCATAACTTCAGTTGGATCAAAAGAATATAGTAGTTATTATATTTAGCTATGAAATTCTTCATTTCTTTAATTTTTATCATCAACCCCACTTATTTATATAAAGGGTCAGGTTCAAAATCCCATAGAGAAACTATTTTGGGGGGTACCCATAAATCTAATCTGAATATATAACTCATTTTTGTTGAGCCTTATCGAAATTTTACTAGTACTGGGTAGAGCAAATTTAGTGACAAAGCTAAGAGGGATTATTTTAAACAAAAACTTTTAAGCAGAAATATAGCTCTCCTCACTCTCTCTCCTTTAATGTCTATTGGTTCTCTTAGAACTCAAAATGACTGAAAGTCATCAGATAGTCAATTTTCCTAGCATTTCTTGGCCACAGGTAGGAAGATAATTACAAGATAATGAAAGAGGTGAAGCAGGTGGCAGTTGAGTGTTTCATCTACAAATACCTGCAATCTAAACCTCTAACCCTTCCCAACCTCACCACCAAATATTTGCTCTGTGCGACTCCTTTTAATTTAGTGCTCTTTAAGGCCGCAATGATTTATGTGATCATCTATTTTGGGTATAGCACCGCAATGAGTTTGAAACATTTCCAAGTATGTTTTCTTTGCAACTCTTATAAGTAGCCCCAGTCTTTCCCACAAAGCTGCCCCTCCTCTGTGCTCTCTATATTAGACAGTATTATTTCTCTTTCCATTTTGTGACATAATTATTGGTGTAATGTTATTTATCTTATTTGACTGTGAGTTCCTTAAAAATAGGGACTACATTTTATTCACCCCTGTGTTCTATCACCTAGAACTGTACTGGATTCATAGTAGAAAGGATTTAATAGATATTTGTTGAATGAATAAATTGAAGGTGGGAAGGTCGGTGTTAGGTGTTTGTGCATTTAATTGAAAACACTTAGTGTTTCTTTGTTGAAATTCCTCATAGCTATCAATTTCCACTAGAACAGATATTATCCTTTTAGAACAGGTTCTTATGAATTTTTGTTTTCTATATGTGTTCAATCTAATTGTTTATATTTGTGGGTCTTGTTTCTATGCTTTGTTTCAATTACAATTTTAATAAAACATTAATATATTTTACACTGTAACACAACCACTTTTTTTTTTTAAATCTCTGAGTTCCTTTTATGGTAAATCATATGTAAAGGTTAATCTGGGTATGCCTGAATGAAAATTAGGCCTTGTTTATCTTACCCAAACTTAAAAAAAATCCCTGTTTACATTTATAATCTATTTGTATAATATTTTAAAGTAAAATGTTTAATAAAAAGTACATTTTCTGGAAGCTGTTTTATCTTTCTCTCTATCCCCTTTTTATCAATATATTTCATATCCTCTTTGTGTTCAGTGCAGCTCAGCAGTGGTTTTGTCTGCATTGAATAACATTTATTTTTTTGGATCAAGAAAGATTTTCATTTGGGGGCAATGAATAAGTGAAGCATTTTGTATTTTATTCTTGGCACTGGGTCTTGCCAATGAATCTAGTCACAAACTTGTCACTGGCTTCAATTTTTCATTGCTGAACACATGATAAGTGCATAATAATATGTTTGATGTCACAGGTATGATTTGTACTCCTGATAGTCCCCCTTTAGCCATTTGGGTTCCAGAGAAACAGTTTGCTTTTCCCAAGAAATTTTGCATTATTAACATATCTTCAGAACACCGGCATATCCAGAGGATTTAAAAATTCAATTTCTAGATGTTTCATTTACAAATTTCAAGTTGTATAGAGGTTCTGGTTATCCAAATGTTTAATGTAATGGAGAGAGGGCCCATGAAATAGACAACAAAGAAGAACCTCACTGGTTCTAGACAAAACTTTGAAATGGAAATCCTTTGGCAACCTTTCATCTCTTTTTTCTTTACTGCTCTCCTTCATTATTTCCTCTGAAATTAATCTATCATAAAACTTCAGCTTGTCCATTTATGACATATCTACCACATGGAATCAAGAATTGAAAAAGATGATAGATAATTTATTATATACTATTATATTCTATACAGATATATGGTATTACTTTATTAATATTGATAAAGCCCTCATTTTCTCAACTCATTACTTAAACCTAGGTTCATAGAGGACAGCAATCAGATAAATGAAGGTACACTAAGGCACAATAATAATAGCTAAAATTACCATATCAGGTACACATGCATTACAAAACCAGAGGAATGAATCTCTAGTGATGGACATTCAGGTACTTACACAATGGATATAAGAGTGGGGCATATCTAAAGAATAATATATTTTGGAGAAGAGAGTCTTTCTGGAGCTTCTGAAATCATATCTTAGTGGTACCCATCTAGTTTTCCTATTAATGGGGCATCTTTGGAGAGAACTGCAGCATTTGGAGGGATCTTCAGACACTTCTATATTGTTCAAACATGGATGGATGGCAGGTGAAGAGGTGAGGAAGTATGTGGCTGGAAAAGCAGGTAGGGTTTTTTGTCAGGGATGACCATATTTGATGCTAAGGAGTTTGAATTTTTATCCTGAAAGAAATGGTGAGCTCCTAAAGAAATTTAATCAAGACTGTGACATAATCAAATTTGTGTTTTGTAGAGAATGCTTTAATAGAGGTAGCAGTAAACCAGTTGGGATTGGCATGACTGTAGCTGAAGTCTAGAGAATGAGTTGCAGTGGGAAAACATAAAGGTAAGGATCAATTGGGAGGCCATTGAACAAATCCAGGGCAGAGATGATGTGGACTTAAACTAGAGTATTTACTGGCGAGAAGCTGATGCATCTCAAAGGTCAGGATAGGAAAGATCATAGCAATTTTCAGAGCTAAAAGAAGTCCAGTGGAGCTGGATAGTTGAGTGCCAACTGGGTTGTGTTGAGAGATAGAGCAGAGAGATACACATAGACAAGATTATGCAAGGGCATGTATTCATATTAAGGAGTTTGGATTTAATCTAAGGGCCACAGGAAGCCATTGAAAGGTTGTAAGCAGGGGAGTAAAATGACAGAGCAGAATTTGGAATGAGTTGGGTGAACAGATGGTAGAAAAAGATTGAAACTAGCTAGGAACAGAAGTGCCAAAACATTCTTCATTTATAAGAATTCTTTTGTTGCGGCCCCTGAATATTCTAGCAAATTTTTTTTATTTGTAATGTCTAAATTGGTGAGATCTGCCAATTTGATAATTGGTAGATGGAGATGATGGTAAGTACATTTTGCTGTTGTTGTTGAGACAGAGTCTTGCTCTGTTGCCCTGGTTGGAGTGCACTGGTGTCATCATAGCTCACTACAACCTCCAACTCCTGGTCTCAAGCGATCCTCCTGCCTCAGCCTCCCAAGCAGCTGGGACTACAGGTGCATGCCACGATGCCCAGCTAATTTTTCTATTTTTAGTAGAGACCGGGTCTCACTCTTGCTCAGGCTGGTCTCGAACTCCTGAGCTCAAGCGATCCTCCCGCCTTGGCCTCCCAGAGTGCTAGGATTACAGGTGTGAGCCACCGCACCAGGCCAGTAAGTACATTTTTAATTGTTGATTTTTATTCAGTGCAGAGAAAATGAGAGATGTTAAGTATGTTTGTCTACAATTTTTTTGTTTTTTCTCAAATAATTGTAGAATGGACTAGATTGCATTATTAGCATAAGGGGATATCATCCATGTAGAATAATATTTTATGGCTCAAATCTCCATTTTATTTTTAACCTTCATGTATTTTCATTCATTACATTTTACATTTTTCTGCCAAGGGAGATGCTGTCCTATTCAAACTTTTTTTTTTCCAATAATGAAAAGCCTTTTAGACAGATATCCCTCATGTCAATGGAACTGTTATAGCCATACTTTCTCCAACCTGGAGGGGTCTTTTCCCTTTTGTGTTGAGGGGTAAATTGCTGATCAATATTTCCTTAAGGTCAACTTCTTCCATGCTCCAACCAGAACTGATGAGACATCTGTTATAGTAAACTAGCCTCTCTGCCTGCCATGTAACACCAGACTGGCTTTACATATCATCAAAGTGTCCAATTTCTTAGATAATGTGATTCAAATGACTTGCTGGCAACGGTTCTTGCCTAGAGTATTTACCCCACTAGTTCTACCTGCCACTTGTAATCTTAGAGTTAATAACTTAGTAACGTTCAAATTCCAATGTGATCTGAAAATGATAAGTCCTTAAGTTATTATCAACCCTATATTACAAAATTAGTTTATCTATTTAATTTCTGGACTTGAAAGAGATGGATGGAATGCAGATGAGTTCTAATAGAAAGAGGAAGTCAGGAAGAATTCAGAGAAGGTATTACTGTCAGAAAGAGTAAATAGATGGGACATGGTAGTGTAGGACCAGAAGCAGCAGAAGAGCACTATGCTTTTGTATATGGACCCCAAAAGAGAGAGCATAAATGTGGATGAGGATTGGAAAGGCACAACAATCAGTTCTCTACTTTTTAACATTTTTTTTATAGATTGTGGCCCTGTCTCTGCATTTGCTTATGGAACTCCAAAGAGAGTTATCTCTTTGGCAAAATTGGCCAGGAAGGCTGAGAAAAGGCTGATTTAGTTAATCTTTAGCCAAATGTATTTTGTTTTTGATTTTCATCTTACTCTCAAAGCTTCCCATACTGCCCCAGTGCCACTTACTTCTAGATTTGCAGTCAGCTTGAAATGCATTTACAGTTACATAGAGCCACCAGAGCCCCTTTTAGTCCCTTAGACAGTGGGACAGTGTGGCACAGGGATTGATAGTAAGGGCTTTGGAGTCAGATAGGCCTAGATTAGCATCTTGGCTCTGCAGCTCACTAGCCTTGTAATCTTGGCAAGTTATTTAACCTTTCTGAATCTCCTTTTTGCCGCCTTTTACCTAAGAATATTAATAGTACCCAACTTGTAAAGTTATTGTGAGAATTAAATGAGATCATGCATGTAAAATTTTTCACAGTGCTTGAGATATAGTAGTCACTCAATAGGTGTTATGTATTACCATTATTATCCCTCACTGTATAACATAAATGTGGCATTTACATTACTTGTAATTTTAATATCCCCATTGTAAACCAGGCAGCTCTCTTTCTTTCTCTCTCTCCTCCTCTCTTTCCCCAGAGGTAATAGGATGAAAAGGAGAAGCTTGAGCATGTTTGGCAGAAGGTAGTCTAGGCTTCTGAATCACTGTCTTCCATTCCTTCCATAAGCCTGAGTCTTTGAGGGGAGAGGAGAGCTGGCTTAGTCATCATTATAAATAGATAAATTTGGTCTCTTACATTTCATTTGTCCTAAACCTGTCCCCTTCAGTCTTGGCTGCTCTGCACTGACCCACATAGGTATCTATACTCCTGACACTATCTTCAGATACCTCACGGCAGAGATTTGCCAATTGCAAAAAATCGATCCATTGCCATAACCCTATTCCTCTTCAAGGTCATCCTCTCTATCTTCCCCTATCCAGGGAAAAGTTGCCACTGACAATCACATCTGAGCATTTAAAACCTTATTACCTTAGAGAAGCTATCAGCTATAGTTCTTGTCTCCAGAGATTTTCTGTGAGAGAGAAACACAAAGCAATTTATTTATAACTTCTGAGTGCCCACACTCATTCCTGGTTCTGGTGGGGGACATGACCCCCAGATTGCATTTTCAAGGCTGTTTATTTAGCTGAATAGTCCCAAGATTAGTCTTTTTTTTAATGTATTGGACAGAGGAGTTTTTTTTTTCTTTTGAATACTGTATGGATGGATTTCCTTTCCATCCCTTGTCTGCTCTTCTTACCTCTGGGGGTGCTGTGAGGGTTAGTTTATATTTTGCGAAGCTCTCTGAGCTCCCTTGGATGAAAGACATCACAGAGAATGAAAATATATGGAAAATAAATAAGTCATGCTAATTGGTTGCAATGGATCTGTAAAGATGCCCCAAGATTCTGTTTCTCCAATCCAGCACAGTGCAGTGTTTATCATATATACAAATTCAGGAAATCTCCTTGGAGGGAAGCAAAGAGAATTTAGAGTTCTCAAGAGCAGTACAAAAAGTCAGAGGGAAATGTCAAGGGAGTCAACCAATAGCCAAACAGACAGCCATCCTGAGATGCAAAGAAACAAAATGGATTGTAGTGCAGGATGAGGCAAATGATATTTTAAAAAGGGCATATTTTGATCACACAGTGAAACACAAATTTGTATTTTTCCTAAGTATAATGTGCCAAACACAGGCTAAATGCTATAGCTCCAGGGAGTCTCTATTTGAATAATATAGTTAGTACATGATATGTGGAAGATGTGGAGTAGATGTGAGAGAAAATAAAGAGGCTCAAGTGGTTTGAGTCACACTGAATAAGAATTTGAAAGTTTTATTTGGACCTAGTCTCCTGACATTTGAGTTCCTAAAGGCCAGGACACATGTCTTTCACTCAGTGCCCAAAACTCATATATTTACAATAATGGTTCATTTCAGCTGTGATGTTTATACTGGAAGAGAATTACAGATATGTAAGCAATGTTTGTGGTTCAGCACCCTTCCATCCTTGATTTACCCCATTGCCTTTTCCCATGCACTCACTGCCTTCATTCTGTCCTGTAGTTATCTTGATCACCCTGGGTAGCCTTCCAAATTCCAAAACTTTCTTGTCTATCCCAACCCCCTCCACCCATTAAACTTAGCTATCTACTGTCATATTCACTTGAGGCCATCATTTTACTAAGATGGCTAATTCATTTCCCTTCCCAGAGCATATATTTACATTTGATCTGTGCCCTTCAGTTACTAAAGCCAATGGAGAGACAGATAGTTAAGATTCTAGGAATTGTACTGGGGTCAGTGGAGGAGAGATTTTTTTTTTTTGGAGGGAAGTAGAGTATATATTTAGCACCTATTACCTAACATCCTTGAGTTATCTAGTGGCTTTACATACTATTTACAGTTAGAGCAGCCCTGACTATAAATATGTGTACACATACTTCTGAGCTAGTCTGACAGAGCAGTGAGAGAAGTCTTGGCTTGGTCCTGAGGAGGCCAATGGCCATGGTCACAGCTCTACATTGCTGCCAAGACATTTCAACCCTAGAGAAGAAAGGTTTGTAAAAATTCTTCAGAATTTAAGAAATATGGATAGGCTTAATGTCAGATAGAACAGATGCAAGTAAGAAGGAGAAATACCTGTTGCGGGGGGGAATACTGTAAAACAGATATTTACTTAACATTTCATAATAGTCAATATTTTTTCAGTTGTGGTAACAGAAAATAAGTTGAGCTAGGCTAGTTAGCATTATTGTATGGAATTGGGGCAAATGAATGTGGTTGCTGATTGATGGAAATGGATGGATCAAAAACTGGCTTTATGATTTTTATTGGGAAATACACAGAGTTAATTATGGAACAAGGAAATAATAAATAATGAATTGGAGAAGGTAGGGGAGTGAAAGACAAGAGATAATATGGGTTGGATATGACTTGGAGTATTGGGAAGTGATAGGAGAGAAGGGAAAGATACTGGATTAGCTACTATGTTTAGGATGACTGGGATTTTGAAGAGATGAATGGATGAGAACAATTTTAAAGAAAATTTGTGATGTGTCAACTTTGGAACTTCTTTGTGGCATTTCCTAAGATACCTCAGTAAGTATTTTAGTAGTTTTCAATTATTTTTGTATTTTTTTTTGCATTTCCCTATATGCAACACTGAGTTGAGATTGAGTCACGTGGTGGCTTAGCTTTATATGGGTTATGTAAAGATACAGATTAGTCTTGTGGAACCCAAGGGCAGTGTTATTGACTGAATTGTGTCCCCTCTAAAATTCATATATTAAAGTCTTAACCCCTACTACTTAAGAATGTAACAGTATTTGGAAGTTTTTAAAGAGGTAATTAAGGTTCAATGAAGTCATTAGGGTGGGCCCTAAAACAGTATGACTGGTGTACTTATGAGAAGAGGAAATATATAACACAGACACACACAGAGGGCAGACCATGTGAGGACACAGGAAGAGTGTCATTATCTACAAGCCTAGGACAGAGGCCTCAGAAGAAACCAGCCTGTCAACATCTTAATCTCAGACTTCTAGCCTCTAGATCTGTGAGAAAATAAATTTCTGTTAAGCCACCCAGTCTGTAGAACTTTGTTATGGCAGCCCTAGCAAACTAATATAGGCAGAAAAGCATCTGGGTCTCAAAAAGGGACTAAAATTAGAGAATTGAAAGCTGTCATAAACCCAGGGAATATTGTTGATTACTTGTTTCTCTGCTTCATTTTTGTCTTATACTGAAGACTACTTTCTTTGCTTCTATACCCATGTGGCAAAATATGGTTTTCCTACTACTCTCAAATTTAGAGCCATGTTAAAAAGATTGACTTGCCATTTCTGAATCCCGGATTTAAATCTCCAGAAGAAAAAATTTGATCAGCTCAGCTTGGCTCATGTGTCTGCCCCTTGCCAAACAGCTGTAACCCAGTTGGAGGAGGGCAGAGGCACATGGTGCAAACATGACTGCCAGAAGCCCATCCCTGTGGGCTTCTGTTATTACATTTTCCTGTCATTTCTAGCTCCTCCATTCATTCTCTTATTTTACAAGTACAGCCATGCTTTAAAAGGGAGATCTAAAGATATTTTATTCAGCATTTTAAGGTATCCTGTATGAGGAGGTGTTATTGCCGGAAACTGCTATTATAGAACATATGTATACATTTGTACCATGCTAGGCTAGGTCAGTTCCTAGATATATAATATATATAATAGGGATGGCATAGATCTTTAGGTTTGTGTTTGGTGGGCTGAAGGAGGCAATAGGAGGAGGACAAAAATTAAAAATGCTATCAATAAAGAAATAAAGAGCAGGATAATTCCATTGTAAAGACATATCTATACCATTCATACAGTTTAGAATAAGAAACAACTGAACCATTTAACCATTCAGCAGGTGGTTAAATAGAACTGTGGTTATGGGGGAGGCATTGCATTTTTTTCTCTAAATGGAAAGCAAAGTAAACATTTATTTTTAAGAATTTCAATTTCAAGTGAGACATTTGCATAGCACCACAAGGATTTTAATCTTTTGAAAGGCTTTTTATAAGTCCTTTCAAGGACTCTAAAATAATGCTCCTTTTATAGTTTGACTGCTTGGCACTAAAAACAGAGCTGACTGTTGCCCTTCATGGTGCAGTATGAAAAAGGAACATAGATTGTCTTTCTTTCTCTGGTCTTAACAGCTCTATGATTCTTAAAGCAGGAACTGTTTGAAGCTCAGACTGTGTAGTTGTGTTTGGCCATCCTCCTGTCTGACAAACGTTGTCCCGCTTTTCGTTACTTTAATTTCAAAGTACATGGGAGTTAGGTTTTCAGATCTTCATCTCTCTGTATGAAGAACCAAACTGCATATTTAATCAGGTCTTTTTTGTAAGGGAGACTAGTCAAGAGTTTTAAACAAAAGAAACCAAAAACAAAACATCAAACAAACACATTAACCATGCTTTCTGTTTAGTTAATATTATCTTTCCTTCCATTACTTTCCAAGTAAAAGAGTGGCCCTAACCATTCATTTACAGGATATATATGTTTATATATATCACATCCATACACACACATATATATCATATATGTGTATATATACACAAATTACTTGTCAATATATATCTGAGGACAGAATATACTATCATATATGGCAGTGCACTTAAAAATACTTTGGAACTTTATTTTTGTTTAATGGAGGAAACGCTGAGCAATAATAGTTTGTATTTACAATCAGTCCCATGAAGGTAAAATGAAATTTCCGCCTTCTCTCCCCCACTATATTGATCAAGGGTGTATTTTTCAATTCCTTCTCTTCTGGACTCATCAAAACAAGTTAAAGGTCCTATGAGAATCTTTCAGATTTGTATTCTACTTCAGTTGCAGGTGCCAGGTCATCAAAACAGAGTCAGGAAATGTTTAATAGGTGTGGCTCACTGGTAAGTGGTATGATACTCTTGGGGCCAAAGAAAAAGCAAGTGCAAATACACTTTGAAATGGAGTTTGAGGGATAGCTAAAACTTGGCACTAATTTTCACTGACATTCGTTGGTCTTAGCTATAGCTACATCTATTACTGAAGGGACCTTTTGACCTCATGCACAGAAAAATTTGGAGATAACTGATACCAAACTACCTTTAGGCCTTGAACACATTGTTAAGGATTAAGAGAAGGCTGAAAACCTAACTTATTCCTCTGGGTAGGAGTAAGTGGTCTCTGATGACTAGTAATGTATCAATATTTATTCAGTGTTTCTAGTTTCATTTGCCAATGTTGCCTCCTTCATTAATTTATTTTTTAAAGTTATTGATGTCATTTATTTCTACAACAAATACTTACTGAGGTCCCATTGCATCCTGACATAGTGTTAGACACCAAGAATCCAGTGGTCAGCAAGTGCCTTAGTTCTCCTTTCTTCCCGACATAATAGCTTCTTGGTATAAACCTTAGTTACAGTCAATATCTTTTTGTGGTAAAAACTAAATCTCTTGTAAAAGGAAAATGTGGCAAGTTTTAAACTTAAAATCTCTTCTCTCTTGGTCTCACTCTGGGTCTCTAACATTATGGTCTAGGTGTCTGTTATTTCTCCCGTAAGTGGATGAGCTGATCAGAGGCCATCTCTGGTTGTGTACCCCATCTCTGAAGCTATCAATTCCCAGGGCTAATTCATCAACCCTGAAAATTCCTACTAGAAAGTGACCATTATTTACACAGACACAAGAGGGAAGAAGGCTGTGGGAGGAGATGTATGGGCTATAGGAAAAGGGTTTTAGGGTCATTGACAGAGGCTAATTTCTTTCCATTAGAAAGTATAGCCACAAACTCTTAGGAAATAAATGGTGTATTTAATCAGAGATAGGAAGTAATTAGTATGTCTGCCATCTACACCTTCTTGGAAGTGTTACTGTAACCGTAACATACAAGTGTTATACCAATCCACACTCAGTTTGGACTAATACCGGCTTCGTGAGTTTTATTTATTCACTTCACAGGTATGCTAGAAATTGAGCTATATATTGAAATTTCAAAAATGAATCATTGCATCTTGTCTTATTACTATATATTATTTGCTTGTTAAAAACAACCCTGTGATATAAGATTATTACTTTTATATTAAAGATGAGAATATTGAAGCATGGAGAGATTATATTCCTTAAAAAGTCAAGGATCATATAGCAAAATAGATACTAGCTGGAACTATAATCCATGCTACCGTCTGACTTAAGACCTCATTATGTGGCAAGTACTATGTTAGATGCTGGGGATGCAGTAGTGAGTAATTAAAACAAGTCACTTATTCTCTTCAAATTCACTGACTACTGTGGAAGACATACATTTATCAAATAACCTAAGAAATAGTTATAAAATTACAAATGTGACAGGGCTATAAAGGAGAGGCATAAGGTCAATGACATTCTATAATATGGAGATTTGACTTATTCTAGGTGTTTAAGGAAGGCTTCCCTGAACAAGTCATGCTCAAAGTGAATTCATAGGTTAGCATTAATTGAGTAGGATAAAGGAGACAGACATTCCGTGGAGAGAGAATAGTACATGCCGAGATACTAAGTTGGGAGATAGAAGAGTGAGTATGAAGGACCGAAATAAGACCAGTGTGGCTAAGGTGAGTGGCAAGGGGGTAGTGGACATATTGATACAGAGAAGATGGTCTTAGAATAAGCTGGAGAGACAGTTCTGGGCTGGGCCATAAAGGGCTTAGACTGGCTACATTAATGAGTCTGTTTGTAACCTAATGGCAATGGAAACCCAACGGAGAATATAAGCATGGATGGGATAAGGTAACATGATTACATTTGCATTCCAAAAAAATTACCCTGGCTGTGGTATTAAAAAGATATGGGGTATAGGTAGATTCATGTGCATTACAGAGGAAGCAGTTGTATTCACCTAGGCAAAAAATGATGATGTTTTAGACCAGGCTAGAGGAGAAAAGTGTGCATATATGAAAAAGATTTAGGAAGCAAAACTCTTAAGTCTTAGGGATGGGTTGGATTTGAGGAATAAAGGAGAGGAACGTATTAAGGGTCAGGGGACATGATCAGATGTATGTATTAAAAAGGTGAATTTCTGAGCCAGTGATCTTTCTTTTTCATCATGGTCACTCTATTATACTTTCAAAAGTCTTAAAACTAGAGAGCTGAGAGAGACCTTAGAGAGCCATAAAGGTTGTTTCTATTCTGCTCCTTATGAGAAGACAGAGAAGTTATGGTTGCTTAATTCACACAGCTAGTAAGTGGCAGAACCAGGATTGGACCCAGGTTCCCTTATCTCCACCCACAATGATGGCTCACTTGAGAATGGAAAGTCCTTATGTTTATATTTTATACCAATTTATGTGAAGGGTCTGGGATTGGGCAAAAAAAGTTTGCCTTGGAGTAGTAGGCAAGGGAGTTATGAGAGAATCTGAGCAGAAGAGACAAATGGTGGAAACGTCTACAAAATCTTTGAGTTGGTAGGCCAGGGTAAAGATGATTATGTTTGGAATATATCCTATTCTTGAAGTGGCTGGTGATTGCATAGTACCCACCCCCCACAGTTGACTATTTGTATTTAATGGAAAAAATGAAGAGCGAATTATCGTTAGACCTGATATATCAATGTGCACCACTCTGCAGTAACTTCCATGAATGGGTTTGAAGTCAGTGGGAATGGAACTTATTTCTTATCAAAACCATTTCAACACCTTTGAACCAAAAGGAAGAATACATTCTGACACAGGTTCTATGCCTATTTTTTACAACTTTATCTCTTTATCATTTCCCATTCTCCATGGAGGGTCTTGGAGAAAATCAACCATTCATCACATTGCAGCTATGGGCAGACTTTTGGTGATCTACTTAGAAATCTTGACCTCTGTTTGAGTGATTCTAATGGAAAATGAAGATGTGTTCATGTATGGCATTGTCATAGGGGGTGGTGATTAGAACATTGAGAGAATGGAGGAGCTTTCAAATAGGACTCTCTTTCCCTTTAGAAAATCTTCTCCCACAATGACGCATTACAGATGTAATGTGCAAGAAAGAGGTGCTGGAAACAGTTATGCTTATTCTAGTTCAAAATGAATTTCATAATTCTGTTCTGATTTCTTTAATCAAAAATCACAGTCTTCTTTTTCTTTTTCCCTTCCCTTTCTCTATCCATTCCTTGCATTCTCTTCTATTTCCTTTTCTTATCTTCCCTTCTTCATGAAGAATACAGTCCTAAGTCCACCAGGTGGGGCATACAGATGTCTGAGCCTGATTGGGTGGGGGTTGTGGTGGTACAGAGGAAGGTGTGGGAGCCTAGAGCGGTAAGGAGGGCATCTGCATAAGAGGGATGAATGGGATGTTACAACCTGAGCAGGGTAAAGAGGGCATCCTCATGGAGGAGTAGCCCAGTGTGTGATGTCAGAACTTGAGCAGGGTGAGAAGAGGATCCACCCAGAGAGGCAACCCTCGTGAGGTGGCATAGCTTGATTGGAGTAAGATGGAAGTCCACACAGGACTGATGGCCCAGTTCATGGTGTCAAAGTATGGCTGCAGTGAAGAAGGTGTGCACATATGGGGCAGTGATGGTAGCCCAGCACAGAATCCAAATGGGTTGAGATTGGAATTGAATGGGGGTGAGGAGAGCAATTGAATGGGAGTAATGGTTATATGGCATTGGTCACATAAGGGGACCTGATCAAATAAGTTAATATATTAAGGATAATGGAAGCCAGCTTCTTCCTCTTGGAGAAATTTGTTAAAAACATGACAAGGGAGAAAGCTAGACTGAATACTGTGATACTGGATTGGAACTGGAGTTCTCAGTGTGAACTCATAATTTTAATGTACATAAACATACAGTGGATGTCTGTGTGTATGTTTGTGTGTGTGCTCACACATGAAAGCAAGTGTGCATGTATGCCTACTTTGTCCACTGAAAGGGCCTGGGAGCAGTGACAACTTGATATTAGTGAGTACAACCATTGCCCAGAACTCAGCTTCTTTTCAATAAAATCTTTCACTAAAAGGAACCACAACTTTTGGGGAAAATGGCTGATTCCAGGACTGGGGCAAGGAAAGTACAAGATAAACCTGGAACACCTTTTGTCAGGAAGCAATGAAATTCTCAACTGATGGTGGGAGCATGTCTAAAGGATGCTGGAGGTGACTTCAATAGGATACTACTGGTTAAATCAGGAACAACTTGAGCATAGAACAAATAATAATAAATAATAGATTATAATCCATTGAATAAACTGTGTAACCCTGAATCTATACTAATAAATATTAATGAGCAGATTGAAAGTATGATGAGGAGCATAATATTTACATAGATTCAAAGTATCTCACCACAAAATAATTATTAATTGCAAAAGATAAAAAGGGTAACTTTACAGTAGAAGTAAAGAGAAGCCTGGGAGGCACCACCTTAATCTCGCAATCAGTGTGAACACCATCTGTAATGGGACAGATTGAAATTGTATTCCACCTGATAGGATGCAATGGGAAGAATGCAGCATTACTTCTGTGATGTTCCTCTGAAAGATGTATAACCAGCATTTAATCATGAGAATACATTAGACAAATCCAAATTGAGGTGCAGTCTACAAAATAACTGGCCTATAATCTTTGAAGTTATAAAAGTCATGAAAGTAAAATTTGAGGAACTTTCCCAGTGAAGGAAATTAAAGTGATGTGACAACCAAATGGAATGTATGGTTGTTAACTGGATCCTTTTGCTATAAAGGACCTTATTAGGACAACAGGGGAGACTTGACTGGGGTGTAAAAAATAGATGGTAGTTATGTAGCAATGCCAAGTTTCTGGTTTTTATGGTTGTTTGTAGTTATATAGAAGAGTGTCCTACCTCCTTTTATGGTAGAGAATACAAAATAAAATATGAAGGGTTGATGGTGCATAATGTTGGCCACTTACTCTCTGGTGGTTCCGGGTAAAAAAGTTATTTGTTTTTTTTTTTCTTTTTTCTTTTCATACCCTTACCAATACTGGGATAAAAACATTCTTTGGCCTATACCCCTATACTTGCAAATTTTCTGTGAGTTCAGCATTATATGTGTATATGTGTATATAAAAAGAAGGCAAGGTTGTAGTGCTTGAGAAAATGGGCTTTGAAAATCAGGCAAGCCTGGGTCTGATTTTTGGCTTTACCACTTAATTGCTGTGCAGAACTGGACCAGTTATTTAACTCTGAGTTTCTCTATCTAAAATATGAGAATTACGATAGTTACATTCTCACAGGGCCTCCATTATAGTTAACTGTGAGATGACATTATCATCATCATCATAATTTTTCCTGTTAATGGAAATTTGCTCTATGTGTTGAATTTAGTGGAATATTTTTCAGACTGGGATGAAGGGTCACACTTTTTAAAAATTTAATTTATCATTAACTAATACTTTTAGAAAATACAATAACAATGAATTACTAAAAATGAATTAAGAAAAGGAAATAAAAGAAAATCCTACATTTTTATTAGATTCTCCAGACATGAAATTACATTTTCATTAGTGTGAGAACAAACATCATAGAAAAAAGAAATTACAAAATCTGTTAGTCACTGAAAGCATAAGTATAGGCAATTAATGATCACGTGAGTGAAATAGTGATTTCCCATATTATATGCCTATATGCACACTTTAAAAGACACTGTGTATATGAATATCTAAAGTCTTTAATGGGACAAATGAGCCTGCTTCTGGTTTAGTAATTTACATAATCTAGGCAGGATTGATTGACAGTGCTACTCACAAGAAATAATGTATATATAACTATTCTATGTTTTGTTTTAATAACACTTAGAGAAATGCATCTCATAAGTATGTTGACAGGAATAAAAGAGGTTTTAATGCAATTTCAGCAAGCTCAAGTTATTTATTTTTAACTTTTAATCAAAATGAAATGAGTGATGCTGTAATTTCAACCCATCTTCAATATCAACCCATTCATTGATAACCAGTTCCAAAAATTTAACCTGTAAAGTTACAGTAAAATTATCTATTGATGAAGGAAATGGATTTCAGATTTTACATGTTTGGGTTCTAGTTGACAAACTAATCTTAAAATATCACATGTTGTAATGTGACCCTACTGTGTATGACTACAACACAGCTTGGATCAAATGTGACTCATCACATGAGTTCAACAACATCTCAGTTCAATGAGACAAGCACTCTCTTAGATATTGTGACAATGTCATTGTGGCTGCAGAAGTTTCTAAACTCAGTGTCTATGCTTATCTCATTGTGGGTTGACAACAAACAGTTCATTGACTGGCACTGGTTCAAAAAGCATTTTGAGTAGCACTGGCTTAGTGTGTTCCACGAATTAACTCAAGAAAGAATGTATGTAAAGCACTCAGCACAATGAGAGATACATAGTAAGTACTCAATAAATATAGTTATTATACATGTTGATATACTATTTAAAATGTTGACCACCAAGCTTGAAAGGCTTTGTTCAATAGGATAAACAGCTTTCAGTAGTTAAGATGCATGCAGCTTTAAGTCAAAGCACTGCTCACATACCATGCAAACAGGAGATGTTATTATCCATTCAAAAGCAGATGCTAGCCATGCAAAAGACAAGTAAAATCTTGCTTCATTAGTAGCACTTGTCTGGCTATATAGTCTTAACATAGTTTTGGTGCAGACTCCTTTCAGGAAATTCCTGTGCATGCCTTATCACAGAGCATTCTGTTTTTAGCTAAAGCACCAAAAAAGCGTAACATGAGGTTTAAGTAGTTTACTCAGTTTATTGACTACTAAGTCTCTTCATTTCTAGGAAACATACCAAACTTCAGCTAAGTCAGGCTGTTCCTGACACTCACATTTCCTGCCCTTACTGGGGAAATTTCAACTGGAAAGCTGATATTTTGAAATTGCTTAATGGCTTCACGGAGATCCCATGAGATTACAAAATTGCCTGAGGTAAACTTTCCAGATAGCAGATTGGGCAAGTACACTTGATTTTACATCATTAGTCAGAATTTTAAGGGCCTCTGGCAACTGCTTCTCCCTTTATTCTTTGATATGTTTGGCCTCGATAAGCGGCCTTTATAAGTCAGGTTACCTTCTCGGTCACAGAACAAATGCTGTGTACTCTTCCCTTATGATATTCTACCTTGGCTATGAGCCACCAAATTTGGCCCCATAATCGTCAAAAAAAAAATTATAAGCCAGATAGAATAATTTAGTAGTGAAAGACAGCACAGTAGACATATATTAGTAACAAGTAGACCAATAGAGAATTACTTGGCTAAGAAATTCCCAAAGGGATCTGACCTCTACCTGTCATATTACAAAATGACCTCAGACTACATTTGTGGGCCTAAGATACCTACGGGGTATCTATTATTCTTTTGTCTTTGTATGTTTATTATTTTTTTGTGGGTAGTATTGTTTATGGGATTGTTCTGTTCCTGTTTAGAATGTACATGCACATTTTCTGTATACAGTTGCATTGTTTTGTGGTTCAGTTATTTTAATTTTGCATTTTATTTTAAGGACATTATTTTACCATGAGTTTTACTAATTGTTCGATTGTCCCTCTGTTTCTGCTTTTATGTGCATGGCACAACGGCCTTGTAACATTAGAGAAGGACGGACTTATCCTCTCAACCCAAGAAGGCACAGCTTCATAGTCAGCCCATCCTTTTGAAACATCTCTGAAAAACAACCAGAATGGGTAAAGAATGGAAAGTGGTGACAGCCTTCCTAATCACTGTCTTCTAGTCAGCATGAACCATCCACTCAGCCCTGATTCCAATAAGATATTTCTAATAATAAATGCCACAGCTACATTTCATTGTAAGAGAGAGAGAGAAAAAAAGATGACTCTGAGCAATCCATAGCCCAATTTTGACTTCTAAAAAACAAACTAGAAAATGCCTATATTCAAATTGGGGGAAATTTTTGTTTTTAGGGTTAGGAATAATTATACTTTTCCCCAAAATTTTTGGTAAAAAAATTATAGAGATAAAATAACCTTCTAACATTAAAAAAAATCAACTCAAATTTGATTGGATTTGATAAGCAGTATCTTTCTATTTTCTTATATTTGAAGAGCATCTCCTGGGTAATGCTGAAAGAAAAATGAGTTAATTTTAACTTCATTGAAATTAATTGAAAATCACAGTTTTCAGATGAGTACCACAAAAAGCCTACTACATTAAAATTGCACTGTTATTTTCCCCAAACTTATAATATCTTGATGTTTCTAAAATGTATAACATCATAGCTTAATTGCTGATTATGCTGGTTTAACTATTCCCTATTCAAAATGGAAAACTCTCTCTATATGTAATGCATATGCACTTTATATATATATTTTATATGCATATTCTTATTAAATATTACTTTTATGTATTGCCTTTTGATAAATGTAATTGTTTTTGTTATTTTCTGTTAAGCATCGTTTCTAGTCCTCAATACATTAAGCTTCCAAAGGAAATATTATTCCCGTTAGTGATGTGTGCTATGCAGACAACTAACATATATACCCCTTAAGCGTAGGATATATGCTTAAGTCATCCTTAGAGGGTTCTTCTCTGACAACCCTATTTAAAGTGGACCCCATTCCTTTTTGCCATTCTTTATATTTGATCCTTGTTTGTTTTTTTCTTGGTACTTATAATTTTCAATAACTTTATTCATTTTCTATTTAGTTCATTTGTTCTCTCTCTCACCCTCACCAGAATGTAAGCTTCATGAGGCGGGGCCTGTCTCAGATGTGTTCACTATTGTATTCCTATTACTTGAAACATTGCCTCTCACATAGTTGGAGCCTAACAAATTTCAATTGAATTAACAAAAATTCTTATAATTCCTTATAACCCTAGTACTTAGCACCATAGTAGGTATTCAGTAAATACTAGTTGTTTATGAGATTTTTGTATATGACATAAATAGGTTAGAGCTATCTACCCTGTGCAGTGATGTTAATACTGAACTTGTTATTTAGGATGATACTATATTTATTTTCTATTGTTGTCTAAACAAAGGCTGGATCTCTTTCTCCATAGTGCCAACACTAATAATGTAGTATGTCACTGTTCCACTGAGTCCCTGAAACATATGTAGCCCATTTTTCAATTTGGTTTATCAACATGTAATATTCAGAGGAGCCAAGTACCATATGTGACCAGTAAATCAATGCTGCCAACAGAAATGATGCATAAATGATACCTAATGCTGGAGAGGACCAAGAAAGAGTGGAGTAAAAAGAGAGAGAAAGAGAGAAAAGCAATATAATCATTAAGCAGTCTGTTTTAATAGAGAGGAATGCAGTGGGTAACAAGCTGGTTATTTACCAGGTCTCTGTGTGCATGTTAGAGTTGGAAGGACCCTGGTTTCGAAGTCAGAAAATCTTGGTTTGAATAATAACTCTGTTGCATACTAGTTGTGTGACCTCGAGCAAATGACTTAATCTCCCTGATCCTGTTTCCACAACTCTCAGAAGAGGGTAATAATATACCAATGTCTTACAGTGAGTATTAAATGAGATAAAGTATATGTGAGCCCATGGGCAGAAAACTATACTTTATATTAACCATAAAATTTAACTTAAGACACTTTTTAAATTTATTTTTTTAAAATTATTGTCCATTCGGTCACCACTCACTTTGGTAAGCTATTTAACATTTCTGGGCCTCAGTTTCTTCATCTGAAAAAATGGGCATGATTGTGCCTACCAATTTGGGTCACTGTGAAAATTGCCTTGTGACATTATCTTTAATGGTGCCTAATACATTAAAAGCATTGCTGTTGTTATGGCTAATGATAAACCTTGATTGCCTAAAAGTCTGTGTGTGTATGTGTTTGTGTTTGTGTGTGTGTGTGTGTGTAGGAGTGAAGACAAGACCTTGCATTACAGAAGCTTGCATCAGAGAGGCACACAGAAAGTATAAAGGTGGCACTAATAGTCTACAAATGTTGATTTAGAGATTCTTTGATCCACTATAAGCTTCAAGATTAGTGACTGAGTTAAAGAAAACTTCTGAACTTTCTGGGGTTTGATCCTCGGAAACAGCATAATAATGCCACTCCCCCACCTTGCAATTCCCATAACTTGTAAAAAAAATAATTGAAATCGTGGTTTGGGGATACTTTGCAAGTAGAAACATGTTATAGAACTGATTAGTGAGAAAATACAAAGGAATATACTTCATCTTGTTTAACAATAAAAGTTGGACAGATAATACTATAAAGGTCAATAGTAATGACATACATTTCTATCCTTAGACTCAAATAAAATAGACGAGGCAAATTTTCAGAAAAACAGGGTCATTTTCTGGGATGGAACATCTGGTCATAGAGATTTGAGGAAACAGGGTTTCAAAATAGTATAAAGAGATTAAATGAAAATAAACTTAAGTACCCTCTGCTGAGGTAGAACAGTTTGCCCTAAACTCTCTGAGAGTGAAGGCTGAAGTTTGGAGAAGCCACCTTCTCCTGAATCACCACTCTTCTCACCATTCCTATTAATCTCTCTCTCCCAGTGGGTTTTCTTTACTATGTGAAGAAGCTTTGTGTTGAATGAGCTCCTCTGGACTATGGCCAGAGATGTGCTGGTAAATACCTCCCCCACCCCAAGCCCTGATTTGTAGCATCTGCCAATTTCCAGAGTGAAACACTCCCACCACAGCTGATTTATAGCTACCAATGGTTTAACTGTCAGCTTAAAAAAATGCTTGAAAATGTGACAATCAGCTCTTGTGGCCTGGTAGTAGCCAGCTCCAACATACCACTAACTGTGGCTACAATGTACATGGCTTCTGGAATAGGTTATGTAAGTTTATGTGGAATGATTGAGGCAGAAAGGGATGGCTTCATAGGAAGCTCAGCTGAAATGCACTTGACTAATTCCACCATGATATTAGTACTTAATATTGAATATCTTCCATTAATTATTCTCTTTAGTAAATGCAATCTATATTTTGAGTCTCTGGAAAGTCTTAAATATTAATATCTTCCTAGGGCTTGGCTTCTTTCAATGTTGCCTTTCATTATTTTATCCTGATTTAGATATTTTAAAATATCCAAATTTATTGTTTTAGGAATGGAATTTTAAGGCTATGCCTTTGTTTGCACCCATTGTGGCCATTTAGCAAAACTGGCCAGTCATTTCTGTCTAAACATTCAGGAAAACTGATTCAATCCTCAAAAGCAGTTGCCATTCAGCAAGCGCCTATATTCTGCCTGGCAGTGTGCTAACCACTTGCCAAGATATGAGTGAAGAAAATGCAGCTCCTGCCTTCACAGAGCCCATCGTCTTGCACACAAGTCAGTTACTGTTATGGACTGAATTGTGTCCTCTCAAAATTCATATGGTGAAGTTCCAACCCCCATTACCTTAGAATGTGACTGCATTTGGAGATTGGGCCTTTAAGGGATGATGGAGTTAAAATGAGGCCATTAAGGTGAGCTCTAATCCAGTGTGACTGCTGTCCTTATAAGAAGAGGAAATTTGGACACACAAAGGGACACCATGTATGGGTATGCAAAGAGAAAAGACCATGTGAGGACACAGAGAGAACGTGACCATCTGCCAGCCAAGGAGAGAGGCCTCAGAAGAAACCAACCCTGCTGACACCTTGATCTTGGGCTTCCAGCCTCCATAACTGTGAGAAAACAAATCTCTATTTAAGCCACCCAGTGTGTAGTGTTTTGTTATGGCAGCCCTAACAATACCTATCGGTTAAAATTATGTTCAGTTGTAAGGGACATAAAGTCCAAAATAACAATGGCTTTATGGAGATAGAAGTTTATTTACCTCTAATATAAAAGTTCAGGTTATAAGCAGTGCAGAGCTGGGATGCCATCTCTGGTCCATGATATGCATTTGAGACCCCCAGTTCCTTCTAATCCATCACTCTGTCATATTGAGTATGTGGCCCTTGCCTTTATGTTGAAAGATTGTGATATCTGTATTCCAGGTGGGAGGATGGAGGAATGTTTGAAATAGAGAAGGCAAAGTTGTCAATGGAGGAAGAATCCTGGAAGCCCCCACAGGATATTTCTACTTATGTTACATTGCACATAACTATGACCCATAGCTACATCTAGGTATAAGGAAGGTTGTGAATGTAATATTTAGCTCAGCTAAAAAGTTTGTTACTATGAAAGAGGTAGATACTGGATAAGGAAACAAATTGTAGCTTCTGATACACTTTGCCTTATTGACTACTCAAATAACAATGCTAACCCTTCTTTCCACACACAGAATACATTTTATTTCTTTTCCAAGCGGGAGAACCCAAAGTCCCATCTGGTTACTCTGTTCATATCAAAGTTCAAGATATCTGATGATATACATTTTTCATCACATTCAAATGTGATTCTTTGTGTTCTGGTCACCTATAAACTAAGAGACAAATTCTTTGCCCTTCCATTAATCCACCCAGTATACAATTTTTGAGAAGAAACAGGATAGTTGGAACAAAAACTTCCATTCAGAAAAGGGGATATTAGAGCCACGCAGCAGTTACTGGTCTATAGCAATGATCAAAATCATTTGGGGCAGAAGTTTTAAAGCCCATGAGCAAAATAACAAACATATGAAATTGAATTTTATGAATAGAGCTGTTGTTTCACATAAGTGGTTAGTGATTTCAATGAACTGACCAGTTTATTGAAGTGTCCATAGGTAACAACTGAATTATCCCCTGATCAGGCTATTTCAAATAATCTTAAAGGTAATAAAATTTCTGATCCAGTATAAAAGAAGGGGAAGAGAATGAAAATGAGCTTTAATGGTTTCCTATTCATTCATTCATTCAACAAATAATTTTTTAAAATAATGATTGACCACTGTGCTAGACACTGGGGATAGAGGAGTGAAGAAAACTGGTATAGTACATGCTCTAATGGAGTTTACATTCTAATAAGAAGAAACAGACAATGAATAAAAACACAATTAAATACATTCTGTGCTAGGTTTTAAGTTCTACAAAGAAAAATAAAGCTTGGTGAGAATGTTGTGGTAGTGGTGGTGGTGGTATTTTACCCAGCATTATCAAAGCATATTTGAGAATAGACCCAAAGAGAGTATTTGTGAAAGGTTGCATTAAAGTCTTAAGAATCTGAGAGAATTTAATTTCATATATATACAAATATATGTGTGTGTATATATATGTGTGTGTATATAATATATATAATTTTATTCACCCTTAAGATATTGCTATTGTAAATATCAGTTGTCAACATTATATTCTTATAGAGGATGAAAAGGAGAGAGAAGATGGGAAAAGTACACTTTGCAAAGAAACTGGGTGTTGTATATCAAGGAGATCCAAAGAGTGGATGTACACTCAGGTCTCATCACCTGCCATGCTTTCAACCTGGCTCAGTTCCTCAGATACTGTTCAAAATGCAAAAGTTGCATTTTGCAATTTTTTTGTTTATGTAATTATAAAATACACAAACAGGTTTTTATTCATTTAAGAAAATGCTATCTTTCTATATTTTATTCTGGGTAAATAAAGAAATGTGGGCAGTACTGAGCAGGGATATGTAGTAAAAAAATAAGGCCTTAGAATCAGGTTGACTTAAAGGTGAATCCTAAATCTACCACTTACCAGTTGTATGGACTTGAGCAAATTAATCAGAGACTTAGTTTCCTAGACCTAAAAAATGGGTTAATACCCACTTATCTTACATGAATGAGGAAATTAAATATAAATATAAATATGAAGGGTTTAGAATTCTGTCTGGAAGATGCACAGTGTTGAATGTCTTGCCCTTTTCCACAATGTGTCTATAAACCACTTTAAATAATTTGAAAAGGTAATATAACCTTCAAAAATATCACTCATAAGAATATAAACTTAACTAAATTTGATGCAAATAACATACTTAACTCATTGATAGTCCATGAAACAAGGTGGTGAAAAGGGGGAATTTTGGAGTCAGGCAGACCTAGAGTGCCCTCCTTGTTCCATTACTTAATAATATATGTCTGGTGTATTGTCAGTCACTTTAAATACCTTCTTGCTTGATTCTCACAACAGTCCTGTGAGTTCAGTATTGTTATCTCTACTCTACTGATGTGAAATTAACTCAGAGAGGTTGAGTGATGTTTCCATGATAACAAAGCTACTAAGCAGCAAACATGACATTTGAACCCATGCCTATTTAATTTTAAACCTATGCCTTTTCTGTTATATTGTACTGCCATTATGGCTATCAGTTTGTAGATCTGATATACAGTGTCATGTGGTCTAGTTCATCTCTCTAAAGGCTTAAGAAACCTAGTAATTCAAATGAAAGCAATACCTGATTTGTTTTCATTTTTTGTTCTTCCATACCACTGAAAGTTCTCCACCTTTTGAGTCACTTTCTTTTATCATCTATGACAGAAGATATATCAGTCTGTTCCATTTCAGGGAGAGAATTCCCAATTCATCTTTGACATTCTGAATTTTTGCATTGGTTTCCAGTTTTTTGCTGGTGTCATAAAGATTTTTCGAAGCTGTGTCAGGCAGTGGAACGGAATCACACAGATACAGGTGGATACTCTGTGTAATAAAATGCAAGTGTTTTGAAATCAGCCTCTGAAGATGCTAACTCTGTTGCCATTATAATATTTTGGACATTTATTTTGACTTTTTAAAGCAAATGTCTCAGTGATCGTATTTTCAACAACTACTTTTCCCTCTGGGGATATATGTGCTACAGGAAAGAAACTTTGTTGAGGAATACCAATATCCTTAGTACAGATACTTCAATTTACTTAAGAAAAAATAAATGTTTGGGGTTTCCTATAGCTCTATTGCTTCCACATGTAATGTTGTGCCCATTTTTTAAACCATTCTTCGAGCCTACATAGTTAGGTTCTTGGAAAGCAAGGAAATGAATCTTGAAATGTTCAAAATCAGCAGTAGCCTCAATAGACCACCACTTTGTTTTTCCAACGAGGGTGTTTGTGTAGGAGTCCCCATGGCAGGTATACCAATTATCAACAAGTTTTAGAGTTTTAAAAAGGCAATCCAGAATTTTGACAGCACCAGTATCAAAATAATTCCCATTCCATCTGCAGAATTAAAGACTTATGAAGATTATCACATACACACACATTTGGTGAGATGAGATTTTATTGTTTCTTCATAAAAACAAAACAGGAAGAAAACCCACTATACTTTTGCTCTAAGTTTTACACTTTCTCAAATAACTGAAAATCCTACATTTTTCCAGAGAAATCATATTTGATCTAAAAATATCTGCAACACTCTACAACATATTTTTCCAGCACTTGACATTGTTTCTTATCAATATCAAACTTTTTTTAGTTTTTATAAGATATCTTAGTATCTTATAAACCAAGATTGGTGATTAACCAAAATCAGTGATTCTGGAGTCTTGCCAGTGTCTTTAACATCATCACTAACAAAACATTGTAAATAACCTACTGATACTCTCCATAACAGTTCACTGTTGAGTTATTAATGTAAGTTCAATGAGCACTTCTCCTATCTGTAGTTTACTCTTTGAGTTATACAAAACCTGTTCTTTTTCATTAAATAAAATTTCTCTCTCAGGTTATGTTAAAATTTCTCTCTCAGGTTATGTTAAAATGAGAAAGTACTGAAGAATTCAAGACATATGTTCTTCATAAATCTGGATTATTTTCTTTGAGCAAACTAGCTAATCTGGCTCTTGAAAACTGAACTTGCATTTGTCATCAAAATTAAAAATATTGTTTATTTTTCATAAACTTACTTTTTCTGGGCTTGTTCTGTTTTTGTGGACTCTTGATTGTGATATTGAGGGAAAGGAGGCAGGACTGTGGTATCACTTCTAGGAATTTTGTCATATGCCATTTGGTTCACTTGAATTAAAAATTGTCTTTCATCCCCCTCCGTTTTTATGTATGTTTACATTCTATCATGCTTAATGTAAATTGTTTAATGTAAACCTGGGTCTCTAAGAAGCATGCTATACCAAAAAGATTCCATTTATCTTGAAAATTACCAAACTATATTGCATCTTTATGAAGAAATGCATATTTCTCAGGAAAATCATCCTTTAGAAAAGGTTAAAATGAATAACAATGGGGAAAAATTACAGTTGGTTAAGTATTGGGAACTGAAAGGTCAAATCCAAGAATACTCTTTGACACTAGACCCATGGAGTTTTCATTTGATTGTGAAATAAATAAAATTTCAATCTTTTATCTTTATTGCCTTTTAGTAATCTACTGAGAGAGGCAAACGTGTCAATGGCCATGTTATTCTTACTTAAATAATTCATTTTAGGTATATCATTGCCTGTTAAATACAGCCTTGTGCTTGCCAAAGTAGAAATTTATCTAGTGAGCTATTACGTAAGAAATGGTGATATTTTTCCTACATATTTTGCTTTCTTCCCTTACCAGTCTAGATTTTCTCCATTGTATCTTACAGACATTTTGCAAAACATGAGAAAAAACCCCAAGTAAATCATTTCGTGTTTTGAAGGCCTCCTTCATCTACTCTTGGGTCCTCCTGTCTAACTCAACCCTGGTTCTCAGTTTAGCCAGAAGAGTAGGGCCTCGCTGTTTTGTCTTCATTATCATATCACCATTTACTGTGGACAGTGCTCACCCAGTGTTAAAGTAACTGCTTGACAGTTGTGATTTAAGGGCATTAAAAGTTCCTCTGCTCCAAATATCTCCATTTGTCAAAGTATCTGATGTGTTTTTTCCCAATTCCTTTGGCTTAAGTGTTGAAGAAATTTTTTAAATACAAATGTTATATGGGTATGGTAAGCTACTATAAGACATTAACTTTCTTCTTATTAATTAATGTAATGTTGGAGCACCTACTATATGATAAAGTATGTGGCTTGTTGTGGGGGAGAAAAGCAAAAAAGAAAAGGCAATCTCAGTGCTCAAGAAACTTAATTGGGGAGTTAAGATAACTCCAGCTACCTGACTGTAATCCTGAGTAATAACATAGGCAAGTTTTGATTTGGGTTGAAGGATAGAAAATACGTTCTTGGGAGAACACATGATGGACAAGATTGCATAGATCCCTTCTTTGGCGGGGGCTGAGAGTAGGCAATGAAGAGACAGTATAATGGTATTGGGTACTGTGTTTGTGTGTATGTTGCATCTTAAGGGAGAATGAAGCCTCAAAATAACCTTACAATTTTTCCAAGTGCTTGTCCTGCTTGTAGGGGCTGTGGCATTCATGTATAATCACATATTTCTTGTTGATTCTGCCCTTTCCAGGAAGTGGAATGACTTCTGCCTAACTAGTGAACTTTATGGGAGGCCAGGTGGTCATTGGAGTGAAAAATATGATGTATTTACCGAGTTTGGTGAGAAAGAAGTAAGAAAATAGAATTTCCAATATAGCTCGCTTTGTCTTTGATCCCTCTTTGTCTATTCTGCATGCCTGGGAAAGCCTGCTAACCTCTACCAAACTACAGACTTTTTAAACTTGTAAACAGGACTTAAAAACATGTTTCCCATAAGAAGGTAAAATGGTGCAGCCTCTGTGGAAAATAATATGGCAGTTCCTCAAAAAATCGAAGAAAATTAAAATATAATCAAGCATTTCTGTTTGTTAATATATGCCCAAAAGAATTGAAATCAGAGACTTGGAAATATATTTGTACTTGAATTTTTATAGCAACATTCTTCACAATATCTAAATGTTGGAAACAACCCAAATGTCCATGGATGGATGAATGGATAAACAAAATGTGGTACATACATACGGTGGAATATTATTCAACCTTAAACAATGAATAAAACAAAGGACAAATATTGTATGATTCCGCTTATATGAGGTACCCAGCATAATCAAACTCATAGATATATTAATAGAAAGCAGATAATGGTTTCTAGAGGCTAGGGGAAAGGGAGGAACAGAGAGTTATCATTTAATGGGTGCAGAGTTTCAATGTGGGATGGTAAAACAGTTCTGGATATGGATGGTGGTGATGGTTGCAAGACAATGTGAATGTACTTAATGCGACTGAACTGTGCTCTTAAAAATGGTTAAAATGGTAAATTTTATGTATATTTTACCACAAGAAAAAAATTTAAAAATTAAAAAAAAACATGTTTCCCCAAACACCCCAAAAATATGTGCATACTCAAGTCCAGAAGTCAGCTCTGGGGAACCCACATATACAAAAAGCTGGCCCTCTGTATTAGGTGGGTTTCCCATGCCTTGAATACTGCATTTTGATCTGCATTTGGTTGAAAAAACTCTGCATATAAGTGGACCGGTGCAGATCAAACTCGTGTTGTTCAAGGGTCAACAGTATTTTTGATACCATGGAAGTAAACAGAAAGATAAGGTATATTTCTTACCTTCAAAGAACTTACAAACTTGTTACGTAGACAACAATAACACAGAGAAGGAACAAAGAAAACTTAAGAAGCTATATGCCAAACATCACATATTACAGTGCTAAACTCTATAGACCCTAACTACTATAGTAGTAGTTCACAGGAAACATATTAATAAGAGTTGAGTTATAGGGGATAATTTTATGGAAGAAATGATGGTTGATTTGGGTCTGAAGGATGAATAATATTTGGATAGCTGGAAAGGATACAGTATGGCATTTTAAGTCATAAGAAGACAACAGAATGAAAGCATATAGGTGGGAATGAGTTTATCTTATCTGTAGGACAGTGAGAATAAATATCTGACTACAGAGCATATTAAATGCTAGGAAATAAAGTTGGCTTGATCAGTTGGGGCCAGATTATGAAGTACTCTAAAATACAGAGAGTGTGTTGAGATTAAATGGTATCTGGCTAATTTTACCAGATGCAACCTCTCCCAACTTTATACTGAAATCTTTTGAAAGCAAATAAAAATAAAAACTTACAACATCACTGAAACAGAGACTAATCATCAATCACTTGCCAAAAATATGGAGAAAAATATCTACTAATAGGTTGTTTCTTCTTCTTCATCATGTGGGAATCTGGAAATTTATGCCCTTATTGGAAGTGTCTCTCCCATGGCCCCTTTTGGCTAGGTTATAAAGAACCCCATGCTGGCTTTTTCTTGTGTGTGGCCCACATATGATCTGCAGGATACACTCATGTATCCTTTGTCTCAACAAACTCTGGGAATACAGACCTTCCTCAAATATAGCAAATTCTCCTTTCTCTGCTTTAAAAGCAACTAGCCAACAAATCTTGTCCTTTAGATAGTCCAGGTGGTGTGAGCCACATATCAATCCATTCTCTGTCAGGTGCCAAGGAACATATTTTAAACTTTCTATGTGATTCAGCTAAATATTCTTTTTCCAACTTGTGATAAGGGGCAAGCCTCCCATACTACTCACCTTTGAGAAAGTAGTACTCATAGCATACCAATAGCTCTTTCCAAAAATCCCATCCTAAACAACAGATCTTTTAGTAAAACTCCAACCTCCTTTATAGGCTAAAAATGGAATATTTAACTAGTATCTTTACAGAAGTATTCAACCACCTTTGTTAATTCTACATGATGGACTTCTGCCTGTTGGAATGTGTCATCTAATATTTTAGGGCCTCAGCCAAAACTCAGACTTAAACATTTCCATTTTCACATTGTATTATAAAACAAAACAATAAAAACAACAGTTAAAAACAACAACAGAACAAGGGAAAGAAGGTATTGACAAGTACAGAGAGAGATGGTAATTTTAAAAATAATATAATTCAAAAATAGGAACTCTTCTAATAAAATATCATGGCATCATAAAAAAGTATTCCATCAGGATGGAGATCTAATTTGCATTCTAATTTTATAGACAATGGGATATCAAAAGAGACAATTAAGGGGTGCTATTTGAAGGTGTATCTCCTGCCTCTTGATGGAAAGATTGGAACAGATTTTGAAGACTAAAAGTTGCATCCTTCAGAACATTAGGATTTACAATTCTGACAAAACAGGGAAGAAAAACAACATCCCCAATTTCTAGGAGTACTGGTCAAAAACATAGAATCAATTGCAAAAGACTTATGAATGGGAGGGAGAGGCTCTTTTTGTATGTGTTAACAAGTGGTTCGTCCAAATAATCTTTGACCCAACCTCTGTTCAAAAGTACAGAATTCATAAGGATAAACTACTTTGGGGTGCCTAATTATACTGGTTGAAGAGATACCCTTTCCTAACTTCAGGGTCCAATATAATGGAGAATAGGGTTAATGACACTGAAAGTGGAGACAGAGTACCCAGTGATGGAGCAGTAACACTGATATGATAAGGATGCTATTAGCGGTGGTACTGCTCACATTTTGTTAGCCATCCTGGCAGTGGCAGACAATATAGCCTCAGAATAGGTCACCTAGTAGAACAGCAGTGTGAAATAGTAGCAATAACAGCAGAAAAGCTTCAGGAGTGACCAAGGTGATATAATCCACCCATCACCTAGGACATGAAGAAGACTAGAGGGATTTGGATAGGATGACCATATAATTTATTGTCTAAAGAGGGATACTTTTTAAAAGTGAAAAGGGGCATATTAATAATTAATCTATTGTTGCAGGTATAAACTAAGACTTCCTGGGAAAACTAGGGCATATTGTAGTCCTAGAGTGGATGACAAATAACTTTTCTGCATTGGGGCTCTGATTCAACAAACAATATAGCCATTACTCAGGATTTTGGAGGCTTACAATGTGAGTGAGTAAGGCAAATACAAATGATGCCACCACATCTACTTTTAAGATGAGTACTTAGGAATCAATAAAGACCATTCTCTATTCCTACTTTCTCTTGTTCAATTATTTTCAAGACATCTAGCTCTATTTTCAGCCATGAATTATCTATATCTGTATGCACCTATTCACATAAATTAGTACTATTTTATCATGGACCTTGACTAAGGATATGGAGCATTTTGCTACTATTACTGCCTTAGAAAACTCTTAGCTTGAATGAATTTTGAAATTAAGTTGATTAGGCAGTATGAGGGAGATGCAGTGGCATATGATTTGGAAATAGATAACAGCAAGGTAAGGAGCTTAATTTTGATGTGGAAGATTATGAAAAGCTCTCATAGAGTTTGGAGTGGCAGGATTCAAATTGATTAGGATTTATATTTAGCACGTCTTCTGTAATATTATATTCCTTTATGAATTATTTGTTGGAGGGACAAGACATTGACTGATAATAAGTGCATGCACAAAACAGGATGATCAAATATCAGAATATGAATTTCAGATAAGAATATTATAGCATGGCATGGCTAGAAGGTAATGAGGGAAAAAAGATTTTAACCATAATATCCTGCCCCATTTAGATATTTCATCGCTTTGGAAGCATGACTAAAGACACTGACAGAGATGATTTACCTGTCACTGAACATTTATGCTCCTATATTTCCATAGTGTGGAGTTATCACCTAAAGATAGCGGTTCAGCCAATGGTGACATCTCCATATAGTAACCTTTGCATTCTGTTGTGACCATGTGACTATTTTTCACTAATGAAATATGGGCAGAAATTATGTATGTCACTTGGGGTCAGCTAATTTGTATGAACTGGGTGTCTTTGCTGATTAATTACTCTATTGCCGTGGATGCAAATGAATTTCAAGCCTAGAAAGGAAAGCTAGAACACAATGGAAGTAAACTAAGCTGGAAGAACAACTCATTGGACTGTTAACATCAATGAGATGTTAACTTCTATTTGTTAAGACATTGGAACTTTCAGTTTTTTGTCATGGATTTAGTATTACCGTAAAGTATTATAGGCCTGAGTTTAAGGAGTCTATAAACAAGCATCTCACAAATGCATCAGGTGCCTGGATTTAATTGTTTAGTGATTTGTGTGCTCCATTATTCAATATAATTAGAAAATGCATTAGTTTCCTCTCTGTGTTAACCTAATAATATAAGTGAATCAAAAAGAAGAGGAGAAAATACTGATTTTTCGCCTAACCCTTCAATCTTCTTACTTATTTTAAAGTAATCTGAAGCTGGCTGAATTGAACAGTTGACCTCTTTACACAGGATTGCAAGATGAGAGTGAAATAGAGTAGAGAACACCCCAAGAGTCTGAAGTTTAAATATGTTCTGAGTAATTTGAAAGAGTAGTCCTTTTTACCTGAACAAACTTATTTATCTTGTCTGATAAATGGTATATTAAATTCAGAATTAGGATGTGTACTCTCTCCCACCCAGCTCTGAATTTCAAAAGTTTTAAAATCCCTCTTTTGCTATTAGATATATAGCTACCAATTGTATTATATTTTCCTTAATCATGAGATTTTAGTTGAAGGCTAGAGCATTGGTTAAGGAGTTTTACCTTATTTGCTTAGCGATGCAAGAGCATCAGAAAAGTTCAAATAGTGGAATTTCATGTTGGGGGCCTTGCTTTTGGCAGCTTGATCTGGAAGTGTTGTCATGTCAGATTGGAATTGTTAGGAGAGTTATAGATGATAATTGTAATAGTCCAGGCAAGAGATAATAGGTCAACTTTGCTAAGGTACATATAAGTAGATTTGAATGTAAGGAAATCTCATGTTCCCAACTTGGACAACTCAAAATTCTCCCAAAATTAATTTTTAAATTTAACATGAGCCAAGTAATGGGTACGATGAACACTATCTGGATGGTGGGTACATTTATAAGCCTGATTCAAGCATAACAAAATCAATACATGTAACCAAAAACATTTGTACCCCTGTGATATTTTGAAATTAAAAAATAGGAATTTTTAAATTTATATCTTAGAAAAATGATTCTAAAATTTACCTGGAAGGCAAAAAAAAAAAAAAAAATCCTTGCAATGATAATGGGCATTTTGGAATAAGTGTAACAACAGCAGACTTATCCTACCAAATATTAAATTTTGTATTTATAAAAAATAAAAGTGTACTATTAGTGCTTGATTAGGCAAGCAGGTCATTGTGAGAATGTCAAGGGAATGATAGAAATTGGCCCAAGTACAAAAGTTAGTTTATGACAAGGGAGTTCTTTAAAAGCAATATCAAAATGAAGGAATATTTTTAGACCAAATTTCTATTTGGAAAAATTAAAATGAAATTAGTTCTTATGTTGGTGAGATAGAGTGGTGGTTCTCAAGGTCTGGTTCCTGAACAAGAGCACCCACATTATGTGGGAATTTGCTAGCAATGCAAATTTTCAGGAGCCATCCCAGACCCACTGAATTAGAAACTCTGGGGATGGGACCCTACAATCTTTGGGGATTTTTTCATTTATGTAGATTTAGAGGTTACAAGTGGTTTTTTGTTACATGGATAAACTGCATAGTGGAGAATTCAAAGCTTTTAATATACCTGCCACCTGAATACAGTTTTAACAAAGTTTCCAAGTGATCCTGATACATGCTAAAGTTTGAGAGCCACTAGGGATATTATGCTGCAGTAACAGATCAACTCTGAAATCTCAGTGGCTTAGCAAAACCAAAGCTTATTTCACTCTTAAACTAGATATCCACTGGTGGTTGGCAGTGGGATCTCTGTTCCACACAGTCACTTAGGGGCGTATGCCAATAGAAGTACCAATATCTTATAATTGCACTTTCTGGAGCATGTGACCCCCTTAGACACTGCAAAAGAGGAAGAGATAGCTTTATTATTATGAATTGATTCTTTTATTCTTTCCCACAGTCCATCAGAACTAGTTATATGATATTTCCTAACAATAAAGGATCTAGAAATGAAGGAGAGTAGTCGAAGTGTTTAGTGATTGATCACTATTATATTTGCTACAAATCTCTATACCACAGTATTGCAAATGGACATAATATTGCAGATGAACAAAATATTTAAATGCGAAAAATGAAATCCTACTATAGGAAAATATTGGTCAATGTTTGTAAACTATCTGTCATGGGGAAAGTCTTTCTAAGCATGTAAAAAAACTCAGAAATCATAAAGGTTTAGAAAAGCTTTCTCTGTGACAGATACTTTGCAAACATTGACCTGTAATTTCTGATCCTTGAGGTCTTAGCTTAAATGTCACCTCCTCAGAGAGACGTTTCCTGACAACCCCATCTATGTTAGGTATCCCATTATTCCTCATGACAGAATGCTATTGATATCTCTTATAGCGTCAATCACACAATATGTAATTATTTTTTGTTGCCTTTTTTTTTCCACTAGGAAGTAAGTTTGGTGAGAGTAAATTTGTCTTGTTCACAGGTATATCCCTAGCAATTAGCACAGTGTCTGGTGCATAATAGGAGTTTAATAAAAATTTGAGAGGTGGAGGGAAGGAAGGAAGAAAGGAAAAAGGAAGGAAAAAGGGAAGGAAGAAAGAAAGGAAAGAAAGAGGAGGAAGGAAGTGGGAGGTAAAGAGGAAGGAAAATTTGTACAGAAAAAGTCTAGAAGGATTTACACCGAAATACTGACAATGGTTATTTCCCGAAAAGTGAGATAGCAAATGATTTTTAGTTTTTTCAGTGTACTTTTCTGCATTTTCTGAAAAATTTTTGGTGCAATGAGTTTGTGTTATTTTTACAAGAAGAACAGAGAAGATAAAGTATTTTTCTTTTAACAAAAGGAAAGGCTATGAGAAATAATGACCTCAATTAAGATAGTGATGATAGGAATGGAAATGAAATGGTGAATGTTAGAATCACTCTAGAGTTAGAATGAACAGGATTTGGCAGCTAAGTGTGGGAAGAACATGAGGAGAGGAAGGAGTCAAAGATGACACTCATGTTCCAAGAAGTATAATAGAATTGGAGAGTGCTTCATAGTTTCTTCCCCCTTAATATTATTCTCCTCTTAATGCTTCTTTTCATTTCATAATAGAGGGAATGATATAACACATTTGTCTTCCAAACATATTTCTGATGGCAATGGTGTAATTTGGAAACCGGTATCAAGGAGAGGGACGTTAAGGGTCTGGTCTAGAAGTAGTAGCTGTGGGGACAAGATAGAGAAGGATTGGGGACAGTCATGGAAAATAGAATTTTGAGAGAGAGAGAGAGAGAGAGAGAGAGTGTGTTAAATGGAGGTCAGAGGTAGGAAACGGAGGGAATCTTTAATCACTGCCAAGTTTCTTGCTTGTGTCACTGGGCAGATGGTGAAAGTGTTTTCTGAAAAAGAAAATACAAGCTCAAAAGGAGAGGCTTCTCTGATCTGTTTGGTTTGGAAAAGGAGTCTGTATTACCTCAATTTTGGAATTGATGAGTTAGAGGAAATGATGTCAGGTTTCTGGCTTGAGCAAGGGACGCTATTGACTTGGGATGGGGAACACGCGAGGAGGATAATACTTGGTAATTTTTGAGCCATTTGGGACATTAAAGTATGAACATCTGTTATTTAGTTGGATCTGTGTATCTGCAGTTCAAGGAAAATTTTTGGTATGGAAATATTGATTTGGGGGTCATCAAGTATAGTGATATTCAGAAGCCATAACATTTAGCTTGATCTTTCTCCAAAAGCCTTATGTGTCTCCCTTCCTCCTTAATAATCAGGTTCCTGCAACTATGAAAGTATTCCAGTGTTGAAAGCACCCCAGTGCTGCAACTGGGCCTGCTATAGACTACCACCTATGTTACTGTTAGAATAATCTTTTTTGATTCTAAGATTTGTTTCTTAGCTTTTCCTTCTGCTTTGATGATTTCTTCTAGTTGTCTATCACATGCAATTTGGAAAAAGCCAGAGTAATATTGGAAGATTATATTTCATTGTTTTCTGAGTTCTGAAGTCATTCTGCAAAATTGAAATAAAAGAAATAAGTCACTAATGTAACTTTTTTATTACTGGCAAAAAGTTTGCTTAATGCTTTCAATCCTGTATGATAGACTATGTTACATTTACTCCCCAGATTAGCACTCGTGAAAAATTTCCCAGGAAAATGATAAATAATAAGGAATTAATAAGGAATAGAGTTTTAGCGATGAAAAATCTGGCAAGAAATACAGACGATTTTTTTTTCATGTAGCTTCATGCTCCCTACCCAACCTTATGTTTATAAGAAAAAAAATCATTACATTCATTTCCTGATGAAGAGTAATTTAGTTTAATAACATTGTCTCTTTTATTCATTGATTGTCAGGAAAATATATTAGAAGCAAATAGTTGTTTCATTTCTTTAGTGGCAGAATGCTTGAGTCCTTTTATTTTGGGGTGTAATTGTCTTTGCTTTATTTCTCAATCACAACCCTAAAGGTCAAAACATTGCATGTAGCAAATGTAGGTTCTCCGCTCTCTAACTCAGGGCCTGCCAGAGTGATTGGGAGGACGTATTTAGTCCCATATATAAGAGGAGATACATGGCTCATTCTCTGTGAGGCCTTTGCAGGACTAACAGCCTAATCCAAGGATGTAATTCTTAAATTATTATATCCAATGTATATGTTCAATCTTATACTGATGGAGCAATCTTATATTGATTGAACATATACATTGGTTAAAACAACTAGGAACTACTAAAACAAATTATTTCCTTGCTTAATTTCCCTTTGTCTAGATTTATCTTAATTTCTTTTCACAGAATAATATTTGTGGATTTAGGAACCTTATTACAGTAAATTTTTTTATCTAGGAAATTGCATACAACTAGTTAGTCAAACATTCCATTGGTTCAAGAGATATTTCATGTTGTACCTGGCTGTTTTCCCCTTATAATTTTCCTTGTTAATTTGCTAAGACCTACAAAGTGAATTAAACAACAGATTACAGAAGATGGCAGACCAGAGATACCACCAGCCAGAGCATCTCAGTAACAAGGAGTAGTTTTAGATGAAAGAGAAAAAACAAACAGACAGACAAACATAGATTGGGTGAGAGTCTGAAGGAAGGGTGCCTGAACCTATAGGAGAGCCCGTGGAAAGAGGTTGCAGAGAAGAACTGGAAGGAGAAAGGTATTGGTGGAAATTACCCCAAAGAGGCTTGGAGACCAGCGAGAAGGGTAGGTGGAGAGGTTGGTTTCTCCCTCCCTTGCAACTTAGACTGTTGGTCGGCTCCTGAGCTGCTGGAGAGACCTTCTGCCCACATGAGCCTAGAGACTGCTGCCATCAGTGAGCTGGGAGCTTCTTGCGGACAGGACACCAGGCTCCCAGTGCCCCTGGGGCGCCACCTGCCCCACAGACCCAAGTCAGACAGCAGGTGCCATATTGCTTCTCTACTCACCGTGTGCCCTTGTCCTAACCAGGGGGCTTCAACTCCTCAGGTTCTGTGTTGCTCGTCCCCACACAGACATTTCCCAACTCCAGCCCAGACTGCAGGAGCCACAGGGGTCCAGTAGGTCCCAGGTGATCTACGTGACTCCAGATCCTGGACATTCTGGGCAGACTGCCTCCCGGAGAGAGGGTTAGAGATGACCAGAGTGCTAGCATTCCTCCATCCAAACTCTTTTCCTCCCCTACTCCTCCCCCACCCATGGCTGCTGAGAGAGACAGTTGAGCCACCACACTGAGGCTTCCACAGAGAGTGGGGCTCAGGCTTTTCCTCTTGGGGTCCTGCAGTGGACTGAGGGGCGCTCAGACTGTGAGCTCCCTGCCCACCGGCCCTCCCTGGTGCTGCTTGCCTGGCAGCCCAAGCAGAGTGGAGCATGCCCCGAGGCAGAGGGACATCAAACCAGCTTGGGCACCCCGTGGGTGACTTGGGACAAGCATGCTTCTCCCTGGCATGGTCAGGGATTGATCTCTGGGGCCCCGGGGATGGGCCTGCAGGCCAGATCCCATATCCCCAGGTCTCGATCGCATTGCCTGGGGGAACAACGGGGATATTTGTGAATTAGTCTTGGGAGGTAAGGGTGCCCACAGAGGCAGATCAAGGGGGAGAGTGCAGTGTGGGTCCTAGCTGTGGTGTGCTTGTGGGGCACTCCTCCTCCCACAGAAGGGCTGTGCTCCCAGCTCAGGCCAGGATCCTGATCAGGGAACCTCCTGGCCTGCATCACACTTGTAGGGGAGTTCGGCTGGCTTGAGGTCCTGCCTGCCACCAGAGGCCTAGAAGAAACCATGGAAGAGGGGAGGGTGGAAAGGAACAATGCCTGCTCCAGACTGCTGGACTGTGGGTCTCAGACAGCCCCTCCTCCACATGTAGACTTTTTGGTTGAGTGGGGCCACTTCAGCCCCTCCCTGGCAGCTTTGCCCAGAGGTGGGGAATGGACCTTGAACCCTGCAGATCCCTTGCTAGCAGTTGTGGAGCCTGAGGGCAGGCTCACCCAGCCCAGCCCTGCCTAGCCTCATTCCCCTACCTGCTTCTGCTGTTGTGGAGAATAGGGATTCACCTGGAAGCTCCAGGGCCCCACCCACCATCTGGGCCATTCAACTGCTTCTCCTGAGGGAATAGAGCTTGTCACAGGACCGAAAAACAACATTGCAGCTTGTTCCTTCTGGCAAGTGCCACCTACTGACAGGGAGGTTAATTTTCATGCCCTTCACAGCATTTACTGACTCAATCATACATGGTGTGGTTGATTCTCATCCACAAGCACCACCTACTGGCTCAGAGATTAAAATGGGCTTGTCATTATCTAAACAAAAGAAAATCCAAAAGTAAGAAGCAACAGCTGCTCCAGATGAGGAGGAATCAGTGAAAGAACTCCAGAAGTATGAAGAATAAGAATGAAAGGACACCCACAAAAGGGAACACCAGCTCACTAGCAATGGATACCAACCAAAATCAGAATATTAAAATGACATATGAAGAATTTCAAACATGGATTGTAAGGAAGCTCAATGAAATACAAGAGAAAATAGAAACCCAACACAAAGAAGCCACAAAAATAATGCAGGAAATGAATAAAAAATTCACTAAAGAAGTTGAATTATTAAAGGAAAATCAAACAAAACTTCTGGAAATGAAAAATTCATTCAAGGAATTACAAAACACAGTGGAAAGCCTTAAGAACAGGTTTGATCAAGCAGAAGAAAGAATCTCAGAGCTTGAAGACAACACCTCTGAATTAAAGAAGTCAGTCAAAGAGATAGGGCAGAGAATATGAGGAACAAGCAAAGCCTGTAAGAAATATGGGATTATGTAAAGAGACATAATATAAGAATCATAGGCATCCCTGAGGGTGAAGATGAAAATACACAAGGGTTGGAAAACCTGTTTGAGGCAATAATTGAGGAAAATTTCTCTGGCCTTGCTAGAAATCTAGATGTCTAAGTACAAGAAGCTCAAAGGATTCCTGGGAGATTCATTGCAAAGAGGCAAACACCATGACACACAGTCATCAGACTGGCCAAAATAAACACAAAAGAGGCACTCCTATGAGCTATAAGGCAAAAGCAGCAGGTTACTTACAAAGGAAAACCCATCAGACTAATGGCAGATTTCTCAATTGAGACCTTACAAGGCAGAAAGGATTGGGGCCCCATTCTCAGTCTTCTCAAACAGAATAATGGCCAGCCTAGAATTTTGTATCCTGAAAAAACTAAGTTTCGTATATGAGCGAGAACTTTGTCTGAAAAGATTTTTTAAGACAAACAAACACTGAGGGAGTTTGTCAAGACCAGACCTACACTGCAGAAAGTACTCAGAACTGCATTATAAAAAGATCAGCACAATAGACAACCACCAGTGTAAAATCATCCAAAAGCTAAAGATCAAAGCACAGGTACTGCAATGGCTCAGGAGATAAAACAAAGCAACAAAGTTCTACTCAACAGGATGAACAAAAATCCACCCCACTTATCAATTCTTTCAATAAATGTAAATGGCTTGAATTCCTCACTCAAGAGACATAAACTGGCTGAATGGATTAAAAAAAAAAGCCAAGTTTCTGCTGTCTCCAGGAAACACATCTAACCCACAAGGATTTATTCGGATTCAAGTAAGGGGATGGAAAACAATATTCCATGCAAATGGAAACCAATAGAAAGCTGGTGTAGCAGTTCTTATATCAGATAACATAGTCTTTAAATCAACAAAAGTAATGAAAGACAAAGATGGTCATTATATAATGGTAAAGGGAACAATTCAACAAGAAGATATATCAATTCTAAATATTTATGCACCTAACACAGGTGTGCCCAGATTCATAGAGGAAACCCTACTTGATTTAAACAAAATGATAAACAGCAGCACCATAATAGCTTGGGACTTCAACACCCCTCTGACAGAACAAGACAGATACTCCAAACAGAAAATAAAGAAAGAAACAATGGACTTAAACAGAACTCAAGAACAAATGGGCCCAACAGACATTTACGGAACATTCTACCCCAAAACCACTGAATATACATTTTTCTCATCAGCTCATGTGACATTCCCTAAGGTCGATCACATCTTAGGCCACGAAACATGTCTTAACAAATTTTAAAAAACAGAAATTATACCATACATCTTCTCAGACCACAGTGGAATAAAATTAGAAATCAACTCCAACAGAAACACTCATTTCTACACAAAGTCATGAAAAGTAAACAACGTGTTGCTGAATGACAGTCAGGTCAAGGGGAAATTAAGGTGGAAATCACAAGATTCTTTGAACTAAATGATAAAGGGGATACAAGTTATCAAAATCTGTGGGATACAGCTAAAGCAGTCCTGAGAGGAAAATTCATAACTATAAATGCCCACATCCAAAAGACAGAAAAATCACAAATCAGCAATCTAATGAATCATCTCAAGGAACTGGAAAAGGATGAGCAAACCAATCCCAAACCCAGGAGAGGGAAAGAAATAATCAAGATCAGAGCAGAACTAAATGAAATTGATAGCAAAAGAACTATATAGAAGATTAATGAAGCAAAAAGTTGGTTCTTTGCAAAGATAAAACTGACAGGTCTCTTGCTAGATTAACCAGAAGCAGAAAAGAAAGGACTCTAGTAAGCTCTATAATGACAAAGGAGAAATTACAACTGATACCATTTAAATACAAAATATAATCTCTGAATACTATAAAAATCTCTATGCACATAAACTTGAAAATGTGGGGAAATGGACAAATTCTTAGAAAAACACAGCCTCCCTGGGATCAATCAGGAAGAAATAGAATTCCTGAACAGATCAATATCAAGTACTGAAATTGAAGCAGCACTAAAAAATTTTTGAACACAAAAAAGTCCTAGACGAGATGGTTTCACACCTGAATTATACCAGACCTACAAAGAACTGGTACCCATTCAGCATAAATTATTCCATAACATTGAGAAGGAAGGAATCTTCCCCAACATGTTTTTCAAAGCCAACATCACTTTGATATCAAAGCCAGGAAAGGACTCACCAAGAAAAGACTACAGACCAATATCCCTTAGGAATATAGATGCAAAAATTCTCAATAAAATCCTAGCAAACCAAATTCAGTTGCTCATCAAAAATTATCAATCATGACCAAGTGGGCTTCATCCCAGAGATGCAGGGATGGTTCAACATATGCAAATCTATAAATGTAATTCACCACATAAATAGAAATAAAAACAAAGACCATACTATCCTCTCAATAGATGCAGAAAAAGCATTTGACAAAATTCAGCACCTTTTTATGATAAGAACACTTAACGAAATAGGCATAGATGGGACTTACCTCAAAATGATAATAGCCATATGTGACAAACCCATAGCCAACCTCATACTGAATGGGGAAAAATTGAATGCATTTATGCTTAGAACTGGAACCAGAGAAGGTTGCCCTCTATCACCACTTCGATTCAACATAGTGCTGGAAGTTCTAGCCAGAGCAATTAGACAAGTAAAGGAGATCAGGGTATCAAAATGGGGCAGATGAGGTCAAACTATCACTCTTTGCTGATGATATGATCTTATATCTAGAAAACCCCAAAGAATCTGCCAAGAGACTACTGGAACTGATAAATAAATTCAGCAAAGGCTCAGGTTACAAAACCAATGTACACAAATCAGTAGCATTCATATACACCAACAGCAAACTGAAAACCAAATCAAAGACTCAATACCTTTCACAATAGCAACAAAGAAAATAAAATACCTAGGAATATATTTAACTAAGGAGATGAAAGACCTCTACAGGTAGAATTATGAAACACTGAGGAAGGAAATAGCACAGGATGTAAACAGATGGAAAACCATACCGTGTTCATGGATCAGCAGAGTCAACATGGTTAAAATGTCTATAATACCCAAAATGATCTGCAGGTTCAATGCAATCCCTATTAAAATACCAACATCATTTTTCACAGATCTAGAAAAAATAATTCTACACTTCATATGGAACCAGAGTAGAACCTGTATAGCCGAAGAAACCTTAAGCAAAAAGACCAAATTAGGAGGCATCAATTTACCAGACATCAAGCTATACTATAAGGCTATAGTAATCAAAAGAGCACGGTACTGGCACAAGAACAGGGACATAGACCAATGTAACAGAACAGAGAACCCAAATATAAAACCATCCTCATACAGCTGTCTGATCTTTGATAAATCAGACAAAAACATACACTGTGGAAAAGAGTCACTGTTTAATAAATGGTGCTGGGAAAATTGGATAGCCGCATGTAGAAGACTGAAACAGGATCTGTACCTCTCACCTCTCAGAAAAATCAGCTCACAATGGATAACTGACTTAAACCTAAGACATAAAACCATAAGAATTCTAGAAGAAAATGTTGGAAAAACTCTTATACTATAGACATTGGCCTAGGCAAAGAATTTATGAAGAAGACCCCAAAAGCAATCACAGCAACAACAAAAATAAATAAATGGGACCTGATTAAATTAGAAAGCTTCTGCACATCATTATGAGCATAGAGACAGCCTACAGAATGGGAGAAAATATTTGCATGCTATAGATCTGATAAAGGGCTGATAACTAGAATCTATAAAGAACTTAGGCAAATCAGCAAGAAAAAATCAAACAACCCCATTAAAAAGTGGGCAAAGGACATGAACAGAAACTTTTAAAACAAGATAGAATAATGTGCAACGAACATATGAAAAAATGCTCAACATCTCTAATCATCAGGTAAATGCAAATCAATACCACAATAAGATATCACTTAACTACAGTGAGCATGGCTTTTACCTAAAAGTCCCCAAACAACAAATGTTGGTGTGGATTCAGAGAGATAAGAATACTCATACACCGCTGGTAGGACTGCAAACTAGTACAACCTCTAGGGAAAGTAGTATCATGATACCTCAAAGAACTAAAAGTAGAATTACTATTTGATCCAGCAATCCCACTACTGGGTATTTTCCCAAAGGAGAAAAAGACATTCTATAAAAAAGATATCTGTGTTTGAATGTTAATAGCAGCACAATTCACAATTGCAAAGATATGGAAACAACCCAAGTCCCAATCAACACATGAGTGGATTAATAAAATTTGGCATATGTATACCATGGAGTATGACTCAGCCATAAAACTAAATGGTGAACTAATACCTCTTTTATTAGCCTGGATGGAACTAGAGCCCATTTTTCTAAGTGAAGTATCACAAGAATGAAAAACAAACACTACATGTACTCACCATTAAATTGGTGCTAATTAATCACCACTTATGTGTACATATGAAAGTAACATTCATTGGGGATTGGGCAGGCGGGAGGATGGAGGAGAGCATGGGTAAATTCACTCCTAATGGGTATGGTGTGTGCTGTCTGGGGGGTGGGCACACTTGTAGCTTTCACTAGGCTGGTGCAAGGGCAATTTATGTGACCAAAGCATTTATACACCTATAATATTCTGAAATTTAAAAAAATTACAATTGTTGTCTTCTCTCCAATCTCATGTCCCTAACTAGTTGAGAAAACTTTAAGCAATACTTAGTATTTCTTTTTCCCCCATTGTTATGGGTTGTTAGAATAAAATCTTTCTAATAGTAAAATGACAGACTTTAAACACTAGTTGATTCTTCTATTGCATTTGATCCTTATCAGTCTTAAAAAAATTATAGAATTAAGTGCAACAAAGCAGGACTCCATTATGCAATCAAGAAGATGAGTACCACATTATATTTATGTTTTTAAAAATCACCTAACTTTCTCTTCCTTTTAATTAGATAAAGGAATTACTTAAGCCCAGCTTTCCCCGATTGATGGAGGTTTCCCTATTAAAGACTGTAGGGATATGTACTTACTCCTTGTAAATAATTCTAGTGCAACTCTTGGATCTTCCAGATCTTCCATGCTAGATCTTGACATAGGATTCCTGGTGAAGTCTGAACTACATCACTATCAGATACACAGAATTAATGTGGACAACATCATGGCTTCATTTGGAAAATGCTAAGTGACTTAATGTGCATAGTAGTGGTAGCCTTCATTTGTTAATGTACTTTGTGCTTCTCATAAAGGTGACCCTTTTCATCAGATCATTATCTGTTACCAGGTTATGCACCATAGAATTTATTCCAGTTCTCTTTTCAAAGGTTCAGGCTAGATATCTTGCTCATTCAAGGGACTCAGAATAGCCACAGCAAATAGATTGATTCATTTGGTCATTAATGCATATTTTAGGTGTTATAACCTGAAGGAAAAAATCCAAAAAAAGTGTAATAAAAGTTACATTTCTATTGTTAACGGGGCATATTGTCTACTGAAGACACTAATTTCACCACAGGGTGCAGTCTTGGAGCCTTTCAGTCTAATTAGAATTCATTTCCATATTCTTTATCAATTCTTTCTTCAGCTGAAATCTTCTCAAATGACCTTTTTTTTTAAACTTATGACTCACCCAAAGACTTTATTTTTCCCCAAACAATCATTCAAATACAACTGCATTTTTCCAGTAAACACATTCTGAGAATAAATGACCTTGCTGGAGAACAGCTACTAAATGGGATGAAGGCATTGACTACACTAAGCTTGTTCTCAGTGTTGCAAACACTTTTCACAAATTTCTGGGGTGGATAATATCAAGTGAAAGGTTGTGTTTCTTGGGCCTCTGATAGTAAGAGACTTAGGTGTGTGTTTAGGAGCTTACAGCTGGATTAACTATATTTGTTATTGTCTAGTGCACACGTGAACTCGAAGGAAACATCCAATTCCATGTCCAAAAGGAAAAGAAAAAAAAAGAGGGGAAGCCATGTGCTCATGTGCTCTACACAGCATTCCAGCAAGGAAAACTGCCTACACACAACTTATCCTTTGAGGTCATTAAACCTACTTAAATATGCCTAGCTCCTGAAGGCTTAGCTCAGCCTATCTGACTAAGTGCTTTGGCTGTTCTCATTCTGGGTCATCCAGATGACTTCCAAAACTGTCTCTGGAAAGCTTTACCAATGTTTAATAGTATGTGCTAATGACCAAACAATATTTTTATTCAACCCTATTTTTTGACTTTAGGTGAGGGGCTAGTTTGTCATCAACTGTCAGAGGGAAATTTCTGGGTGGGTTTATGGGGGCCTGTAGGTAGTATGAATGAAAGAACAAATGAGGGAACAAATATATCTCCCTCTCCTGGAAGAGTTATAGAGGGAGCATTTGATCTCTTCTATAGTTCATGATGGCATATTGTGCTCTATGAAAATGGAAGGAGAGAGTCAAGATGATTAATATCAAGAGAAAAAAAAGACCTGGGGCACTGGAAGTTCTCAGTAATTTTTCAGTTAGTTTAATATACAAAATTTGACAAATGGGAAATTATCTGAAAGGTGAATCTGAAAGCTTATAAAGAAGAAATATATATAAATATATATTTATAAAATTTCTACCTACCCAATCATAACCAAATTTATAGTGGGAAGGAATTAGGGAGTCTTGCATATATACTATCTTTCTAAAATTGTGAGGGCTTTTGTTTGTATATCATTGAGGTTGGACATGCTATGACATTTACCTTCATGTTACCAGAAGTGACACATATTGCTCTTCTTCAAGGTCCTGTTATTAGTGGTGAAGTTTATATAACTCATCTTGACATTCTCCATAGTGTCTTTTCCCCCCTGTTGAGTGGTTTAATGCTTCAACAATGCTGGGGGAAATTGCAGTGCAGGTTATTACTCTGACATCAATTAATCACGGGGCTTATTATTTAAGGTTGGCTCCACTTTTCATATCCCAAACAAAGTAAAATAGTTGATTTCAGTTTAAAGACATTAAAAAGATGAATTTACTGCTCTTCAAACAAAAAAGTTAGGTGGCTAATTAAACACATTGTGAAAACTGAGATTTGATTTAAAGATTTGCCCAGACTCAAACATCATCTTTACTGAGTTATTATATGCACAAGCTAATAAGTATCCCATTTGACAAAAATCATATCAATGATTCTCCATAGTGAATGTAGATGTCAAAAATGCTAATCCAGAGAAACTGTCAAGAGCTTTAAATTCTTTTTGCAGACTTGCAGTTCATAATTATAGTTCAGCATCTTCCACAGGTTAAAACTCTCTTGTACTTTTGAAACTGTTACTGTTATGCTGCCACCTTTCACTCTAAGTACCATTTTCAAGTTAATCGACCTAGTTATGAAACACAAACTATTTACGTTTTTCATTATGCTTTGGGTAGCTATACACACAGTCAGTCTTACCATAAAAAAACTCCATGAACACCCACAATTTTTGTTGTTGAAATTTTAAATTTAAGGTGGGGAATTTAAGTCAAAGAAGTTGAAGGGAAATTGCCCCTCTATGACAGAACATGAACTGAAAGGGGTCATAGAGGAACATCTCAGCAATCATCTTCCCTCCTGCCATGTAAACAATGTAGCCTTTGTTAGGGAGACTGTTTCCGAAATTTGGGTAAAAGAAAAAAGTCTATAGAAATTTGAAGAAAATTTGCCACAACCAATTCAATTTGAGAATTATCAGACACTCATAATACAAAACTGATATAGCCACAAATCTTGCCCTTGAGGAACTCAAAACCCAGAAGAGTGTAATAAATAATTACTATTAAAAGTGCATCTCCATCCCAGTACTCCTTAGCTGTCTACCTGGATTTATTTTTTGGCAGCATGTATAAAATTCTTATGGTACATATAATTTACTTTTTTTTTGTCTCTTCACACTAGAATCAAAGCTCCAAGAAAATAGGTTTTGTCTGTTTTCTTCTTGCCTAGTGCTTAGAGAAGTGTCTGGCACATAGTAGATAATAAAGATGGTTTAATCAGCGAGTGCATGAATGAGTGGTACAAAGAAGACTATAATGAGTGTTATAATGGAGGTAGAAATAAGGTAATTTTGAAGTATAGAGAGAGATGAGAGATAGGCCAACTCTGTGGCCCTGCTCAGATGTTAGCTCCTGTGTGAACCTATCTCCAGATTGCCCAAGCAAGTTTCCTTCTGCTGTGTCTTTACCCCTGCATACATCTCTTATAAAACTTACTATATTATACTGTAATGATCCATTCATCTCTCTCTTCATTGGACTATAAAATCTTTGATGACAGGCACTCTTTTTCATCTTTGCCCTATTTGTCCATTATAGTTTTATGCACCTAAGGGGTTATTCAATGAATGGATGAAGGTTTGGTAAGCCTGGGACTCACAGATTAGAATGGGGGTGTGTGGGGAGAGGAGTGATTAGGCCAGACCAAAGTGTCTCAATATTTGTGGGGTCAACTGAGTGATAGATGAGTCTGGTAAAGAAGATTGAGGGAAGACTAAACAGGGCTTCACATGTTAGAATTATGGGCTTGACTTTGTTTTTCTGTGTAGTGGGAAATCATAAAAGTCTTTGAATAGAGAAATGATACAGTTATACCTACGATTTAGAAGAGCAATATGATGGACTAAAGTCAGGAACACTAGTTAAGAAATTATAATAGTTAAAGCTTGAGATGATGAAGCTTGAGCTAAATAGTAAATATTTAAGCTTCCTTGGAAATAGGATAATATACAACAGAAGAGATATTGTAGAGGTAGAAGTCACAGGATTTAATTCATGCTTAAATATAGGGAATAATTAGGAATACAAAGGAGTAAAAATCGATAATGAAGTTTTGATTTAAGTGCCTAGATAAATCAAGTTCTTTAGAGAATACAGAAGGAATAGAAAGGTTGGAAGTGTGATGCAGTGATGTGGTTTTTATATGTTAGATTTGAAATGCTTCTGGGATATTAATAAATGCTATTAGGTCATCAAATATGAAATGTCTGATTTCAAATCAAAAGTTTAGTTTATTATTAATATATCTCAAGCAAGAAGCAGTACAATTGAATAAAGTATGTGCCTAAACTATCAACACAGTTTTGCCATCTCACTGGTAGCTTGTTTATGCCAGCAGTGAAGAAGCCTGGAGAGCAAGTGGTGATGAAATTGCAAAAGGCATTTTCCACAGCTTGTTGAGAATTGAATATTTTTCCTTGCAAGAAGTGGTCCAAAGCCTGGAAGAACTGGTAATCAGTTGGTGTGAGGTCTGGTGAATATGGTGGATGACAGAGAGTTTCCAAGTCCAGCTTCTGTAGTTTGAGCAGCATTGTTTGTGTGACATGTGGTCAAGCATTGTGTTGCAAGAGGATTGGCCTGTCTCTATTACCCAGTCTTGGCTGCTTAATCACAAGCGTCCCCATCATTTCATCCAATTGATTGCAGTAGACATCTGCTGTAATGGATTGACCAGGTTTCATGAAGCTGTAGTGGATAATACAAGCGCTGGGCCACCAAACAGACACCATCAGCCTTTTTTAAATGAATATTCAGTTTTTGACTGTGTTTTGGCACTTCATCTTTATCCAATCATTGTGTTGAACACTTGTGATTGTCAAAAAGAATCCATTTTTCATCACACATAACAATATGGTGTAGAAATGGTTCGCCTTTATATTGTGACAGCAAATAAAGGCAAGCTTCAAGACAATTTCTCTTCTGATGCTCCTTTAATTAATGCAGTACCCATCTATCCAGCTTCTGTACCCTGCCAAAGATTTGTTTCCAATGGTCCAATATTCTTGGAAGAATAACGTCAAACCTTGCTGCTAATTCACACGTACATTTAGACGGATTTGCTTTCACTACACCTTTCAGTTCATCATTATCCACCTTGGTCTCAGGTTGCCCGTGTGGCTCATTTTCAAGATTAGAATGACCAGAATGGAACTTCTTGAACCATTGACGTACTGTGCGTTCATTAGCCACATCCTTCCCAAACACTGGTTGATATTTCAAGCTGTCTGCACTACATTGGTTCCACAATGGAACTCATATTTGAAAATAACACTTTTTCAAATTATCCATGGTTTTGATTTTTGACTTACCCATGGTTTCACAAAAATTGCTCTAAAAAAATTGAAAGATAATCACAAGCCAAACCATGCACTTGCAAGACTGAGGATGTACCTTCACAATAAAAATAAAACAAGAAGTGTCAAAGTGTAATGTCAGAGATACCAAATGTCAAACTTAGTAGTTAAGGAAATCGTACATTTCCTACTTAATAACCTAATAATTAGGCAGATATAAATTTTGTAGTATACTTCAGAAGAGAATCAGGAGTTAAGCAATTCATTGTTGAAGTTATGGGAGAAAAAGCAATTGCCAATAGGGAATGAATAGCAGGAAGAGGATCAGGAACAGAATACCGGGGAATATCTTAACTGAGAGATGCTTAGAAGAGGAATCCGTGAAGTAGACAGAAGAATATTTAAAGAGAAAAGAAGAGAAGAGAAGATAATGAAAACATCACAGAAATCAATGGAACAGAAAATTTTTGAATGATGGGCTGTCAAAGGTAACAAATTATACAGATAAATCAATTAGGGTGAGAATTGGGAGGATGTCATTGAAACTGGTGCTTTGTAGTGAATCTAAGTTTTTATAGCTTGCTAGATGTTGAACCCAGAATGAAAGGATGTGAAGAAAAACACAAAATAAGTAAGTATGAAGTGAGTGTAGACAACTTATTCAAGAGATTTGATAATAATTGGGAAGTTTTACAGGGATTAAAGGGAACACAAAAGTTTTGTAATGGTTACTGCAATAGAATCAGTAAGGAGGTAATTATTTAGAGACGGAAAGAAAGAATTGGAAATGGGGGCTGAATGGAAATTTTATATGATAGATTTTAAAAATACTTTTTATTTTAATTATTATGATTACATAATAGTTTACATAATTACGAGGTACAAGTGATGTTTGGATACAGGCATACAGTGTGTAATGATCAAATCAGGGTAATTGGGATATCCATCACCTCAAGCATTTATCATTTGTTTGTGCTGAGAACATTCCAATTCCACTCTTTTAGTTATTTTAAAATACAAAATAAATTGTTAACTGTAGTTACCTGCTTGTGCTACCAACTACTAGATTTTATTCATTATTCTATCTAACTGTATTTTTGTGCCCACTAACCATCCTATCTTTATTACTCCCTCCCCACTACCCTTCCCAACCTCTGGTAACCATCATTCTAGTCTCTGTCTTCATGAGTTCAATTTTTTTTCTAGCTCCTGCGTATGAGTGAGAACATGTGACATTTGTCTTTTTGTGCCTGGCTTGTTTAATTCACTTAATATAATGTCCTTTGGTTCCATCCATGTTGTTGCAAATGACAGGATTTCATTCTTTGTATAGCTGAGTAATATTCTATTGTGTTTATGTACCACATTTTTTAATCCATTCATCCATTGATGAACACGTAGGTTGATTCCATATCTTGGCTATTGTGAATAGTGCTGCAATAAACAGAGGAGTGCAGATATCTTTTTGGTATACTGATTTCCTTTCTTTTGGATATATGTGCAGCAGTGGGATTGATGGATCATATGATAGTTCTATTTTTAGTTTTCTGTGGACACTCCCTACTGTTCTCCATAGTGGCTGTACTAATTTACATTCCCACTAACCACATCCTCGTCAGTATTCGTTATTGCCTACCTTTTGGATGAAAACCATTTTAACTGGGGTGAGATGATACCTCATTGTAGTTTTGATTTGCATTTCTCTGATGCTTAGTGATCTTGAGCATTTTTCATATATCTGTTGGCCATTTGTATGTCTTCTTTTGAGACATATCTATTCAGATCTTTTGCCCATTTTTTAATGAGATTATTTGATTTTTTTTCCTATTGAGTTGTTTGAGCTCCTTATATGTTCTGGTTATTAATCCCTTGTAAGATGGGTAGTTTGCAAATATTTTCTCCAATTCTGTGGGTTGTCTCTTCATTTTGTTGATTGTTTCCTTTGCTGTGCAGAAGCTTTTCTGCTTGATGTGATCCCTTTAGTCCATTTTTGCTTTGGTTGCTTGTGCTTTTGAAGTATAATTCAAGAAATCTTAGCAAAACCCAATGTCCTGGAGTGTTTCCCCAATGTTTTCTTCTAGTAGTTTCATAGTTTAAGGTATTAGATTTAAGTCTTTAATCCATTTTGATTAGATTTCTGTATATGGTGAGAGATATGGGTCTAGTTTTATTCTTCTGCATATGGATATCCAGTTTTCCCCCTCCCATCAAAAAGTCTCCAATCAAAGAAAAGCCCAGGACCTGATGATTTATTGATTAATTTTACCAAATATTTAAGGAAGAACTAATACTAATCCTACTCAAATTGTTCCCAAAAAATGAGAGGGGGATTCTTCCAAACTTATTCGAGGCCAGTATTACCCTGATACCAAAACCAGACAAAAACACAACAAAAAAAGAAAACTACAGGCCAATATCTCTGATGAACACAGATGCAAAAATTATCAACAAAATGCTAGCAAATTCAAGAACACATTAAAAAGATCATTCATCATGATTACATGGGATTCATCCCAGGGATGCAGAATGGTTCACCATATACAAATCAATAAATGTCATACATCTTTCAATAGAGTGAAGGAAAAAAAACCCATATGATCATTTCAATTTATGCCAAAAAAGCATTTAATAAAATTCAACATCCCTTCATGATAAAAACTCTCAAAGCAGGGTTATAGAAGAAGCATAATTCAAAAGGATAAAAGCCCTATATAACAAACTCACAGATATTTATCATACCAAATGGGGAAAAACTGAAAGCCTTTCCTCTAAGATCTGAAACAAGGCAAGGATGCCCACTTTCACCGCTGTTATTCAACATAGTACTGGAAATCCTAGCTAGAAAAAATTAGACAAGAGAAAGAAATAAAGGGCATTCAAATTGCAAAGGAAGAAGTCAAATTGTCTTTGTTTGCAGATGATACGATCTTATATTTAGAAAAACCTAAAGACTCCACCAAAAAACTATTAGAACTGATTAACAAATTCAGTAAAGCTTCAGGATACAAAATTAACATACAAAAATCAGTAGCATTTCTATATGCCAACAGTGAACAATTTGAAAAAGAAACCATAAAATAACCCCATTTACAATAGCTACAAATGAAATGAATAAGGAATAAACTTAACCAAAAAAATGAAAGATCTCTACAATGAAAACTGTAAATCATTGATGAAAGAAATTGAAGAGGATACAAGAAAATGGGAAGATATTTCATGTTCATGGATTGGAAGAATCAATATTGTCATAATGTCCATACTACCCAAAGCAATCTAAAGATTCAATGCAATTCCTAGACTGATCCCAATGACCATTTGGTCTCATTTGGTCCCAATGACCAAAATTCCTATTTTCAAAAATACCAATAACGTTCTTCAGAGAAATAAAAAACTTCTAAAATGTATATGGAACCACAAAAGACCCAGAATAGCCCAAGCCATCCTGAACAAAAAGAACAAAACTGAGGAAATTCCATTACCTGACTTCAAATTATACTACAATGCCATAGTAACCAAAACAGCATGATACTGGCATAAAAACAGACACATAGACCAATGGAAGAGAACAGATAGCCAAGAAATAAACCCACATATTTACAATGAACTCATTTTTTTTTTTACAAAGGTGCCAGGAACATACAGTGGGGAAAGGAAAGTTGCATCCATATCATAGACATTTAATGTACCTAATCAGAATGGTGATGTGTCTTTCTTGAAGCAACTTGCACAAAGCAGGAAGGAGATTCAAGAAAATGCTTAGTTGGGCTAATTCAGGGTTGGGGTTCAGCATGGTAAATATAATGCAAGGACAAGGGAAGTAGGAGGTTCAGGGAATTGGTAAGACTGTAACTGAAACATTAGGATATAGGATCCTAGCTTGATAGTGAGGCCAATAAAGCATTGGGGAAGTTATTAAAATGTGATAATTAGGAATAATCAGAAAGCTAGGAAGAGCACAATTAGGGCAACAAGGAAATTCCATGCAACGATGAGGTCTAAGATGAGGGCTGAGGTGGAGTAGAGATGGATGTTATTTAAGCTGAAAGCATTATTATAATATCATTACAAGGAAATAATTTTGTTATTTGAAACCTTTCAAGAAATTAAGTTACCAAAGCATTATGAAGTAGCCTCTAAAACTTATGTTTTATTAAATTTGTATCTTACATCAAATCTACTTCATAATCATATGATGGTTTTTGAATGAAATTTTACAGCCCACCCTAAAACTTTTCAAAAGGAATGGGTAAAAATGAGTAGGATACATTGAATATACTGCCAAAATCCTATAGAATTGATTAATCTGAAAACCAATAACTTGTATGACTATCCTTTGATTGAAAATCTTAATTATACACTGTGTTCTAGGTGTTATGCTAGGTGTTGAGGATATGATGATGAGTTCCTTGTTCTCAAGTTACTTATGGTTAACTATTTAATGCAATGTATCAGCTATTAATTTTTAAAAGTCTTTTTTACTATAAAAATAAATACATGTTCTTCTTTTTATCTACAAAGCTAGAAAATGCAGACAAAAAAGAGAAGATAAAAATTTGCCTATGAACCCACCACCTGAAGATAATCATTACTTTTTTAGATGTGTGTATTTATAAAAATATATATGCACTGGTTTATAACTTAAATTTTCACATTTTCCCATAATTTCTTTCTTTTTTAATAGATACAATTTTTATTTGTCAATTAAAATAAATGTTAAAAATAATTTCAAAATATTTAAAAATTGGAACATTAACATGGGTCTTTAAATTTTGTATTTATCACCATTAATTCATATGTTTCTATTTGTCTTATTAATTCAGAGTGGGTAAGTGATTTTATTTGGACAGGTTCTTCATGCAAATTAATTTCAGGACTGAAAGGGGAAAAAATATTTTGAACTCAATGAGTGAGCAGTTCTCAAACAGTTTCTTGCAAATTATTTAGCAGCTGCACTTAATTCAACACATACCCTCAGCCCTGTAGGCCTGTCGATGATTTGGGATGGAGATATTGCATGTACTTCATATTTTTATGATGATATTTCAAAAGTCAGCTCTATTTACAAATTTGTCATCATTGTACAATTTTTACATTTTCCCATAATTTCTTATGATCATATTTCCATATCAAAAAGTATACTTTGATATCACTTGTAATGTCTACATTGTATCTCACTCTATGACTGATTGGTTATTTATTTTCCTGGGACCCATATTTGGACACTTATGTTATATCCACAATAGCACCATAAATCAACACTATAAACATCTTTGATTCTATGATTTTTATATATATTTTAATACAATTGAGAGGAAATCATTTCAGAGATTCCTTGAATTTACTCCTCCAGTTGCTTGATTAAACAGGATCTCTTTAGAAATAGTTGAAGTGGGCAGTGGATCAAATGGTATATTTTGAGAGACCTTTCAAATTTCCCCTAACCTCAAACAGTTCCTCTGTCTTAAATGTCGTTTAATTGCCCACCTTTTTGGCTTAAGTACTTGAGGAAAATACAATGTTATTAAAGAAGGATAAACATTAAGCCATTAGCACATAAACTTGGATGAGTTCATCAGAGAAACTCTAGTCACTTCAATTCCCAAGGGCATGGTACTTATGAAAGGTATGTTTTCATATAAATGGGAAACAGGAGACAACATTTGAAATACTAGGCATCCCAAATAAGATGCTTTGTGGTGGAATATGAGAGTACTGTTGTTCTGGGAAATGAGGATCAGTACCTAAAGCAAAGGGTGAATATTAAAGGGTGGTGGGGCTGCTGAAAAAAACTTGTCTTCACTCCACAATGGTACAAAGGGCCAATACTACTGTAAACTGAGATATTCTTGACTATGTGTATGTAACTAAAAGGATTTCACTAATGAAACACAGTCACAGGTCACACAGATCACAACCAGTCTAGATAAATATTTATTCCTTCTCCTCCATTTCCCTAAAAATTGCTCTGTTCAAACATGACTTAGGTTGTATTGTGCTGCTATAAGAAAATACCACAGACTGCATAATGCATAAAAATGTATTGGCTCATATTTCTGGAGGCTGGGAAGTCCAAGATTGCAGAGTCAGCTATATACCAAAACAGCATGGTACTGGCACAAGAACAGAGACAGACCAATGGAACAGGACTGAGAATCCAAATATAAAACCATCCTCATACTGTCATCTGCTCTTTGACAAAACAGACAAAAACATACAACTGGGGAAAAGATCCCTATTCAATAAATGGTGCTGGGAAAATTGGATAGCCACATGTGGAAGACTGAAACAGGATCTACACTTCTCACCTCTCACAAAAATCAACACATGATGTATAACAGACTTAAGCCTAATACATGAAACCATAAGCATTCTAGAAGAAAATGTTGGAAAAACTCTTATAGACATTGGCCTAGGCAAAGAATTTAGGAAGAAGACCCCCAAAGCAATCACAGCAACAACAAAAATAAATAAATGGGACCTGATCAAATTAAAAAGCTTCTGCACAGCCAAGGAAACTATCACTAGAGTGAACAGACAACCTACAGAGTGGGAGAAAATATTTGCATGCTACACATCTGATAAAGGGATGATGACAAGAATATATACAGAATTTAGGAAAATGAGCAAGACAAAATCAAACAACACCATTTAAAAGTGGGCAAAGGACATGAACAGAAACCTTTCAAGAGAAGACAGAATAATGGCTAATGAACATATAAAAAATTGGTCAACTTCTCTAATCATCAGGGAAATACAAATCAAAACCACAATGAGATATCACTTAACTCCAGTGATATTGGCTTCTATCAAAAAGTCCCAAAACAACAAATGTTGGCGTGGATGCAGAGAGATAGGAACACTCATACACTGCTGGTGGGACTGCAAATTAGTACAACCTCTATGGAAAGTAATATGAGATACCTCAAAGAACAAAAAGTAGAACTACCATTTGATCCAGCAATCCCATTACTGGGTATTTACCCAAAGGAAAAAAAGACATTCTATAATAAAGACATCTACACTCGAATGTTTATAGCAGCACAATTCACAATTGAAACAATTATTTTTCTTTATAAATTACCAAAAATGTCTACTACAGAAAAGATACCTTTTAAACCATTTGCTTATTTTTTATTTAGGTATGAATACCTTGGGAACATGACTGTATCTGACAATATAGCAATTTAGGGCCAGCCTGATCTGCATAAGCTGTGAAGCCTCACCCCACATGTGCCAGTCATTGATAAGATAGAGCCTTGGTGTTATAAGACCCCAAGCTGCTATGGTCCTTTGGAGCTATCTGACCCAGACACTCTTCACCATGCTCCAGACTGATATCGCCTAAACATATAAGTCCCCTCTCTGATCCCTTTCTCCCCTGGGAGTTTCCTTGTCCTCTTTCCCTTCTGAGGAGAGATACCTGCTCCATAGCTTTTAGACAGATACTCTCTAAATAGTCACATATGCATATGTGTATGTGTGGGGATATTAAAGTCATGAAAATTCATAAGTAGCAATTATGAGTATACACAAGTAAACAGAGATTTTCAAATGTATGCTTATTCGTTCTGATTGTTATTGTGATTTTAGTGAAAAAATGAGTCAAAGATAGCCTCTGTGCATTGGCCCTCTAGGTTGTTTATTTCTTCGCTGAAGGATGAAACCATTAGCTGAAAAAGCCCACCAATGCCAAATTTGAATTTTTACACATGCAATTATTTTTTAAATAGTCCCCAAAAGCAGATTTGTAGCAATTTAGGGCTAGCCTGATTTGCATAAGCTGTGAAACCTCACCTCACATGTGCTGGTCATTGATAAAATAGAGCCTTGTGGTTATAAGACTCCAAGCTAGTTGCTATGGTCCTTTGGATCTCTCTGACCCAGAGACTCCTCACCATGCTCCAGAGTGATATCACCTAAACAAATAAGTCCCCTCTCTGATTGCTTTCTCCCCTGGGAGTTCCCTTGTCCTCCTCCCCTTCTGAGGAGAGACCCCTGCTCCATAGCTTTTAGACAGACTTCTGCTGTGAGGGACTTCCTCCTCTTGCAAATGCCACAAATGCCACACAATAAGTTTGTTTTATGTTAATACCTGTTGCAGTCATATCATATCCTTTGATCAACCCCAAATCCCTTGAAATCCTGACAGAACATAAAAACACACATTTAAAGACAGACACAACCAATTAAATTTATAAAACTTTAATTGAAAATGTAATTAAATACATTATATATGAAGATGTACATGAATTAAAAGTAGTATGTACAAAAAGTGGAGAGTATGAAAAAGTTTTATGACACTCTATATTTGTACAAATGTTTGTGTAATTTGCAATGTACAATTAAAGATACTATTTTCTTCATGTTTTCAGATAGTGGCTAAAGGCTGATTTAAAAAAATCCCTTCTGGTCATTTAGTGTATTTGCTTGGCACCCTTTCTATCTATCGTTCTTCTTATCTTGCTTAACTATGAGATATAAAACTGAAAGTCATATAAGTTAATTTTTGACAGAAATTTAGTTTTGAGCAAGAACTTTTTATAATCTAAGATAATTCTTATAATTTGTGTGCTTAGCTAGTGATGTATTGCGTGGCTAAATTTGTCAAATAAAGCATCTGAACTTTACCTATATGAAAAAATGCTTTACTTCTAGTGGTAGATATTCTTTAATTCACAGTGTTCTCTTTTTTGTTCATGTATTCAGTTATTTATTAATCAGTGATAGAGTGGAGATAGCATGCATTTTGGAATTAGACTTGGGCTGAAATTATAGCTCCAATGTTTACTAATTGTAAAAATTAAACAAGTTAGTTAACGTTGTTGAACTTCACTTGCCTTGACCTCCTATTGGTTAGTTATGTTTGTGCTTATATACTCAAACATTTGTTGAGCACCCAATATGTGCATATATTAGAAAAACGAAAACTTCCTAGTTTAAGCAGTCCTAAAACCTACCAAATGAGTTGTTTGGAAAGTGCTTATTAGCCAGTAACTAAGTAACATGATGGAAAATATTCTGGTTTTATTGGGGCACAGTATCCCCAGTTTGTATAGCTCCTGTCATTTATTTGGCAGTTGTCTTCTTTGTTGCCTCTTTGAAAGGGAGAACTATCAAAACACTAATTTAGACTGTCACAGTGCAAAAGTTTGACAGTCACATGAAAAATAATCATTATGGAAAAGAATCAAGATAAGTAAGGAAAGAAGAATTTAAATGACTGACTAAACAGAAATGAACTTTCTGAGGAATGTAAGAGAGCCATGACAATTTGAATTGCAGGAATTTCTGCTTTTTACTTGTTTCTGTTCTGGCTTACTTACTCTATTATTACTCTCAAGAAAGAAAATTATTTAATACATATGCTCATTGTCACGAGATCATTTTATCCAAAAGGGAAGAATTCTTTTTCTTCTTGCTTCAGAAGCAAAATAAGCTCTTAAGTAAGGATTCATTTTTGGTAATATTTGCCTTTGCTATGGAAATACATAGGTTATCTCCTCTTTCTACAGGCAGAATGTTGGGCAGTCAAAACTCTGCCCAAAAATCTGGGAACAATTTAAAGGCTGATTCCTGATCATTCTGAAATTTCACCATTTGATAGAAAATCAAATGCCTTTGCTGACTCTACTGATGATTATTCTCAAGGATTCCTTCAAGTGAAGCTTGTTAAGTGTTTCCAAGTCATGAGTCCAAGTTTGTCAGTGAGTGTGTATGCAGTTGCTCTCTAATTACTCTTTGAGTTCGTGTGAAGGCAGTGTAAGTTCAGTCCAGACCCTAGTATACACTTGTTGTTATTGCTAAATTGAACTCACAAGGGGTTATAATTGGCCTATTTGTTGTTCTTAGAGACCTTGGTTTGACTAGATGCAGATATGCAGCTATATGCCTCCTTTTAAAAACCTTCCATGTAAGAGTGGATGACACTCTATTAGGTAGATTTAAAGTGTACATTTAGGATTGTGCATGATTAATATTGAGTTTTCATGGCTTCCCATCATACTCACAATAAGCTCCCAATACTTACAATGACCTACAAAAGCCTTAGATGATCTAGCCCCCACTACATGCCTCTCTAACCTCATCTCTTACCATTTTTCACTTGCTTGTTAAGCCCTGGCCATGTTAACTTTTCTGCTCCTTAGATACAACAAGAAGTTCTCTCCTAGGGAACCTCTTATTTTCCTTCTCCCTGCCTAGAACGCTATGCCCTCTGATCTACGATAACGTTCTTTTCATCCAGATCACAGCTCAGATATTATTGCTATAGAGATGCCTTCCCTGACCACTCAATCTAAACACCTTTTTACCTATCCCACTCACCACTGGCAGTTACTTTCTATTGCTTATTTCTTCATAACATTTATCTCCAACTGGAATTATATTGTTTTTGTTGTCTGTCTCCCCTCACTAGAATATAAGCCTAGTGAAAGTGATACCTTGCTGTCTTGTTTATAGCTATATCATTAATACCTGGAATAGTGCCTGTGATTTAGTAGACACTCATAAATCTATTGAATGAATTAATAAATTTTGACAGTGACTTATACCTCACCCCCTCAATTTCTAATTTCAAAAGAAGATTAATGTATGTTGAGTTCAGGGATAGAGCCCCAGGAGTAAGGACCCTCAAATCTGATATAGGTGAGAGAGCTCTGGGTATATTCCAATCTTATGGAGGGAGGGTATCTAAAGCAACCCTTGCTGTAACTCCCATAATTCTGAATTCCATTAATACCCCCTTGTTCTCTTTTTTCCCCAATATTGGAACATTCAGATATGATGGCTTTGAATATGGAAGTTAAAAATGGGTCTTCTCAGAGCCTCTCTCATATCATTTTCTTTTCCACTCCATTCTTCACACTCGACGGAATGATCTTTTAAAAAATGTAAATGCAATAACATTCACATGACTAATTCCCTTCAGTGGATAACATCCAAAATCATTACCTTATTTTTTGGTCTCTGCACAATCTGGTTTTCTACCCTCCAGCCACTCTGATCTTCTTTCTGTTCCTGGAACATGCCATTCCCTTTCTCTTAGTTTTGGCCTCCAAATATGCTATTCCTTCAGCTTGAAACACTCTTTTCTTAGCCTCCTCTCCTTGCCCAACTTATCCTTGAAATTTTAGATAAAATGTTGCTTTCTCAAAAAGCCTTTCTTTACCCTTCAGACTTGATAAAAATCTAATATATACTCCCATAGGCCCCTGTACCCTCCATCATTATACTCAACACACTTCATTTTGATTACAGAATGAAGAGTAGGGGATAAGTACATTTTGTTTACTGTTGTATACCTTGCATAGTATGTGGCACATAACAGGTGCTCAATAATGATTTAAATGAAATTATTTAATGATGTATTTGGAGTTTAATCAGTCAGATCTAGGTATATAGTTAGGTTTAATTCCATGGTAAAAATTAGCTTTAGAAAGTGACACAAACTTTTTTATTTCTTGTATGACATTCCACATTATTTTATTTTTCTCTTATGAAACAAACCTTCTTTCCGCTTGCTCCCTTTACTGATTTTTCCAAAAGAGGCCTTTGTTCAAATTGTCTCAGATCTTTGACACTGGCCCTTTTTTTCTTTTGCTGATTATATCATATCTCTCCTCATTTTTCAATTGCATTCCAGAAAGACCATCTTCCCTGAAAACAAATAAACAACCAAATGATAACATTTGCTGTGATATTTCCTACTTCTTTTTTTTTTCCTTTTAAATTTTAGAGTACTGGTGAAGAATCAGAACGTAAGTTTCATGAGGCCAGGGATCTTGTCTGTTTTATTTGTATCTTCTACCTACAGTGCTAGAAGAGTGCTTGGCACATCATAGGTGCCCAGCAAATACTTGTTAAATGGATTTGCTTCCATTTACCATCAATGGCCTGGAGTAGAGAAGATCCACAGATTCTTGTTAATGCTTGGCTTTCTTCTGGATGTTGTAGTTTTAGATTCCTGGAGATAGGTTGTGGCACTTCAGAATCAGTGCAAACAAACACTAGGTTTGGAGGACTCAGAATCCTCTGGGCTGACTCCAAATTTACAATAGACTCATAGTCACCATGACTCATATAAACTAGAACCATATCTCCTTTGGATTGTGTAATAAATAGTGGAACTAAAGCATCAGTGATGGTTTAGATCTTTACAGAAGCTGAACATATCAGTTCTGTTGCATGTTGGTGTATTTTTTTAATCTTATATTCATTAAAGACAAGCTCCATTTCAAGTTCATATGACGTATCTATAGATGTGATTACCTATATGTGATGTGTCAGAACTTTTTGGACTCAGTGTTTTTATATTAACATTAATTCATGTTTTACATTGTAAGAATACACTGTTCAAAAAGGAAATACTGGTTGTCAAATAGCATAGGAGAGTTGGTGCTTTAAATGTAGCATATTCACTTATTCATGTGACTTTCAGCAATCTTGTATAACCCAATGAAACAATATTTGCTTTCACAGTCAATTCACTCTCATCTTCTGTCCTCAAATGAAAACATAAACACAGCTAAATGCTAGAACTATTGCTTATCTCTACTCTTAAAGTATCTTAAAATATTTAGGAACAGTGAAGAGATAAATATGTGTCCTTCATTTGATTTAAAAGGATAGACAGGGGAGGATAAATGCATACATCAAAAAGATAGAATGATCACAAGTTATTTAAAAAAACCCTAATGGCACACCTCAAAGAACTATAAAAAGAAGGAAACCAAACCCAAAGCCAGCAGAAGAAAAGAAATAACTAAAGGCGGAGCAGAACTAAACAAAATGGGAAACAAACAAGCAAAAAATACAAAGTATAAATGAAACAAAAGTAGGTTCTTTGAAAAGATACATAAAATTGATCTACTTCTTGCTAGATCAACCAGGAATAGAAGAGAAAGGACAAAAATAAGCTCAATCAGAAATGAAAAAGGAGACATTACAACTGATACCACAGAAATACAAAATATTATCCATGAATACTGTGAAAATCTCTATGAACATAAACTAGAAAACATTGAAGAAATGGACAAATTCCTGGAAACCCAAAACCTCCCAAGACTGAATCAGAAAGAAATAGAACTCCTGCACAGACCAATTAAGAGCAGTGAGATCAAAACACTAATAAAAAATCTTCCAACAAATGAAAGCCCCAAACCAAATAGATTCACAGCCAAATTCTACCAGACCTAGAAAGAAGAGCTAATACTCATAGTGCAGAAATTATTCCATAACATCGAGAAGGAGGGAATCCTCCACATCTCATTCTATGAGGCCAGTATCACCTTGATACCAAAGCAAGGAAAGAAAACAACAAAAAAAGAAAAGTACAGACTAATATCCCTGATGAATATAGATGCAAAAAAAAATCCTCTAAAGTACCAGCAAACTGAATCCAGCAACACATCAAAAAAAAAAAATCTACCATGACCCACCAGGATGCAAGGACAGTTCAACATATGGAAATCAATAAATATGATTCACTACATAAACAGAAGCATAAAACAAAGACCATATGATCATCTCAATAGATGCAGAAAATGCATTTGACAAAATCCAGCACTCTTTCATGATAAAAACCCTCAACAAACTTGACACAGAAGGAACACATCTTAAAATTATAAAAGCCATATATGACAAACCCATAGCCAACATCATACTGACTGGGGAAAAGTTGAAAGCATTACTCCTAAGAACTGGAACAAGACAAGTGTGCCCACTGCCACCACTTCTATTCAACATAGTACTGGAAGTCCTAGCCAGAGCAATTAGGCAAGAGAAAGAAATAAAGGGTATCCAAGTTGGGAAAGAGGAGGTCAAACCATCACTTTTTTCTGATGATATGATCTTATATTTAGAAAACCCCAAAGACCCTACCAAGAGACTCCTGGAATTGATAAATAAATTCAGCAAAGTCTCAGGTTACAAAATCAATGTACACAAATCAGAGCATTTCTATACACCAATAACAGTCAAGCTGAAAATCAAATCAAAGACTCAATACCATTCACAATAGCTACAAAGAAAATAAAATACCTAGGAATATATTTAACCACTTAACCAAAGAGGTGAAAGATCTCTACAAGGAAAACTACCAAACACTGAGGAAAGAAATTGCAAGTGACACAAACAAATGGAAAAACATATGCTCATGGATCAGTATAATCAACACTGTTAAAATGTCCATTCTACCCAAAATGATTTAAAGATTCAGTGCAATCCCCAAAAAAATACCAATGTCATATTTCAAAGATCTAGAAAAAATAATTCTATGCTTCATTTGGAACCAGAAAAAAGTGGAATAGCCAAAGCCATCTTAAGTAAAAAGAAAACTCTAGATGCATCAAATTATTAGACTTTAAACTATACTACAAGGCTATAGTAACCACAATAGCATGGTATTGGCATAAAAATAGAGACATAGACCAATGGAATGGAACAGAGAACCCAGATATGAAACCATCTACATACAGCCAACTGATCTTTGACAAAGCAGACAACAACATACACAGTGGGAAAAGAAGCCCTATTCAATAAATGGTGCTGGGAAAATTGGATAGTGACATGCAGAAGAATGAAACAGGACTCCTATCTCTCACCACTCATGAAAAAACTAATTCAAGATGGATAAAAGACTTAAATGTAAGGCATGAAGCCATGAGAATTCTAGAGGAAAATGTAGGAAAAACTCTTCTAGATATCAACCTAGGCAAAGAATTTATGAAGAAAACCCCAATGGCAATCACAGCAACAACAAAAATAAATAAATGGGACTTGATTAAATGAAAAAGCTTCTGCACAGCTAAGGAAATAACAGAGCAAATAGACAACGTAGAGAATGGGAGAAAAGCTTCACAAACTGTACATCCAATAAAGGGCTGATATCCAGAATCTACAAAGAACTAAAATCAGCAGGAAAAGAACAAACAGTCCCTTTAAAAAGTGGATAAAAGACATGAACAGAAGCTTTTCAAAAGAAGTTAGACAAATGGCCAAAACACACATGAAAAAATGTTCAACATCACTAATCATCAGAGAAATGAAAATTAAAACCACAATGAGATATCACCTAACCCCTGTTAGAATGGCTTTTATTATAATAAAAAGTCCAAAAACAATAGTTTCTGCCATGGATGTAGAGGAATGCTTATACAGTGTTGGTGGGACAGCAAATTAGCACAACCTCTGTGGAAAACAGTTTGGAGATTTCTCAAAGAACTAAAAGTAGACCTACCATTCAGTCCAGCAATCCCACTATTGGGTATCTACCCAAAGGAAAAGAAGTCATGTTATCAAAAAGACACCTGCACTTGAATGTTTATTGCACCACAATTCAAATTGCAAGATGTGGAATCAACTCAAATGCCCATCAATTCATGCATGGATTCACAAAATGTGTGTATACCACGTAGTACTACTCAGCTGTAAGAAAGGATGATTTAGTGGTTTTTGCAGCAATTTGGATGGAACTGGAGACAATTATTCTAAGTGAAGTATCTCAAGAATAGAAAACAAAACCACATGTAGTCTCTAATAAATTGGAACTAATTGAGGGGTACACATGTGCACAGAGGGAAGTAAAAGTCATTGGAAATCAAGCAGGGATGAGGGGGCAGGAGGAGAGCAGCAAACACCTACTTAACAGGTACAATGAACATTATTCAGATGATGGGCATACTTATAGCCCTGACTCAAGCATTACAAAAGCTATCCATGTACAACATTTGTACCCTTTTAATATTTTGAAATAAAAAAAGTAAAAGAATAGAGAGGGTAGTATTAAGGTGTACCTACACTTCATTGGGACCCTGAAGTTCCTTGTTCATGCTGTTCTCTAGAGGCTGTGTTGAAACTATTCTAGATCTGACAAGGTTTCAAAATTTAAGTTGTGTATGAATGTGATTTTTTTAAAGCAAGCTATAATAAACTTGATTTTGAATATCAAACTTTTCAGAACATAGTCTGAAATTTTGTGTGTTTGGAATATTGTATATTATGCTGTTAGGAGATAGTTTGATTCAACATATACAAATATAAATAAAATATTGTTTCAAAGGGCAAAGAATTTGTAGCAAAAAGGGGAAAATTACAATCTTTTGAATGAGAGAATATTATACCAGCAAACAGATTATTGTACAACCTTTTCTCTTTTTTTTTGTTTTTACAATGATAGAAAATTGTAGGAATTAATGATTGGAATGCTGGATGATAATTTCATGCCTTCTCTTTGATAAGATTTAGTAGCAGTCTGTTTTTTTCTGTTGTTGTTGTTAGAGACAGTTATACTTTTGGAAAACATATAAAGCTATATTTGTAAGAATTTTGATCTTAAATAGGCCCAAAAAGTTGTAATGATGCAGTGGAAAATTTTTGACCCTAAGTTATACAGCATTCTCATTAGTCCTGGGGTTAGGGGCAAAGGGAACTAAGTTAGATTAATAATTAGCATATTGGTTCAGAATACTAAGTAAAGAATCTTAGATGAGAGTTTGTGTTTCTTTAAATCTTATTTTATGTATGTGTCATCATTTTAAAAATATGATTTCCAATGCAAGTTAATGATGAAGCCTAGGTATTTGAAGAAAGATGTCCATTATTTGCAATAACATTAAAGTTAAAAATCATGCCATCAGTTGCATTCTTTCTCTACCAGGACCTTGGCTATGGTAAACCTTGCTCTTTGGAACACAAGAATACAGTTAACACACATCTAAATAGCTGGTGTTAATTTACCTAAATTTTCAGCAAAGTATCTTATTGTTAATAGCCTATTAAAGTCTAGTTTAATACAGACAGTACTCAAGGATTTTTCCCCACCCTACCCATGTAGTAGTTATCAGGATAGATAATTTCCAACTCATTTTTACTTAAAAAAGTTCCTTCTTTGTGTAAAACCAACTTATGAAGGTACTTCGCTCATTCATTTCAAATTATCTGGAGTTCTTGACCCTACTACTGACAATCCTTTTACATCATCTCCTTCCAAATCTCACTTAACAGTATGAGAAAACTAATAAACTAGACAAAACTCTGACAAATCTTTTCTCTTTCTCTCTCTATATATTTCTATTTATCTACATAGATGGAAGAGAGAGAGAGGAGAGGAATGAATGAAAGATACACAAAATTATGAATGAGTGCTTATGGAAAATACATTAAAATTATATAAGAATATATATATTAGCAAAGCTTATGCTAATATGTTTTAATATCTAAATGAAATGGACAATTTTCTGAAAAAAATGTAAACTGTTAAAATTGATTCCAGAATAGAAAGATACAAAATAGACCAGTAACCATGAAAAAAGTTGGGAAAGGAAAAGTTTAAAGGAATTGCCTGAAAAATATCTCTGCCAAATGGTTTTATGGATGATTTGTTTTAAACCTTCAAGAAAGTGAAAATTCCCACATTTTCTATTTATATAATGGGAAAGTAAACTCTTCAAAAACATAGACAAAATTAATTTTCAAAGCAAGCATAACTCTTATGCATAACTTTGGCAAAAATAACCCTTATCTCAAACATGTTATAGTTTAATCTCATTTATGAATATATGTGTATACGTATTTGTGAGTATACATATATACCCACTAAACCATGAGATACTGTTGGTGAATATTTATATAATCTTGGGACTATGGGAGGACTTTCTGAGCATGACATCTAAAGCAGAAATTTAAGAAAAATTAAAACAATTAGTACATTTGACTATAGATAAATTTAAAAAACTCAATGAATAACTCTAAAAGAAAAATGTCAAACTGGGAAAAATAATTTAAAAATAAATAATACATACATGGTTAATATCCTCAATATATGAAGATCACATGCAAATCAATTAGAAAACATGGAATACCTTAGAAGAAAATTGAAAACAGAAAATTTATAAATGATATCAATGTGTGAAAAATGTTCAACCTTCAAATAATCAAAATTCAAATTAAATAATGAGATACAGTTTTCTCCTATCAAACTAGGAAAAGATTTTGAAAATATAGCTAATTCTGGCAAGAATATTGTGAAATTGGCACTCATATACACTGATAATGGAGTGTAAATCAGTACAAATCATCTTGAGGAAAACTTGGCCCAATGTATAAAAAGCTTTAAACAACTTTACACCCTATGACTTAGTAATTCCACAGATTGGAATCTACTCTAAAGAAACAATCAGAGATACACAGAAAAACATATTTAAAAGGAACATTATTTTAATAGCAAGCATTTGGAATCAGCCTTAATATCCAAAGATTGGGGATTATTTAAATAAATTATGATGCATCCAAATGATGGAATACTGATGCCATTAAAAAGCATGTTTTAAAATAATATTTAATGTCATAAGAAATGTACATAATTTAATTTTAGGTAAATAAAGCAGAATATAAAATACAGAATTTGTGGTTTTAAGATATTTATGCATACATAGATATATAGAAAATACTAAAGAAATAAAAAATTTTAACAATATTTAGGTCTTCATTGTGGAATTTTGAGTAATTTTTATTTTTGTATTTTTTCTTTTAGATTTCCTGTACTTTCTAAATTTTCTTCAATGTGTACTACTTTCTGTTATTTTTAAAATGATGATTCAGAATGTTTACATTGAGTTGCTGAAATCAACCCCATCCCATGGAAATCTCATGATAACGCAAAATATGAATCCCTTTAGAGCCTACCTACAACCAGTAAGATACTCAAAATTCGTTAAAACTCAGTGGTCATGAATAATACTTCAGAAAGCTGAAAGCCCTAAAAGTATCAAAGGGTCAGCCCAAATAAATGTTTCTTATGATGTATTGATGAAGACTAAGTATAGGTATGAAAAAGATAAATTCAACAAGTCAGTGCACAACTACATCCATGAGCATCAGCATAGAAGGGGTAAGTGAGGTTCTTTAGATGGCAAACTGTTGGAGAGATCACATTTTACTAGTTCTTGGGTCTTTTGTTTTCATGTAGCTTTTTCCTTTTTTTGCATTACTTTTTTGATCAGATCTACTTTGCTATAAGGATGGATTTGACCATTTAACATCGTATTATCAGGAGTAAGGATACAACCTTACTCCCGCATTCAAGGTAATTTCATTTTATCTGGGAAGTATAATTGAATAATTACATTTTCAATGTTAGAAGATCTCTAAAATGGTTCCTAGCATGAACCTTGGTCAACTGGATACAATCCTATTTAATAATGCCTTTGATAGCATTCATTTAAAACCCCAGTGCCCAATTCTGGGGGGAAAGGGACCTTGAATAAAATTGGTTTCTTAAAGGAACAAAGAAGGCAACATGTGCTTCTTTCTCTAAGAAATGATGACAATCTTAAAATTTCAGATCTGCCTGCATTTAAATAGCACATTCATGGAAAAAAGCTATTTTTGCATAGCAGAAAAAATACACATGGGTAGTCATAGAACTTCTGGAGGACAAGTACCTATTTCATCTTTTCTTTTTGTTACTGGAAAGTAAGCTGAAATATATTTTACAAAATAGCTTTTACAATATTGGCAAACAGAAGAAATGGTCAAGTGATTTGATTAAAGTTCTAATAACTATTAGATTGAAATACAATTTAGTTATCTATACTGTATTTTAATTTTAGCCCTTTAAAGTAAAAATACATAGCTATAGAGCATAATAGAGTTACTTTATTGTCATTTTAGAGACTAAGTTACCTCTATTTGCTATAAAAACTAATTGGTGCAAAAATAGAATTAAAGGTATTTAACCTGTCTTGGCAAAGACAATCTTGTAGAAGGCTACAATTTGGAGTATGCATTTTGTTTTTCTTCACAGCACAAGAGGAAAGTGAAAAGCATGATTAGCATTTAAGTAAAATGGGCAAGAAGCATATTTTAAAATCATCAAAAGTTTATCTTTTCTCATTATGAAAATAATAAAGAAGAAGCCAGTGAAGACAAATGCAGGAGCCACACTATCTTCTTCTTGTGTGGATGAACTTTTGTAGATTATGAAAATGTGTGTGTGTGTGTGTGTGTGTGTGTGTGTGTGTGCTGGGAGAGGGAGAGGAAGAGGGAGAGAATGAGGGTAGGGATAGGGAGAGGAAGCCAGAGCCAGCATGAATCAAGGAATGGGGTATGGAGGGTTAAAATAATGATCTACTCAGGCTGTTGTATCCTAAAATCATAACTGTATCTAGATAATTGTTAGGTCAGTAGGTCAGGCCAGGGCCTTGTGTTTTAGTCACTCTAACATATGGTAAACACTTTTCATATCTCTCTTGATTCTTACTTCATCTAATGTTACTGTGTAAAATACAGTATTGTCTTTCATTGGCTACCTTAGCCATTGCTATTATAGTTCCCTAAAGTCAATTGGCAAAGTACTATCCCAAGGTCCCTCATGTGATAATGTGGAAGCCAGTCATCTGGAACCTAAAAATCAGATGGGTGAATTGAAACTGAGTTTTAAGGGCAATGGAAGTCAAGTGTGAATGCCAAATTGATCCTAACATTGACCCAGTTTCATCCAATGGTTTGGGTGTATGCATCACTCATGGCATTTCAGGTGTGTTATGAGGGCTACTTAATGCTGACTCATATGTGAGGCTCATCTACATCAGAATTTAGGAAGATGTCCAATTTCTCTGCCATGCACACACACACATATGTAAACACATATTCAAAGTTTTCTTCAAATCAACTATGTGAGAGAAGACATGATTTGAGGATACATGATAATAGAGTTAATATGGTAAGCATATAAGCAGAGCAAATAGAAAAGATGCTACAAGTAGTTTGGGGTCAACTTTATGTTTCTGAGATATACCTTCTTTTCCTCCAACATCCCCTACACCCCACATATCCTAATGGGATATATCCATTATCCTTGTGATATAAAGATCAGTAGCAGAAAGTGGGGACAGATCACAAAAAGAGAAGGTCATGGCACTGATAAATTGGAAAAATGACATTTTTGACTTTGAAATAATCAGAGAGTTCAGTTCAACAAACATGTATTGTGTGCCTATTATATTTCAGGACAGTGCTAGGCACTAAGGATACTAATATGAATATACATAGGCCTTGGTATTAAGAAGCCTATAACTTAGAGAGAGGAGAATGACAAAATAGTGGATTTTATTTTAATTTCGTAACTGACAAGATGAACCATAAGCTCCATGAAGGCAGGAGTCATGCCTAATGTTGCTCACTCTTATGTCCTGACAATCTAGCACATTGTCTTATACATAATAAGTTCTCAATAAATGTCTGTCGAATAAGTTAACACAATTATATGATGAGTATCATGGGATCAGAGAAGAGGGTAGATAACAACCTGGAATTTGGGGAGAGTTTCTTGGAAGGGATGATGGCTAAACTGAGTATTAAACGTCAATCAGTTATCCAGGTTAAAAAAGGTGGAGGGGTTCTAAGTAGAAGGAATAGCATGAGAACAGGAAAGGAATCATGAAATATAATGTTGAGTGTGGAAAACTGTAAGCATTTTGGTTAATGCCAGAATATAGTATACTCATATAGTCTATTACTTTTGATGAGGTTGGGGATTTCAAATGGGGAAAAAGGAAGGCATATCTATGTAATCTACACATAATGATCATAGTGAAGTATAGCCTTATATACTTTAAAATGTGAATTTTAGAGTGATATAAAATCAAGTCAAAATTATTTTTAAAAACTATATTCATTCAAAGTACACAGTTACAAATCAATGAGAATACTGCCATGAACAGAGGAATTATTCTGGAATTAAGGATGAATTTATTCAAAGCACTAACTCCAGCTTTCTATCCCTAATGGTCTTAATAGAGATTTCAGAAGTTACATAATAGAAAATATACTTTCATAGAGCCAGATGGACACAGACATAGCCCAGAGTTTGGCCACATAGCCAGAAATTTTAGAATTATTTGTGCAATTATATTTTTCTCTCCAAAATCTGAAAGATATTATGTCTATGTAGTGGGTATAGTTTGCTTTCAGCTCAATCAGTTCCTCTTTGAAATGAGCTTCACTAATGGGTCAGATGTGTGATAATTCAGATACTTCCTGAGATATGAATTCCAAAGGCAGCTGCAGAATTTTTTTAGCATGAATCATTTATTTTTTAAATACACAAATAACATACGATCATTTTAGGAAAACAAGAAAATATAGACAAGCAGAAAAATTTTAAATCTTCCCATATCCCACTATTCTAAGTTAACTATTGCTAACATATTGAGATATATATATATATATATGAATGTGTGTGTGCAGTGTGTATGTATGTTTGTGTTTGTGAAAGAGAGAGAGAGATTAATTTACTAATAAAAGTAAAACTATATTGTAATGTTCCATAACTTCCTTTTATACTTAACATTATGTCACCGATATCTTTCATGTTCAATAAGAATAGGGCTATGTATTCAATTTTTATGGTTTCATAGTATTCCATTGTTGCTATGTAATGACTTAATTAATGAGGTTTTTTTCCATGGACATTTAGGTTATTTTCAGTTTTTCAGCAATATAAACATTACTTCCATGAAGACATTTATGCAAAAACCTTGGCATTCTTATGCTAAGAGCATATTAGATTAAAATACACAAAGTAATATCTGGCAATAAGGGTAAAGAATCTCAGATTTTACCGTATTTGCAAAGCAAACATGTTAGCCTGACACAGTTTCAGGGATGTTGGTAGAAGACATGAAACTCCTTAGATCAGAGATAGAGGACAGTCTGCTATTCACAACATTAGCAGTAGCCATAGTGTCAATAGTTTGTGTATGTGTGTATATGTGTGTACTTGTGCCAATTCCTCAAGTCCCAATTCCCACAGAGTGACTCAAAGAGGACCAGGTGATACCTTCATTCACAGTGAGTTGCATTACAGGAGAGAAACCCTGAGCTCAGGGAACCTGAGTCTTTTATACTGGGCAATGATCATGCCTGCTCTTTGCTCTGGGATGAGATACTATCTCCATTTTCCAAAGTTGTAAGAAAACCTGCCACTTTGTACTGGAGGGAGAAGTTATCTCTATCTTTCACTGTATAAACATCCTTGGGAAGGCTGTCAAGAACAAAGGACCATCAGTGCTTCACCCTTAAAATGGGTAGTAATGCAAGAGACTCATGGAATGAAGAATTGTTTCCTAACAGGATTATTGGGTCAGAGTGCATGTGCATTGTAAGTATTGCCAAAACTACCTTATTTAAAGTTTATACTAATTTCCACTCTTACCAATGATTCATGAAAGTTCTTATTTTTCCATATCCTCAGCTACACTGGATTTTGCCAACCTTTTATATTTTAGCTATTATGATTGGTGAAAACAGTACTTCATGTGTTAAAAGTTTTAATTTCTTTTCTTACTAGTGAGATTAAATATACGTTCGTGTTTATGTTTGCCATTTGTATTTCTTCTATTGTGAACTGCACTTTCATATCCTTTGTTCATTTTTTCTATTGATGTTGTATCTTTTTCTTGTTAATTTATAAGTGGTCTTAGTATATTAAAATATCAACATGTTATATATCATGTATTTCAAATATATGCTATACATACCTTTCTGCTTGTGTCTCTTAACTTTATTTTCTTAGCTGCAGAAATTTGAAGCATAAATTGTACTCATTAAAATTCCTGACTCTCTTCAGAAATTGTATTGTAACTTCCTTTCCACAAATAGCTCTGCATTAAAAAATGAGTTTAGTACCATTCTGCAATATGAAATGCGTGCAGTCTTCAGATAATATCTGCTAATTTCAGAGTCAGTTTAAGTTTAAATTCTTGTATTTCCCTGAATGTATCAGCAGTAATTTTGCTCTTTCCCTGAAGTTTCAAGTTTAGTGTGGTCAGATAACTTGTCATATCAGTAAGAAAGTACAATATTATGAACCATGGGGGTCCAAAAGTTTAGCCCTTCAGAGATCTTTTAATTCCAAAAAGTCCATGCTCAGCAAATTTCTTTAGCAAGTTATATGACCTAGCCATATGACAGCATTCAACAAAATTAAATATCTTATCCTCTTCAGCTTCTTCCAAATATTTCATAAACTGACTATGGTTAATGGCACAAACACAAAGAAAATCCACTGTCTTAACCACTTCTTTCACATGACTTTACCTTATGAAGCACAAACTTGCCTGATAAATGATTGGGTGGAAACTATGTACAAAATATTTCCTTTTTCACTTGAATGAACTGTTGAAACCTTCTCTTTTATCACAAGTGCCTCAACTATAGAAAGTGAATCCAGCTTTTATATATTTGGAGGAAAGTTTTCAAATTATTTGTTAACAGGTGTCTAAATTCTAGGTATACCATGCATGTTGGAAACTTTGATATTTAACAGTGATGTCAGGGAAGATCTGTGATGAAAGGATGAGTTATTCAATAAATAGAGCTGGAGAAAATAGTTATCCACATGAAAAAAATAAAAATGAATCCCTACCTCAAACTATATACAAAAAATCAACTCTAAGTGAATTAAGTGCTTTGATGTCAAAAGCAAATGGTAGCACTATTTGTATAAACTTTAGGTAACTATCACCTTTAGGTGAAGGACTTTTTAATCAAAATATATAAAATGCTAACCATAAAGTAAAATATTGATTATTTTGACTATATTAAGATCAAAAATTATTTTCATTAACACACACCTTAAATACAGTAAAAACATAACCTACTAATTGAGAGAACATATTTGCAAAACATGGGTGTGAAAGGGCTGATACCAGCAATATAAATAAAACTCCTAAAGGTCAATCAATACAAAAACAACAAAGAGCACAAACAGAAAAATGGGCAAAAAGATATAAATTATTCTACAGAAGATTAAAAAATACATATGGCTAATAAACATATACAGAGAGGCTTTACCTCATTGATAATATAAGACTAGAATCTATAATCCATAATATATAATAAATATAATAATAATGTAAAGACTGACCAAGGAGATACCATATTATACTCATGTGAGTGGAAAAATGTTAAGAATTTTGACAATACCAGAAAGATAGCTCTACAGGATATGTTGCTGGTAAGAGTATAAAATGGTACAACCACTTTGGAAAATAGTTTGACATTATGTTGTCAAGCTGAATATTCATGTACCCTGTAACTCAGCAAATTCTACTCCTAGATATATACCCTAAAGAATTTCTTGTACAAGTACAAAAATATTCATAACAGCACTGTTTGTAATAGCAGGGCAAAAAAGCACAAAAGGGAAAGTAAAGCAAAACAGTTTTTTCAAGAATAGCAACAAAAACTGAGAAACAACCAAATACCCATCACCAGGAGAATAGATGATACATGTTCAGTGCAAAAAGCAAGACCTAGAAAGTTGCATAAGATAATACGCTTTTTATAAAATGCAAATCAACTAACACTAAGCAATATATATCTTTGGCACATGTAAGTATAAGATAAATCTTGTTTTAAAATGCAAGGAAATGATAAAATAAAAATCAAGATAATGGTTATCTTAGGTAGAGGAAGGTAGGAGATGGACTAGCAGAGAAGTACGAAAGTAGATGTAAGTTATTGTCATTGTTCTGGTTCTCAGGCTGCATAGTGGGATCAATTGAGTTCATTACATAATTAAAAATAAAATGAGTAAGATACAACAGTTCCTTATGTGCTGAGGTGGAATAATAGATCAATTTCTGGCCTTTGCATGATGACATAAAGGATGAAAGTTTCCACCTTGACAATGAATGTCGTCCTTGGATTTTCTCATGGGTTGTGAATGGATTTTATCTCCAGATGCAAGTTTTGCGTTATGGCTTAATGCTGTGTCCACTTGTCTATATTTGGAGGAGCTATGCTGGAATGTGCCACTCTTCATTGACAGCTGTAACTGAAAATGGCCAGCTCTACAAGTCTAAGTAGTGAGTCCAGAATGCAAAGTCTAATGGGTGAACTCCACCCTAATTCTTAGTATAATAGAGTGAACTCCCTATACTTTTTAGAAGATACAAGTAAATTCCTTACGCAAAACCAAGTATCTTCGACATGAAATACAAGAATTGCTGAACACAGAGATGCTGAAGCAAAGATGGGTTGTTGAAAGAACACATTCCTCACCAAAGCATCAATCTTTTCCTTTTTACCTGTTGAACATAAGTCTTTTATGTATTATTTTAGACCTCAAATTACCTACCTTTGGAATCAATGGGTTTCCTGAAGTCCCCTAAAACTCCTAAAGGTCAATCAATACAAAAACAACAAAGAGCACAAACAGAAAAATGGGCAAAAAGATATAAATTATTCTACAGAAGATTAAAAAATACATATGGCTAATAAACATATACAGAGAGGCTTTACCTCATTAATAATATAAGACTAGAATCTATAATCCATAATATATAATAAATATAATAATAATGTAAAGACTGACCAAGGAGATACCATATTATACTCATTTGAGTGGAAAAATGTTAAGAATTTTGACAATACCAGAAAGATGGCTCTACAGGATATGTTGCTGGTAAGAGTATAAAATGGTACAATCATTTTATATTCTTACCAGCACAAAGTTAAGTTGTGCTGGTTAAAGTACAAAGTTAAGGTGGTTTAACACCTTAACTTCTTATGATGACTGTTAATCCTTATTTCTCTATCAGCACTGACTAAGCACCCAGTGAGAATGGGGCCCTAAACTAGTCACTAATACTAAAAGAAGAAGAAGACATACCTAATAAATAATAAATAAATACTATACCTAATAAATAAAGGATATAGTCCTTGACATTGAGAAACCTACAACTATTGATCACAGACATTGTCTAGTTCAAACCTCTTGGTTTGCAATTTGGAAAGTTGAATCTAATGAGGTTAAATAATTAATCTAAGATCACACTGCTAGTTTGTGTAAATATCTGGAGCTAGAACCTAGGTCTCCCTGATTCTACTTCAGTGCTCTTTTCTAGTCATAACATTGACTTCTCCCCTTCCCCACCCTAATGTAGATTAAACACGATTTGCTTATTATTATTAAAAGAAACACCAAAATATAATTTGAACAAATGATTTCACCTGGAATAAATGGATGGATTCTAGCTAACATCAACTCTTTTATCTGCTGTTGAATATAGGAAGAATGCTAGATTGAGAGTCAGGAGAGGATTCGCCTTGGCTTTGCCGGTATTTAATTGAATGACCTGGGGAAATCACTTACCCTCACAGGGTTTCAGTTTCCTCATCTGAAAAGGAGGAGCTTCACTTTATACTCTAAGATTTATATGTAACCTTTTAGTCTTGATGATATCCAAAGCATTCAAAGATGCCATCAAGCTTCTTGGTATTTGAAGGTAGCAGTGAGTTGCAGATTTCACAGTCCCCTGTTTCTGGCCCTGAGTTTGCTGCTACCATAATTAAGTTACCAAACTTTTGGTTATTATTAACACTAATTTCTCTTACCAGTGACCTTATCTACACTATCTCCCCTCACCAGGGCCCCTTCTATAAATGGTGTCAGCTGGAATTTAAAAATGAACAAAAGTTCACTATAATAGTAGAATAGCCATCTATCAGGTGTCAATGAATGATGAGTTACTCCAACATGAAAAGGCTGATATGATGATTGTCAATTTTATTAATATTTATGCTGTCAGTTCACCCATTTCCTCCTTCCAACACTAAAGCATGGATTACTAAGCTTATCTCATTTTGGCCCTGTACTCCTTTATAAAAAATAGCTAATCTACTACAACAACTTCCTCAATCCAGCTTATATTTTTTCTATATATTTTAGGCCTTAGACCTCCTAAAGTAACATTACTCATTCTCTCTCTCATCCTCCTTCTTCTCTGAAGTTTTCAAATATTTTGAACATAAACATTAAAAACTCAGTTTTATATAATAGATTTCTCACATCCTTCCAATGGGATTTTTGTGAAAGAAAATAAAGAAAAAAAATGGGAGCCAAGATGGCTGACAAGAGACATCTCTTGTTGGACAATCCTGGCAGGAAGGAAGGATATCAGATTGAGGAGAAGGGAGAAGAGTCACAGCTCAGGTGCAGATCACAGAGACAACAGAGATGGCTGGAGACCCCATGGAGAAAAATTATGAAGCTGAGAAGGAAGAAGATAAAGAGGAGAAGATATTGGTGAGGATCAAACCCAGAGAGGATCAGAGCCCAGAGAAAGGGTAAGGGGGTATTCCCCTACCCCTCCTATGTGCCTTCAGTGAACAGCAGGCCACTAAGTTTATTGAAAGCTTTTCCTCCCTCCACAAGCCCAGGCATGGTGGCAAGTAAGGAATAGTGGTGTGAACTAGCAAGCCCTAGGAGTTTGGGCAGTCTGTGAGGGGTTCCCCCCAGGAGAGTGCCTCGAGAGGCTGGAGTGCCAGCTTTCTACCATTCAGACACTTCCTCCCCTGCACCTCCTCTAACTACTGCAACCAAGAAAGCAGGTTAAGTTCGGGCTGACGGGGAGCCGCAGTCCCTCCCCCACCCATTACAACTATGGGAGTAGTGTGAGCCAAGAAGTTCACGAATGGCAGCTACTCTCCAGTGGGTGTACCCCAGGCTGAGATCTCCACAGAGAGTGCGGCCCACACACTTTTCTTTGAGGACTTGTGGTGGAACAGGGGGGCACAATTTGGGAACACCTTCCCAACTGGTATTTTGTGGGGTTACACACTTGTGGCTCAGATAAGCAAGCTGGTTCCAGTGCCCCTGGACACAAGAGGGGTGCAGGGGAACACAGAGGAGAAGTCTGGGAGTTGGACTTGGGTGGCAAGGAAGCCTGTACATATGTATCTGATGGGAGCATGTGGTGGGGTGCTGAGGAATGGTGATCTGGGAGCATGACCATCCCCCCTGCTGGAGAACCACCATATTGGATAAGGGTGTGGCATTCGGAGAGGAATAACCTATCCCTTGGCTCCATGGCAACAAAATGTGTTTCACTCAGGCACTCCAACTGACTGGGTACTGTGGCACCTCCCCCAACTCATTACAACAGGGAGAGCAGTTTGCATTAAGAAGTTCATGAGCAGTTGCTTCACTCTGGCTGGGGCATGCTCCAGACTGAGGTCCCCACAGATATAGGGGCCCACACCTCTTCCTTTGAGGACTTGTAGTGGAATAGGAGTGCAAAATCTGGGAACTCCCTGCCTGCTGGCGTTTTGTGGAGACACATGATAGTGGGTCAGACACACAGACTGGGGGAGGTTTGAGAGCTGGACTTGGGAGGAGAGGAAGCACATGTGGACTGAACTCAAGGGAGTGTGCTGTGGGGGTACAAGGAGCAGAGATTTGGGAGAGCACCCACCCCTCCCTGCAGAAAAACTGCACTACTGGATAAGGGCAGAAAGATCACAGACTGGGGCCTTAGTACTCAAGTATTTAGGACCCTCACTCATGAACAGCCTTCCCGGTCTGGAGAGCTTGTCCTGACCCTCCTACCAGCAGCTCCGCCCAGTGACAGGAAAAGCAAGTTCTGAGCAGCACCAAAGCTTTTCAGGCACCTGCAACCTAGCCACCAACTGCCTTGCTCCTCTTCCTACCTGAGTGGTGGTAGAGATTAAGAAATCCCCTGGGAGCTACAGGATTCCCTCCTAAAGGTTGGAGCACTCAAGTACTCCACCTGGGACACCAGAGCCTACCATGGGCACAAAAGGACATCTCGGTAGCTGGCTCTTTCACACAAACATCAACCAATGACAGGGAGAACAACTCTATAGCTCACCATAGCATATTCTAACTTAAGCAAAAAGGGCATGGCTGAATCGTACTCAACAGTGTTAGGCACCATCTAGGATATTAAGCTGGGGGACCCAATACAATTCATGCTGCTGGGAAGAGGTAAAGATAGCAGGACAGAGGCAACCCGAGAGGATCATCAAACCTGTTTGAACACCCCATAGACAACGCTGGACCAGCACTCTTTTCCATGGCACAATTGGGGATTGATCTTTGGGGACCCAGGGAAAGGCCCGCAAGCCAAGTCTAGTCCTCCAAGGACTCAATTAAGAGGCCAGGTGAGAAGGAATCAGCAAAAAATCAGTGCAAAAGGATACCCCCAAAAGGGAACAACAAATCTCTACCAATGTATACCAACCAAAATGGAAATATTGAAGTGAAAGATAAAGAATTCCAAATATGGATTATGAGGAAGTTCAATAAAATACAAGAAAAAATGGAAAACCAACATAAAGAAACCAAAAAAAAAATACAGGAATTGGATGAAAAATACACTAAAGAAATCGATTTATTAAAAAAAATCAAATAGAACTTGTGGAAATGAAAAATTCATTCAAAGAAATGTAAAACACAGTAGAAAGTTTACAGAATAGACTAGACCAGGCAGAAGAAAGAATCTGAGAGCTTGAAGACAACACCTTTGAATTAAACAAGTCAGTCTAAAATAAAGAACAGAGAAATAAGAAGAATGAACAAAGCCTAAAAGAAATGTGGGATTATGTAAAGAGGCCAAACATAAGAATTATAGGCATCCCTGAGGGTGAAGAAGAAAATACACAAGGGTTTGAAAATCCTATTGGAGGGAATAATTGAGGAAAACTTCCCTGGTATTGCTAGAAATTTAGATATCCAGGTATAAGATGCTCAGTGAACAACTGGGAGATTCATTGGAAAGAGGCAATCACCATGAAACATAGTCATCAGACTGGCAAAAGTCAACACAAAGGAGGAACTACTGCAAGCCACAAGGTGAAAACATCAGGTAACTTACAAAGGAAAACCCATCAGACAAACTGCAGACTTCTCAATTGAGACCTTACAAGCCAGAAGGCACTGGGGCCACATCCTCAGTCTTCTTAAACAGAATAATGGGCAGCCTAGAATTTTGTATCCCGTAAAACTAAGTTTCTTATGTGAGGGAGAAATAAAGACTTTTTCAGACAAGCAAACACTGAAGGAATTTTTGAAGACCTGTCCTGGCCTGCAGGAAGTACTCAGACCTGCATTGCACATCGATCAGAACAATAGACACCCACCAGTGTAAAATCACCCAAAAGCTAAAGCTCAGAGCCCATATAAAATAATGGCTCTAGAGGCAAAACAAAGCAATAAGGTTCTACCCAACAGGATGAACAGAAATACATCCCCCTTATCAATTCATCCAATAAACATGAACAGCTTGAATTCCTCACTCAAGAGACAAAGGCTTGAATTTCCCACTCAAGAGACATAGGCTGGCAGGATGGAAAAAAAATACAAGCCAAGTATCTGCTGTTTCCAGGAAACACATCTAACCCACAAGGACTCATTCAGACTCAAAGTGAAGGGATGGAAAAAATATTCCATGCAAATGGAAAATAAAAGAAAGCTGTTGTAGCCATTCTCATATCAGATAACATAGAATTCAAATCAAGAATAGTAAAGAAAAAGATGGTCATTATATAATGGTAAAGGAAGCAATTCAACAAGAAGACATAACAATCCTAAATATTTATGAACCTAACACTGGTGCACCCAAATTCATAAAACAAACCCTACTATATCTAAACAAAATGATAAACAGCAGCATCATAATAGCCAGGGATGTCAACACCCCACTGTCAGAACTGGACAGATCCTCCAAGCAGAAAATAATCAAAGAAACACTGTACTTAAATGAGCAAATGGGCCTAACAGATATTTACAGAACATTCTACCCCAAAACTACTGAATATACATTCTTCTCATCAGCACATGAGACATTCTGTAAGATAGATGACATCTTAGGCCACAAAACATGTCACAACAAATTTTAAAAAATAGAAATTATACCAAGCATCTTCTCAGACCACAGTGGAATAAGATTAGAAATCAACTCCATTAGAAACACTCAATTCTACACAAAGTGATGGAAATTAAACAACTTACTCCTGGAAAATTATTGGGTCAAGGAGGAAATTAAGGTGGAAATAAAAAGATTCCTCAAACTAAATGGCAAAGGGGACATAAATTATCAAAATCTGTGGGATTCAGCAAAAGCAATCTCAAGGGGAAAATTCATAGCCTTAAATGCCTACATAAAAAGGACAGAAAGATCACATATCAACAATCTTATGGATACCCTCAAGGAACTAGAAAATGAAGAGCAAACCAAACCCAAACCCAGCAGAAAAAAAGAAATAACTAAGGTCAGAGCAGAACTAAATGAAATTTAAAACAAAAAAAATACAGAATGTTAATGAAACAAAAAGTTGGTTCTTTGAAAAGATAATCAAAATTGATAGGCTTCTTGCTAGATTAACCAGAAGTAGAAAAGAAAAGACCCAAATAAGCTCAATCAGAAATGAATAAGGAGATATTACAACTGATACCACAGATATGCAAAATATCATCTGTGAATATGATAAAAATCTCCATGCACATAAACTTGAAAATGTTGAGGAAATGGACAAATTCCTGGAAACACACAAACTTCCAAGGGTCAATCAGGAAGAAATAAAACTCCTGAAGTCAGACCAATAATGAGCCACAAAATTAAAGCAGCAATAAAAATACCTTCCAACAACAAAAAAGTCCCAGACCAGATGCTTTCATAGGTGAAATTTATCAGATCTACATAGAAGAATTAGTATCCATACTTCATAAATTATTTCATAACATCAAGAAAGAAGGAATCCTCCCCAACCCATTCTATAAAGCCAGTATCACTTTGGTACCAAATCCATGAATGGACACAACAAAAAAAGGAAACTATAGACCAATATCCCTTATGAATATAGATGCAAAAATTCTGAATAAAATTCTAGCAAACCAAATTTAGCAGCACACCAAAAAAATAATCCACCAGGACCACATCGCTTCATCCTGGGGATGGAAAGTTTGTTCAGCATATGTAAATCCATAAATGTGATTCACCACATAAACAGAAGCATGAAACAAAGATGATATGATCATCTCAATAGATGCAGAAAAAGCATTCGACAAAATTCAGCACCTTTTTATGATAATAACTCTTAGCAAAATAGGCATAGATGGAACATACCTCATAATTATAAAAGCCATATATGACAAACCTATATCCAACATCATACTGAATGGGGAAAAGTTGAAAGCATTCCCACTTAGAACTGCAACAAGACAAGGATGCCCACTGTTACAACTTCAACTCAACATATTGCTGGAAGTCCTAGCCAGAGAAATCAGGCAAGAGAAGGAAATAAAGGGTAACCAAATGGGGAAAGAGGAGGTTAAACTATGCCTCTTTGCTGATGATATGACCTTATATTTAGAAAACCCCAAAGATTCTGCCAAGAGACTCCTGGAATAGATAAATAAATTCAGCAAAGTCTCAGTGTACAACGTCAATGTACACAAATCAGTAGCATTCCTATACGCCAACCAGAGTCAACCTGATAATCAAATCAAAGACTCAATACCTTTTACAATAGCTACAAAAAAATAAAATACCGAGGAATATGTTTAACCAAAGAGGTGAAAGATCTCTACAAAGAGAACCGCAAGTCACTGAGAAAGGTAGTTGCAGATGATGTAAACAAATGGAAAAATATATCATGCTCATGGATCAGCAGAATCAACATTGTTAAAATGCCCATAGTACCCAAAGTGATTTACAGATTCAATGCAATCCTCATCAAATTACCAACATCATTTTTCACAGATCTAGAAAAAATAATTCTATGCTTCGTTTGAAACCAGAAAAGAGCCTGAATAACCAAAGCAACTTTAAGCAAAAGGAGCAAGTTGGGAGGCATCACTTTACAAGCCTTTAAGCTATACTACAAGGCTATAGTAACCAAAAAAGCATGGTACTGGCACAAAAATAGAGATACAGACCAATGGAACAGAACAGAGAATCCAGATATAAAACCATCCACATATTGTCATCTGATCTTTGGTAAAGCAGACAACAATATATAGTGGGGAAAATAATCCCTATTCAATAAATAGTGCTGGGAAAATTGGATAGCCACATGTAGAAGATTGAAACAGGATCCAAATATCTCACCACTCACAAAAATTAATTCAAGATTGATAATAGACTTAAACCTAAGACATGACATCATAAGAATTCTGGAAGAAAATGTTGGAAAAACTCTTCTAGATATTGGCCTAGGCAAAGAATTAATGAAGAAGACTCCAAAGGCAATCACATCAACAACAAAAATTAATTAATGGGATCTGATTAAATTAAAAAGCTTCTGCACAGGCAAGGAAAGAATCAAGAGAGCAAATAGACAACCAACAGAATGGGAGAAAACATTCACATACTATACATCTGATAAATGGCAAATAACAAGAATCTACAAAGAACTCAAACAAATCATCAAGAAAAAAAATCAAACAACCCCATTAAAAAGTGGGCAAAAGAAATGAACAGAAGCTTTTCAAAAGAAGGTAGACTAATGGCCAATAAAAGTATGATAAAATGCTCAACATCACTAATTATCAGGGAAATGCAAATCAATGCCACAGTGAGATATCACCTAACTCCAGTGAGAACGGCTTTTATCAAAAAGTCCCAGCACAATAAACAATAGATGCTGGCATGGATGCAGAGATTAAGGAGCACCTGTACACTGTTGGTGGGACTGCAAGCTTGTGCAACTTCTATGGAAAATAGTATGGAAATTCCTCGAAGAACTAAAAGTAGACCTACAATTTGATCCAGCAATCCCACTCCTGGGTATTTACCCAAAGGAAAAAAAGTCATTTGACCAAAAAGACACCTTTAATCAAATGTTTATTGCAGCACAATTCACAGTTGGAAAGATGTAGAATCAACCCAAGTGCCCAGCAATTCATGAGTGGATTAATAAATGTGTCATAAGTCTATCACAGAGTACTACTCAGCCATAAAAAATGAATTAATACCTTTTGCCACAATGTAGGTGGAACTGGAGACCATTGTCCTAAGTGAAGTATTGCAAGAACAGATAAACAATCACCACATGTACTCACTATTTAATTGGAACTAACCCATCAGCCCCCATGTGCACAGAAGGACGTAAAACATAGCGGAATCAAGCAGGTGGGGGGGGATGAGGATACGGGTGAAATTATACCTAACAGGTACAATGTACACTATCTGGGTGATGGGAACACTTATAACTTTGACTTAAGCAGTACAAAAGCAATGCATGTAACTCAAACATTTGTACCCCCATAATATTCTGAAATGAGAAAATAAAGAAAAGAATGAAGGCAACTGAAAGTAATTGAGGTAAAGCCATTGTTGTACTATGCCAAGGCTATATCCAGGAAAAACACACCTGAAAAAAGTTTGAGAAATGTACAGATGTCCAATTGGTGACATTAAAGTGTGGTATCATTATATCTTCAAGTGTTTACTCACTAAAGACTTGACACTACTTCCAGGCCTATAGCTGTGGGTGCCACAATTAGGAGACAATCAAATCTGCTTTTATCAGTCTCCATAGTTGAAAAATGATTTAGAATGAGCTCAAATATGATTGGTTGTGGTATAGGATAAATATCAGTAAAACGTAACCTGTTCATCCTTCTAGCTATTTATGTATAGATAGATCATCAACTAGCTAGAATTGAAGGCGAACTAGGATAGTTAGACAAATGAAGGCTTTTAAGTTGAAAGTACACCTATATTACGGCAAACTTTAAAAAATTTCATCTCACTAAGAAACGAGGACTATGTTACAATAGAAAAATATCTACATTTTGAAAAAATAGTAGAATTTTCCAACTCTTGACATTTCTGCTCAAAACCTGTTCCTCGGTTGGTTTCTTCAGTTACATGGACAAGGCTCCAAATGTAGTCATTGAACCCTTTGGATTAGTTAACATGTTTCACAGAACAGTTTGTCATTTGAGACATAAAAAGGAAATATTCAGTGAATTCCAAAAGGAAATGCTTTCTGATCTTTAAGTAAGGAAGAAGATACAGTAAGAGTGAAACAAGAGTGGGTAGAGAGATAGAATTAGCTAATAGGAAAGGATGATTAATAAGATTAAGACAAATAATATAGTGATATTTTATTAATATTTAATACTGTTCATCCAATTAATTCAGAATATATTACAAGCACTAGCTTAAAGCCCAGTGAAATCTCACCTTAAACAGGTGATGTCTAGTGACAGACATTATTTCCAAAACACTCATGGGAAAGGTGAGTAGAATCAGTGGGTAGGTAAGGTCATTGTTTTTTGGCCTTGGTCCTGTTTGACAGTATAATGCTGGAATTTCAGTCTTTAATTGTTAATTATTCATTTTTCTATGTTTAAGTCAATTAATGTGAGAGTTATTTATTGTTCCTGATAATTAGATGTAGTGATTAAAGCATGTTTTATATTATGCTGGAGTTTTCTTTTTAAATAACTTATGAACAGAAAACAGCAGCTGGGTTTGATGATGCAGTTAGTGTGGTAGTCTTTGAAGGGAGGTGATAGGTACATTCTTTCTTTATGTAAAGGGTCTCATTGTAATATGTTTTGCAAGCCCAACATTGTTTATGGAATTGGATAGTAAATGAGTAAAAAATAGTCATTATTTGTTATGCACAATGATGACAGCTATTTGTTAGCTTAGGTGTCTGACTCTTTCTGCTAGATCATGTTAAATTATCAGCTATCAGAGACATGCCTGGATTATGTTTGGTTTTCAGTCTTCAGATATGTGAGGCAAGCAATTGTGTTACTTTCAATGTCTGGCTGGTCAAATGAGAGACAACCAAATATGATAAACAATGGAATAAACTGCAGAAACGAATCGAAAATAAAAGAATCTCTTATGATGAGGCAGATTTTGTACTTCTTTCTCTGATTGGACATCTGTATGGCTTGGCTGATATTCACAGGTGAAAAGAGTGGTTTACATAAATAAAGAGACTGATTTGGATTATCTAAATAAAGACCACCTTTTCCCTACACACACAGAGGCTGCTTCAATTTTAATTGTTGATTGCTTCAATTCATATCTTGGTGGTGGATAGCCATAAGTATTAGACAGACTGGTACCATAAGGTATTGGTGTTTTCTGTAAGCACCTATATATAGGGTTTGTGAAATGAAAAGTTAAGCCTGTCAGGGTGTGTGTTTTAGCAAAATGCCTACCTTGATTTTAGTTGGGAGAAGAAACAATTTATTAACAAAAATGCTATGTCCAGTAAACCAAAGAGGCAAATACAGCAGGATTAATAGACTACATTACCTATTAGATAATAAGAATACAAAACAATACCAGCAATTAACATTTATATAACACTATGCCAGACATTTTGTCAGGTACGTTATTCATTGTTTTCAGAACCATGCCACACATTATCTCAGTAAATCCTCACAAAACACTATGAGGTAGAAATGACCATTATCACCATTTTATAGACAAGGAAACTGAGGCACAGAGAATACTGGGGTTAAGAGAATTGCATATGGTTGCACAGTTATTAGGTGGCAGAGCCATGAGAACAGGCCTGGAAATGGCAGTGTGATTATTTTCTGGGAATTATAAATTAGAGCAATGATAGAGAGCCAGCTGATCTAGTTTCTTCCCAATGCTAGTCAGGCCACAGATGGCTTACCAATCTGTCTTTCTTTCAATTAACCATTCACTGTAATTTTCAGGAGACTCCCCCTTCTACTTGTATGGATGTTTTCTAGCCAGCAGATTGACTCAAACAGACAGAAGTCCAGTTGTGCATGACTTCTGACAATTTCTGGGCATCTTGCTGATGGGCTTCTTTTTCTAAGATAGTACTTTCTAAGGCAGCATTAAAAAAAAAATTCTGAGCCTTTCTCTCAAAGCATAAGTCCAAATTGTTAGGTAGAGCTTGTAGATAATGCCTAGAAAATGAAGAATAAACTAGCTTATGAAAAGAAAGTGTTTGCTTTATGAAGGGATTACTTGTGAAGGTAAAATTTTAAAACTTAAAACAGCAATGGCTGACAATAAAAGATCCTTATTCTAAGTGTCAGAAGCAGAGCCTTCTACAAATTCCAAGCAATCACATTTCTGCTTGAAGATAAACTATTCTTTCTTCCTGCTGATCCTCTGTGGCTACCATTCTCATGGTTTCCCCAGTCTGTTCTGCCAATGCTCAGTGGTGAGATAAGACCTATCTAATCTTTTTATTTAACTAGAATAATTGTATATAATGTAATGATGAGTTGAAAGTTTATTCTGTTCCTGCAAATGAAGCTTTAACCAAGGTCATAGATTATGTCACCTGGACTCAAGAATTCTAATCAGGATCTTGCTGTGTTTTAGTACAGTGAGTAACAGAGATAAGTGGCAACTGTGATCTCAACTTTAATTTAAACGGCACAGTTTAAATTAGCAGTTACCCTCAGTTCATCTTCCTTGATCTGGACTATTTCAGCTATAGAAATTTCATCTGAAACCTCTTGATAGTAATAATATTACTTCAGTTCCTCCCTCTATATCTCCTTCTCCCAACTTCATGTAATTTTTTGGTAATCGACACACCCTCAGAAGTCACATCTAAAAAGAAGAAAGTGGAGACTAGTTCACTGCAGAGAAAACCTTGTCCCTTGGCATCTGTCTACCAGACTTCATACTACAAGGCTATAGTAACCAAAACTGCATGGTATTGGCACAAGAACAGACACGTAGACCAATGGAACAGGACTGAGAACCCAAATATAAAACCAACCTCATACAGTCACCTGATCTTTGACAAATTCCAGAAAAACGTACACTGGGGAAAAGAATCCCTATTCAACAAATGGTGCTGGGAAAATTGGATGGCCATATGTAGAAGACTGAAAGTGGACCCACACCTCTCACCTCTCACAAAAATCAATTCACAATGGATAACAGATCTAAACCTAAGACATGAAACCATAAGAATTCCGAAGAAAACGTTGGAAAAATTCTTATGGACATTGGCCTAGGCAAAGAATTTATGAAGAAGACCCCCAAAGCAATCACAGCACAACAAAATAAATACATGGGACCTGATCAAATTGAAAAGCTTCTGCACAGCCAAGAAACTATCACTAGAGTGAACAGACAACCTACAGAATGGGAGAAAATATTGCATGCTACACCTCTGATAAAGGGCTGATAACCAGAATCTATACAGAACTTAGGAAAATCAACAAGAAAAAATCAAACAACCCTATTAAAAATGGGCAAAGGACATGAACAAAAACTTTTCCAAAGAAGACAGAATGATGGCCAGCAAACATATAAAAAAGTGCTCAACTTCTCTAATCATCAGGGAAATGCAAATCAAAACCACAATGAGATATCACTTAACTCCAGTGAGATTGGCTCATATCAAAAAATCCCCAAATAACAAATGTTGGCGGGGATGTGGACAGATAGGAACACTCATACACTGCTGGTGGGACTGCAAATTAGTACAACCTCTATGGAAAAGAATATGGAGATACCTCAAAGAATTAAAAGTAGAATTACCATTTGACCCAGCAATCCCACTACTGGGTATTTATCCAAAAGAAAAAAAGACATTTTATAATAAAGACATCTGCTCTCGAATGTTCATAGCAGCACAATTCACAATTGCAAAGTTGTGGAAACAACCCAGGTGCCCATCAATACACGAGTGGATCAATAAAATGTGGTATATGTATACCATGGAGTATTACTCAGCAATAAGGAACAACAGTGAATTAACACATCTGGTATTATCCTGGTTGGAGCTAGAACCCATTCTTCGAAGCGAAGTGTCACAGGATTGGAAAAACAAGCACCACTGGTACTCACCATCAAACTGGTATTAACTGATGAACACTTACATCACACAGGGCAATAACATTCATCTGAGGGCGGGGGGCGGGGAGGGGGGTGGAAGGGATGGGAAAAACTCTCACTGAATGGATGTGGGGAGCACAGTTTGGGAGACGACCACGATTGTGGCTCTGACACGGGCAGAACAGGGGCAATGTGTATGGCCAAAGTGTTGTACCCCCATGATATTCTGAAATTAAAAAAATAAATTAAAAAAAAAAAAAGAAAACCTTGTCCCTTATGTCAATTAGATACACCTTAATGTGGTGTATAATCTTTGTAAAGGTAAAAGAACAGTCAGTCTTCCAAAAGTTTCCATGCTGACTAGAACTTCCTTAGATCCTTTCAAAGCATTCCAGTGGAATTTCTACAAAGTGGGCTAGGTCAACTCAATAATAATGATGATAATATCAACAGCAATAGCAGCAAACTATTAGTAGAATTCACTATATTCCAACCACTATTCAAAGAACTTTAAAAAATGAACTTTTTTAACAGTTAATAGGAGGTAAAATCAAAAGCTATACAATCAGATTACCATCTCTCATCAGTTCCTAGATGCAGGTGTTTTTCAACATTAGCTGTGATTAGCAAAAGATCTGGATTACTTTCATTTGCTCCCCTCAGAAAGTAACTTTACCTTTATTTGATATGTTATGATATAATCCCTAATAGAAATGGATAGGTCAAAAAAGGTTATATGCAGGTATTATGCCGGCCAGTATGAGCCCTCAACTGTGTACAGGCGAGTCTTCTATGGCTTCTATTAAAGCTATGTATGAAAGTATGAAACCCCAATTTTTCTCATTTAGAAGATTTCCCTGATTTGAATTTTATTCCTTGAAAGAGGAAATGAGAATTTATTTTATTAGCATGTCCTTAAAAAAATCACATCTAAGGAGATCTATGTGAGACTCCTCCTGCCATTTGAGACAATGTATCAACTAGAACCTATAATATTACCTACATTGAAACTATATAGAACACAGAACCCACTCGTTTGGTGACTTTATAGAGCATAAAACCCACTTTGTGTTTAAAAAATAATCATTGCATTTAAGGCAAATTAAAGAATGGCATTAGGCGTTTTTCCTCCATGGTGCTCCTATGGTACCTTTGAGAAGATTCTTAGTCTCTACTATATTAAGGCAAGCCTGATAGAATATTGCTTGGAAGCAACATATTTGACAGCCACTCATGTCTTCAACTAAGAGAGTCTCTTCTTGTATGACATCTTTACTATCCAAGATCCTTGAGTATGAACCACTGCAATACTACTAGACTCATGACCCAAGCATAAAATTTGTGAATATCAGAAGAGAGCATATGTAAAGTTAGGAAGAAAATTGGGACAAGAGAGAAGTGTGGATTAAGGAGCAAAAGATCAGAATAACTAGGTTTTTAAGGAAGATAACTTTATGTTTCTTGTTCAGAGTGCAGGATGTTTTTATATGCTTATAAATGTTAACAATATTCTAAATGAATTTGAGTCAAGCTTCTAACTTTTTCATGGGAAAAACATTCTTCTCTTGTAGAAATCGAACAATTTGCACACGATGAAAAGTTGTGGAATATGAAAGAACTATATATGACATGTCTTGAGAGAAGTGAGTGATCCAAAGCAGAATCTAGTTTTAAGTAGATATATAGTCAGTGTGTCATATTATTTCAGAATAAGCTTTTATAGCCAAAAGACTATGAAATATAAAATTTGAATGGAAGAGCCATTACACAGAGTATGCTGATGAAAAGAGAAAGTTGAAAGACCAGTGTTCCTGAACACTCACCTGTAATGAGCAATAAAATGATAGTAGATCATTATCTGTTTTTATTAAGTTCCAGAAATTTATAAACTGATATAGGGCCCCAAAAAGAAATGAGCAGAAAGCACCAATTCACTCTGTATACAGGAATTGAAGAGCTGTTATTACAGAAAACCTGAATGTGCAGTGGGGTAAATAATAAGTTCAAAAGCTGCTGACTCAGGAATGAGATCCCATCTTCCTATCAAAGAAAAGCAAATGGGTGGCTGAAGGGAGGGGTGGTGCAATTTTATAAGATAGCCCTGGGAATATAAAATTGAGGAACTCTATATGAATGGAGGTGACAGCCTGCTATGTACAGGAATTAAATAATAACAGCAGTACAGAACGTGATCCTATTTCTAGTCAGATGTAGCGAAAGGCTACAGTGCACCTGCACCATTTCTGGGAGAAAATATTTGCACATAACAAACCCACATGAGCAAATGCATAGTTAGTAATCAGCACAGCAGATTATCATCTTATCTCTGCAATTGCACGTTGTTTCAGGGACAAGCAAGCATTTTGAAGAGTCCTTTGAAACCTCTGCTCCATATGCCCCATGGGGCAAAACAAGCATTCTTAAACTGCCTCAGTGCTCTAGTCTTCAGCTCCCCACACCCCTTACCAAGAGACTTGGATTTCATGATCAGAGAGAACCAAGGCAGATGGGAATTATTCAGAATTTGGAAAAACAAGGAAGCTTCAATTAATGGGCTGCTGGCAGGCAACCTCTGCAGTGCACATTTTACTCCCACATACATTTTGTTCATGCATACATACTCATGCATTTGATTTCTTTTACCTTTTAAGGAGAGGATCACACTTTAGTAACGACAAAATGTCTCTGAACAGAATTCAATGTGTGTTATGTCTTAGCAGTTTAATTCATAGGTAACAAAGGGCGAGATATGCTAATCGAGTTTCAGGAACAAAGATGAAGGACTGACATATTTGGTAAAGGCAAGTCCATTTTCAGAACCAAACAGTCTTTTCCTCAATGTGTGGCAGAACTAATTACGTTTAAGTTTGCTATCATGGAGGGCAGAAAAAGAGCTACTCGTGCTTTATATATGTGTGTGGGGGGAGGGGGTGGGATGGGGAATACATTCTCTTTCTCACTGTAAAGGGAGGGGTTACTGAATGGGTCAAATCAGAGAGAATTGAAACTTTTGTTCCATTTCCTGTCAATACTGGGATGACATTAGTTCTTGGTTCTTAGCCAGATTTTAGGGAAGCTATTGGGTGAAGAACTATAGAATACATAATAATATAACAATATTAGAATTCATAGTAGTTCCCTATGTAATTGTTTTATTGTTTCACTTTCTTGCAAGATCGTAATGTGAAGGAGGTACAAATTTCCAGAAAATAGATTTAAGAAGAATATTTCTAATTATATAGTATATTTTATTATGAGAACATTAAGCAAAGGGCCTATTTGTGTCTTGAAAGCAATTAGGAAGGTTTGAGAAGTAATTAGTTTGAGTAGTGGAAAGAGACCACCTATCCTGTGCCATATTGTTGTCTGTAGTGAAGTTGTATTATCTGTTGCTCTGCCAGACATGCCAATTCTATATTGCAGCCCTCTTTACAGACATAAACTCTGACCTAAATTTCAAGCAACGGATAAAGTTACATTTCAGAAGACAAGATTGTAGAAATTACTAAATGCATTTCTAGATATATGAATTTATTTTCTTTATTTTTTGGTGTAACTAATTATTTATTTATTTCTATTTCAGAATATTATGGGGATACAAATGTTTTGGTTACATGGATTGCTTTTGTATAGCTTGAGTCAAAGTATAAGTGTGCCTGTCACCCAGGTAATGTACATTGTACCCGTTAGGTGTGATTTCACCCATCCCCTCTTCTCATCTCCCACCTGCTTGAGTTCCATTGAGTTTTACTTCTGTAAGTGCTCATGAGTGCTGATCAGTTAGTTCCAATTTAATAGTGGGTACATGTGGTGTTTGTTTTTCCATTCTTGTGATACTTCACTTAGAAGAATTGTCTCCAGTTCCATTCAAGTTACTACAAAAGGTATTAATTCATCATTTTTTTCTTATGCCTGAGTAGTACTCCATGGTGTACATATACCACATCTTATTAATCCACTCATGAGTTGATGGGCACTTGGGTTGATTCCAGATCTTTGTAACTGTGAATTGTGCTGCAATAAACATTTGAGTGCACGTGTCTTTTTGGTAAAATGACTTTTTTTTCCTTTGGGTAAATACACAGTAGTAGGATTGCTGGATCAAATGGTAGGTCTACTTTTAGTTCTTTGAGGAATCTCCATACTGTTTTCCATAGAGGTTGTGCTAATTTGCAGTCCCACCAACAGTGTATTAGTGTTCCTTTCTCTCTGAATCCATGCCAGCATCTGTTGTTTCGGGAAATTTTGATAAAAGCCATTCTCACTGGAGTTAGATGATTTCTCAACACAGTTTTGATTTGCATTTCCCTGATAATTAGAGACTTTGAGCATTTTTTCATATGTTTATTGGCCATCATTCTATCTTCTTGTGAAAAGCTTCTGTTCATGTCTTTGCCCACTTTTTAATGGGGTTGTTTGATTTTTTTCTTGATGATTTGCTTGAGTTCTTTGTAGAATCTGGTTATTAGTCCTTTATCAGATGTATAGCATGTGAATATTTTTTTCCATTCTGTCAGTTGTCTAATTGCTCTGTTAATTGTTTCCTTGGCTGTGGAGGAGCTTTTTAATTTAATTAAGTCCCATTTATTTATTTTTGTTGGTGCCATGATTGCCGTTGGGGTCTTCTTCATAAATTCCTTCCCTAGGCTGATATGAAGAAGAGTTTTTTGTACACTTTCTTCTAAAATTCTTATAGTTTCATGTCTTAGGTTTAAGTCTGTTATCCATCTTGTTTTAATTTTTGTGAGTGGTGAGAGATTTGGATCCCATTTCAATCTTCTACATGTGGCTATCCAATTTTCCCAGCACTATTTATTGAATAGGGATTATTTTCCCCACTGTATATTGTTGTCTGCTTTGTCAAAGATAAGATGGCTATATATGGATGGTTTTATATCTGGGTTCTATGTTCTGTTCCTTTGATTTATGTCTTTATTTTTGTGCCAGTACCACACTGTTTTGGTTACTATAGCCTTGTAGTGTAGCATGAAGTCTGCTAAAGTGATGTCTCCCATTTTGTTCTTTTTGCTTAAGGTTGCTTTGGCTATTCGGGCTCTTTTCTGGTTCCATATGAAGTGTAGAATTATTTTTTCTAGATCTGTGAAAAATGATGTTGGTATTTTGATGGGGAGTGCACTGAGTCTGTAAATCACTTTGAGTAGTATGACATTTTAACAATGTTGATTCTGCTGATCCATGAGCATGATATATTTTTCCATTTGTTTACATTATCTGCAATTTGTTTCCTCCATGATTCATATTTCTCCTTGTAGAGATCATTCACCTCCTTACTTAAATATATTACTAGGTATTTTATTTTTTTTGTTGCTATTGTGAAAGGTATTGCCTCTCTGATTTGATTCTCAGCTTGACTGTTGTTGGTGTATAGGAATGCTACTGATTTGTGTACATTGATTTTGTAATCCTAGACTTTGTTGAATTCATTTATTATTTCTAGTAGTCTCTTGGCAGAATCTTTGGGGTTTTCTAGATATAAGATCATATTGTCAGCAAAGAGCAATAGTTTGATGTCTTCTTTCCCCACGTGGATACCCTTTATTTCCTTCTTTTGCCTGATTGCTCTGGCTAGAACTTCCAGCAGTATGTTGAATAAAAGTGGTGACAGTGGGCATCCTTGTCTTGTTCCAGTTCTAAATGGGAATGTGTTCAACTTTTCCCCATTCAGTATGATGTTGCCTGTGGGTTTGTCCTATATGGCTTTTATAATTATGAGATATGCTCCATCTATGCCTATTTTGTTAGGAGCTTTTATCATAAAAGGGTGCTGAATATGGTTGAACGCTTTTCTGTATCTATTGAGATGATCAAATGATCATTGTGTTTCCTTCTGTTTATGTTGTGAATCACATTTATAGATTTATGTATGTTGAACCATCCTTGTGTTCCTGGAATGAAGCCCACTTGGTTATGGTGTATTATTTTTTTGGTGTGCTGCTGAATTTGGTTTGCTAGAATTTTATTGAGAATTTTTTGCATCTGTATTCATAAAGGATATTGGTCTAAAGTTTTCTTTTTCTTGTTGTGTCCTTTCATGGATTTGGTATCAAAGTGATACTGGCTTCATAGAATGAGTTGGGGAGGATTCCTTCCTTCTCAATGTTATTAATTTCTGAAATATGGGTAGCAATTCTTCTTTGTAGGTCTGGTAAAATTTGGCTGTAAAACCATCTGGTCCAGGACTTTTTTTTGTTAGAAGATTTTTTATTGCTGGTACAATTTTGCTTCTTGTTATTGTTCTGTTCAGGAGTTCTCTTTCTTCCTGATTGAGCCTTGGGAGGTTGTGTGTTTCCAATAATTTATTCATTTCCTCAATGTTTTCAAGTATATGTGCATAGAGATTATTATAGTATTCAGAGATGACATTTTTATTTCAGTAGTATCAATTGTAATATCTCCTTTTTCATTTCTGATTGAGCTTATTTGGGTACTTTCTTTTCTATTTCTGGTTAATCTAGCAAGAGGTCTATCAATTTTGTTTATCTTTTCAAAGACCCAACTTTTTATTTTATTATTCTTCTGTATAATTCTTTTGTTATTGATTTCATTTAGTTGTGCTCTGACCTTAGTTATTCCTTTTCTTCTGCAGGTTTTGAAATTGGTTTGCTCTTCCTTTTCTAATTCCTTCAGACTATTCATTAGATTCTTGATTTGTGATCTTTCTGTCTTTTTGATGTAGGCATTTTAAGGCTATGAATTTTCCTCTCAGGACAACTTTTGCTGAATCACACAAGTTTTGATAACATTTGTCTCCTTTGTTATTTAGTTCATGGAATGTTTTGATTTCCATCTTTATTTCCTCCTTGACCCAATAATTGCTCAGCAGTAGGTTGTTTAATTTCCATTTAGAGTTGAGTTTTTCTGTTGGAGTTGATTTCTAATTTTATTCCACTGTGGTCTAAGAAGATGCATGGTACAATTTCTTTTTTTTTAAATTTGTTGAGACATGTTTTGTGGCCTAAGATGTGATCAATCTTAGAGAATGTTGCATGTGCTGATGAGAAGAATGTATATTCAGTAGTTCTTGGGTATAGTGTTCTGTAAATGTCTGTTAGGCACATTTGTTCTGGAGTCCCATTTAGGTCCAGTGTTTCTTTGATTATTTTCTGCTTGGAGGATCTGTCCAGTTCTGTCAGAGGGGTGTTGAAGTCCCTGGCTATTATGATGCTGCTGTTTATCACTTTGTTTAGCTCTAGTAGGCTTTGATTTATGAATCTGAGCACACCTGTATTAGATGCACAAATATTTATGGTTGTTATCTCTTCTTGTTAATTTGCTATCTTTACCATTATATAATGGCCATCTTTGTCTTTCTTTACTATTGATTTGAAGTCTATGTTATCTGATATGCAAATGGCTACACCAGCTTTCTTTGGATTTCCATTTTCATGGAATATTTTTTTACATCCCTTCATGTTGAGTCTGAATGAGTCCTTTTGGCTTTGGTGTGTTTTCTGGAGACAGCAGATACGTGCCTTGCATTTTTTTTATCCATTCTGTCAGCCTATGTCTCTTGAGTGGGGAATTCAAGCCATTCACATTTATTGAACCAACTGATAAGTGGGGTGATTTCTGTTCATCCTGTTGGGTAGAACCTTATTGCTTTGTTTTATCTCTTGAGCCATTATGGTATATGGACTCTGTGCTTTAGCTTTTCTGTGATTTTACACTGTTGGGTGTCTATTGTGTACATCAATGTATAATGTAGATCTGAGTACTTCCTTCAGGGCAGGTCTGGTCTTGACAAATTCCCTCACTGTTTGCTTGTCTGAGAAAGTCTTTATTTCTCCTGCATGTAAAAAACTTAATTTTGGAGGATACAAAATTCTAGGCTGGCCATTATTTGGTTTGAGAAGATTGAGAATGATTCCACAATCCCTGTTGGCTTGTAAGGTCTCAGTTGAGAAGTCTGCGGTTAGCCTGATGTGGGTTTTTTTGTAAGTTACCTGATGTTTTCACCTTACGGCTCGCAGCAGTTCCTCCTTCTTGTTAAATTTGGCCAGTACAATGACTATGTGTTGTGGTGATTGCCTCTTTGCGATTAATCTGCCAGGAGTTTGTTGAGCTTCTTCTACCTAGATATCTAAATTTGTAGCAAGACTGGGTAAGTTTTCCTCAATCATTCCCTCAAATTGATTTTCCAACCCTTGTGTATTTTCTTCCTGTCCCTCAGGGATGCCTATGATTCTTATGTTAGGCCTCATTACATAATCCCGTATGTCTTGTAGGCTTTGTTTGTTCTTCTTATTTCTTTGATCTTTATCTTTGACTGACTTGTTTAATTCAAAGATGTATTCTTCAAGCTCTGAGATTCTTTCTTCTGCTTGATTTAGTCTATTCTTAAAACGTTCTACTGTATTTTGTAATTGCTTGAATGAATTTTTCATTTCTAGAAGTTGTATTTAATTTTTTTAAAGTAAGTCAATTTCTTTAGTGAAATTTTCATTCATTTTCTGTATTGCTTTTGTGGTTTCTTTGTGTTGGGTTTCCATTTTCTCTTGTATTTCATTGAGCTTCCTTATAATCCATATTTGGAATTCTTTATCAGTCGTTTCAATATTTTCATTTTGTTGGTATCCATTCATAAGGAGTTATTGATTTATTTTGGGGTGTTCTTTTGCCCTCATTTTTTATATTTCTGGAATTCTTTTGCTGATTCCTTCTCATCTGGCCTCTCGATAGAGACCTTGGGGCACTAGGCCTGATTTGTAGGGCTGTCTCCGTGTCCCTGAAGATTGATCTTTAACCATGGCAGGGAGAGGTGTGCTGGTCCCAAGTTGCCTATGGGGTGTTCAAACAGGTTTGATGAACCTCTTGGGTTGCCTCTGACCTTCTGTTTTCACCTCTTCCCAGAAGTGTGAATTGGGTTGGGTCCCCCAGCTTATTCTCCAAGACGGTGGGTCGTACTTGTGAGTAGAAATCAGCCACGCCTTGTTTTCTTGAGTTGGAAGGCATTAAGCTGACCTATGGAGTTGTTCCCCCTGTCATTGGATGATGTTTGTGTGGTAGAGCCAGCTGCTGAGATGTTCTTTTTCTGCATAGTAAGCTTTGGTCTCCCAGGTGGGGCACATGAGTGCTCCAAGCTTTAGGAGGGACCCTATAGCTCCCAGGGGGTTGCTTCATTTCTACTCCCACTGAGGCAGGGGGAGGACCAAAGCAGATCTTTTCTAGATTGCCACAGCCTAAAAGCCTTTGCAATGCCATGGAGGGACTCAACATTTGCTTTTCTGGCCACTAGGAGGAGCCTCTGGTATGAGGTTCAGGACAAGCTCTCCAAACCAGGAAGGCTGTTCCCTAGGGAGGGCCCTCAATGCTTGAGTGCTAGGGCCCCAGGCTGGGCTCTTTCCACCCTTGTCCACTAGCACCCTTGTTCTCTGCAGGGAGGGGTGAGTGCCCTCCAAAATCGCTGCTCCCTGGACCCCCACAGCACACTCCTGTCAGATCAGTGCACATGAGTTCTCTTACCGCCTGAGTCTAGCTCTCTAACTTCCTCTGTCTGTGTGTATAACTCACTAGCATGCATCTCTGTGAAACACTGGTGGGCAATGGGTTCCCCAGTTTTGTACCCCCATTCCACCACAAGTCCCTAAATGGAGAGTAGTGGGCCTCTCTATCTGCAGAGACCTCAGCCAGGAGCATACTCCTGCTGGAGAGAAGTGGCCACTGGCAAGTTTCTTGGCTCAAGCTGCACTCCCAATTGTAATGAGTGAGGGAGAGGCCACAGTTCCTGTTCAGGTGGTACACCTGAGGCATTCGGTTGCCATGGAACTGGGAACTAGGCTATTTCTCTCTGAATGTGGCACCCTTATCCAATATTGTGGTTCTTCAGTGGGGATGGGGGTGCGCTCACAGATCCCCAGTCCTCAGCACCCCTCCACACTTTCCTATGGGATATTTCCATGAGGGCTTCCTCACCACCTGAGTCTAGGTCTGAAACCTCTGTCCTGCATCTCCCTGCACTGCTCTAGTGTCAGGGGTGTGGGTGCCAGGACTGACCCACTTATCTGAGCTTCCTGCCTTCAATCCTGAGAAACACCAGCGGGCAGGTTGCTCCAAAGCTGTGTCAGACCCCACAGTCCGTGGTGAGCTTAGCCTGGGGCATGCACCTGCCGTAGAGAAGCAGCCATTTGTGAGCTTCTCAATTCAAGCTACTCTCATGATTGCAATGGGTGGGGGAGGGTCCGGATTTCCCAGTCAGCCTCTCATGGCACTCTCCCATGTGGTGCCCCTTACGGATACCCAAACTCCTGGGGCTCACTTGTTTACCCCACTATTCCTAATTAGCTGCTGTGTCTGAGTTTGTAGAGGGTGGAAAAGCCTTCAGTATACTTTGTATCCTACTGTTCACTGAAGGCATGTAGGTAGGGGAAGGGAAACCCCTCTCACCCTTTCACTGGGCTCTGAGCCTCTCTGGGTTTCATCCACACCACTGGTCTTCTCCCTATCCTATTCTTTCTCAGCTTCACAGTTTTTCTCTGTGGGGTCCCCAGTCATCTCTGTCCCTTCTCTCTGTGTTCCACACCTGAGCTGCGACTGCTCTGCACTCTCCTCAGCCCAATATCCTACCTTCCAGCCAGGACAGTCTGACAAGCAATGTCTCTAGTTGGCCATTTTGGCTCTCCCCCAGATATATGAATTTATACTCCAGAATTTACCAGGTGAAAATATGTAGGTCATAGCCTTCAAGATAGGTTGTTCTTAAAGTGATGCTGCCTTTAATGTAAATCTTGAAGGTGGCTATATTTTTCAAAGAGGAAAATGTTAGCAAATGTTGAACAGGCAACTGGAGAAGATAGCAGAGGCAAAGAGTTGCCCTAGCAGGAAGCAAAATGATAAGCAGGAGGAGAGCTCTAAAAAAGTTCAATATTAAAGGAATAGAAAGAAATATTAAGCTAGTGAAGCAACAATCAATGGAAAAATAAGCTTTTTGTTTTGTTTTTGTATTAGAGCCTTTATTAAAAATGAAAAAAGTATACAGACCAAGAGCTGGACATCACATGGAAAGAGAGATGCAACCTGAAGGAATAGAAATTTCCAAATTAATTAGCACAGCCTAATATCAGGACAAGTTGCCCCAATTTCTGAAAAATATGAAAGCTCTTGAAATTGACAACTCATGGGTTGGTGGCCATGTTCAGTAAACAATATTTGTTATTCATTTCTGGGTCTGACACTTCTTTTAAAGACACTTCCATACTCAAGTGGCATCTCTGCATGCTGATCTTCTATTTTACATTAGTTGTTCTGGCCCTTTTGTTGTTTCAGTCTTTGAAATCACACAGCTTTTTATGAGGTAGGGAATGCTCCAAAAGGCAACTTGAAGGATGATTGCCGTATAAAAGGGCTAAGCTTGAAATAATGCCTATTAATGCCACTGGTTTAGCAGGAATGTCTCCACTTTGTTCAGTACACATTTGCTTTTTGAATTCATTCCACTAGGAATTTTGTCTCTGGCTTTGGTGTTATAATCTTCTATTCTCTTCTATTCTGTTATCAGTTTGACACTGAATGTTGCTAACTTTCACAAAAAAGCCTGAAAGTCAGAGGAAAGCCTGTCTTTTTGGCTGTCTTAATGGGACTGTGGTCTGCCAGTTAGTGGAAAGAACGATTACATTGGGAAAATGGATGAATATTTTAGATGGTTAAATACAATTTTTGAAAGAAAATGAGATTTTACATAAATGAGAATGGGCTGGAGCTGATTGCTTTTCTTGTTTTAATTTCAGGAAGAACATTGACCATATTTTCCTCTATTTTCTGATTAATTATAAATTTTTTTTCATTGTCAGAAACAAGAGAACAGATATTGAATACTTTGCTGAAGTAGTTTTAATGATTTATCAACATTTCACATGCAAAAGCGGTCTACCAAATAAATTTCTACAATCAGATATAGAAAACAGGCAATTGACTTTTTCTATGATTAGCTACTGAGCAACATTAAACATAGTATGCAGAAAACAGCATTTTCTTTTCCTCAGTATTGTCAAAAGAGGTCTACCTAATAGCAATTATGCAAAGGCAGAGAAAATAAACCTCAAAATCTTTAATGAGAAGAGAAACTGTGCAGGAACAGGAACTCCATTGCTTTGTTTACCATTACACAAGAGCCCCCACACTGTCACACTTCTTCAGGACCAATGTCTTGGAATGCTTCCAGTCATAATTAACTGCATCAAAAGTCAAGACATCTGTCATCTATGTTCGTATCATAATCATGCCAAGTCCAGGCAGACTATAGAGATGGGAGAAGGTAACCAGATGCTCATAAATAACAAGGTTTCTGTGAAAAGCTATAGCACAAGGACATTTCTATTTTAGAGGAAAAAACCCTCCAATTTCAGTTTTTGCAAATGTTATAAAACATCACTTAATACTATGCATGCATGTCTCAATTCATTTAACCAGCAGATTGCTTTTACCCATTAAAATAGCAAATATTTTAATGCATGTGTCAATTGCAATTGTGGCAGTGCTGTTTATTTGCTAATGAAAAGAGAACTATTTCCATTTCTTTTTTAACCTCAGTTTCAACAATGGAATAAAATATCTTTACATATTTGATGATTGTTTATTATTTTTTAATATTTTCTGAAATTTCAGGACTTGTGAAAAAACTGGAACTAAAAATAAAATTTCTCATGCAAATTTTAGGTTCAGGAAGTTCTGAACATTTTAGGGATATGTCTGATCTTGAAAGGATCCTAGCTTGCATTTGAGAGTCATGAAAGAACTCTTTAGTGGAGAAGTTTTATATTCCTAGTGAACAGCCATCCTCCAGAGTCCCAGACTAAATGGAGCCAACATTGACTCTTCAGAAATCCTTTTTACCTATAGTCTTTCTTGATCAGTGAATTTGAATCATAACAATTTAATATTATGCATTTATACATGTGCAAATGTCAACATATTCTTTTCTTAAGCCCAGCCAAAAATGATTGCCAGTAATGATTTTCTCACTTTCTGGACAGATCATATATTCTAATTGCACATTGATTTAAATTATTTTAAAATGTTTTTCTTTAAAGGTAAGTTCCAAAATCACTTAAGTGGGGAATTTTAAGAAACTTTAGGTATCATAAATATATGTTAAAAGTGGAGAATATTATGAATTATGCAACCCCGGTGTATTCTTGGAGACTAGCTCACTGGGGCCTGCCTTAGTCCTTACACATGATGCTAGAGAGGTTCCAGGGACCATCAGTGCTTTCCCAGCATGTCAGAGCATAGGTCTGTGGGTACTGTTTTAGGCTGGATAACAAGAATAGTGGCTCTCTCAGAGGAAAACTTGAGTTTTCCCTATGAAAACTAATGCTACTTTACTATGAATCATCAGGTGTGTGTTCTGATACATTTCACAATTTTGGTTGATTGCTGACATTAATTTTGGTGAAGAATCCAACATGCTGTGAACATTCTCGTTTTGTCTGATCAGTTTTCTCTGAAATCCTGTGCCAGCTGTCATCACACATGTTAGGCTCCTTAGGGGTAAAACTAAAGGAGGGTTTTAAACACCAAGAAAATCTAAATGTGCAAAGTAGTGCTTTAAAAGTTCTTACATTAATTTTATTTTAATAAACTCTATGCTTTTAATGGGAAACACTGATCAGTAGTCACTGAGATAACTTAAACAGTACTCTAGTGTCATGAACTACAGCTTTCTTGAAATGTACCCAGTCCATCATCATTATCATCTTCATCATCACTCTCTTCATGAACATATATTTATTGAACACCCACTGTATACCTGATACTGTACTATGAGCTTGGAGAACATTTGCTGAGATTACTCAAAATATGTGTATTTCTTCATGCAAATTAAGGCTTCATGTATATTGGGAACTGAATCAGAAACACAGCACTATTGAATAGTAAAATATGAGGATAAAATGAGAGTGGAGAGTGTTATGCATATTTTACTATAGTTTTATGTTTTTCTCTCAATACTTTCACCCTTTATTTGGAGAGAGTTTACTTGTAAATGTGCTGGGTCTAAGCAGGCAGATAAAAAAAGTAAGCTTTGGGAAGGGGAACGGAAAGGATGAATAAGAAAAGGGTAGGATTGCTATACAGTACAGGTTCCTTTTCCTTTTCCTGGTATTTTATTGCTCATCCCCTGCCAGGTGTAGACAATCTCCCAGGTGTCAGTCTTGTGATTGCTGCCTCTGATATATACGCAACCATCAAATACTATGTGGCATCAACCGCGAGAAAAAGATGGAAGAATGTTCTGACCATTATGGGAGCATGTGCCAGGGAAAAATTCTACTTTTATTTGATATCAGATCTGGACCAGTCATGAGAATCATATGCTTTTCTTAGATTTTTGTAAACAATATTTGAGTGGGGTTTTTAGGCAGCATATTATAGTGGAAAGAGAACAAGCTTTAGAGTCAGTCCAACCTTGGTTCATATTTGTGTTATGTGACCATGAGTAAATTACTTAAACTTACTGAACATCAGTTCCTTTATTTGGAAAATGTCAAGATATAATAAAAAAAACCACATTTGTCTAAGAGAGTGATCATTAGGATTCATCATAATAACAATATACAATACTAAACCTAGTGCTTGACATATAGTGAAAACTAAGTACTACAGCCTAGGAAGGCTCATTCTACTACATGAATTTTAATACTTAAGAATATTTAAGAAGTCTATGAATTAATCACTTAAATGTTTATACATGTAATATGGTAACGTTATCTACATTTAGTTTCTGTTGTGAATGAATATTTCACTTACAATTTAAGAACCTAAATATGAAGAGGATAATAGCTTTGTATCAATTCTGGTGATTTTTTTTTCCTGGGGGTAAACTAGAGAGGATGAGGTCAAAAGATCATTAATATTTTATATCACCAAAAGGATCAGTCGACTGAAAAAAAATTGAGGAGTAGTTTGTCAGAAGATCACACCCCAAAAGAGAATTATTGCTTTACATTTCTATTTCTAGTGCTACACTATGGAAATAAAGAAACTCTCCTCAAAATGGAATTACATCAAAATCAAAAGTCAAATCATGTCAAATGTTTATGAAATGTCTCTCTACACCCTTTCAAGGTAGTGTGAAAGATTTAAAGATAATCAGTCACTTTAAACATAGTGCTATGTCTGGGAATATTTGTGGAATAGACACAGAATGCACTCATCAGTATTCTGGGTGAATATTATTCTTATTCTATGGACATTGACACACTTAATTTCAGGTCCACATTGCATTAAAAACATGATCTGACAAACTGCCCACATTTTTTGTTGTTTTGAATTTGTTTTTGTATGAAATATCATTTTGGATGGCTGGTCTACTGGTTGGACTTGGAATTGTTTTCTTATGATAGCTTTTATTGATATTTTTATTTATTGCAAAGGTTTTAGAATTACTACTTATTTCTAAGTAACTTTGTGCAAGTTATTTCAACCTTCCTAGGCCTCATTTTCTTTTTATGTCAAATAGAAGCCAAGCTAAACAATTTTCCATCTCTGTCACTTCATGAATTGACAATGCTAGGTATAATACTGCAGTTGCCTCAGAATAGTATTTTTCTAGGGTGATAGAATAGGCCAAAAAATTGTTGAAAATAATTCAAATAGCAATGGATGTGCTATGGCTTGGATATTCGACCCCCTCCACACCTCATATTAAAATTTGATATTCAATGTTGGAGATGGTACCTGATTGGAAGTGTTTGGGTCATGGGGATGGATCCCTCATAAATGGCTCAGTGTCATTTTCATGGTAATGAGTTTTTGCTCTATTAGTTTCCATGAGAGCTGGTTGTTACAAATAGCCTGGCACCTCCCTCTCTTTGCTCTCACTTCCTTTCTTGCCATACAATCTCTGCACATGCTGGCTTCCCTTTCCATCCATGATGAGTGGAAGCAGTCTGAGGCCCTCTCCAGATGCAGATGCCAGTGTCATGTTTCTTGTATACCCTGCAAAACCATGAGCCAAGTAAACTTTTCTTTATAGATTACTCAGCCTCAGGTATTCCTTTATAGCAACACGAATGAACTAAGAAAAGATTTTTTAAGTCCTTTGAAAATTATAAAAGGGTACACCAGCATAAGATATTATTAAAGTTCAATCATTTAAATTAGAGAAATAAATCAAGGGGTTAAATACAAGGATTGAATGTGTGTATGTTCAAATTTAACTGCCCCTTTTGGGCATATCAGCATTTGCTTTCCATGCTATTTATTCTCTACCAGCTGTAACAGGCTGTGGTAATGTGATAGTAGTAGTAGTAATAGCTAATATTAACTGAACATCCATTGGGTGCAAATCACTTTGTGATATATATCTATATATCTTCATCTTCATCTCTCTCTCTCTCTCTATATATATATATATAAATAAATAAATAAATGTGTGTGTGTATATATATATACATATTTTTTTTAAAACTGCAGGGTAGATGTCACTGTCCTCAGGTTACCAATGAAGAGAAAACGGACATATAGGTAGACAACTTGCTTAAATTTTAAACCCAATGTCAGATTTGAGATTCTTGCCTAGGACTGTTTTATTCAAGGTGTGTTTCTAGTCACTCTGCCTTGAGGCCACTGAATATCTTCTTTCACTTTCCTTATTTATTACTTCCCTTCTACAACTTTTTTGTTTGTTTGTTTTAGATTACAAGTTTTAAAAACTATTGACATAAAGCAAAGTTTGAGGCTAAAAAAACTACCAGATGTCTTTCTCTGTCAAATGCTGAGTTATTAAAAAATATGGTTTGCAGCAGATTCACACATTATGATTTCATATATATTTGTTACCCTGGTACCTTTTAATATATTTTTACAGAAAACAGTCTTAAATACAGTTAGTATACTTAGAAAAAATTGGCAAGCTATAGCTTAAATAGGCACAACTTAAAGGGAGGTGTATTTAATTCCAAATGTGAGCACATAGACATATTCTCATTTTATTTTTCTTTTAATTCTGAGAAGACCTGGGCCAGATTCACTGATTGAAGTTTTATGTTTCCCAATTTATAAAATATTTACTGAAGTCATAATGGCCTTTTTACAGAGGATATGTCAGACTAGTTGAGACATTGGTTCATGGCAGATATCTACTACCTGTCAAAACTGTGATAGTGGTCAGTGAGCTTTGTTTTTTGCCAAAAGTCTGAATTCCAATTTCAATCAAAAAAGTTAAAATGGAGGCAAGAAGGAAAAAGAAAATGGCAGTCTGGTAGACACCTCCTACCTCACTGCTCCCAGGGAAGGAAGAGAAGAGCGCAGATGGCTGCTTATGCACAGATCGCTAACTCCAAAAACAGCATTGTGAATTTGCAGAGAAGCAGAGTGGGACACTCAGTGCAAGAAAAAAGGTGACAGGGAGATACATTCACAAAGATCAGAAAGAGTAGGGAACACAATAGAGAACAGAGCACAGGAGGGACGCACTCACTAGGTAAATGCAGGATGAGCTGACCTACAGGTGGACACTCACCATCCCCACAGATCACCCATCCATTCAGACAGGGACAAACCCAGAGTTGGTGCAAAGTTGTTTCATGGGACAGCAGGCTCTGCGGAGAGGAAACAATAGTGGTAGCCATACTGAACACTCGGGTGCACTGTGCTGGGACTGTACCGGGTTGGGGAGGGACTGGGCTGAGATACAGCTTCCTGAGACAGTACACTGGAATTTGGAGATGGGCACCTTGCCCCTGGAAGTCAGCAGGACTAGGCCCCAGGAATTGAACAGAGAGCAATGGGCTATGCCCATGGAGACTGCCAGCAGTTGCCCCTGTGGGATCCAGGTGGGTAGAGGAGAGCCACGTTTTCTGCATGGTTGACCTGTACCTTGGGACCCTTGTGTATGCCCACTCTACAGGTCCAGTTGGCAGCCAGCAGCCATCTTTAAGGTCCCCCTCCTGGAGCAGACAGAAAGCTAGGTCTCTAGCTCCCCACCTGTGGCTAGGGGGCTCTTCCGACTGTGTGTGATGGGTTATGCCCTTGGAGGCCACCAACAGCTGCCTCCATGGACTCCACGTGGGATGAGGAGAGCCACGTTTTCTTCATGGCAGACCTAGAGCTGCCACTATTCCCTTGGTGGGAGCATCTCCCTGGTGGAGACTTCTGGGGATAGAGAGGCCTACCTGCCTCACCTTGGTGTCTAGTTGCAGAAAAGGGGTGCACAAGTGGAGATCCCCCTATCTGCCAGTAACCCATGGAGATGCATGCCAGCAGGCCAGATACACAAACTGTGGGGAAGCTCCAGAGCCCGCCTTGGGTGGAGAGGAAACATAAGTGATCTGATCAGAGGGGAAAGTGCCCAAGGTGGTGGACAGGGAAAGAAATACCTGGCTAGAGACCTCAGCAATCACACTAGTTTGTCCCTCCATGAGGAGCAGCCCTACAAGCTTGGAGAGACAGCCCTGAACTCCATATCAGCAGCTCCCCATAGCAGCCTGATAAGCAACCTCTGAGCTCCACAGAAGCTCACACACCCACACTCTTGTGCTCTAGCTGCGAGCTATTTTGCTCCTCCCTCCACCTCAGAAGGAGCAGGGTCCAAGTAATCCTGGGGGAGCTATAAGAACCCTCCCAAAGCTTGGGGCATTCATATACCCCACCTGGGGGACCAGAGCCTATCACAGGCACAACAGATTACCTAGGTAACTGGCTCTTCCACAAAAACTACAATCAACAACAGTGGGAACAACCCCATAGCTAAACAAATTGTCACCCAAAAGTACAATCCACCAGCTTGGAGCTTAAGCTGGGGGAACAAACTCACTACACTCCACTGGGAAGAGGTGAAGACAACAGGACAGAGGTAACCCAAGAGATTCATCAAACTTGCTAAAACACACCTAAGACAATACAGGACCAGTGCTCCTCTCCCCAGCACTGTCAGGGAATGATCCTTGGGGACTTGGAGACAGGGCCATAAACCAGCCCTAGCACCCCCAGCTTTGACCAAGAAGCCAAATGAAAAAGAATCAGTGAAAGAACTCAGGAAACATGAAAAATCAGAGCAAAAATCACCCCCAAAAGAAATCATTAGCTCCTCAGCAACGGATACCAACTTAAATGAAATGGGTAAAATGACAGAGGAAGAATTTGGATTATGGATTGTAATAAAGCTCAATGAAATCCAAGAGAAAATAGAAACCCAACACAAAGAAGCCACAAGAACAATACAAGAAATGAATGAAAAATTCTCTAAAGAAGTTGAAGTATGACAGAAAAACCAAACAGAAATACGGGAAATAAAAGAGGCATTCAAGGAACTACAAAACACAGTGGAAGACTTAAGAATAGGCTGAATCATGCAGAGGAAACAGTCTCAGAGCTGTAAGACAACTCCTATTTGCTAAACAAATCAGTTGAAGAGAAAGAACACATAAGCAAGAGACATGAACAAAGAATACAAGAAATGTGGGATTACATAAAGAGGCCAAATATAAGAATCATAGGCATCCCTGAGGGCAAAGAAAAATATACACAAGGGCTGGAAAATCTGTTTGAAGCAATAATAGAGGAAAATTTCCATGGCCTACACAGAAATCTTGATATCTGGGTTCGAGAAGCACACAGGACTCCTGGGAGACTCAATGTAAAAAGGCCAATCACCACATCACATAGTTATTAGGCTGGCCAAAGTAAACATGACAGAGGCACTCCTTTGAGCAGTAAGGCAAAAACAGCAGGTGACCTACAAAGGAAAACCTATCAGACTAACTGCAGATTTCTCAGCTGAAAACTTACAAGCCAGAAGGGACTGGGGACCCATCCACAGTCTTCTAAAACAGAATAATGGCCAAGATAGAATTCTTTTTCCTGAAAAACGAAGCTTCTTATATGAGGCAGAAATAAAGACTTTCCCAGAGCAACAATCACTGGTGGAATTTGCGAAGACCAGACCTGCCCAGCAGGAAGTACTCATACCTGCATCATACATTGACCAGTGCAATAGACACCCATCAGTGTAAAATCACCCAAAAGCTAAAGTCCAGAACCCTAATTCCACAATGGCTCGAGAGGTAAAAAAAAGCAATAAGAGTCTACCCAACAGGATGAACAGAAATCCACCCCAAATATCAACTCTCTCAATAAATATGAATGGCTTGAATTGCCCATTGAAGAGACATAGTCTGGCTGAATAGATTAAAAAAATGCAAGCCAAGTATCTGCTCTCTACAGGAAATGCATCTTACACACAGGGACTCATTCAGACTCAAGGTGAAGGGATGGGGAACAGTTTTCCAGGCAAATGGAAACCAGAAGAAAGCTGGGGTAGCCATTCTTGCATCAGATAACATAAACTTTAAAGCAGCAAAAGTAAAGAAAGACAATGATGGCCACTGTATAGTGGTGAAGGGAAAAATCCATCAAGAAGACTTAACAATCCTAAATATTTATGCACCCAACAAAGGAGCATCCAGATATATATAGCAAATCCTGCTAGATCTAGACACATCATAAACAACAGTGCCATAATAGCTGGGGACTTCAACACCCCAGTGACAGAAGTGGACAGATCCTCCAAGCAGAAAATAAGTAAAGAAACAATGGACATAAACAGAACTCTAGAACAATTAGGCCTAATAGACATTTCCAGAATATTCCACCCAAACAACACTGAACATATATTCTTCTCATTAGCTCATGGAACTTTCTCTAAAATTGACCACATCCTAGGCCACAAGGCAGATCTCAACAAGTTTAAAAAAATAGAGATTATACCATGTGTCTTCTCAGACCACAGTGCAATAAAATTAGATATCAATTCCAACAGAAATACTCATCTCTACACAAAAACATGGAAATTAAACAATCTGTTGCTGAACGACTATTGGGTCAAAGAGGAGATACAGATGGAAATCAAAAGATCCTTCAAACTAAATGATAATGGGGACACAAGTTATCAAAATCTGTGGGATACAGCAAAGGCAGTCCTGAGAGGAAAACTGATAGCCTTAAATGTCCACATCCAAAAGAGAGAAAGATCACAAATCAACAACTAATGAACCGCCTCAAGGACCTGGAAAAGGAAAAGCAAACCAATCCTAAACCCAGCAGAAGAAAAGAAATAACCAAGATCAGAGCAGAACTAAATGAAATTGAGAAGAAAAGAACTATAGAGAAGATTAATAAAACAAAAAGTTGGTTCTTTGAAAAGATAAAATAGATAGGCCTTTGCTAGATTGACCAGAAGCAGAAAGGCAAGCACTCTAATAAGCTCAATTAGAAATGAAAAAATGAGAGGTCATAACTGATATCACAGAAATACAAAACATCATGTTTGAATACTGTAAAAATCTCTACACCCAAAAACTTGAAAACGTGGAGGAAATAGACAAATTCTTAGAAACACACTACCTCCCTACGTTCAATAAGGAAGAAATAAAATTCCTGAACAGACCAATATCAAGCACCAAAATTAAAGCAGCAATAAAAAATCTCCCAATAAAAAAAGTCCTGGACCAGATGGGTTCACACCTGATTTCTACCAAACCTACAAAGAAGAACTGGTACCTATACTGCAGAAATTATTCCACAGCATGGAGAAAGACGGAATCTTCCCCAACTCATTCTACAAAGCCAGTATCACCTTGATACCAAAGCCAGGAAAGGATACAACAATAAAAGAAAACTACAGAACAATATCCCTTATGAATATAGATACAAAATTTCTCAATAAAATCTTAGCAAACCAAATTCAACTACACATCAAAAAAATAATTCATCATGACCAGGTGAGCTTCATCCCAGAGATGCAGGGATGATTCAACATATGCAAATCTATAAATGTAATTCACCATATAAATAAAAACAAGAAAAAACACCATATGATCCTCTCAATAGACACAGAAAAGGCATTTGACAAAATTCAGCACCATTTTATGATAAGAACTCTTAACAAAATAGGCATAGATGGCTCATACTTCAAAATTATTAAAGCCATATATGATGAACCCATAGCCAACATCATACTGAACGGGGAAAAATTGAAAGCACTCCTGCTTAGAGCTGGAACCAGAAAGGTTTCCCACTATCTCCATTTCTATTCAACATGGTGCTGAAAGTCCTTGCCAGAGCAATCAGTTAAGACAGGGGAATCAGGGGTATTCAAATGGGGGTGGAAGAATTCAAACTTTCACTCTTTGCTGATGATATGATATTATATCTATAAAACCCCAAAGATTCAACCAAGAGACTCCTGGAATTGATAAATGAATTCAGCAAAGTATCAGGATACAAAATCAATGCACACAAATCAGTAGCTTTCATATACACCAATAACAGTCAAGCCGAGAATCAAATCAAAGATGCAGTAGCTTTCACAATAGCATCAAAGAAAATTAAATGTTTAGGAACATATTTAACTAAGGAGGTGAGAGACCTATATAGGGAGAACTATGAAACACTGAGAAAAGAAATTACAGAGGATGTAAACAGATGGGAAACCCTATCATGCTCTCGGATTGGTAGAATCAATATTGTTAAAATGTCTATACTACCTAAAATGATCTAGAGAATCAATGCAATCCCTATCAAAATATCAACATCATTTTTTGCACATCTGGAAAAAAATAATTCTATGCTTCATATGGAACAAGAGAAGATCCCGTCTAGCCAAAGCAATCTTCAGCTATAAGAACAAAGTGGGAGGCATCAATCTACCAGGCTTCAAGCTATACTACAATGCTATAGTAACCATAACAGCATGGCACTGGTACAAGAACAGAGACATAGAACAATGGAACAGGACTGAGAACCCAGATATAAAACCATCCTCATACTGTCATCTGATCTTTGACAAATTTCACAAAAACATACACTGGAGAAAAGAATCCCTATTCAACAAATGATGCTGGGAAAATTGGATAGCCACATGTAGAAGACTGAAACTAGTTCCACACCTCTCATCTCTCATGAAAATCAACTCACAATGGACAACAGGCTTAAACCTAAGACATGAAACCATAAAAATTCTGGAAGAAAATATTGGAAAAACTCTTATAGACATCAGCCTAGGCAAGGAATTTATGAGGAAGACCCCCACAGTGAGCACAGCAGCAGCAAAAATAACTTAATGAGACCTGACCAAATTAAAAAGCTTCTGCACAGCCAAGGAAACTATCATTAGAGCGAACAGACAACCTACAGAATGGGAGAAAATATTTGCATGCTACACATCTGATAAAGGGCTGATAACCAGAATCCATACAGAACTTAGGAAAATCAACAAGAAAAAATCAAACAACCCCATTAAAATGTGGGCAATGGACATGAACAGAAACTTTTCAAAAGAAGATAGACTAATGGCCAAGAACCATATAAAAAATTGCTCAACTTCTCTAATCATCAGGGAAATGCAAATCAAAACCACAATGGGATATCACTTAACTCCAGTGAGATTGGCTTCTATCAAAAAGTCCCAAAACAACAAATGTTGGCAGGGATGCAGACAGATAGGAACATTCATACACTGCTGGTGCAAATTAGTACAACCTCTGTGGAAGGTAATATGGAGATACCTCAAAGAACTAAAAGTAGAACTACCATTTGATCCAGCAATGCCACTGCTGGGTATTTACCCAAAGGAAATAAAGACATTCCATAATAAACATATCTGCACTTGAATGTTTATAGCAGCACAATTCACAATTGCAAAGTTGTGGAAACAACCCACGTGCCCATCAATACATGAGTGGATTAATAAAATGTGGTATATGTATACCATGGAGTACTACTCAGCCATAAAAAACAATGCTAAATTAATTCCTCTAGTATTATCCTGGATGGATCTAGAGCCCATTCTTCACAAGAATAGAAAAACAAGCACCACTTGTTGGTACTAAATTGGTACTAACTGATCAATACCTATGTGCACACATGGAAGTAACATTCACTGGATGTCAGGCAGGTGGGAGGGGCACGGAGGGGATGGGTAAATTCATAACTAATGGATACGGGCCAAACTCTCTGGGGGGTGGGCATGCTTGTAGCTCTGACTTGGGCAGTGCAATGACAATATATGTAACCAAGGTGTTTGTGCTCCCATAATATTCTGAAATTAAAAAAATTTAAAAAAATTTGTTCTTTGCAAATAAAAAAAAAGAAAAAGAAAAAGTTAATAATGGAAATGAAGATTCTTTATCATTCTGACACTGAAGTTAATCTTTAAGATTAACATATAGGGAAGATTAGAGATTTTAATTTCCTTAGAGTAAATTCTAAACAATAGATATTTATAATAATTGGATAAAAACTAATATTTTATAGAGGAATTGGACTATCCTTTGAATACATGAGGACCTGTTTATACACACTAAGAGAAGGTAAACTATCAGCTTTTGAATTAACAAAGAGTCCATTTGGGCATGGTGGGGAAAACACTGTGACACTGTCCTGGAAGTGTGAAGGTCCAAGTGGCTGCTTTCATTCTTCTTTGATGAGCTAAACTCAATCGGGCCTTCTATCTTTGTTTCTCTCCCCCTTTCCCATTTCTTTCCATTGTCATGGATTTCCTTTTTCATGCCTTTATTCACTCAACATCCCTTTTCTTAGCACCTACTATGACTCAATCACCAAGTTGGTGTTGGGGATTTTGAAATGGAAACAAGACGCAACAAAACAAAAAAGTTCTCCTTGAAGTAGTTCTCTATATCATGCCATCACCTCATTCATTGATTAACAAATATGACAATCATAAATGCACCCACTCTGCTAACAAATTCTAAACTGTAGTCTCAAATATTTGCTAGCCTAAAGACTTAAAAACTGTCCTATTGCAATGAGTCAGCAAAAGTCTATTATTTTTCTCTAATAAATACTTCATTAGAAATAGTACTAGTTGCCCTCTATGACTTCATCTTCCTCTTCCTTTCTACAACCCCTGGATTTCTGATGTTGTTTCCCTCCCTCTCCTTACTTTGATTCACTAAAAGTCTGAGAAACATAGGAGGGCGCTATGATCAAGGTAGAAAATATAATTGGTGTTGGCAAAACACGTAGTTGTGTGGGAATGCATTTCAATTCTTTGTATTGCTTTTAGTCCTGACCATCTCTGTCTCTGATGTAAGGAGGGAAGCTGATATATGTTAGGTGATGTTAAATAACAGATTTGTTCTCATTTAGATGGAAAGCTTGATTATAGGACTATCTCCTTTTTAACATAGTGCTGACCATCATATTGGCTGTTAATAGATAAGTATAGGTAAATCGCATTAATTTGAAATACAGGAGACTATAAAAGATAAGTCCTGAATTAAGTAGAGTATATCTGTTAATTTATTTAAGAATAGACCACGTGGTTAGCTCGGAAATCGCAGTTGCTTAACAGACACTATTGACTCAACTTGAACAATATTTTATTTTGTAATAAACTATGTAACAATGCATAGAACTAAGACACTAAACATCTTATAATTTTTAATGTAACTGTGCCAGAGTCATGCATTATTTCCAGAGATGGATAAACCTGAAAGTGAAGAAAGTTGGAAATTCAAAAGTAATTCACTTTAAAAATCCATGAAAACCATCTTATTTCAGCACACATTGAAGTAGTAATAAGAGGGTAGTGTGTTGTGTTGAAATTGGGATTGTTATACTAACCAGAATTTCATTTAACACAAATATGGGCACTATATTTAGCAGCTTAAAAACATGACTCAGGGATGATATCTCAGGGCAGAATTTTATGGTCAGAAACTGCATGTCTAGGAATTATGCCATTGGTTGCATAGTCATCCAGATTCTTTAATTTAAGGGCTAGTCTTTCAAAGTCAAGAGAAATGCCAACGTGATAGTTTCTTACTTGGCCACAGATGGTGCAGCCAAAAGACCTCAGAGGTGTGAGTGTGTTGTCCTTTCTCTATGGACAACAGTGTTTAAAACAATTTTCAAAGCATAGCTTACTTTCTGTCCTACTTAATTGACCCATGAATACCATGAACTGTTATTTATTAGAGTATTTGTTGTTCACAGGGTTCAAATAAAAGCTGTTTATTGAAAATTTCAAAAAAATATTAGGTTCAGCTTTTTGAACAAGCAAGACCTCTCTGTTTAACAGATGGCTCAGCAGTTGTAAGAAAATTATTCACAACCCAAAAGCAGCACAAACAATCACTTTAGAACATCGTTGTTCTCAATTTACATATTTTTAAAGGAGAAATTAATTCTGTGCTGTCTCCCTCTCTTACTGTGCCTTTGAGCATACAATGTATTTCTGAACTTGACAACAGGCAAACCTTGCCTTTTGACGCACACTGAATTGGTACCATTCCTGCTAGCATTTTACGAATTATGAATACATTGGCAAAAATTGTGGCTTCTGAACAATGCTAAACTTTACCAATTGGAATTAAAACATGAAATAGGATGATGGGAATTAGTTTGGGGAAGTGCCTATTCTATTCCTGAGTTCTTTTTTTTTTCTTTTTCTTTTTTTTTATTTCAAAGTATTACTGGGGTACAGATGTTTTTGGTTACAAGGATTGGTTTTGTAATGCTTGAGTCAGGGGTATAAGTGTGCCCATCACCAAGACAGTGTTCATTGTACACGTTAGGTAGGTTTTTGCCCATCCCCTCCTCCCCCGTCCCTCCTGCTTGACTTCCATTAAGTTTTACTTCCCTCTATGAACATGTGTGCTCATCAGTTAGTTTGAATTTAATAGTGAGTACATGTGGTGTTTGTTTTACCATTCTTGAGATACTTCACTTAGGAGAATGATCTCCAGTTCCATCCATACTGTTGCAAAAGGCATAAAGTCATCCTTCTTCATGGCTGAGTAGTATTCCAAGGTATACATATATCACATTTTGTTAATCCACTCAGGAATTGATAGGCATTTTGGGTGATTCCACACCTTTGCAATTGTGAATTTTGCTGCTATAAATATTCGAGTACAGGTGTCTTTTCGATAAAATGACTTCTTTTCCTTTGGGTAGATACCCAGTAGTGGGATTGCTGGATTGAATGGTAGGCCTACTTTTAGTTCTTTGAGGAATCTCTATACTGTTTTCCATAGAGGTTGTACTAATTTTTAGTCCCACCAACAGTGTATAAGCATTCCTTTCTCTCTGCATCCACACTGGTGTCTATTATTTTTGGACTTTTTAATAAAAGCTATTTTAACAGGGATAAGGTGATATCTCATTGTGCTTTTAATTTGCATTTCCCTGATAATTAGTGATGTTGAGCTTTTTTTCATATGTTTATTGGCCATTTGTCTATCTTCTTTTGAAAAGCTTCTGTTCATGTCTTTTGCCCACTTTTTAATGGGGTTGTTTGATTTTTTTTCTTGCTGATTTTCCTGAGTTCTTTGTAGATCTATCTCTCTCACCACTCACAAAAATTAATTCAAGATGGATAAAAGATTTAAACATAGGGCATGAAACCATAAGAACTCTAGAAGAAAATGTTGGAAAAACTCTTCTAGATACTGGTGTAGGCAAAGAATTTATGAAGAAGACCCCAGTGGCAATCACAGCAACAACAAAAATAAATAAATGGGGCTTGATTACATTAAAAAGCTTCTGCACAGGCAAGGCAATAATCAACAGAGCAAATAGACAACCTACAGACTGGGAGAAAATATTCACAAGCTATACATCCAATAAAGGGCTCTTCCTGAGTTCTGTTGCCCATGTTATGTTTGTGAATGTGGGAGGGGGTGTGAGAGAGAATAATCAGTTCTTCCAATTAGCCTGTGGCAAAATTCTCTTAGATGAAGGACAAGGTAGACCTCTCAGTTCAATTTGAGTCTTAAATTAGATGGCATTTCAAAGGCTTTCAGTGATAATACCATTTTAAAAACACTATTTCCTATTTTGCATGAGAAGGGTAAAACTCTGCTTTCTTTATTTTTACTTTTTAATCCTATTTCCATCTGACAGTAGTGCTTTTCCTCATGTAAGTAGAACCTCATGTTTCTATGCATAGCTACCTGTCTTGAGCAGTAATCCCCAAGGTTATTTGTGACCTAGAAGTAGATTTCCTTCGATTTCTTATAGCTTTGTGACCTTTTGCTTTCTTCAAGTGACTCCTAGTCTTGTAGGAATTGCCAATGGCCAAAGAATAGAATTTTTCTGCATGTGAAGCAAACTAGCCAATATGGGAATAGATCCAATTACAATTCACTCTGTCCAAATCAAATATTCTGCATTTTTAAATTTATCATCTTTCAACAGCCATGCTTCTTGTCACTTTGATCACAGTAGGTAGCCTACAACCATAACCCCAATGTATAGCATATTCATATTATTAATTATCAAGTAGAATAATAGACATAGATTTATAGTACTGGAATGGATCTTGAAAAGAAATCTTGTCCAAAGCATTGCCTTCAACAAAGATCATGCTCATTTTATCTCAGACATAGAAAATACATCCAGAATATTTTTCAGTAAACTATTCTAAGCTTCTAAATTCTCAAAGTTTCTTCCTATTTTCTTAAAAGATTAGAAAGTTCTAGCATTTGTCAACTTGGAGTCTTACTTCCATCTGACATCATTTTCTTTTTGAAGAAGTTATCCAAAAGAGCTTAGCAATAAATCTTCAGGAAATTTATTTTCAGATGTATGTGAGAGGAAATATAGACACCTGGTACGGATCTATTCTCCTTGTAGCAAAATGATATCATTGATGTATTTGCGCTTATGCTTTATCTTAAGTGTGGACACTTAGCCCCATGGAAACATCATTAATTCAGCTGATGCTCTCTTCACAGTACAATTAGCTCTGTTTTGTTCCCTGGCCATGGACTGTACCTGTAATCTCAGCCAACTCTATTAAAAATATGTATTGTGATTTTTAGGGAGATCTGGGAGGCAATGTGGATGGATCAGGACACTGTCTCTCTTTTACTTGAAGAAGTATCTGCTTTACTGATAGATTCAGTTGTACTACTATTTCTTTATGAAGGCCAGCCAGTGAAATTACTGCAGTGGAAGAAGTCTATTGTAATATATGTATTTATTTGGTGTGTGTCCCTTGTATCTACACAATATCCAAAAATCATGGGTATCAAAACACCCCATTTCTTTTAGTTATTATATAGGGTGAATGAAGTCACTTCCCACCCACTGATGTTCTCAAAACCTCTCCAAAGATAAGCACTCATGCTAATTACCATGATGACTTTGCAATTTCTATTTGTGTCAGCAGTGTACCTAAGCTAAACATGCTCAGCAAAAGGAAGACATATTTTCCTGCCAAATCAATGCCCAGCATTGTGTTTTACATCTCCCCAAAACTGGTACTTTGGGAGAAGAGTTATAGTAGCTATCAATCACTAGCAGCAGTCACCAGATCAGATTGATTCTGATAGTTAAAAGTACCTTACCAATTGCAAGCCTGTGGACATTGTGCTGTTCTCCAAAGTGTCTGCAGTTTAGACATTTCCTCACCTATTCTGAGACTAAGATGTTACAGTAGCCTATTGATTTTTCCAGAAGCCATGTGTCTTTGCTAGGATATTCCCTGTGGTTTCACTAATTGATGCATGGTTGTCAATCATAAATCACTCCACAGGTAATGGAGTAGTGTTATATCTATTCATGCAAGAACTTGAAGCCTATATAATTTCCCTCTGATACCATTAAGGGGGGATAAAGCTCTATTTTTTTGCCTGCTTTTCTCATTTTTTAGCTCAAAAATTGAAAGGCAGCATTGATACAGTAGAAGAAATTTTTAAGCATAGTTTTTAGGGCTTAGATTCTTGTCCTGCCTTGGTTGCTGTCTAGTTGAATGACCTTAAGCAGGAGGGTCACATAACTTCTCAGAGGCTTGGTTTCCTCCTCATTCAGATGACAGCACAACCATGAACATGCTTTGAAATAGCAATGCATTATATTAAATAAAAGAAAATATTGTTACCATTACTGTGAAAACCCTCTGCATGATACATTTGTGCTCTTTTAAAAAATTCAATTAATTCTGCCTTCATTTTCCCTTCTATTTCTTTTTCTCCTATTATGAAGGAACTGCTAATATCATGTCTTGCATTCTCTTAATTCTTCTTTCCAAAGAAGTTATAATTCCATAAATTTTGCATTTTGGAGAGGGTTCATTATTATGCTTAGATTCAAAACATAGATATTCTCTAAATGTTACAGAACCACTCCTGTCTTATCAAATGGATCTTATGAAATAAAGCAATGGAAGAGACAGTATTCTGGGCCTTTCACTGAAATGGAATACAGTTATCTGAAAAGTAGCAGCATTTTTCTTCTGCTATTTCTATTTCACTCAGGCTGGCATATACCTGGAGGACACAGCATTTTGGACTCTGCTTGTCCTCCACTGCTTGTCTTGGTCCATGATCTCTGGTGGAAAAGGCTCAGGAAGCATCAGCAGTAGGAGACTTTTGAAATGTAAGCAGGTGTGTTATTCTCTTCAGTTTGGTGGAGCCAGGCCTCCAACACATTCAAACCCTTTGCTTAGTTGATATGTTGAATCTCTCAGATTGCCTAATTGATGATATTAACCAATTCTATTCAGGAGGTTGGAGAAGTGTGGGATCTTTTTGGAAAGAACTGAATGCAAAGGAATTCTTAGAAGAGGCTTCACTCCCTTGTTCATTTTCCAGATTCATTGAACTTAAAATAATCCACCTTGTAACCTGTGACATAGCAAGAGAGGAGTAAGGCTTTTCAATGCATTATTTTGTATGTAGTTTGGCTTCCCTTATTGCTCCACTCTGGGCACAAGTATTCTGACTACACTTGTCAATTGGGAGCTGACTCATCCATGTATCTTTTTCTTGGGAATCATTTGGTTGCAAGGAACAAGCATCTACTCACAGTATTTCAGAAAATAAGTGGATTTCTTAAAATAATATGATAGGAAATTTTATGAACATCCGTCCTTTTAGCTTATCAGGCCAGAAATAGTGGGGTAATCTTTGATTCCTCCCTTTTTTAAACAGATTTATTGAGGTATAGTTGATATGGAAGAAAAAAAAATTGCATGTGTTTAATGTAAACAAGTTCATAAGTTTGGACATATGTATACACCTGTGATACTATCACTACAATCAAGGTAATAAATATATTCATCCACCCTCCAAAAACTTCCTTGCATACCTTTTTTTGTGTGGTAAGAACACTGAACATGAGATCTACCCTGTTAACAAAATTTTAAGAGTAAAACTCAATGGAAATCAAGTAGGTGGGAGGGGGGCAGAGGGTATGGGTAAATTCACACCTAATGGGCACAATGTACACTATCTGGGTGAAAGGCACACTTACAACTTTGACTCAAACTGTACAAAAGCAAATTGTGTGACCAAAACGTGTGTACCCCCATAATATTCTGAAATAAAAAAAAATTAAGTGTGCAAATTAAGTGTAGTATTGTTTACTACAGGCACTATGCTGTACGATTGATTCTAGAATTTATTCATCTTGTATAACTGAGACATTATAACCATTGAGCAAAAACTCCTCATTTAGTTTTCCCTATGGCCCCTGCCATCCACTATTCTACTCTTTGCTTCTTCTGAGTTTGAATAGTTTAAATACCTCATATGAGTGGAATCATGCAGTATATGTCCTTGTGTGACCACCTTATTTCTGTTAGCATAATGTCCTCCAGATTAATCCATGTCGTTGGAATGGCAGGATCTCCTTCTTTTATAAGCCCAAATAAAATTCCATTGTGTGTATATACCATATTTTCTTTATTCATCTGTTGATTGATATTTGGATTGTTTTCATATCTTGGCTATTGTGAATAATTCTGCAATGAACATAGGAGGGCAGATATCTCTTTGAGATCCTCATTTCATTTCTTTTGGATATATATACAGAAGCGGAAATGCTGGATTATCTGTTTATTCTATTTTTAATTTTTTGAGGAACTTCCATATTGTCTTCCATAGTGGCTGCGCCATTTTACTTTCCCGCCAACAGTGTACAAAAGTTCCAATTTTTCCACATCATCACCTACACTTATTTTCTCTCTCTTTTTTCTCTCTTTTTCTTGTTCTCTCCCTTCTCCCCCCTCTCTTTTGATAATTATTATCCTAACATGTGTGAAGTGATTGCTCATTTTGGTTTTGACTTGCATTTCCCTGATGATTAGTGGTACTGAGCATCTTTTCATATACTTACTGGCCATTTGTATGTCTTCTTTGGGGAAATGCATATTCAAGTCCTTTCCCCATTTGCCATTTGTTTGTATGATATTAAATCATAGGGATCCCTTATATATTTGTGTTATTAACTTTATTAACTCCTTATCAGATATATGGTTTGTAAATATTTTCTTCCATTCATACGTTGTTTTTACTCTTGTTTCCTTTGCTGCGAAAAAGATTTTTAGTTTGATGCAGTCCTACTTGTCTATTTTTGCTTTTACTGCCCATGTTTTTGGTGTCATATCCAAAAAATCATTGCCCAGGCCAATGACATGGGGCTTCATCCCTAGGTTTTCTTCTAGTAGTTTTACAATTTCAGGTCTTATGTTTAAGTCTTTATTCAATTTTGAGTTCATTTTTGTATACGGTGTGAAATGAGAGTCTAATTTCATTTTCTGCATGTTGATATCCAGTTTTCCCAACACTATTTATTGAAGAGACTGTCCTTTTTCCTATATGTGTTTTTGACACCTTTGTTAAAAATCAATTGACCATAAATGCCTGGATTTATTTATGGGCTATGTATTCTGTTTCGTTGATCTATATGTCTGTCTTTATGCTAATATCATACTGTTTTAATTACTGTAGATTTATAATATATTTTAAAATCAGGAAGTGTGATGCCTCCAGCTTTGTGCTTCTTTCTCAAGATCGTTTTTGCTATTCTGAGTGTTTTATGGTTCAATATGAATTTTAGGATTGTTTTTTGTATTTTTGTAAAACATGCCATTGAGATTTTGTTAGGGACAGCAGTGAATCTGTAGATCACTTTGGGCGATATGGACATTTTAACAATATGAATTCCTTCAGTCCATTAACAGAGGATATCTTTCCATTTATTTGTGGGTGCTTTAATTTCTTTCATCAATGTTTTATATTTTTCAGTGTAAAAGTCTTCCATTTCCTCGGTTAAGTTTATTCCTAAGTATTGTATTCTTTTTGATGCTTTTTAAAATGATATTTAAAATTTTTTTTCTGGATAGTTTGTTGTTAGTGTTTAAAAATACAACTGATCTTTGTATGTTGATTTCCTATCCTGAAAATTTGCTGTATTCCTTTATTCATTCTAATAGGTTTTTTGTGGCATCTTTGGTATTTTCTACAAATAAGATTATTTCATCTGGAAACAGATAATTTTACTCCTTTCTTTATGATATGGATGCCTTTTATTTATTCTTCTTGCCTATGGCTCTGTCTAGGATGTCCATGCTATGTAGACTAGTAGTGGTGAGAGTGAGCATCTTTGTCTTGTTCTTGATCTTAGAAGAAAAATTTGGTTTTTTTCACCATTGAGTATGACATTACATGTGGACTTGTCCTACATGACATTTATTATGTTGAGGTACCTATATCTAGCTTGTTGAGCATTTCTATCATGAAAGGGTGTTGGATTTTTCCAAATGCTTTATCTATATCTATTGAGAGGATAATATAATTTTTATCCTTCATTCTGTTAATGTGGTGTATCACATTTATTGATTTGCATATTTTGAACAATCCTTACATCCCAGGGATAAATCTCACTTGGTCATAGTGTATAATCATTTTAATGTGCTGTTGGTTTGAAAGCATTTTGTCAGGTATTTTGGCATATATGTTCACCAGGGATATTGACCTGTAATTTTTCTTATAGTGTCTTTGTCTGGCTTTAGTATCATGGTTATGCTCTCCTCATAAAATGAGGTTGGACGTGTTCCCTCATACTGTACATCTGATCCATCAGCAAATGACATTGATTTAAATCTGACCACTTCTCAACATATCCAGTGCTGTAACTCTAATCTAAGTCATGGTCATTTCTCATTTGTACTATTGCCATAGCCTCTAACTTGTCTCTCTGCTTTCACCGTTGGATTTGCAGACTATTCTCAGCACAGGAGCTATTGTAATTCTTTAAAAAGTTAAGTTACATTGTATCACTCCTTTGGTCAACATTCTGCAATGGCTCTGCATTTCGCTTAGGGTTTCAACCAAGGTCATATCAGTAATCTACGAATACAAGGCCCTCCACCACCCTCATGTTGTGTCTCTAACTTGATCTCCAACTATTTATTCTCTTCACTTTATTTCAGATCTTTTGACTCTAGCCACATTTGCATCCTTGCTACTTCTTGAATATTCTAGGCACACTCCTGCATTAAGGATTTTATACTAGTTGTTGCTTCTGTCTGAAAGGTACCCCCCACCCTATACCTACAGGGCCAGGACCAAGTCTTTTATCTCCTTCAAGTCTGTCTTTCTTTCTTTCTATCTTTTTTTTCTTTCATTTCAATAGATTTAGGGGTACAAATGGTTTTTGGTTACATGAATGAATTGTATATTGGTGAAGTCTGGGCTTTTAGTGTACCCATCACCTGAATAGTGTACATTATACCCAACAGGTAATTTTGCATCCCTCTCCATACTACCACCCTCCCCCCTTCTGAGTCTCCAGTGTCCATTATACCACTCTGTATGCCTCTGCATATGCATAGCTTAGCTTCCACTTAAAAGTGAAAACACGGGGTATTTGGTTTTCCATTGCTGAGTTACTTCACTTAGGATACTTGGCTTCCAGTTCGATTCAAGTTGTGGCAAAAGACGTCATTTTGTTCATTTTTATGGCTGAGTAGTATTCCATGGTATATATAATATATACCACAATTTCTTTATCCCCTTCATTGGTTGTTGGGCACTTAGGTTGATTCCATATTTTTGCAAGTGTGAATTGTGCTGTGATAAACATGTGTGTGCAGGTGTCTTTTTGATGTAATGACTTCTTTTCATTTGAAAAGAAAATACTCAGTAGTGGTATTTCTGGATTGAATGGTAGATCTACTTTTAGTTCTTTGAGAAATCTGCATACTGTTTTCCATAAAGGTTGTACTAACTTATGTTCCCACCAACAGTGGGAATTCTTGAGTGTTCCCTTTTCATTGCATCCACACCAACATTTATTGTTTTTTGACTTCTTAGTAATGGCCATTCTAACAGGGGTAAGGGGATATCTCAGTGGGTTTTTTTTAAGGTTTTTTTTGTTGTTGTTTCTCTTCAGTATCTTTTAAATTTAAATATATTTAGGAGGTATAAGTTTTTTTTTGTTACATGAATGAATTGCATAGTAGAGAAGTCTAGGCTTTTAATATACTCATCAACTGAATAGTACACATTGTACCCAATAGGTAATTTTTCATCCATCACCCCCCTCCACCTTCCCCCTCTGGGTCTCCAATGTCCATTATGTCATTCTGTATGACTATGCATACCCATTGCTTAGCTCCCACTTATAAGTGAGAACATGCAATATTTGATTTTTTGTTCCTGGGTTACTTAACTTAGAATAATGGCTTCCAGTTCCACCCTAGTTGCTGCAAAAGACATTATTTCATCCTTTTTGATGGCTAAGTAGTATGCAATGGTGTGTTTGTGTTTGTGTGTGTGTATGCATATGTACACACACACATATATATACCACATTTTCTTTATCCACTCATCAGTTGATGGGCACTAAGGTTGGATCCACATCTTTGCAATTGTGAATTGTGATGCAATAAACATATGGGTAAGGTGTCTTTTTTATAAAATGACTTCTTTTCATTAGATACCCAGTAGTGGGATTGCTGGATTGAATGGTAGATCTACTTTTAGTTCTTTGATAATTCTCCATATTGTTTTCCATAGAGGTTGTACTAATTTACATTCCCATCAACAGTATATGAGTATTCTTTGTCACTGAAACTGTGCCAACGTCTAGTTTTTTGCCTTTTGATTAATGGCCATTCCGACAGGGGTAAGGTGGTATCTCATGGTGGTTTTATTAACAATATGTATTTCTCTGATGATTACTGATGTCAAGCATTTTTTCATGTTTTATATTCGCTTATATACATTCTTTTGAAAAATGTCTGTTCATGTCATTAGCCCCCTTTTTAATGGGATTGTTTTTCCTTGCTGATTTGAGTTCCTTATAAATTCTGAATATTAGTCCTTTGTCACATGCATAGTTTGTGAGTATTTTCTCTCATTCTGTAGGTTGTCTATTTACTCTGTTGCTTATTATTATTATTTTACTGTGAAGAAGCTTTTTAGTTTACTTAAGTATTATTTATTTATTTTTCCTTCTGTTGCATTTGGTTTTTGGCGGGTCTTAGTCATAAATTCTTTACCTAGGCCAATGTTGAGGATAGTTTTCCCTAGGTTTTCTTCTAATACTTTTATGATTTTAAGTCTTACATTTAAGTCTTTAATCCATTTTGAGTTAACTTTTGCATATGGTGCGAGATAGAAATCCAGTTTTATTCTTCTGCATGTGGCTATCCAATTTTCTTAGCACCATTTGTTGAATAGGGTGTACATTCTCCAGTGTATGTTTTTGTCTGCTTTGTCAAAGATCAGTTGATTCTAGGTATTTAGCTTTATTTCTGGGTTCTCTATTCTGTTCCATTGGTCTATGTTTTTACTTTTATACCATAACTATGCTGCTTTGGTTACTGTAGCCTTGTAGTATAATTTGAATGAGATGCCTCTACCTTTCTTCTTTTTGCTTAGGATTGCCTTGGTTATTCATGCTCTTTTCCATATGAAATTTATGATTGTTTTTTCTAATTCTGTGAGAAATGATGTTGATATTTTGATAGGAATTTCACTGAATCTGTAGATTGCTCTGAGCAGTATGATCATTTTCACATTATTGATTCTTCCAATCCATGATCACAGGATATTTTCCATTTCTGTGTGTCATCTATGATTTCTTTCATCAGTGTTTTGTAATTCTTCTTGTAGATATCCTTCATCTCCTTGGCTAAGTATCTTCCTAGGTATTTTGGGTTTTTTTGCAGCTATTGTACATGGGATTGAGTTCTTGATTTGATTCTCAGCTTGGTTGTTATCGGTGTATGGCAGTGCCACTGATTTGCATGTGTTGATTTTGTAACCTGAAACTTTACTGAATTCGTTTATCAATTCTAGCAGTCTTTTTGAAGAGTGTTTATGGTTCTCTAGGTGTAAGATCATATCATCAGCAAACAGACATAGTTTGACTTCCTCTTTTCCAATTTGGATGCCTTTTATTTCTTTCTCTTGCCTGATTGCTCTGGCTAAGACTTCCAGTACTATGTTGAATAGAAGCATTGAATAAAATCCAGCATCCCTTCATGATAAAAACTCTCAACAAACTAGGCATAGAAGGAACATAATACAAAATAATAAAAGCCATATGTGACAAATCCACAGCCAACATCATACTGAATTGAGAAATGTTGAAAGAATCCCTCCCAAACACTGGAATGAGACAAGGATGTCCACTTTCACCACTTCTATTCATCTTTATTTAAATGTCATTTTACCCACCAACCCGGTTATCCCAACTTCACCCCTCACTATCAGTTTTCTTTACACTTACTTTTTCTTCTTTTTCGTTAGAGCTTATTACCTTCTGCCACCTGTGTAATTTACTTATCACGCTTATTGTTCTCTACCTCCCATGACTAGAATGTAATATTTATGAGAGCAAGGACCTTTGTTTTCTTCACCAATATAATCCTGATACTTAGAATAATATTTGGCATATAGTGAGCAATCAAGAAATATAAAACATATGGAAGTATGGGTAATTGAAAAAAGAAGAAATAGAAGACAGCAGGGCTAGGTGGGGCCTGATTGTGGGGAACTAAAGGAACTTCCCTATCTCTCATTGGCCACTATGATCTTTTCTTCCCTACTTCTCTCTGTGTATTTGTTCCATCATTCATTCAACGATGTTTTGTAGCTGTCGATGTACAAATCCTGCACTTGTTTTGTTAAACTCATTCCTAATTGTACAATTACTACAATTTTAATATTTTGTTGTTATCACAAATGTAATTGTTTGCTTAATTTTAAGTTTGTTCAGTTTTACTGGATTGATAAAACATCTATTTTTAAAAATACTTATGTTTTATCCTGCAACTTTGCTGAACTTGCATATTAGATCAAAATATTTTTTATGGATTCTTCATAATTTTCTATGTATAAGATCATGTCATCTGTAAATAGAGATGGTTTTACTTCTTTTTTTCAATCTAGATTTCTTTTATTTCATTTTATTACCTAATTACTTGGCTATAACCGCCAGTAAAATGTTGAGTAGCCGTGGTAAATGTGGACATCACCTTTGTTTGGTCTTTTTTTAATTGACAGATAAAATTGCATATATTTATTATATACAACATGATGTCTTGAAGTATATATACATTTGGAATGACTAAATGTACCTAATTAACATGTGCATTACCTCACATAGTTATTTTTGTGGTGAAAGCCTTAACATCCACTCCCTCAGCATTTTCAAGAATATATTGTCATTAACTATTGTTACCATGCTGTACAATAAATCTCTTGAACTTATTCCTTCTATCTAAATGAATTTTTAAAAATATTTTCACCAATATCTCCCCAACCTCCTCCCCCATACACCCAGCCCCTGGTAACCACCGTTCTACTTTCTAGTTCTTTGAAATCAACTTTTTTCATTCCCACATGTGAGTGAGAACATGCAGTATTTGTCTTTCTGTGCCTGGCTGATTTCACTTCACATAATGTCTTCCAGGTTCATCCATGTTTTCACAAATGGCAGGATTTCCTTCCTGTCTGTGGCTGAATAGTATTCCATGTGTATATATACTGCATTTTCTTTATCCATCCATCCATTGATGGACCTTGTCTTGTTCTTGATCTTAGGGGGAACACTTTCAGTTTTTTATCATTAAATATGATGTTAGCTGTGGGTTTCTTGTAGATTCCTTTATGAGGCTTAGGAAGTTCTCTTCTACTCCTAGTTTGTTGAGTGTTTTTATGATGAAAAAGTGTTGGATTTTATCAAATGTTTTTTCTGCATCTAGTGAGATGATCATGTGATTTTGCCTTTTATTCTATTGATATCGTGCATACTCAGGTTTGAATAATGGTATCCCCTCAAAAATTCATGTTAAAACTCAGTCCCCAATGCAGCAGTATTAAGAGATGTGGCTTTTGGGAGGTGATTAAGTCATGAGGGCTCCACCCTCACAAGTGGGATTAGCATCTCGATAAAAGGGCTGGAGGTTGAAGGGAGCACCTTCTTGATTTTTGGTTCTTTCCATCTCTTCTGCCATGTGAGGAGACAGCATTCATCCTTTCTGGAGGATGCAGCAACAAAGCACATCTTGGAAACAGAGAGCAGTCCTCATCAAACACTGAAAGCTGGTGCCTTGATTTTGTATTTTGCAGCCTTCAGAACTGTAAGAAAATAAATTTCTACTCTTTAAAAATTACCCAGTCTGTGGTATTTTGTTATAGCAGCATAAATAGACTGAGACAGTGCAATACATTGATTGACTTTTGAATGTTATATCAACCTTGTATTCCTGGGATAAACCCCACTTGGTCACGTCGTATAATCTTGTATAATACACTTTATATGTTGTTGAGTTTGGTTTGCTAATATTTATTTTAGGACTTTTGCATCAATATTCATAAGGGGTATTGGTCTCTAGTTTTATTTATTTATTTTCTGTAATATGTTTGGTTCGTTTTGGTATCTGGGTAATACTGGCCTCATAAATTGAATTGTAAAGTGTTCTCTCCTCTTCTCCTTTTTGGAAGAGTTTGAGAAGGATTGGTGCTAATTCTTTAAATGTTTGGAAAAATTGCCAGTGTACTTATCTGGGCCCAGGATTTTTATTTTTTGGTAGTTATTTGATTACTAATTGAACCTCTTGATTTCTTATATGTCTATTTGGATTTTTGGTTTTCTTGAGCCAGTTTTGTTCATTTGTGTCTTTCTAGGAATTTGTCCAGTTCATCCAATTTATCTAATTTATTGGTATACAATGGTTCATTGCATTCCTTCCTAATGCTTTTTATTTCATAATGTTGGTAGTAATGTACCCTCTTTCATTTCTGATTCTAGTAATTTGAGTCTTCTCTCTCTTTTTCTTGGTCAATGTAGCTAAAACTTTGTCAATTTGGTTGAACTTTTCAAAAATATAATTTTAGTTTTCATTTATTTTATCTATTATTTTTCTATTCTGTGTTTCAATTATTTCCATTGTAATCATTATTATTTCCTTCCATGTGCTTTCTTTGGATTTAGTTTTCTTTTCTTTTTATAGGTTCTATAGATGAAAGATTGATTAAGCTTTTGATTTGAGACTTTTATCGGGGGATGTTTTGTGTCTCGTGGTATAAGGTTATCATTTTTTAAAATTTCAAAATATTAAGGGGGTACAAATGTTTTTGGTTACATGGATCGCTTTTGTAATAGTTGAGTCAGGGGTATAAGTGGGCCTATCACCCAAATAGTGTTCATTGTACTCACTGGGTAGATTTTTGCCAATCCCCTCCACCCTCCTCCCCCCTGCTTGATTTCCACTGAGTTTTACTTCCCTCTGTGCTCATGTGTGCTCATAGGTTAGTTCCAAATTAATAGCAAGTACATGTGGTGTTTGTTTTTCCATTCTTGAGATATTTCACTTAGGATAATGGTCTCCAGATCCATCCAAATTGTTGCAAAAGGCATTAATCCATCCTTTTCTATGACTGACTAGTACTCTGTGGTATATATATACCACATTTTGTGAATCCACACATGAATTGATTGGCATTTGTGTTGATTCCACATCTTGCAATTGTGAATTGTGGTGCAATAAAAATTCAAGTGCAGGTGTCTGTTTGATAAAATGACTTCTTTTCCTTTGGGTAGATACCCAGTAGTGGGATTTGCTGGATCAAATGGTAGGTCTACTTTTAGTTCTTTGAGGAATCTCCATACTGTTTTCCACAGAGGTTGTACTAATTTGCAGTCTCACCAACAGTGTATAAGCATTCCTTTCTCTCTGCATCCATGCCAGCATCTATTTTTGTTGACTTTTTAATAAAAGCCATTCAAACAGGGTTAAGGTAATACCTCATTGTGGTTTTAATTTTCATTTCCTTGATGATTAGTGACTTTGAGCATTTTTTCACATGTTTATTGGCCATTTGTCTATCTTCTTTTGAAAATCTTATGTTTATGTCTTTTGCCCACTTTTTAATGGGGTGGGGTTTTTTTCTTGCTGATTTGTTTGAGTTCTTTATAGATCCTGAAGATTAGCCCTTTATCGCATGTATAGTTTGTGAATATTTTCTCCCATTCTGTAGGTTGTCTATTTGTTCTGTTGATTATATCCTTAGCTGTGCAGAAGCTTTTTAATTTAATAAAGTCCCATTTATTTACTTTTGTTTCTGGTGTAATTGCCATTGGGGTCTTATTCATAAATTCTTTGCCTAGGCGAAGATCTAGAAGAGTTTTCCCTACATTTTCTTCTTGAATTCTTATGTTTTCATGTCTTACATTTAAGTCTTTTATCTAGCTCGAATTAATTTTTGTTAGTGGTGAGAGATAGGAGTCCTGTTTCATTCTTCTGCATGTGGCTATCCAATTTTCCCAGCACCATTTATTGAATAGGGCTTCTTTCATTTCTAGGAATCATTGGTTTTGCAGATTTTCTAAGAAGATGGTAAGATAATAACTGATGTATCTATTTCATCTACAATGTACCTAGAATGGTTCTTAACTCAGTAGCTGATTTTTTTTGTTTTCTACTCTATTTTCTTTTCATTTTTTAATTTAATTTTTTAAATTTCAGAATATTATGGGGATACAAACACTTTGGTTACATATATTGTCTATGCACTGCCCAGAATCTGTACAGAACTTAGGAAAATCAACAAGAAAAAATCATACAACCCCATTAAAAAGTGGGCAAAGGACATGAACAGAAACTATTCAAAAGAAGACAGAATAATGGCCAGCAAGCATATAAAAAATTGCTCAACTTCTCTATTCATCAGGGAAATGCAAATCAAAACCACAATGAGATATTGCTTAACTCCAGTGAGATTAGCTTATATCAAAAAGTCCCAAAACAACAAATGTTGGAGGGGATGTGGAGAGATGGGAACACTCATACACTGCTAATAGTTGATTTTTTAAAAAGTGAAAAACTACTCCAAAATGACTAAATACACATTATAGCATTAGAACATTGTATAATTTACTGAATTGAAGTTAAACATGAATGTTCACATGCATACACCATCACATATATGTGAAAACCTAAAAATATTACAGAATGTTATTTTAGTATTAAATAACAATTTCTCTTCATTAGGGATTGGAGCACCTCCTTGCTATGTGAAGCAAAAAAATATGTTTATGTCCTAAACCAATTTTAGACCTTGAATTTATAATTTATAATTCTTGAATACTTTACTTCAGTCCTGTTCAGTTTGAGTTTTTGCTAGATTTCTTGGACTAGCTTCTGCCTTCTAAGTATTAAATATTTAATATGAAACACAGAGAATTTTGACCCTCTGTCTTTAATTACATAAGCTCTCCTCTTAAATGTTGTGTGTTTATTAATTCTAGTTCTAAGGTGATTGCTTTGCTCCAAGGGATACCAAACTTTCGGACGTAGCATGTAGCTCCTTAATGCCAGAACAATAGTTTTCCTGATTCTTTGCTGTGATTTTATAGCTGTATGATGTTCTCATTTCTTTAATATGCTATATATTCTCTTCTGCCCCCATATATCTCAGCTGCCCTGTATCAGCTACTCTGATTTTCAATGGAGAGAGCAATTCTAGGGTGAGCCTGACCTAAAACATCTTCTAAATTTCATAGGGTCATGATCATTTTTTTACTTATGTCAAAAGACTATTAAAGGGCTCCCTGGTTATAGCAGCACAGTGCTTTACTTTACACATGTGTGATGTGAGGCTACATCCACCATTAATTAAAACTGGAATTTTTATCTAGTCTAATGATTAATTCTTTGAGACAGGTTGGGGGTACTTTCTAATTTATACATTTCTCCCATGTATCATATACATTTAAAATATTTTTTATAAACTATATCCTATATGATTGTGCATATCATGTTATATATGTATGGTTTAAAGAATAATAATATAGTAAAAACTACTCATTCAGAAAAAGAAAAATATAAAAACTGTTGAAGCCTCCTATGTATTCCACCTTAATCACATTTCCCTCTTTCAAATGCAAGGAAATCACTCTCCTGAATGTAGCGCTTATAGTTTCCTTGCTTTTCTATATAGTTTGCCACACTTGCATATATCCCTAAACAATACATTATGTAGTTTCCCTGATTTTGAACTTCATATAAATGGAACTATGCAGTTTATATTATTTTGTGTCTAGCTTCTTTTGCTTAACTTTATCTTTTATAAGATTCATCCGTGTTGTTTGTGTTTTTTCTTTGGAAAAATCTGTTATATCTTTTTCCCAATTTTCTGTCTTGTTGCTTATCTTTATTGATTTTCAAGATACAGATAGATAGATATAGATATGGATGTTGAATTCTAATCATTATTAATTATATAATATATAAATATATTCTTCCAGTCTGTGGCTATCTTATCCTTTCCTGTTTTTTTAATCTTTTGATAAATGACAGTTTTAATATTAATTGAATTTATCAATTTTTTCCTTGACAGCTTGTAAATGTTTTTTGTTGAAAAATTCTCCTGTATTATCTTCTAAAAATTCAATAGTTTTACCTTATATATAAGTTCTTAATGTATTTGGAATTAATTTTGTGTATGATATGAAGCAAATATCTATTTTTGTTTATTTTTCCAATATGAATTAACACTTGTCCCAGAAAACTTATTGAATGTCCAGTGGTTTCCAAATTTTTTGACCATGACTTATAGTAAGTAATGCATTCTCATTGTGATCCAGCACTGATCCTCATTTATGCATATAGAGACACAAGATTTACATTAAATATCACTTACTCATACTTATGTATGATTAACTCTAGTATTTTATGTTATATTTTCAATTAAAATTTTTGTGGAGATAATTGTAGATTCGTATGCAGTTTTAAGAAAAAATACAGAAAGATTTTATGTACACGTAAGTTTCCTCTGTTGGTAACTTTTTGCGTATTTTTTATTTGTTTATGATCCACTAAATTGATTTTGTGTAATTGTGTGGTGACTCAATCTTGAAAAATGCTTTCTCCACTAATCTGTAATACCAAGTCTTTCATATAAAGCTTACATATGTGCATATATGTATTGCATATATGTATATGCTTTGGGGCGGTGTATACTTTCCAATTATGCATTAGACTATCACTGAACCATCTAAATTATTGTAGATTTATAATCATATCTGATGGAACATTTTTATGCTATGTTTTTCTCCTTTAAAATTGACTTGGCTATTCTGTGTCCTATGTTCTTCAACACACATTTTAAAATAAACATCCTGTTTTGTGAATAAACCACATTGAATCCATGGATCAATTTTGGAAGAACTTACATCTTTATTTACATTGACTTTTTCTATATATGAATATGGTATGCCTCTCCATTTATTAATATTTAAAAATAAATATCAATAAACATTAATATTTAAAAATAAATATCAATAAATATTAATATTTTGCATAATTTTAAAATATATTTTATTACATTTATTTCTAAGTACCTTATTACTTCTGAAGTTATTTTTATTAATTTTATTATTACAATGGTAGCTTTAAAAATAGCATTTTGTAACTATTGATAGTACATAGAAATGTATTTTTTCATATTGATTTATATATAGCATAATTCATAATTATTTTATTAATTTTGATGATTTGTAGATTCTTCTCTTTTTCATGTTAATAAATAATGAGAGTTTTGTTTCTTGCTTCCTATTTTGTACACTTTTAATTTAATTTAATTTAATTTAATTTTTATTTAGGTTTAGTGCACTAGCTAGGACTTCCAGTAAAATGCTGAATAGAAATGTTGATACTAAGAATTCTTGTTTTGATCCAGATTATAGAGAGTATAATGTTTCACTATTAAGTTTGTTGTAGGCTTATTTATTATAGATATTTTATGAGTTAAAGATTTTCCCTTATATTCCTACTCTGAAATTATTTTTATGAACAGTTGTTGAATTTTATCAATTTTTCTTCACATATTGATATATTCATATTATTTTCTCCCTTAATATTATAATATAATGGAACATATTAATTAATCTTGATATCTTAATTAATAGATTTTCTATATTGACCCATCCTTGCTATCTGAGAATAAATCTAACCTGATCATAATGTATCATCTTTTTATTGTATTATTGGTTTTGCTTTGCAAATATTTTAAGATTTTTCCACCTATTTTAATGAGTGAAATGGGCTTCTGATTTTCCTCTTTCATGCTGTCTTTACTTTGGTAGCAAGGTTTTTCTAAGTTATAAAATTGGTTTTGGAGCTTTCCCCCTTTTTTCCATTTTGGGAGAACTTATCTAACATTATAATTATTTTAGTACTTTGTTTTGTAGAACTTCCCAGTGAAGCTATCTGGCGCTGAAGTTTTTATTGAGGGAAGACCCTTAACTTGTATTTTTTAAATAAGTGACTGTAAGCTTACTCCAGTTTTTTATTTCTTTTCACAGGGAGGGATTTTTAGGATATCCAATCTATCATATTATGGGAAAAATATTTCACTTCCCTACCTAGGAAGTTGTGCCTCCTCTTCCCCATTGAGAATCACTTATTTGATGTATATTATTTGTATCCCCTAAATGAGTACATCCTCACCCTTATATTGAGTAAACTGAAACTTAGATAATTTGCTAACATGCATGGTGTGAGAATAGATCACATGTTTCTTGACTTTGAATCTATTATTTTATGTCCTAGTGATATTTTTCTCTCTAATACAGTGCTTCTTTGATGAAGACAGTTTCTCAGCCATCTTTAGTAATAGAATGTAAAGAGGTGGTGTAGATTGAACAGGAATTTTAACCTAGATTGTAAAGTAGTTCTTCCTTTCATCTACTGTTAGGTGGGGAAAATTTCTTTCATATACTTAAACTTTCCTTCATAGTGAAGAAAACTATACTTATCTGTGCCCTTACTTATTTTTTTCCGGAGAAGGAAGAGTAGCTTAATTTTATTTTTGAGTTTGAATAAACAGAACCTATACATTCCTGGCATTACCCCTATTTTTTCCTTAGGAGTGAGCATACCTACAGAGAGCAGACTTTCTACTGTGATCCTCCTTAAATTGTAAAGGGACCTGTTCCCTTGAGGGAAATGTATGGCAGTGTCAAGACTGGGTAGATACAACTGTCTAATTCATAGATTCAATAATAGGAAGTCAACTTGACCACATATATAAGCTACATTTTCCAATATATGCTATAACAGTAATAAAAGTAATGTTTTGAGTGTCATCTGTCTTACAATCATTTCTCTTCTAACATATCCAGAACTTTGATAGGATAATACAAAATAGAGCTCTCTTTAACCCTGGTTCTGGGGTGTTAGACTGAGATCACTAAGAAGTTTTTGAAGAACAGAATTGTGGTACAAAATAACATGTTTAGAGGCTTATTTATGGCCAAAGCTCAAGGTGTTTACTTTGGACTTTAGTGTGTGGACTGGACATTTTACTTTGGCAGTTTGTAAAGGGTTTTATTAAGCCACATGGCTTAATTTTGTCATCATATCACTTGGCTTTTAAATGATGTGACCTGGCCACTCCACTTTTGTCTGGGTGACAGCCAAATGGGATTTTCACCTTTCTGAGTGTGATAGATAGCTTTCAAAGATGGTTCTCAATTATCCCCACCTCCTAATATTCATGCCCTCATGTATTCCCTCACTCTGTGAGTTTGAACTGCACCTAGCAATTGTTTGCAACAAATAGATATGGCAAAAGAGATGGGATGTCATTTCTGTGATTAGGTTATAAAAGCATGTGACTTTCATCTTGCTAGCATTCTTCCTATTGGTTTTTGTCTTGCATGCTTTAATAAAGCAAGCTGCCATGCTGAAGAAGTCCACATGGCAAGAAACTGAGGGCAACCTCCATCTAACAACCAGCTGAAACTCTGAGTCCAATAACTGACAAAGATCCGAATGTTGCCAACAGCCAAGGAGTGAACTTGGAAGTGGATCCTTCCCCAGTTGAGCCTTCAGATGGGAACACTGCTTCATTCAACACCTTGATTACATCCTTCTGGGATACTCTGAGACCTGGTCAAGCCATGGCCAGATTCCTGCCAAGCAGAAACTGTGATATAATAAGTGTATCTAATTTAAGCCACTCATTTTGGAGTAATTTGTTATGCAATAATACATGTCTAATACCACGGGTCACTACAGTTTAGGCAGATCTATTCAGAAGCAAGTTAGATTTTTTATAGAAATGGCTGCATTAAGTGAAAAGTGAATGAGTCTTTTCCACCTTAAGGAAAATTGAACACCTCAGCGAAGTGTGGGGTTGGCAGCAAAGTGAGGCCAGCCACAGGCCTCAACAAAGAAGCAGGCCAAGGAGGCCTTAGTCAGATATGGTATACCGCAGATGGTTTTGGTCAAATGATTGGAGCCCTACAGTTCAGGCTATGCCTGTTTGACTTTGAAGTATATAAACAAGAGCTGAAGCATATGTTTGGGGCCTCATGTGGTCTGCAGCAGATGCATGAGTATTGCAGAGGCCTTAGTAAGCATGGGCAACTGAATTAAAATTAAAATTAAAAGAGTCTTTCCAGATATCAACCTTTTAGACAAAGATTATTGGCTTCTGTCTTGTTGTTTTTCAGCTAAGTCTGAAAGTAAGTACATTAAATGCAATCGTGTTTCAGAGCATTAGTGTGTTTTGTTCTAACTTTAAAGCGTTAGTACCAAATTCATGAAGGCTAGAGGAACACACTGGCTCCTCCAAATGATTTTCTGTATTTGAGGTTAAGAAGGAAACTGTGGTAGTGGTAACTTTGAATTATGTGGTTGGCCTATAGACTCAATTGCCATCTTCCCACGAAATAGTCTTGAGTTGAGTCTAGATATATTAATTTCTTACATTTGGATTATGACTTTAGATTATGGAGACTCAACTTGTGACTTTATCTGGAGAAATGTGGTGCATTTTATTAGTAAACCAACAAATGGGTTGTAAAGAAAATGTGCCATCTTAGGTTGATGTAGAGTAACAAGTTAATGAAATAATTGAAAATATAAATGTAAGAAGGAAACTAAAAAGCCCACTCCTGGGTTTTTGTCCATAGAAGTTAGAATTTCTCGGAGAATCATGAAGAATCTGAAGTGACTTGAAAAGTATGCTTCAATTTTAATATAAACATAAGAGCAATAGAAGAATAAAAATAAGAGACTTACTTAGAAGGTAGATAAAGCTCTTAGGCATAGACCCTATTTTGTGAAAGGAAAATTAAGGTCTCAAAGGCCAGAATAGAATGATATAAAAGGGAAATGAAGATTGCTCCAACTTCTTTGGAAAGAACATCATTAAAGTAGAAAGTATCTAAGTTTTAACCATATTAGAAAGAGTGACTACAGCCCAATGAAATCTAACAAAAGAAAAGATGTATGTTCTCAAACAATCAGATATGATTCCCCAGTAGGGGGCCAGGATCCAGGGCAATATTGAAAGGTTGCAGATAAAGAATCCAGGGGGAGAAAAAAGAGCAATTGGGAAAAGCAACTTACAATTAGGGGCAGCTACACTAAGTGATTACAGAAAATCTGGACAGATTTGATGGGAAAAAATAGAAAGATCGGTGTAAAATAGTATGAAAAAATTATTAGGTGAGTTTCAAGGCAGCACATTTATTTGAGGTGGAAATTTAGTTATAACCTGTATCCTAAGGGAATAAGTATGAGAAATTTAATGAATTAGGACTCAAAAGGAATGTATATCAAAAATGAGACATGTTAAAGTGTAGTGAGACAGGATAATGATAGATCAAGTTCAGACCTGGGTTAGACATTGATCTGATGGGAGAATATCTCTTGGGTACCATTATCCAACTCTAGAAGGTGAAGGTGGACATGATTTATCAAGAGTAGATAGTTTTGACAGGCCCAGCTTTTATTGATTTCATATCTCTCACTATGTGAGACCCCACAAGATGAAGTCTAGAAGAATATGTTAGCAAAACAAATGTCTGTGCCAGAAATCAAATGGAAAACAAAAAGAAAGAACATGTCCAAATTCAGTAAAGAATATCAAATCCTACGTATGTTGGAGAAGAAAAGGGACCAACTTAAGAAGCAGGTTAAATTGAATCTTCCTGAAAGAAGACTCATAGAGGCACAACAGACAAATAAAATGATTTTAAAAAAGGAAATAGCAAGCATAAATGTACTTATCCTGGAAGATTCAAAGGCAGAGGAAAGACATCAACTTAAGGAGCACAGGAGAGGGTTATTAGTCAATACCAGGTGTCTTTATGGACAAGCTTCAGAAGCATCAACATTGGCTCCACTATAGAAATCTACAGAGGGTGATCCTTCAGCAGAAGTAATGTTGGGATAAGCGTGAACCCTTCTTTAAGAGAAATATTTAATGAGACTAGATACTTCTTAGCAGGAGACAGTGGAAGAAGCCACTGTGGCATAGGACTGAAAATGTTTATTCTTAGGAGATACTGAAGGTTATGTTACTAGGCTGAGATGGCCCTTAGTGTAGCATTGGGTTGTCAGAGATATGGGACTTAAAGCTAAGATGGAAATTAGGAAGTCCGATATTTACAAAAGGTAATATAGACTTACAATAAACTTGGTAACTGGGTCTATCACCATTGCAAATGTACAGATATTGCCTGAGGTTGCAATTGTCTCTGTTGATTCTGAGAGAATAAACAATATATCAAGATGGATGTTTTCCTCCAGATAAAGTCAATGCATAGTTTTAAAACTAATTTCTGTGGGAGATTTCTCCCCATTGTTTTGAGATTCACAGGTCATGGACTCTGATGAACTGGCATAGACTTGCTGGTATCCTGGAGAAGCTTAAAACCAAAATAATTTTTCTCTGTTATTGCTCCTTCCCTCAGATACCAGAGTCTCAGCTATGGTGAACCCACAGTCTTAATAAAAGGCAGTATATTATAGAATTGGCAATACAAATTCTGAGGCCTCAAAGGACCTATTAATATATTCATTCTGTTTAGAGAATTCCATGGCCCCACCCTGTTATTTTCTTCCTCAGGAAGCATGTCTGCTCGCAAAGAGCAAGCTTTGTGCTCCACTAATCCATGCTCTAATTGTAAAGAATTATATTGCTGCAGTGAAGGCATGTGTACATAAGCCACATTCTCCAACGTCAGCTTAATCAGTAATAACAGCTATGTTTTGACTTTCTCTCCTTTATTCCTTGCCTACCTCTTAATTGGGTTTAGAATTTGGGCACGGAGGTGAAGCTTATGTTTAGGGACTCTCTTCAACTCCAACAATAGAGAAATTTTGTTGGCATTTGATAGTGAAAATTATGAAATGTGAACAACTCCAGGAACACAAGGCTTTCACTCTTATTTCATTAATTCAAAGTGGCATATACATATACTTGTTCTTTATGTGACATTCATAATGTTTCTACAGAGATTATTAGGTTTTAGATAATATTAAAAGATGTATATTTGAAGTGGGGAGATGTTAGTCAAAGGGTATAAACTTTTCGTATGAGATTAATAAGTTCTGGAGATCTAATGTCACCATGGTGACTATAGTTAATAATACTGCGTTGTATACAGATTGAATATCCCTTATCTGAAAGAGTCAGGACCAGAAGTGTGTTGGATTTTTTGTTTATTTTGGAATATGTCCATATACATAGGAGATATCTTGGGGATGGGACCCAAGTCTAAACACAAAATTTATTTTCATTTCATATACTCCTTGTACACATAGTCTGAAGGTAATTTTATGTAATATTTTTAATAATTTTGTGCATGAAACAAAATTTTGACTGCATTTTGTCTGTGACTTGTCACATAAGGTCAGGGGTAAAATTTTCCACTTGTGGTATCAGGTTCATGCCTAAAAAGTTTCTGATTTTGGATCATTTCAGACTTGGGGCTTGGGGATTGGGGATACTCAACCTGCACTTGAAATTTGCTGACAGAGTATTCTCTCCACATACACAAACAAAATGGTAACTAATGGTAACTATGTAGGGTGATGGATGTGTTAATTAACTTGATTGTGGTAACCATTTCACAATATATTCACGTAGCAAATCATTATATTTTACACCTTAAATATATACAATTTTTACTAGTCAATTATACCTCAATAACGCTGGAAAAATGGCACATATTCTATTTGAAAAAGCACTGAATTGGAAATCAGAGTCTGGCTTTTATTTCCAAAGCTGTCACCAACTGTTTTGGGTAAATCATCTAACTTGAATTGCTACAACTTTAAAATGAGAGTTTTAGATTAAATGATTCCCAGGATTCCCAGGATTTTTTCATAGCAGAAAACTTGTAATAGCCTGAAACTAGAACTTACACAAATTTCCATTAACAGTACACTAGATAAATAAATATTGGTACATGCCTTTCGGTGAGCATAAAAAAGCATTTCTGTTGGATATATATCTTGGAATGGAATTGTTGGATTATAGTGTATGCTTGTATCCACCTTAGTAGATATTGTCAAAAAGTTTTCCAAAGTGCTTGACTATATCAACATACTCTCTTACCAACAGTAGTACAGATGGTCCCTGACTTACAATGGTTTGACTTACTATTTTTACACTTTATGATGGTGCAAAAGTGATATGTATTCAGTAGAAATTATGCTTTGAGTACCCATACAACCATTCTGTTTTTCACTTTCAGTACAGTATTCAATAAATTACATGAGATATTCAACACTTTATTATAAAATAGGCTTTGTGTTAAATCATTTTGCCCAATTATAGGCTAATGTAAGTGTTCTGATCATGTTTAAGGTAGGTTAGGTTAAGTTATGATGTTCAGTAGGCTGAGTGTATTAAATGCATTTTTGACTACCGATATTTTCAAATCACTATGGGTTTATCAGGAAGTAACCCTATCAAAAGTCGAGGAGCATTTGTATATCAGTTTATCAATTATTCACTTCCTTGCCAACATTTGGTATTTTTAATCTTTTTCATTTTAACCTTTCAGGTGGCATGTAATGGTATTTCATTGTAGTGTTGACTTGCATTTCCCTGATGACTGATAAGGCTGAACACTTTTTAATGTGTTTATTGGCCATAAAACCTTTGTCTTTAAAACTGCATTTTTGACTGATGATTCTAGCATAGTACACTCAGATAATGAAAATCTAGGGTACAAATACCTAGACATTTAGATGGAGCAAAAAGAACAAAAATTTCCACTGAAATATATACTGAAATATGTAGCTAAGGCCAAAAGGAGGAAACAAAAAACATCGGATGCTAAAAGCAAAGAGAAAAATTAAAATCAGAAGGTAATTTCATAAACTCGTTATAATGGAATGAAGGGTGAGCATTAGCCTGAGTATTCAATATCAGAGGCTCTAATATTAATGTCTTGGGTTTTTACATTATACATGGACAGAAAATTAAGCCTCAACTCTCTGTGAGATGAGAAATTAAACCTGAGACTTCTAAATAAAACTGAATTTTGAAGAATTGTACTCTAAGTGAATGGGGGACTAGAAAAGTTCTTTCTATGTTCCTGGGAGAGTGCAAAAATACTTGCCTTACTTAAGACTCTTGGGTAAGAGTTTCTCTTCTGAGAAACTGAAACAATAAACATGAACTATGCACATGATTAAAGATTGAATTTCCTCTTTCCTCAAAGTTAGAAAATCAACAAAATTAAAAAAAAAATACATAGAGATAAATCCCAGGCCAGACACACCCCTAGGGCCAGACATACCCCTGGCCACAAGATTTCTACAGGAAAATAAAATACCTGCTGAAAATGAGCTCAAAACAAAAAAGAAAAAAAATTACAAAACATACACAACAATGATGTATCTTAAGTGAAAGTCAGCAGTTACAACAAATGGGAGGATGTACACAGAACATGAGATAATAGGACAATTCGAAAAAAACTATGAAATAAATATATTCTAATCAAGAAAAATTTTAAAATAATAGAAACCACAGGGGAAGAAGAGAGCATCATGAAACAATAGCAGTCAAATTTGAAATAAAATACTACACAGCATGTTAAAAAATGAAACTCAGTGGACAAGCTTAATGGCAAACTAAACAAAGCTGAATAGAGAATTATTTAATCAGAAGGTGGATGATAGGAAGTGACCCAGAATACATCACGGAGAGATAAAAATATGGAAAATATGAAAGAGAAGAGATGTGGAGGATAGAGTGGGAAATTATAACATATCTAATAGCTCCACAAGGAGAGAGAAACTAGAATGGGTGAAGGATAGGAGGGTGCTTATCAGAATTGAATAGCTCCAAAAGGTATGTATTGTTTTGGAGGAACTTAAAGGTATGGCCTAACTTGGCAATTTTTAAGTAAACTATGAATGTTAAAAATTTAAAATTAAGAAATTTATTAAATGGTTGTAAGCCAAGAGAGGAAGAGAAAGGGCCTCAATGAAGCTTGATCAATCCAATAGGAGGCATGGAGGAAAACAATAATAAAAATAATAACATTGAAAATAAAAAGGACAAAATCATATTGGAAAAATAAATTAAAAATATGTCATTAATAAATATGTATAAGTGGGTTTATACAGACAGATATAAGACAGATCATCAGGGGAATAAAGAAACAATATGCAGTTATTCACTGTTTATAAATGATACACTTAAACCTTAAAAATGTGGAAAGATTGAAAATAAGAGGATGGAAAAAGATGATCAGGCATTCCCTGAAAAAAATAAATCTCATGTAGCTCTATTAATATCAAATAAAATAGTCTTTATTAAAAATAAAGAAGGTTATTACATAATGACAAATGGGTACACTCCACTCAAAGACATAATAGTTCTGAACTTATATGTGTTCAATGTCATAATTTTGTATATATAAATGCAAGTAAACATACAGCTTCAAATGTATTTTTTAAATTTTTTAAAATTTATTTTTAAATTTCAGAATATTATGGGGGTTCAAGCACTTTGGATACATATATTGCCTATGTACTGCCCAAGTTAGAGCTACAATCGTGCTCATCCCCCAGACAGTGCGCCTCGCACCCATTAAGTGTGAGTTTCCCCATCCCCTCCCCTGCTGCCACCTGCCCGACCCCTGATGAATATTATTTCCATGTGGGCAAATAAGTATTGATCAGTTAGTACCAATTTGATGGTGAGTACCAGTGGTGTCTGTTTTTCCATTCTTATGATACTTTGCCTCAAAGAATGGGCTCTACCTCCATCCAGGATAATACCAGAGGAATTGATCCACCATTGTATTTTATGGCTGAGTAGTACTCCATGGTATACATACACCACATTTTATTAATCCACTCGTGTATTGATGGGCACTTGGGTTGTTTCCACATCTTTGCAATTGTGAATTGTGCTGCTATAAACATTCACGTGCAGATGTCTTTATTATAGAATGTCTTTTTTTCCTTTGGGTAAATACCCAGTAGTGGGATTGCTGGATCAAGTGGTAGTTTTACTTTTAGTTCTTTGAGGTATCTCCATATTACTTTCCATAGAGGTTGTACTAATTTGCAGTCCCACCAGCAGTGTATGTGTGTTCCTATCTCTCCGCATCTACACCAACATTTGTTGTTTTGGGACTTTTTGATAGAAGCTGGTCTTACTGGAGTTAAGTGATATCTCATTGTGGTTAAAAAAAATAAAAATTTGGCAAATCTACAAGGATAAATAGACAAATACATTATCATCATAAAATATTATGACATTGTTCTCTCAGTAATTGAATGATCAATTACTTAAAAGTATTCTAAATATCTGCCAAATTTTAACAACACTTAAAGAATTTGATCTAATGCATATACATAGACTCCTGTATCCAACATTTAGGAAATATATATTCTTTTCAAGCACATATAGAGCTTTTATAAATATTGACTACATATTAGGTCATAGACCAAGTCTCAACAAGCAACAAATATATTCTCTGACCAAAAGGCAGTTACATTCAAAATTAAAAATAAAAATATAACCAACTTAATGCTATCCATTTGAAAAGAAAATGCTTCTAAATAATTCACGAGTCAAAGGAGCTATCATACATGAAATCAAAAACATGTAATTTTAAAACAGTAAAGATACTTCATATCAAAATTTATAAAAATTATAATTGTATCTAGAAGGGAATGGATACCCTTAAATGCATGCAACAGAAAGTGAGTTTTAAAATAAGTGGATTAATCACCTCATTCAGGAAGTTAGAAAAACTACATCAAAATAAACTGAAAGAAAGAAAAAGGTCCAAAGGGGTAAAAGTAAGAATAGACATTCATAAAGTGATTAATAAAAATAAAAAGGAAATAATAGGATCAACAAAACAATACTAAATATTTGAAAGTAGTAATACAGTAGAAAAATATTTTGAAATATTGATCAAGACAAAAAAGAATTCACTAAATACCAGTGTAAAAATAATTAAGGAACATAGATATAGATAGATTGAAAATGTTTAAAAATAATGAGATAATACTGAGAAGTTTTTGCCAATACACTTGAAAATATGCATAAAATGTACAAATTTATAGAATATTGTATATTTTAAAACTAATTCAAGAAAAAATAGGAAGTGAATGAACCCATGAGGAAATCATCAAAAATTACCCAAACAAAACCCTCCCAGTCTACCAAATTTTTAAAGAACATACAATTCCTATCTTCTGAACATAGTTCTAAACAATATAAGTGATGAGGAGGAACATTTTGCAACTCAATTATGAAGCTATATAACTTAGAGATAAAAGCCAAAAATAACACAAAGAAGAAATTGATAGACTGATCTAATTCATGAAATCAGATGCAGAAATCCTACAGAAATATTAGTAATCCAGCTCCATAATATATTTAAAAATATATTCTGACCAAGTAGGGTTTAAGCCAGGAATATAGACTTTTTAAATATTAAAATAAATGTTGTTGTAAGTTTTCCATTTCTATCAACATGACATGTATAAGGGACACTACTGACATAGAAAATTTAAAATTTCTGGAAGAGATACAAAATTCGTTCATAAATACATGGCTGAACTGATCAGAAAGTAAACTAAATCCTGTAAGGCTAGAAAAGATGAGAAAAAATACATTTGTAGAGGAAAGTAAACATTGGAGCAGGCATTTTTCTCCAGAGCTTCTTATTTCTAGAAATAAAATTTGTGTTAAAATGAATCATTTCATGCATATTTAGAAAAACTGCATCTATTGAAATTAACATATATTGAATAAATAATACATCCACTTATTACTTTTTAAAAAATAAAATTAGATATTAAAAGTATAACAAAGGAATAAATAACTTTAAAAAATGACCAGGCAAATTTGAAGAACCAGATAGAACTTCAGAAGTATATTCATGTATATATGTATATATGAAATTAGAAATTCAATGAACAAGTGAAATCACTGATTAGGCACAGAAAGAATAAGAGAGATGCAGGATAGATATGAAAATTATGAGAGAATGCAGTAGAGAGAAAAAGTGATGGAAATATGAAAAACGGATGAAGCATCATAATTGATAGAGTGAAAAAATCCAATATAAATCTAATTTGAGAAACAGATGAAGATAATAGAGAAATTGGGGAAAGGCAATATTTGAAAGATAATTGTCTGACAGCTTTTTAGAATTGATGAGAAACATGAATTTTCAGTTTTGAAGTTTCAAGAAGACTAATGGATTCCAAGAAGGATAAATAAAAAGAAATCCACAATCTGGCATTCTATAGTAAAACTTCAGAACACTAAAGACAACAATAAAATAGGCAGGGAGAAAAGAATGATCAGCTGTAAAGAAGGACAATAAGATTGTGAGCTGACTTCTCAATAGCAGCAATGGAAGCCAGAAAATAGTGACATAATGCTTAAAGACTAAAGAAGATATGTAATGTCAACTTTGCATACTGCTGAGGGTCTAGGACTTGTTCAGAAAATCCAGGAAATTTATTTAACTGTTTATGGCTTTCAGATTCACTGAAGTTCCCCAAAACAAAATCCCCATAATCTGGTACACTAGATTTCTGGCCTAGTAGGACTCCTGAGTGACCATTTATGCCTTTAAAAATATCAATTATTGATTTTTAAAAAATGTATACAATTATAAAGAAAAAATAATCTATAACTTAATTGTTTACATACCTCACTTATTATAGTGTTATTTTTATATTTTTAAATATGTATATTTTTAATTGACATGTAATAATTGTACATATTCATGGGGTATAATGTGATATCGCAATACATGTATACAATGTGTTATGATCAAATTGGGGTAATTAGCATATTCATCACCTCAAACATTTATTTTTTTTCTTTGGGTTGGTGACATTCAGAATCCTCTCTTCTAGCTTTTCAAAAAAATAGAATAAATTATTGTTTACTGTAGGCACCCTACACTGCTTTAGAACTTACTACGCCTACCTAGATGTAATTTTGTATCCTTTAACCGTCCTCTGCCTATCCCACACTCCCCCTTACTCTTCTCAGCCTCTAGTAACTGCTATTCTACTCTCTACTTCTATGAGCTCAACTAAAAACTTTTGAGTGAGAACACATATGAGTGAAAACTTGTGGTATTTATCTTTATGTGCCTGACATTTCACTTAACATAATGTCCTCCAGGCTTGTCCATGTTGCTGTGTATTACAGAATTTTATTCTTTTTTTATGACTGAACAGTATTCCATTGTGTATATATACCACATTTTCTTTATCCATTCATCTCTTGATGGACATAGGTTGATTCCATATCTTGCCCATTGTGAATAGTGCTGCAGTAAACATGGTTGTGTAAATACCTCTTTGACATACTGATTTCCCTTCTTTCGGATCTATACCCAGTAGGGGGATTTCTGGATCATGTGGCAGTTCTAATTTTAGTTTTCTGAGGAACCTCCGTACTGTTTTCAGTAATGGCTGAATTTACATTCCTACCCACAGTGTATAAGAGTTCCCTTTTCTCCTCATCTTTGCCATCATTTGTTATTTTTTTGTCTTTTTGATAATAGCCATTCTAACTGGGGTGAGATGATATCTCATTGTTTTGATTTGCATTTCCCTGATGATTAGAAATGTTGAGAATTTTTCATATACTTTTTGGCCATTTGTATGTCTTCTTTTAAGAAAGGTCTGTTCAGATCCTTTGCCCATTTTTAAAAATTGAATTATTTGATTTTTTAAAAGCAATACAAACATATGGCGAGAAAATTCCATTAAAGTGTGTGTGTATAATATTTTTTAACTTTTTGCAAAACTCTATGTAGTATTTTACAGGCTGACATGCACACTATGCAAGATACCATAATTATCTTGGAAATTGTTCTACATAAGTATGTACATATATTTCTATTTAATAGCTGCTTATCATTCTACTTTATGATTGAATAATACCATATTTTGATGATTCTACTGTTGATAAATATTTGGATGGCTTACCATGATGAACAATATTGCAATAAACATCCTTATACATGTTTATTTTTATATACTTTTATGAGTATATCCATATATTATTCAGTTTTTGATGTGTCCTCTAGGTCTAACAGATGGCAAAAAGTTTTGTCATGTGTATAAGGGAGTTACAAGAACATATTTGGAGCAGTGAGTAAGGAAGGATGACATTCTTTATAGAGAAAGGAAGATGCATACACATTCAGGACACAAAGCATTAATACAGAGTTTCTATGATATTTGTATGCCATTTTTGCAAGATTTCCTAGTGTTGTGAGGGAGATGAAACTTTACTGGTTATAGCCTATTTCTATTGAAATATGAAACCTTCCCAACCAAACCTATCATACTTGTTGATCTACATAAAGGTGAGTTTGGTATTTATAAAAACCTATATTTGCATTTTCAAAGACTATATCCACTAGTAACTTAGTGAGAGTAAATAGTGCCTGTGGGGCAATGTAATACATTTACAACAACTCTCCCTTACTGAATGCTTCCTAAGTTTTAGAGTTTCTAAGGACCAAAAATGTCTTTGAGGTGTTCCCATATACAGATGTTGAGTGAACTATGTTCTTATCTAGCCCCCTTTTAACTCTGATCCCAATTTCCAAAGATTACTATTTGGAAAATAAGGGAAAGAGATGGGGCTGGGATTTGCTGATGATACAGTCCTAGCTAACTGTGATAGTGTACTCAAAAATAATAGCCAAAGTTTATCTGTTGAATATTTCAAAATTACACCCTTTGAATAAGCTGAAGGGCTATAGTGAGTAATTAGTCTATTTTTGAAGGGATTACCTTCTTTTAAGTAAAGAATTTTGGGGAAAAATGGTTCAGAAAAATTTTAAAATACATATTACAAATTCTCTCAGCCTCCCAAGTACACCCTTAAAATTCAAAGTATTAACTCTTCATTTCCCAATTTAAAAGCCACATTACTTTAGTAATGAGAAAAGAATATAAAGAAGACTACAATGAAATGAGGGTAGAAATGAGACTGTTCATAAGGGACCCTTGACATTTTGGGGATCTGTGACTTATCACAGTTTAGTCTATACCTGAATAGGAATAGGCCTCAGTTAGAAGAGATCATATTGATTGTCAGAGAAAACCCCAGAAATCCTGATTTATGACACTCCCATCTAGCTACTCACTGAGCTGAACATGGCCTTGCTTGTTGACCCAGCACACAGCTAGCCCTGTGTGACCTGGGTAGTTATAAGAAGCTGCCCACAATTTAGCATCTAGTGGTTCATGAAAAAACCTGCTGCTGTTAGGAAAAACTTGCTCAGCCTTGCAAAAAACCCAGAGAAGCCTGGGGATACAGCACTCCTCAAAAGCCTTGTGAGTAGAGGAAATTATATTTTTTTTTGTTCTTCGTGGCTGTAGTACAATTCCTGTTTTGCTTCTGACATAGCTACAGACATGTGTATGAGGTTGTTGTAAGTGTGCTAAAGAGGTCAAAACCACAAATCTATATCATCTTATTACTTTCCTTGTTATTGGCCTATATTAAGACACAGTTCTCTGCCCCTTTTGACTTTCCCACCAACACAGTTTCCAGATGATCCCTTTGAGTGATGGTGGTATGGATATGCAGCACTATGTAGCATTAATGTATAGTTGAGTTTGTTTTACAGCACTTATTTCTAATAGTTCAAGGTAGGTATTGCCACAAACTTCCTTTAACATGAATCAGATTAGTATCTCATGCTGTATTATTGGAAGAAACTCACATTCCACACTTCCTACCTGGGTGTTTTCTTTCACTTAAAGTCACGTGAAGCAAATATTCTTTGTGAATAAAAAGCATACCAAAAGACTATTACCGCAAAATTATTGGCTGACCATCACTGACCCCATATAGATTATCCTCCTATAAGACTGTAATTTAAAATGACCTAAAGATGAGTCTGAACAAAGAGAAATTCTGCATTTTGTGAGAGCGCTATAGCAAAAATCAGCTTTTTCCCAAGTGTCTGAAATGCTAATCCAATTCCTATATAGGAACAATGTAATAATCAGTCACTAACAGGGATTTCTTCTGTACTAGAGCAGTTGACCATTGACAGGTGAATTTGGTCATACTCTGCAGAACTCAAGAATAGAGTCTAAGTATTAGTCACATGAAAGATAAACTCCTCACTTTTTGATAAATAAGATGCCTAAATATTTTAATTTAAATTCTGTTGATTTATTAATTCATTTATTTGATTTTTATAATTATGCCCAGATACCTATTACTTACAGTTAAGTAACTTTTAAAATCAATTAGGTGCTTGCGTCTCAGGGTATAGAGTAGTTGACATAGTTAAACATAGCCAACCTAATAAAAATATACTGCAGTGTGTAAGTATAATTCTATATGCAACCCGTGTTGTTCTCAGCAGTGAGGTAGGGAACAAAGATCGCATGAGATACGATCTTTGACCATTAAACATGTCAAAAACAACAGTGACTACAACTTTCACCTATATAATATTTTAGAGTTTATGGATCTCTTTATTCTATTTTTGTCCCTTTACTCAAATGTAAACTCAAAAATAGTTTTGTCACATCAAGGGATAGTTTAAAATTAAAACACATCTTGTAGTATGTTATAAAGATTTGTAAAATGTCACATCTAATGCGACTACTCTGTGGAAAAATATCAACTGCTCCTTTCCTAAGGTATAAACCTGGGACATGGTAGTATAAGCCCTAATTTAACTAAATTTTAAAAATTCATGAGAAAAAAATGCTGTTTTGTTCCTTCAATAAACATTATTTTAAACTGTTTTTAGATCTAATTCCAGATAAGTCTAGTTAGATTTAAAATTTACTAGGAGATAAGTCCATCAGACATATTTGTATCTTGGTAAACATTCAGAGTGTTTCAACTAGATCCACTGAAGCTCAGGGGTCTAAGATGTGATGCAAAAGGGACCAGGATTTATAATTATGGTTCCAAATACTGTCTTTTGTCTTCCAGCAGCAGAATTTACTTTTTTTCTAAATTCAATAGATTCATATTGCCAAAGAAGGATGTATGTTGGATTTTGGTTAAAGGGGAACATGTGCTCCTTGAAAATATATTAATTTTTAATAAAATCATGATTGTAAATAGAGTCATATGCCCAAGAGTGATAATTTGGTCAATGACTGACTACATATATGACAGAGGTCCCATAAATTTATAATGGAGCTGAAAAATTCCTATCACCTAGTGAAATTGTAGCCATGATAATGTAATAGCACAATTACTTTATTTTTGTAAATTTAGTGTAGCCTAAGTATACAGTGTTTATAAATTCTACAGTAGTGCACAATAATGTCCTAGGCCTTCCCATTCACTCATCACTCACTCACTGACTCACCCATAGTAACTTCCACTCCTGTAAGTTTCGTTCATGGTAAGTGCCCTATATAGGTGTACTGTTTTTTATCTTTTATACCACAGTTTTACTGCACATTTTCTATGTTTACATACATAAATGCTTACTATTGTGTTACAATTTTCTACAGTATTCAGTACAGTAACATGCTGTACAGTTTTGTAGCCTAGGAGCAATAGGCTATACCATATAACCTAGGTGCGTAGTAGGCTATACCATCTAGGTTTGTGTAAGTACACTCTATGATGTTCTCACAGCAACAAAATCTCCTAAAAACGCATTTTCCAGAAAATATTTTCCTCATTAAGCCACACATGACTGTATTATAGTCCATCAATATACTAACTGAAATCATCCTCCTAACAACTGTGATGCTATTCGCAGATATGGGTTCTAATGAAAAGTTAATAGCCATTTCTTTGTTGCAATGATCTTTCTCAGAAACACACTCATAAGCAAATTTGCTTCCCCAGGGTGTATATGTTGGGGAGGAAACAAAGAAAGAAAACAAATTAAAATTTGAGAAGACTCTAAAGGGAATATATCAGAGCTTGGTTTGGCATAAGATATGCTACTAAAACAGTCTATATGGGAAGCTAACGTGGAATCTGCTAATCAAAAAGCTTAACAAGTAGGCTGGGCATGGTGGCTTATGCCTGTAATCACTTTGGGAGGCCAAGGAGGGAGGATGGCTTGCGGCCAGGAGTTTGAGACCAGCCTGGGCAACATAGCAAGACACTGTCTTTACAAAAAATAAAGAAAAAATTAGCCATGTGTGGTGGCACATGCCTGTAGTCCCAGCTACTCAGTAGGCTAAGGTAGGAGAATCACTAGAGCCCTGGAGTGTGAGGTTGCAGTGAGCTAAGATCAGGCCACTGCTCTCCAGCCTGGGTGACAGAGAAGACCCTATCTCTAAAGAAAACAAAACAAAACAAGCAAACAAAAACTTTAAGAAGTAATTGGGAGCTTGTTGCTCCTGGGAATCAATTCCACATATTGAGGAAGTTTCTATCTCTTTATATGTGGACACATCATCCAGAAAAATCCTCCCTGTGGTATGTCTGTCTAAGTACTTTCTTGGGTTGTTAAGGGTATCTGCAGTTAAGGTCTTTCAACCCTACCTCTGTACTTTGTTGTTCTCCTTAGTCCTATTTACTATTAGCATCTTCTGACTATCCTAAAAATTCTTCTGTCTTCTCCAATCATCTGTGAAACTGGAATGGGAAGAAGTTAGAATGGCAGAGGAAGCAGAAAGACACTTGTCAATTCCCCCATCATCATTTTTAATGATACTCTGTTTCATGATTACCCGATTTTAATATTTCACTCATATGAAGCCTTACAAAATGAGCGTAAGTGGTTGAATAAATATATTAATCAATTTCCCTACCACTCAATGAATATGCAGCCAGGAATATTTCAGTTATGCAAGTTCAGATATTCCAAGGACCTTACCTTTTTGCTAATATCTGTTTATGTAAGAGATTTTATTTTTTTCTCAATTACCTAAATTTTCTAATTCATTTTTCTGTCTAGATACTTAATAAGAAAATAAATTAAATTGTTTGCTAGTTTTATTCATCATTTATTTTAAGAAGTCTTCATTTACTAGTATAATTTTCTTCTTATATATATTTTTAATCTTTATTATTGTAGTGTCACTCTTTACATTTATTAAGGATCTGTATTACACTGTGCAAAACTCTAACACATATAAAGACAAGTCCATGCTTTTGTGTAGATTTTCTCTTATGAAAGAAATTCATGGATGGTAGAGGAACTTGGTATTAGGTAAATTGCTTTTGGACTTAACTGTGGTAGAAAAAGGATTTGGAGGTGAGCATTTAAATAATTTTATTCAATTCATGTTATTAAACTTCATTTAGCTCCTTTGACTAGATTCCTTTTTCTTTTCTTGTTTCACTTTATAATGCAGTGTACTTTAATGTTGTGCTTACTGTATACTTAGAGATGTGATAACAAAATATTAAGAGCATAAGCTTTGATAGCAGACAAATCTGGGTTCAAATTCTGTCTCTAATGATTAATGCTTGTGTGGTTTTTGGTAGTTATTTAATATTGATAAATACTTATTTTTTACCTTTAAATAAAGGGATAATATTACATCTTTCTTGCAGGGTTGTTGTGGGGATATAATAGAGTAGTATACATAAAATACCTAGATAGGGGTGGGGAACCTGCAGCCTTGGGGCCACATGTGGCCTTCTGGATCCTTGAGTGTGGCCCTTTGACTGAATCCAACTTTTACAGAACAAATCCTTTTAATAAAGGGATTTGTTCTGCGAAGTTTGGATTCGGTCTAGGGGCTGCTTGGGGATCTGGAGGGCCACATGTGGCCTTGAGGCCACAGGTTCCCCAAATAAAATCCATCCTGACTCATTTTTTCTTATTTTTAAAAATTCAACTTTATTGTATTATATGCGGTTACATACAATAAAATTAATTTTAAGTGTACAGCTTCATGAAATCTTAAGATCATATGCAATGATATCACATCGCGTTTCCATCATGTCAAAAGTTCCCTTATGGAAGAGGGGGCAAGGTGGCTGACTAGAGACATTGCTTGCTGAACCATCCTGGAGAGAAAGGGGGGTTTTGGATAGCAGAGACAGGAGAGGGGCGCAGCACAGGTGAATTTCAGTGAGAGAAGTGCTGGAGCCTACCGGGGACCTCCTGGAGGAAAACTGCGAAGCAGAGAAGGAAGAGAATAAAAGCAAAATAAAGATATTGGTAAGGACCAAACCCAGGGAGGCTCGGAGCCCAGCAAAGGGGTGAGGGGGAATCCCTTTCTTCCTTTCACAATCCTTCAGTGAATAACAGGCTGCCAAGTTGCTGGGAAGTTTTTCCACCCCCACACACCCAAGCACTGCAGCAACCATGGAGTTGTGGGAAGAACATGCATGATCCCAGAGCTTGGGCACTTCCTGTAGGGTTCACCTCCAAGGAGAGTGACCCAAGAGGCTGGAGAGCAGGCTTTCTTCCATTCCGTCTCTTATCTCTCCCCATCCTTCCCCCACCCACTGCAACCAGGAGAGTGGTTTGAGCCAAGAAAATTTGGCGAGTGGCGCCCTTCTCCCAGCTGGCACGACCACAGAGACTGGGACCCATGCCTCACTCCTTGGGGAACTGCAGGGGACTCAGGGCACCTGATCTGGGAGCTCCCTGCCCACTGGTGTTTTGGGGAGACACACGCCAGTGGGTCAGACACAAGGCCTGATCCCGTACTCCCAGGACTCAAGTGGTTCGCGGGGGGACATGGGGGAGGTTTAGGAGCTGGACTTGGGAGGCAAGGGAGCCCACTTGGGTGGATCTAATGGGGGAAAACTGGGGGATCTAAGACAAGGCAAACTGGGGAAGTGCCCATCCCCCACACAGGAAAGATGTACTGTCAGAATAGGGGGGGGGCCCTCTGGCTGGGAGGATCCCAGCCCACTGTTGCCAGAGAAACTGAATGAAGTGTGTTAGGGGCCTGAGGGCAGGGGCAATGCAAGGGAGGCAGAGTTCACTCCCCGTAGCCAGTCTGGGAAGTGCAGCCCCTCCCTCACAAGCAGCCTTTCTGCTTGGAGAGGTGGCCATGACCCTCCTCCCATCGGCTCACCCTAGGAGCCAGGAAAACTACCTCTGAGTCTTGCTGAGGCTTTGCAAAGCCTTCCAGACTCACACAACATAACCATGCCCAGCCTTGCCCCTTTACCCACCTCTGCTTTGGGGGAGATCAAGCAACCCCCTAGGAGCTACAAGGCCCTTCCCAAAGCCTGGGACATTCAAGTGATCCACCTGAGGGACTAGAGCTTATCACAGGCACAAAAGAACATATCTGCAGTTGGCTGTCTTCTGCAAGCATCAACCACTGACAGGGAGAACAACTCTATAGCTCATTACAGCATCTACCAACTTGATCAACAGGGCATGGCTGATGCTCACAAGCACCACCCATCATCTGAAAGATTAAGCTGGGGCTCCCAGTACAGTTCACACTGCTTTGGAGAGGGGAAGATAGCAGGATGGAAGCAACCTGAGGGGACACTGTTTTTTAGGAGAGAAACAAAAGTTACAGGCAGCTCGATCTGTAAGTGGTCTCCCTCCTCCACTGCAGACCTCTGGGCTGATCAGGGAGCTGCTCAGAGTCTGTTCAGAGTCATTCCACCAGAGAGCAGGTGCAGGAGAGAGCTGGTGCCTGCCAATCCCAGGTTTCTGCAACTGACACTATCCTGATCATTCTGGTGCACAGAGGCAGGTCTGCACAGGACCCAACCTCCCAGCAATAGCCTTTGAATCACCCCTGCTGAGCCAGCAGGGAGGGAACAGATACTCCTCTGTGTAGTGCCCTGTGACTGGGGGCCAAGCACGCCTCCTCTTTGGAGTGGGGGCCAAAGACAGCAGGAGCCCCAGATGCCATAGGCACCACTGGAGAAGTGTGGGGTGACTGCACTAGTGGGTTCTAGGTGTGGGGGGTATAACCTGGGCCAAAGAATAGTGCTAGCCTGCCTGCATGGACCATAGGCCATTGAGACTACATGACTGGGCATCAGCAGTCCTCACACAGGTGGAACAGCCTTCCATGAGGGTGGCTCTGTCCCCAAAATCCCCAGAGACAGCTCTGAATCTCTTGCAGTGTCCAAGGCCAAAGCTCTGCCCCTGTACCTCCAGGGTCCCCACTGGGCCTGTGACTCTACCCCTGAGACTCTAGAATTGTGCCTTGACCCCAATACCCCACTCCTGAGTCCCCACCACTACCACTGAGCCAGCAGAAGCTCCCTGAGGTCCAACACTTCACTCAGGACCCCCCCAACCCTGAGCAGCCATCACTGCTAGACATGGTTCAAGAGAGTCCCCAGAAAAGGAGAACAGGTGCCCTGCAATCCTCCAAACCCAGAGCTAAGAGAAGGGGAGCCAGCTGAGAAGAAACCAGCAAAAGAACCCTGGCAACATGAAAAAACAAAATAGTTCGACACCCCCAAGGGAACACAACAGAGCTATAGCAGTGGACTCCACCCACAAGGAAATTGCCTAAATGACAGAAATGGAATTCAGAATGTGGATGGCAAATAAGATGAATGGAACTGAAGAGAAAGTTGAAAACCAACAAAAAGAAGCCAAAAAAATATTTCAGGAAATCAAGGAAAAAAATGAAAAAGTCACTAGAGAACTAGACAACATAAGAAAGGATATAATAAAACTTAAAATATGACAGAGTTCTTTAGGGAATTTCAAAATGCAGCAGAAAGCTTTAACAACAGGCTAAACCAGGGAGAAGAAAGACTCTCAGAGCTTGAAGACAAGGCTCTTGAGATAACCCAGTCATTCAAAGAGGCAGAGAAGAGTATAAAGAAGTCCAAGCAATCACTGAGAGAGATATGGGGCTATGTGAAATGAACTAACATTCGAATTATAGGTATCACTGTGGTAGCAGAAGAAAGAACTAAAAACATGGAAAACCTATTTGGGGGAATTATTGAGGAAAACTTCCCTGGTATAGCTAGAAATTCAGACATACAGATAAAAGATGGACATTGACACCAGGAAGATTCATAACAGATAGGTCATCTCCAAGACACATAGTAGTCAACTTGGCCAAAGTCAAAATGAAGGAGAAAATTCTGAAAGCAGCAAGAGAAAAACATCAAATAAATAACCTACAAAGGAAAACCCATCAGGCTAACTGCAGACTTCTTAGCAGAAACCTTACAAGCCAGAAGAGATTGGGGCCCCATCTTCAATTGACTTAAACAGAACCATCAGCCTAGGATTTTGTATCCTGCAAGACTGTTTCACAATTGATGGAGAAATTAAGCCTTTTCCAGAAAAGCAAACAGTGGGAGAATTTTCCATGACCAGACCTGCCCTGCATTAAATACTCAGAACAGCACTATACATAAATCAGAACACCAGATAGCCACCAGTGTAAATTCCCCTAAAAAAAAAAAAACTCCAAAACTCACAACTCATATAAAACAATAGAGCAAGAGGTAAAACAATGCAATAAGGGATCACCCAACAGGATGAACAGACTAGCATCCCACATGTCAATGCTATCCATCAATGTTAATGGGATGAATGCACATAGGCTGGCTGAATTGATGAAAAAACACAGCCCTCCTATTTGCTGTCTCCAGGAAACACATCTAAATCACAAGGACACACAGAGACTCAATGTGAAAGGATGGAAAAAAATATTCCACGTAAATGAAAATCAAAAGAGAGCAGGAGTAGCTATTCTCATATCAGATAATATTGACTTTAAGCCAACAAAGGTAAAGAAAGATGAAGATGATCATTATATATGGTAAAGGGAGCTATCCAACAAGAAGACATACCAATCCTGAATATATATGCACCCAACCCAGGACCTCCCAGATACATACAGCAAATTTTATTAGAGCTAAGCAAAGAAATAAACAGCACCATCATAATTGCTGGGGACCTAAACACCCCACTGTCAGAGCTCAACAAATCATCAAAACAAAAAATAAAGAAAGAAACAATGGACATAAACCAAACTCTAAATCAAATGGACCTAACAGACATTTACAAAACATTCTACCCCAAAACTACAGAATAAAACAGGACCCCTACCTCCACCACTCACAAAAATTAATTCAAGATAGATAAAAGACTTAGATCTAAGGCATGAAACCATAAGAATTCTAGTGGAAAATGTAGGAAAAACTCTTCTAGATATCAGGCTAGGTGAGGAATTTATGACTAAGACCCTAATGGCAAGCACGGCAATAACAAAAATTAATAAATGGGATTTGATTTATCTAAAAATCTTCTGCACAGCTAAGGAAACAATCAACAGATAAAATAGACAACCTGCAGAATGGGAGAAAATATTCACAAGCTACACATCTGATAAAGGGCTAATAACCAGAATTTACAACAAACTCAAGCAAGCCAGCCAGAAACAAACAGCCCTATTAAAAAAGTGGTCAAAAGACATGAACAGAAGATTCTCAGAAGAAGACAAATGGCCAGTGAACATATGAAAAAAATGCTTAATGTCACTAATCATCAGGGAAATGCAAATGGGAAATGCAGGGGTCATAAATTTGTGACCTTTCCATTTTTTTGATGTAAACACTGTAAACTTCCCTCTTAGCACTGCCTTCACTGTACTTCAGTAAGGTTTTGGTATGTTGTAGCTCCATTTTCCTTCATTTCAAACAATTTTTTTGATTTCCTTCTTAATTTCATCATTGACCCAAAGATCATTCAGGAGCAGGTTGTTTAATTTCCATGTATTTATATAGTTTCAAGAATTCCTGTTGGAATTGATTTCTCATTTTATTCCACTGTGATGTGAGTAGATACTTGATATGATTTTGGTTTTTAAAAATTTATTGAAATTTGTTTTGTGGCCTAATATATGGTCTATCCTGGAGAATTTTCCATGCACTGATGATAAGAAGGTATATTATGAGGTTGTTCAGTAGAATGTTCTGTTAATGTCTTTTAGATCCATTTAGTTTAAAGTCCAATTTGAGTCCAGTGTTTCTTTGTTGATTTTCTATCTTGATGACCTGTCTAGTGCTATCAGTGTGGTGTTGAAGTCCTCCACTATTATTGCATTGTTGTCTAACTCTTTTCTTAGGTCTACTAATAGTTAATGAATCTGGGTGCTCCAGTGTTGGATGCATATATATTTAAAATTGTTATATCTTCTTGTTCAATTGATACCTTTACCATCATATAATGTCCTTCTTTGCCTTTTTTTACTGTTGTTGTTTTAAAGTCTGTTTTATCCAATATAAATGTAGGAACTTCTGCTGGTTTTCATTTTCATGGAATATATTTTCCACCTCCTTACTTTAAGTCTACATGTCTTTAATAGTAAGGTGGGTTTCTTGTAAGCAGCATATATTTAATCATGTTTTCTTTTAATCTATTCCATTAATCTATATCTCCTATGTTAGTTATTTAATCCATTTACATTCAAAGTTAATATTGATATGTGAGGTTTTGTTCCTTCCATAATATTATTTGTTATCTAGTTACTTTGTAGCCTCATTTGTGTAATTGTTTTATAAGACTTGTGAGTTTTATACTTTTGTGTGTTTTTATAAGGGTGAATATTGACCTTTCATTTCCATGTTTAAAACTTTCTTCAGCTTTTCTTGTAGGGCTGGTCTAGTGGTGACAAATTCCCTCAGTGTTTGCTTGCCCATAAAGAACTATTTTTCCTTCTTTTATGGAGCTTATTCTAGGAGGATACAACATTCATGGTTGATGTTTTATATGGATTCTGAAAATTGGACCCTAATCTCTTCTGGCTTGTAAGGTTTCTGCTGAAAACTACACTTTTGTCTTTTAGGTGTGACTAGATGGTTTTCTCCTGCTGATTTAAATTTTTTTCCTCTGTTTTCACTTTATATAGTCTGATGACTATATGTCTTGATAAAGTCCTTCTTGCAGTGCATTTCCCTGAATTTCTCTGAGCCTCTTGTAACTGGATGCCTAAATCTGTAGCTAGACTAGGGAAGTTTTCCTCAATTATTTTCTCCAATAGGTTTTCCAAACTTTTTTCCTTTTTCTTCTCCCTCAGCAATATCTATGATTCATAGGTTTGAAAGCTTTATGCAATCACATAGCTCTCTAAGGCTTTGTTTGTTTTTTAAATTCTTTTTTTCTTTGTTTTTGTCTGACTAGATAAATTTGAAAGATCTATTTTCAAGTTAGGAGATTCTTTTTTTTTGCATGATCTAGTAGTCTGTTGTTGCAGCTTTCAACTGTATTTTGTAACTCTCCTATCCAAGTACTAACCAGCCCAACCCTGCTTAGCTTCCAAGATCAGATGAGATCGGGTGCATTCAGGGTGGTATGGCCATATATTTTGTAACTCTCAATAAATTTTTCATTTTCAGAATTTCTGTTTGTTTTTTCTTTATAACATCTATCCCTGTAGTAAATTTCTCATTCTTACCCTGAATTGATTTTTTTATTTCTTTGCATTGTTTTTCAGATTTCTCTTGGATCTCATTGAGCTACCTTAAAATCCATATTTTGAATTCCTTATCTGGCATTTCAGATTTTTTATTTTGGTCATGATCCCTTTTTATAGGGCTAGTGTGATCCTTTGGCCATGTCATAAAACCTATTTTTTTTATACTGCTGGAATTTTTACACTGCTTTCTTCCCATCTGATGAAAGTGTTTCTTCTTTTTTTGAATTTGCTTTTGTTTGGATGAGACTGTTTATTCTTCCTTGAGGGTGTGACTGTAATGTATGATGAATAGAGTCATTTGGCTTTGCTTCTGGGTGCTTTCAATGAGCCAAGTCTCTGAATGAACTTCTTGGTTATAGATAACCTTGGTGTGGTGATTTTCTCAAATGCTGGTTGCAGTAGTGGTGTTCTGGGCATGTAAATAAACTCTTGGCCTCCTGCAGAGATGGAGGCAAAGGTCCTGATAAGTTTATCTTGTTCCCAAGCCCTGTGCATTTGTCTCATCAGATAGTGTATTGGTTTGTGCAGTTCGACCTCCAGGCCAGTAGGTGGTGCTTACAGGTAAGAGTTGGCTGCAGCCATAACAGTAGGGTATGTGTTTGATTTTTGTTTACTTGGAGGAGCTGTCTGTTGTCCCAGGCCATGAACTGTTCTGTGGGATGCACAGTGACCTGAGCTGCACTCTCAGCCTCAGAAGCAGGTGAAGGTGGGCAGGGCTAAACCAGGCTGGCTTCCCATGGGTCCCCTAATGGTGGGTGCAAGGATTAGCCCTGATGGGGGTGGTGTGGAAGTGGTGTAGACTGTGTAAGATTTCCTCGGTTATAAATTTCCTTAGTGTGGTGGCTTTCTCAATTGCCAGCTGTAGTAGTAATGTACTAGGTGGGTGAATAGGCTCAAGTCCTCCTGAATAGCCAGGGTGGTGTGAGAAGTTGTGGTAGCTGAGGTCACACAAAGATTTTCTGCACCCCAAGAAATGTGCAATTGTTTCAGCAGATATTGTAATGGGCTGTGCAGGTTGAACTCTTGTCCAGTAGATTGGGCTTGTAGGAGAGAGCCTGCTGTGATAATGGATGTGGGATTTATGATTGACCTTTGTAAACCAGGAGAAGCACTCAGATGTTCCATGTGATGGACAAGGCCATGGAACTCCCAGGGGTTCCTGTCCCATGTTCTGCCACTAAGCTGGGTGAGGGGGCAAGGGCAGGTGTGTCCTGCGTCAGGCAAGCCTGCATTCAGGCTTTCCAATGGCAGGTGCAAGTGGTGACCCCAGTGGAGATCTGAGTGTAGTTCTCTGGCTGCTGGGACGATGTTCCAAGGAGGAGTGGAACTGGCTCTGCCACACAAAAGATTCCACATGGGGAAAGAGGGGCAGCCCAGGCTCCATAACCCAGCAGATGCTAATGAGACCTGCCTAGCTCCCACACCCTTGGCTCATCTGTTCTCCCACCCATAACCTGCTGCTGGAAGTTAACCAAAACAGTCATCTGAGTCCCAAGCAGTCTGTGTTTACATCACAAAATTTTACCATGCCACAAGACTGCCTGCCCAGGACAGAAACCACAGCTCCCAGGCCACACCCTTCATGGTCCACAAAGCAAGGAGGAGGGTTCCCAACTCCCACACTTGTGACAAAAGCCTATTCCCGCTCACTTCTCAGCTCTGGCCGTGGGTATTTTTCCCCACAAGAGATTAGATTGCAAATCATAGTCAGGAGCCTCTCCCAACCTGTGACCCCCCCGCCTGAGTTAGCTGGTAGATTTCTGTAAGGTTCCCTATGAATTAGGATTAGCAATGGCTTCCTTCTATTAGCTCCAGGGTCAGAGAATGCACATGAAGCACTTCCTGATGCTGCTCCTTCTCACAGGCTCCCCATTGCTCACCAAGTCATATCCAATGCTGGATAGGTTTAAGGAGCTCCCCCATGGTATGGATTGCCAGGCTCCCCAGTGGGAATGTGTATCATGGAGACAGTGTCTGTCTCCTTTCATGCTCTGAAGACTCGCAGTTTTTTGCTGGACCCACAGCACAGGCTGCTGCCTGCCACTCCTCTCAAATTATCTGAAGTTTCTTTCACTTTTTCTGTTGAGCTCCTGTGTTTCTTCTTGGATAAAAGTTCATAGTGTGAATTTCTACACTATGCTCTTTCGAAGGGGGTGAGGTGTGGTAGCAAAGCCTCCAATCTGGCATCTTGGAAAAAAAAAAAAACTCCTTTAGCTTTTATACTAGCATTAAAAGTGATTTTTGAACCACCATTACAGTATTAAAATATTCTAAATTTGATTATGTATTTACCTTTACCAGTGAGGATTATGCTTTCATATATTTTTATATTGTTACTTAGCAACCTTGCATTTCAACTCAAAGAATTCCCTTTAGCATTTCTTATAAAGCAGGTCTAGGGGTGATAAACTCCTTCAGCTTTTGTTTTTTTGGGGGAATGTCTTTATCTCTCCTTCATTTCTGAAGAACTACTTTGCAGGTTAGTTTTTCCTTTGTCACTTTGAATATATCATCCCACTCCCTGCTGATCTGCAAGATTTCTGCTAAGAAATACTTTCATACGCTTATGGAGTTTCCCTTGCATGTGACAATTTTATTTTCTCTCTGCTTTCAATATTTTGTCTTGACTTCTAATAATTTGATTATAATATGTTTTGGAGTATTCTTCTTTGGGTTGATCTTGTTTGGGCTTCTTTTAAGCTTCATACATCTGAATGTCTACATCTCTCCCAAGATTTTAGAAGTTTACAGCTATTATTAATATTTCTTTAAATAAGCTTTCTGCCCCTTCTCTCTCTCTTCTCCTTCTTGAACTTTCATAATTCATATATTTGTTTGCTTGACAGTGTCTCATAGGTCTCTTATACTTTATTTACTTTATTTATTATACTTTATTTTCATTCTTTTTTCTTTTTGTTCCTCTAACTGGCTAATTTCAAATGACCTGTCTTCGAGTTTTCTGATTTTTTTTTTGCATGATCAAGTCTGCTCTTGAACTCTCTATTGTATTTTTCAGTTCTCCAGAGTTTCTGCTTAGTTCTTTTTTATGATTTTTATTTCTTTATTAAAATTCTCATTTTGTTCGTGCATTTCCCTGATTTTGTTTAGTTTTCTATCTGTGATCTCTTGCATTTCATTGAGCTTCTTTAAGATGATTATTTTGAATTATTTGTCAGGAAATTTGTAGATTTACATTTCTTTGGAGTTGATTACTGGAGCTTTATTTAATTTCCTTTTGTTGTGGCACGGTTGCCTGATTCTTTTGCTATCCATGTAGCCTTGAATTGGGGTCTGTGCATTTGAAGGAATAAATATGTATTCCATTCTTTATAAACTTGTTTTGGCAGGTAAAGATCTCCTGGTGGGTCTCTAAGCTGAAAGGATGCTTCCAGGATTGTAGTTAAGTGGGACTGGGGCTAGTTCACATGGCTACTGCTGGGCCTGCAGTGGGGTCCACAGTTGAGGGGTTGTTACCAGGATCTTGGCTGGATGTAGATCTTCCTTGGTGCCTGGGAAGACATGACTGCCTCCAGGAAATCTGTCAGTAAGGCTGGTGCTAGAACAAGTGTCTGCTTCAGGGTCCATAGATGGCAAGCCTGTTAATGGGTGCACTGATAAGTGTGGCTCCCACAAAGTGACTGGGAGAGCTCTTGCTAGCTAACTAAGTGAGTCCCTGGGTGGACAAGACTGGTCTCAGACTTCAGCTGATATAAACTGGAACTGAGTCACAGGGCTGCTTCGGGGTCCACTTCTGGGATTGTGATCTCAGGCCTGCCTCCAGGGATATGGATGTTCATGCCTTTTTCTGGGTTCTTGGGTAGGTAGCACTGCCTATGGACCATGGTTAAGCAAAGTTGGAGCTAGGTCACAGGGCTGCTTCAGGATCTGCAGTTAGACCAAAGTTGGTGGGCCTGCTTTCAGGCGCATGGAGGATTGTGTCTCTCCCCAGGTCTTTGTGTGAGCAGAGCCACTCCTGGGTTACAGCAAAGAGTGGCTGGAGCCAAGTCACAGGGCTGCTTTATGACTGAGGTCAGTGGGCCTACCTCTGGGAAAATAGATGACTGTGTATCTCACCAGGTTATTAGGTGGGCAAGACTGCTCCCAGACTGCAGCTGAGAGGGCCTGAAATTTAAATACAGGGTTGCTTCAGGATTTTCAGTCAAAGTGCAGTTGGCAGATCTGCTTCTGTGGGCACATGTGAGCATGTCTCTGGTGGATTCCTGGTCAGGCAGGACTGCTTCTGTACCATGGATGAGAGAAGATGGAGCCAGGTCACAGGTTGCTTCAGGGCCCACAGCTGAGCTGTTGTCTGAGGTGCAGGTGGGCTGGCTTCTCCTGGGCCCCTTAGTGGCTTTTGCTAGTGGCAGGACTAAGATCAAATGCAGCTGTAGCCAGTTCCTTCAAGGGGACTGGGCTGTTTCCAGCTTGCTTGGGCTCCGCTGGGATTTTACATTTTACCTGGATCCCAAAGCTCCCACAAAGGCACTTTTGTCCATGGATGGCTGCCAAATTATTGTTACAGTGAGGGGATATGAGCAAGGAATCTCTTCTTCTTCTGCCATTTTGCTAACATCACTACCCTATCACGCTGTCATGAGTACTGTTTCTTTATGGTATGACTTGAAATCTGATAGTGTAAGCCCTCCAAACTTGTCCTTCTTTTTAAATATTTTTCACCTATTCAAGGACAATTGCATTTCATTATAAATGTAAGAGTAGGTATGTCAGTTTCTACAAATGAAAAGAGGTTGCTGGGTTTTATTGGGATTGCTTTGAATCTATAGATAAATTCTGCCAAAATACACACTTTAACAATATTGAATCTTGTTGTCTAACAACATGTTGTACCTCTCTGTTTATTAATGTCTTCTTTAATTTTTTTCAGCTATATTTTGTTTTCAATTTCCAAGTCTTGCATATATTTTGTTAAATGTATCTCCAAATATTTCTTATTTTTCTACTATTATAAATATTAATTCTGAATTTTCCATTTTTGATTGTTTGTTGCTATTATATAGAAACATAATTGGTTTTTATATATTGACTTTGTATCTTGTGAGCTTGCTAAAATAACTTAGTTCAAGTAGCTTTTGTGGATGATTCTTTGGGATTTTCTGTATAGAAATCTTGTAAATAAAGAGAGCTTTGCTTCTCTTCAATATGTGTGTGTTTTATTCATTTCTTTCTTTTTCTTTGTTTATTGCCATGGCTAGGATTTTCATTAAAATGTTAAACAGAAGTGGTAAAAGTCAAAATTCTCACTTTGTTCCCAATCTTAGGGGAAAAGCATGTAATCTTTCACCATCAATATGAGGTTAGCTATAAGCTTTTTGTCAGTACCCTTTATCAGAGTAACAAAGTTACCTCTATTTTTACTTTGTTGAGTATTTTTTCTTTCATTATTAATGATAAGTAAATCTTGTCAAATGCTTTTTTACATTTACTGAAATGGTTATAATGTTTTTTTTTTGGACTCCTAATATGATGGATTGCATCAATTGATTTTTTTTTATCAGTTAAGCATTCCAAAAGGCATTTGCATTTTTTTTTCTGGAGACAGGAACTCTCTCTATCACCCAGGCTAGAGTGCAGTGGTGTTATCGTAGTTCACTGAACCTCAAACTCCTGGGCTCAAGTGATCTTCCTGCCTCAGCCTCCTGAGTAGCTGGGACTACAGATGTGAGCCACCATGCCTGGCTAACTTTTCTGTTTTTTAGAGATGGGGTCTTGCTATGTTGTCCAGGCTGGTCTCAAACTCCTGGCCTCAAGTAGTCCTCCCACCTCAGCCTCTCAAAATGCTAGGATTACAGGTGTGAGCCATTGTGCCTGGCCTGCATCAATTGATTTTTGTATATTGAAACAACTTTGCATTCCTGTGAACATCATTTGTTCACGATGTATTATCCCTGTTGTATATATTGTGACTCAATTTCTTAAAACTGTTTTAAGGATTATGTATCTATTCATGAGAAATATTCAGCTATAGATATCTTTATACATAATATATTTTTTTCTGGTTTTGGTATCAGGATAATGAGTTCAGAGGTGTCCCTAGCCCTTCTATATTTTGGAAAATTTGTATAGAATTGGAATTATTTATCACTTAAATGTTTGGTAAAATTTAGCATTGAAGTTACCTGGGCCTGAAGTTTTCAATGTATGAATATTTTTAACTATTCAATTACTTTTTAATAAATTAAAGAATTGTTTGTTTTTTTATCATTATGTTTTTCTTAATTGAGATTTCATTGTGTGATTTTCAATGAATTTCTGCATTGCTGAATTATTGGTATAAAATTATTTTCACTGGTATAAAATTTTATTTTTCTTTTAAAGTCTAAATGATCTGTAATGATGGTCCTTTCATTCTTGATAATGATTTATCAATTCTATTGATATTTTCAAAGAAGTGGTTTTGTTTCTGTGATTTTCTGTCTTTATGTTTTATATTCTACTAATTTCTGCTGTACTATTGACTTTCTTCCCCTTGCTTTGAGTATAATTTGCTCTTATTTTTCTACTTTCTTAATGTGGAAACTTAGAGCATTGATTTGATATTTTTGAATAGAAGCTTTTAATGCTATAATATTTCCTCTGTTCACTGCTTTATCTCTATGCTACAAGATTTGATTTGTATATTTTCATTTTCATTCAGTGAACAATATTCTCTAATTCTCTTTGTGATTTCTTCTTTGTCTCAGGGCTATTTAAATGTGTAGCTTAAGTCCCAAATGTTTGCATTTTTTGATATCTTTCCTTGTTTGCTTTTAATTACAGTGTAGTCAGATAAGATACAGTATACGATTTCAGTCCTCCTGATTTTATTAATATTTTTTTTATCACATTAAGACACGTTTTATCACAGAGAATAGGTATTTTCTTAATGGTGTACATACAGTTGTAAAGGATATGCTTTCTTCTATTGTTGGGTAAAGTGTTCTGTAAATGTTAATTAGCTCTTGTTGGTGTACAGTGTTGTTGAAGTCTAGCATATCCTTATGTGATTTTTTATCTACTCATTCCACCAGTTATAACAGAGGAGCATAACTGTGGATTTCCCTATATCTCCTTTCTGTGCTATCAGTTTTTCTTCAAGAATTCGAAACTCTGATTGTAGATCCATAACCATGCAATATGGATATGTCTTCTTGGTGAATTGACTTCATTATTCTTACTCCTCTTTAATAAAAATAATTTTATTGTACTAATATATCAAGAATTTTATAATTTTCAACAATTTTAAGTGTATAGTTCAGTGATATTAAGTACATTCACATTATTGAGCAACCATCACTATCATCCATCTCTAGAATTTTTTATCTTCCCAACTAAATTTCTTAACCCATTGAACAATAATTTCCCATTCCCCCTTCCTTCCAGTCCTTGACAACCACCATTCTACTTCTCAACTCTGTGAATTTTACTACTCTAAGTACTTTATATAAGAGGAATTTTCCTTTCATGTCTGGATCATTTCATTTAGTATGAAATGTTCAAGGTTTTGACACAGAATTTCATTCCTTTTTAAGCTTGAATAATTTTCCATTGTATGGATATACCACATTTATTTATAAATTCATTCATCAATGGAAATTTGGGTTGTTTCTACATTTTGGCTATTGTGAATAGTTCTGCTATGAGCATTAGTGTACAAATGTGTTTGAGCTATTGTATTCATTCCTTTTCAGTACATACTCAGAATTAGACTTGCTGGATCAAATGGTAATTCTATGGGTAATTTTTTGAGGAATTACCATACTGTTTTCTATAGCGACTGCACCCTTATTTATTAACACCAGCAAAGCACAGTGGTTCCAGTTTCTCCACATCCTTTCTACCACTTGATATTTTCTGGGGTTTTGTTGTTGTTGTTCTATTGATGGTCGCCATACTAATGGGTGTGAAATGGTATCTCACTGTGGTTTTGATTTGCATTTCCTTAAGATTTGTAATGCTGGCATCTTTTTATGTGTTTATTGGCTATTTGTAAATATATATTTTTGGAGAAATGTCTATTAAAATTCTTTGCCTATTTTTCAATTCAGTTTTTTTTATTGTTGTTGAGATTTAGGAGTACTTTACATATTCTGGATATTAATCACATCAGATATATGATTTGAAAATATTTTCTCCCATTTTGTGGGCTGACTTTTCACTCTACTTATGGTGTCCTTTTATTTTTATGAAGACATTTTTATCACATTAAGACAAACATTTCTAGATTTGATGAAGTCCAATTTATACTTCTTTTTTTGCTGTGAGTTTGGTGTCATATCTAAGAAAGGCTTGCCAAATTCAATGTTATGAAGATTTTCCCTTGTTTTCTTTTAAAATTTTAATATTTTTGGCTCCTATATTTAGATTTTTCATCCATGTATAATTTTTGCGTGAAGTATAAAGTAAGGTTCCAACTTCATTTTTTTGTGTGGATATCCAGTTTTACCAAAATAATTGGTTGAAATATTGTCCTTTCCATGTTTTTGCTTGAGAGATTTTTTTGTTATTATTTCAAAATATTACAGGGGTAAAAATGTTCTTGGTTACATGGATTGCTTTTTTATGCTTGAGTCATGGTTATAAGTGTGTCCATGACCCAGATAGTGTTCATTGTACCTGTTAGGTGAGTTTTCACCCTTCCCCTCCACCGCCTTCCCCCTGCTTGATTTCAACTGAGTTTTACTTCCATCTATGCACATGTGTGCTCATCAGTTAGTTCCAATTTAATAGTGAGTACATGTGGTGATTGCTTTTTCATTCTTTAGATACTTCACTTAGGATAATGGTCTCCAGTTCCATCCAAATTGTTGCAAAAGGACTTCATCCTTCTTCATGATTAAGAAGTATTCCATAGTATGCATATACTACATTTTGTTAATCCACTCTTGAACTGTGGGGCACTTGGGTTGATTCCACATCTTTGCAATTGTGAATTTGGCTGCAATAAACATTCCAGTGTAGGTGTCTTTTTGATAAAATGACTTATGACTTATTTTCCTTTGGATAAATACCCAGTAGTGGAATTGCTGGATCAAATGGTAGGTCTACTTATAGTTCTTTGAGGAATCTCTGTGCTGTTTTCTATAGAGGTTTTACTAATTTGCAGTCCTACCAACAGTGTATAAATGTTCATTACTCTCTGCATCCATGCCAGCATCTGTTGTTTTTGGACTTTTTAATAAAAGCCATTCTAACTGGGGTAAGGTTTTATCTCATTATGATTTTATAATAATTTGTATTTCCCTGATGATTAGTGACATTGAGCATTTTTTCATATGTTTATTGGCTATTTGACTTTCTTCTTTTGCTAAGCTTCTCTTCATGTTATTACCCACGTTTAAATGGGGTTGTTTGTGTTTTTCTTGCTGATTTGCTTGAGTTCTTTGTAGATTCTGGTTATTAGCACTTTATAGGATGTATAACTTGTGAATGTTTTCTCCCGTTCTGTAGATCGTCTATTTGCTCTGTTGATTGTTTCTTTAGCTATGTAGAGACTTTTTAATTTAATCAAGCCCCATTTATTTATTTTTCTTGTTGCTGTAATTGCCACTGGGATCTTCTTCATAAATTCTTTGCCTAGGCTGATATCTATGAGTTTTTCCAACCTTTTCTTATAGCATTATTATGATTTGTTACCTTACATTTAAGTCTTTTATCCATCTTGAATTAACTTTTGTCAGTGGTGAAAGGTACGGGTTCTGTTTCATTCTTCTTCATGTGGCTGTCCAATTCTCCCAGCACCATTTATTGAATAGGGCTTCTTTTTCCCAGTGTATATTGTCTGCTTTGTCAAAGATAACTTGGCTGTATGTGGCTGGTTTTATATGTGGGTTCTCTCTTCTGTTCCATTGGTTTATGTCTCTTATTTTTGTGCCAATCCCATGCTGTTTTGGTTAATATAGCCTTGCAGTATGGTTTGAAGTCTGGTATTGTGATACCTACAGATTTGTTCTTTTTGCTTAAGATTGCTTTGGCTATTCAGGCTCTTTTCTGGTTCCAAACAAAGCATAGAAATATTTTTCTAGATTGAGGAAATATAATGCTGGTATTTTTATGGGGATTGCATTGATTCTGTAAATCACCTTTGGTAGTATAGACATTTTAATAATGTTGATTCTACCAATCCATGAGCATGATAATATTTTTCCATTTGTGTCATCTGTGATTTCTTTCCTCAGTGTTTCATACTTCTCTTTGTAGAGATCTTTCACCTCTTTGGTAAAGTATATTCCTTAGTATTTTATCTTCTTTAAGGCTATTGTGAATGGCATTCAGTCTTTGATTTGACTCTCAGCTTGACTATTGTTAGTGTATAGAAATACTACTTATTTGTGTACATTGATTTTGTAACCTGAGACTTTACTGAATTTATTTATCAGTTCCAGGGATCTCTTGGTGGAGTCTTTGGGGTTTTCTAGATAAAAGATCATATCATCAGAAAAAAGTGATAATTTAACCTCCTCTTTCCTGATTTGGATACCCTTTATTTATTTCTGTTGCCTGATTACTCTGGCTAGGACTTCCAGCACTCTGTTGAATAGAAGTGGTGACAGTGGGTACCCTTGTCTTGTTCCAGTTCTTAGTGGGAATATGTTCAACTTTTCCCCATTTAGTATGATGTTGGCTGTGGATTTGTCATCTATGGCTTTTTAAATATTGAGATATGTTTATTCTTTGCCTAGTTTTTTGAGGGTTTTTATCATGAAACGGTGCTGAATTTTGTTGAATCCTTTTTCTGCATCTAGTGAGATGATCATATTGTCTTTGTTTTTGCTTCTGTTTATGTGTTAAATCACATTTGTTGATTTCAGTTTGTTGAACCGTCCTTGCATCCCTGGGATGAAGCCCACTTGGTCATGGTGCATTATTATTATTATTATTATTTTGATGTGCTGTTGAGTTGAATTCACTTTGCTGGTATTTTATTGAGAATTTTTGCATCTATATTCATAAGGGATATTGGTCTGTAGTTTTCTTTTCTTGTTGTGTCCTTTCCTGGCTTTGTTATCAAGGTGACACTGGCTTCATAGAATGAGTTGGGAGGATACCCTCCTTCTCGATGTTGTCAAATAATTTCTGCTCTGTGGGTACCAGCTCTTGTTTGTAGGTCTGGTAAAATTTTGACTGTGAATCCATCTGTTCCAGGGCTTTTTTTGTCAGAAGGTTTTTTGTTACTAGTTAAATCTTTTTGCTTGTTATTGGGCAGTTCAAGAGTTCTATTTCTTCCTGATTGAGTCTTGGGAGGTTTTGTGTTTCCAAGAATTTGTCCATTTTCTCTACATTTTTGAGTTTATGTGCATAGAGATTTTCATAGTACTCACAAATGTTATTTTGTATTTCTGTGGTATCAGTTGTAATATCTCCTTTTTCATTTCTGATTGAGCTTATTTTGGTCCTTTCTTTTCTATTCCTGGTTAATCTAGAAAGAGATCTATCGATTCTTTTTACCTTTTTAAGGAAACAACTTCATGTATCAATCTTCTGTGTAACTCTTTTGTTATCGATTTCATTTAGTTCTGCTCTGACCTTAATTATTTCTTCTCTTCTGCTGGCTTTTGGTTTGGATTGCTCTTCCTTTTCTAGTTCCTTGACACATTTCCTTCGATTGTTAATTTGTGACCTTTCTGTCTTTTTGATGTAGGCATTTAAGGCTATGAGTTTTCCCCTTAGGACTGCTTTTGCTGAGTCCCGTAGATTTTGATAGCTTGTGTCCCATTTGTCTTTCAGTTTGAGGAATCTTTTGATTTTCATCTTAGTTTCATTATTGACCCAATAATCATTTAATAATAGGTTGTTTAATTTCCATGATTTGTGTAGAACTGAGTGTTTCTCTAGGAGTTGATTTCTAGTTTTATTCCACTGTGGTCTGAGATGATACATTATATGATTTCTATTTTCTTTTGAATTTGTTGAGACATGTTTTGTGGCCTAAGATACGAACAATCTTGGAGAGTGTTCTGAGTGCTAATGAAAACAATGTATATTCAGTAGTTTTTGGATAAAATGTTCTATAAATATCTGCTGTGCCCATTTGTTCTAGAGTCTTGTTTAAGTCCAGTGTTTTTTAATTTATTTTCTGCTTAGATGATCTGTCCAGTTCTGTCAGTGAGGTGTTGAAGTCCCTGGCAATTATGATGCTGCTATTTATCTCTTTGCTTATATTTAGTAGGGTTTGCTTTATGAATCTGGGCATTCCTGTATTGGGTGAATAAATATTTAGGATTGTTATTTCTTCTTGTTGAATTGATTCCTTTACCATTATATAATATCCATCTTTGTCTTTCTTTACTATTGTTGAATTAAAGTCAATTTTATCTGACATGAGAATGGTTACAGCTGCTTTCTTTTAGTTTCCATTTGCATGGAATATTTTTTCCATCACTTCACCTTGAGTCTGTATGAGTCCTTGTGGGTTAGATGTATTTCCTGGACACAACAGATACTTGGCTTGTGTTTTTTCATCCATTCAGCCAGCCTATGTCTCTTGAGTGGGACGTTCAAACCATTTGTGTTGATTTATAGAATTGATATTTCGGATGCTGTTCTGTTCATCCTGTTGGGTACTACCTTATTGCTTTGTCTTACCTCTTTTGCTATTGTTTTTATGAGCTCTGAGTTAGCATTTGGGTGGTTTTACATGGGTGGGTTTCTATTGTGCTGATCCATGTATAATGTGATTCTGAGCATTTCCTGCAGAGCAAGTCTGGTCTTGACAAATTCCCTCAGTGTTTGCTTGTATGGAAAAGTCTTTATTTCTCCTTCATATATGAAACTTTGTTTTGCAGGATACAAAATTCTAGGCTGGCAGTTTTTCTATTTAAGAAGACTGAAGATGGGGCCCAAATTTCTTCTGGCTTATAAGGTCTCAGTTGAGAAGTCTGCAGTTACCCTGATGGGTTTTTCTTTGTAAGTTACTTGATGTTTTCACCTCATGGCTTGCAGGAGTTCCTCCTTCATGTTGACTTTGGCTCATATGATGATTATGTGTCTTGGTGATTGCCTCTTTGCAATGAATCTCCCAGGTGTTCATTGAGCTTCTTGTACTTGGATGTCTAAATCTCTAACAAGACTAGAGAAGTTTTCCTCATTGAGTTCCTCAAATAAGTTTTCCAGCCTTTGTGCATTTTCTTCTTCACTCTCAGGGAGCCTATGAGTCTTATATTTGGCCATTTTATAAAACCCCATTTTTCTTGTAGGCTTTTTTCATTCCTCTTAATTCTTTGTTATTTATTTTTGACTGAGTTCGTTTGAAAGAATTTTCTTCAAGCTCTGAGATTCTTTCTTCTGCCTGGTCTAGTCTATTCTTACAAATTTCCACTGTGTTGTATATTTCCTTAAATGAATTCTTCATTTCCAGAAGTTCTATTTGTTTTTTTTAAATATGTCAATCTGTTTAGTGAATTTTTTGTTCATTTCCTTTATTGTTTTTCTGTTATCTTTGAGCTGGTTTTACATTTTCTCTTGAATTTCTTTGAGCTTCCTTACCATCCATATTTGGAATTCTTTACCTGTCATTTCAATACTTTCATTTTGGTTGGTATCTATGGCTGGAGAGCTGGTGTTCCCTTTTGGGGGTGTACTTTCACTCTGGTTTTTCATACTTCCTGAGTTCTTTCACTGATTCCTTCTCATCTGCGGCCGCTGTCACTTCTTATTTTTTGGATTTTCTTTTATTTAGATGGGGCTTTCCCCCCCTCACTTATAAAAGAGTGTCTGTAACATATGTCAGGTAAGAACCTTTGGCTTTGCTTGTGGGTGCTTTGATGGGGGTCTAGGTTCTGGATGGATGCCTTGGTTATAGATATCCTCAGTGTGGTGGTTTTCTCAGTTACTAGTTGTTTGTAGGCTATAGCAGTGGTGAGCTATGTTTATGGGCAGATTCCCTGTCTCTCTTTAATGAAGGAGGGTGGAGGTCTTTGTAATCCTTTCTGTTTCCCAAGCCCTGTGGTCTTCTTAACAGTGTGAATTGTATTGACATGCCCAGTTTATTCTCTGAGAGAGTAGGTGGTGCTTGTGGGTAAGAATCAACCACACCCTATATGATTGAATCAGTAAATATTGTAAAGGGCTGTGCAAATTGACCTCCCTATCAGTAGGTTGTGCTTGCTGGAAAGAACAAGATGCAGTGTTGTGTTTGGGACCTGTGACCAGCCCTAGCCCCTCAAGTCAAGCACTTGAATGCCCCAGGTGGTGGGTGGGGCCCTGGAACTTTCAGGTGCATACTTATTCTCCACCACAGCAGAGGCAGGTGGGGGATTGAAACTGGGTTGGTATGGGTTGGGTGAGCTTGCCTTCAGGCTCCACAAAAAGCTGGTAAGCTAGCTGTTTTGGCAGGGGTCAAAGATCTGCTCCCAGTTTCTGGGGAAGGATGCCAGGGAGTGTCTGAAGTGGTCCCACACAGGCAGAAAGTCTGCTTGTGGAGGTGGAACAGTCTGAGATTCACAATCTGGTTTTCAGGAGCAGGTTTTGCTCTTCTCCTCCCTCCCCTACTCTTCGGTCTCCCTCCATTGTCTGCCAGTATGCAGGAGGTCAAACTAGCTGAGCTTCAATATGAAGGCACTGTGGGCTAGGAGCTTCCCTGTTCAGGATCCCACCATGGACTGAGTCATGGCCTTCCTGTAGCGGGGGGTGCTATGCAAGTGCACTGTGGCTGAGGCCCACACCGCACTCTCTTTTTAGTTCTGCCCATGTGGGCTCCCTCGCCTGCCAAGATGAGCTCACAAATCTCCCCTTTGTGTCCCCAAGCAATACAATCGAGTCCTGGGGGTATGGAGTCTGGCCTGTGGGCCTATCCCCAGGTCCCCAAAGTTCAATCCCTGACCATGCCAAGGAGATGCATGGTGGTCCTGTGTTGCCTATGGGCTGCTCAAACAGGTTTGATGTCCCTCCACTTCAGGGTGTGCCCTGCTCTTATGGAGCAGCTGGGTAAGCAGCAGCAAGGAGGGCCAGTGAGCAGGGAGCTCACAGTCTGGACACCCCTCAGACCTCTTCATGTCTTTAAGAGGAAAGCTTTGAGCCCCTCTCTCTGTGGAAGACCCCATGTGGTGCATGCATAAACACGGGGGAAGCTGCAGCTCCTGAGAGCTCTGGCTCAATTGTCTCTCTCTGTAGCCACAGGCAGGTGATGGGAAAGGGAGGAAAAGAGTATGGATGGAGGAAAGCTAGCACTTTGGTCATCTCTGTCCCTCTCTCTGAAAGGCAGCCCATCAGTAATGTCCAGGCTCTGGGGTCATGCAGATCCCCCAGGACCTACCTGCCCACTGTAGCTCCCACAGTCTGAGCCAAAGTTGGGAAATGTTTGTGTGGGAATGAGCAACATGAAAACTGAGGGGCTGAAGTTCCCTGGCTAGGACAAAGGTTCATGGTGGGTGGAGAAACAACATGGCAGCGGCTATCTTGGCCATGGTCTGTGGTGATGGGAATTGTCCCAAGGGGGCTGGCAGGCTGGTGTTTTGTCCTCAAGAAGCTCCCTGTTCACTGGCAGCAGCAGCTTTTGAGTTCATGAGGGTAGAAAGGCTCTCCAGCAGCTCACAAGTCTGTTGACTGCCGGAGATGTGAGGGAGGGAGAAACACACATCTTTACCTACCTTTTCTGCTTGACTCCAAGTCTCTCAGGGGTTGTCCTCTGCTGATATCTTGCTCCTTCTTGTTGTTCTGCTCTGCAACTTCTTCCCGTGGAATCTCATGTGGGTTCTGGAATGTTTCTCTCGGAATAACACCTGATCTATGATTGTTTATTTGTTTGTTTGTTTTTTCTTTTTCATCTAAAACTTTTCCTTCTTTCTGAGATGATCTGGAAGCTTTTGACTCTGGTCAGCCATCTTCTTCCATCTCCTCCTTTCCCTGTTGAATGTTTTAGTCATCCTTGTAAAAAATCATTTGAACATATATTCAAGGAATTTTGGGGGGCTTGCCATTCTATTATATTGATCTATATATATGTCTTTATTCCAGTGCCACACAGTTTTAATTATAGTTGTTTGTAGTAAGATTTAAAATCAGGAATTGTGAGTGAAACATTGTTTTTCTTTTTCTGTGTTGTTTTTACTCTTCAGGGTCCCTTGAGATTATAGAAGAATTTTAGGATGGATTTTTCTATTTTTGCAAAAAATCATCAGTAGGATTTTGATATGGATTAAAGTGAATCTTCAGATCACTTTGAATAGTATTTACATCTGTACAATATTAAGTCTTACAATCCATAAACATGGGATGGCTTTTCATTTATTTTTGTCTTCTTTACTTTCTTTCCATTATATTTTATAGTTTTCAATATACAAGTCTTTTGCTTCCTTAGTTAAGTTTATTTCTAAGTATTTTATTCTTTTTGATCCTGTTGTGTGTAGAATCTTTTATTTTCTTTTTTGATTGGTCATTGTTAATGTATAAAAAAGCAACTAATTTTTATGTGTTGATTTTTTACTCTGCAATTTTGCTGAATTTTAAAATTTGTTCTAACAGGTTTTTGGTAGAATCTTTAGAGTTTTCTACATATAGGATCATGTCATTTGAGATCAGAGATAATTGTACAACTTCCTTTTCAATTTGAATGCCTTTTATTTATTTTTTCTTGTCTAATTACTCTGGCTAGAATTTCAATACTGTGTTGATAGAAGTGGGAAAAGCAGGCATCTGCCTTGTTTCTGATCTTTGAGAAAATTCTTTTAGTCTTTCATCATTTAGCTTGATGGTAGCCATGGGATTTTAATACATAGTCTTTTTTATTTTAGGATAATTTCTTTTAATTCCTAGTATGTTGAGGGGTTATTTTCCTATCATTAAAAGGTTGAATTTTGTCAAATGCTTTTTTTTGCATCAGTTGAGATGATAATTTGTGTTTTTTCATTCTGTTAATGTGGCATGTTATATTGATTGATTTTCAAATATTGAACCAGGCTAGCATTCAAAGTAAAAATCTTAATTGCTGTAGTTTATGATTCTATTAATCCTTTTAATATGCTGTCAAATTCAGTTTGCTAGTATTTTGCTGAGGATTTTTATATCAGTATTCATGGGGATATTGGTCTGTAGTTTTGTTTTCTTGTTTTGTCTTTGTCTGGCTGTATTAGTTTTCTAGGACTGCCAGAACCAAGTACCACAGAATGAGTGGTTTAAATAACACAAATTTATTTTGTCACAGTTCTGAAGGCTATAAGTCTGAGATCAAAGTGTTTGCAAATTTTTCTCTAAGACATCTCTCCATTGCTCATAGATGGCTGTCTTTTCCTCTGTCTTCATATGTTCTTTCTTCTGTGTGCATGCATATCTGGGTTCTCTTAATGTGTCCTAATCTTTTTATAAGTACACAAGTTACATTGAATTACAGCCCACCCTAACAGCCTCATTTTAACTTAATTACCTTTTTAAAGGCCCTATCTCCAACTATAGTAACATTCTGAGGTATTAGGTGTAAGGACTTCAGTATATGAATTTTGAGGTGACACAGATAAATCCATAACACTCTGCATTCTTGAACCCAAAAATTCATGCCCATCTCACATGCAAAATACATTAATTTCCATCCCAATAGCCCAAAAGTCTTAGCTCATTCTGGCCTCAATTCTAAGTTCCAAATCTCACCTGAATATATATATCAAGAGTGGATAAGACTTGAAGTATGAATTATTCTGAGGCAATATTTTTCTCCAGCTGTGAATTTATGAAACCAGACAAGTTATCTGCTTCCAAAAATACAGCAGTGAAACTAGAATACAATAGACATTACCACACCAAAAAAGGAGAAATCAGAAAGAAGAAAGGGGTACTGGTCCCAAGCAAGTCCAAAACCTGGCAGGGCAATTCCATTAGGTTTTAAAGCTATAGAATTATTTTATTTGTCTTGCTTCTCTGTCCTCTGGGCCTACAAGGGTGGTGGAATTACCTTCCCACTGGGGCAGCAGCCATTTTCTAAAGGCCTTGGGCAGTGGACCTGCCCTAAAGTCTCTGATGGTTGGCCTCACCTCTGAGGCCCTGGGTGGTGGAAGCCTGTCTTGCTGAAACTGAGAAGGAGACAGCCTCCTCCTCTTCCCAGGCCTGTGCACTCTGGGCTTGTGGTAAGAATGGCAGCCTGCTGATCTCTAAATTGACCTTGGAGTCATTCTTCCCTTTACTTGAAGAGTAACACATGTTTGCAGCTAAATACCTCTATTATGCCATCCTGTAGAATCTCAGAATACTGACAGATTTCTCCATTTCTTTCCATATATATACTCTTTAGTCCAAACTGGCAGTATTTATGCTCGTATAACCCCCATCTCTATTCCTGGCTTCTAATGAGATGGCTGATTAGATCCATGAGTTTCACTCTCAGTCTCTTGATCTAGTGATTTTTCCAGCCACACCTTTAGTGTTGTCTCCAGAACATGCTTTTTCATTTCTTGAAATATGGATAGGCAGATGATTTTCCATGTCTTCAAGCTGTGGTTCATGCTGCATAACAATTTCTCTTTCAATTTATATCTTTCCACTCATATGTTACTATAAACAGGAAAAAAAATCCAGGATGCACCTTAAACATCTAGGAATTTCCTCAGTATAATATCAAAGCTCATAGCTCAAATATTCTATCATTCACAAAACACTGGAACATTTTTACCCATTTATAATATGAATTACCTTTCCTCCAATGTTCAATAACATGTTTCTCATTTCTACCTGAGGCCTCACAAGAAACACCTTTAACATCCATATATCTACCAATAATCTCTTCAAGGCAATCTAGGCTTATTTTAACATACTCCTCAAAACTATTCCAGACTCCAGCATTAAGCAGTTACAAAGTCACTTCTACATTTTAGGTATTTGTTACAGCAGCACCCCACTTCATGGTTCCAAAATCTGGATTAACCAGAGTATTTTATAAAAAAAGAACCAATAGTTTGTAGGATATATGGGTAATGCAGACCTTATAGTATAGGAAGTGTTTCCTCCTCTTCAACACTTTAGAAGAGTTGAGAAAGATTGATGTTAATTCTTCTTTAAATGTTTGGTATAATTCACCAGTGAAACCATATGGTCCTGGGCTACCCTATTTTTGATTGTTCTTTTATGTTAATTTCTTTGATTACTGATTAAATCTCCTTACTAGTTTAGGAGTATTCAGATTTCCTATTTCTTCAGGATTGCATCTTGATAGGTTTTGTGTTTCTAAGAAATTTGTCCATATGATCTAAGTTATTCAATTGGTTTATGGTTTTTCATAGTACTTTCTTACAATCTATTTTATTGCTGTAAAATTGGTACTAATGTACCCATTTTTATTTTTGATTTTATTTATTTGACTCCTTTCTATTTATTTCTTAGTTAATCTAGCTAAAGGTTTGTCAATTTTGTTGAACTTCTTGACAAATCAACTCTTGATTTCGTTGGTTTTCTCAATTGTTTTTCTATTCTCTGTTTTATTTACTTTTGCTCTGATCTTTGTTATTCCCTTCCTTCAGCTAGCTTTGTATTTAGTTTATATTTTTTTCTAATTCCTTAAGTGTAAAGTTAGATTGTTGGTTTCAGATTTTTTTTTATTCAAACTCTTTTAATTATTCTTTAAAAAAAACCCTCAGTTGCCTTTATTTGCAATTCTGTTCTTTTTTAGTGTTCTCTATGATAAAAGCCATTCTCACTGGTGTTAAGTGATACCTACTTGTGGTTTTGATTTGCATTTCCCTGATGATTAGAGATGTTGAGCATTTTTTCATATGTTTCTTGGCCATTAGTCTATCTTCTTTTGTGAAGTTTCTTTTCATATCTTTTGCCCACTTTTTAATGGGGTTGTTTGATTATTTTCTTGCTGAATTGCTTGAGTTCTTTCTAGATTCTGGTTACTAGCCCTTTATTGGATGTATAGCCTGCAAATATTTACTCCCATTCTGTAGGTTGTCTGTTCACTCTATTGATTGTTTCCTTGGCTGTGCAGAAACATCCAGAGATGCAAGTATGGTTCAACGTAAGAAAATCTATAAATGTGATTCACCACATAAATAGAAGCAAAAACAAAGACCATATGATCCTCTCAATAGATGCACAAAAAGCATTTGGCAAAATTCAGTACCCTTTTATGATAAGATCACTTAACAAAATAGTCATAGATGGAACATACCTCAAAATTGTAAAAGCCATAGATGACACACCCACAGACAGCATGATACTGAATGGGAAAAAATTGAGAGCATTCCCATTTAGAACTGGAACCAACCAGACAAGCTTGCCCACTGTCACCACTTCTATTCAACATAGTGCTGGAAGTCCTAGCCAGAGCAATCAGGCAAGAAAAGGAAATCAAGTGTATCCAAATGGCAAAAGAAGAAGTCAAACTATTGTTCTTTGCTGATTATATGATCTTATATCTAGAATACCCCAAAGATCCTGCCAAGAGATTCTTGGAATTGATAAATAAATTTAGCAAAGTCTCAGGTTTCAAAATCAATGTACACAAATCAATAGCATTCCTATATGCCACCAACAGTCCAGCTGAGAATGAAAGGGCAACGTCTTAATAACTTTCACTTTAGCAACAAAGAAAATAAAATGCCTAGGAATATATTTAATTAAGGAAATGAAAGACCTCTACAGGGAGAACTATGAAGCACTGAGGAAGGAGATCGCAGATGGTGTAAACAAATGGAAAAACGTGTCATGCTTATGGATTGGCACAATCAACATTGTTAAAATGTCTATACTCCCCAATGTGATTTACAGATTCAATGCAATTCCCATTAAAATACCAACGTCATTTTTCACAGATCTAGAAAAAATAATTCTAAACTCTCTATGGAACCAGAAAAGACCCTGAATAGCCAAAACAACTTTAAGCAAAAAGAACAAATCAGGAGGCATAAATTTACCAGACTTCAAGCTATACTACAAGGCAATAGTAACCAAAACAGCATGGTACTGGCAAAAGAAGACACATAGACCAGTGGAACAGAACAGAGAACCCAGATATAAAACCATCCTCACAGTGCCATCTGATCTTTGACAAAGTAGACAAAAACATACACTGGGGGAAAGAATCCCTATTCAATAAGTGGTGCTGGAAAAATTGGATAGCCACATGTAGAAGACTGAAACAGGATCTGCACCTCTCACCACTCACAAAAATTAATTCACAATGGATAATAGACTTCAACCTAAGACGTGAAACCATAAGAATTTTAGAAGAAAATGTTGGAATAACTCTTATAGACACCCTAGGCAAAGAATTTATGAAGATCCCAAAAGCAATCACACAAACAACAAAAATAAATAAATGGGATCTGGTCAGATTTTTTAAAATGTTTCCATTTACTGCTATAAATTTCCTGTTAGAAGTGTTTTCAATCCATTTCGTAAGTTTTGTTACACTGGGTCTTCATTTTCATTTGTCTCAAGATATTTTCTAATTTCTAAATGATTTCTTCTTTTGTTCATTGGTTGTTCAAGAATATGTTGTTTAATTTCTGCATATTCATGAATTTTCCAGATATCCTTTTGCTATTAATTTCTACTTTCATCCCACTATAATCAGAAAGGTACTTTGTGTTATTTTAATCTTTTGAAATTTATCAAGACTTGTTTTGTGGTCTAACATATAATCTATACTAAAAAATATTCCATGTTCACTTGAGAAAAATGTGTATTTTCTTGTTTTGGGGTAGAGTATTCTGTATATGTCTGTTAGGTCCAATTGCTCTAAAGTGTCCAAGTTCTCTGTTTCCTTATTGATCTTATGTCTGGTTGTTTTATTCATTAGTTAAAGTTGGGTATTGAAATTACCTGCTATTATTTTAGAGATGTCTATTTCTCCCTAATTTATGTCAATATTTTCTTTATATATCTAAGAGTTCTGATGCCTGGTGCATATATGATTGTAATTGTAATATCTTCTTGGTGAATTGGGCCTTTTATCATTATATAATTTCCTCTTTCTCCTTAGTAACATTTTTTTGACTTAAAATCTATTTTCTCTAATATTAGTATGGCCACCCAGCTCTCACTTGGTTACTCCTTGCACTTTTGCCATCCTTTCACTTTCAAACCATATGTGTCCTTAGATCTTAAGTGAGTCTCTTTTAGACAACATATAATTAAATCCTTTATTTTTTTTATCCATTCTTCCTATCTTTTCATTCTGGAACTCTCATAATGAATATGTTGGTCTGCTTGATTGTGTCCTTTATGTTCCTTAGGCTCTATCTATTTTCCTTTACTGTTATTTTCTGTTTGCTCCTCAGACACAATGATTTTAAATAAGCTGTCCCCAAGTTCACTGATTCTTTCTTTTGCCTGTTCAAGTCTGCTGTTGAACCTCTCTAGTTAATTTTTCAATTCAATTGCTCTATTTTTTAGCTCTAGACATTTTTGTCTTTTTTATATGTTCTATCTCTTTGTTTTTATTTTTATTTTCCTCTTACATTATTTTTATGATTTCCATTACTTCTTTGTCTGTGTTTTCCTTTAGGCCTGTGAGTGTATTTTAGACAGTTGTTTTAAAGTTGTCTAGTAAGCCCATGCATGTGTTTCTTCAGAGATAGTTTCTTGAGATATATTTTGTTATTTTTAGTGGCCCATGCTTTCTTGTTTTTTTGTATGCCTTGTGATTTTTGTGTGTGTGTGTTGAAACTGGGCATTCAAAAAATACAGCCACTTCTCCCAGTCTTTGAAGACTGGCATAAATATCTTCCCTAATTAGTAAGGCATGTTGTGAGCCTTGAAATCATCGCTGAGTAATGTCCTGATATCTCAGTTTTTTTTCAGGCATGCATCTTCTCTAGGACTATGCATGTGATTTTTTTAAAAAAAATTTCTCCCTATACATGGCTGCTTTTAAATATCTTAATTTCCCAAGAAGTCTCAACCCATATTCTTGGGGCCTTAGATGTTCTATTATATTTCTTTACACATAATCTCTTGCCCCAGGAGTCCACAGGTCTGCAGACCCTTTCTAGCTTTCACAAGATGTTCCCTCCACTGCCTTCTGAAGTTTTTTTTTTTTAAATTCATCCCTTGATCAGGTGAAATAGCGTCCCTCAGGAGGCTCATAGACAGGTTAGAACATTACAAATAAGTTTCATTTTGCTCTCTGCAACCCAAAGGAGGGAACTGGGAAGTGGGCTGCTTCCTCCTGACAATGCTTTGATGCTGCAAGAGGAAGGAAGTTGGGCAAGGACAAGTAAAATACCAAAAAAATTCTCCATCATTTTGAATGTGGTTTTTCTTTACTTAGTGTTTCCTTGGCTGCTGTAGATATTTAACTATTTTCCATTTTTACAAATTTACTTATTTTTTGGTACATAATAATTTTACATATTTAAGGGGTACATGTGATATTTTGATACATGCATTAAATGTGTAATGATCAAATAAGGATATTTAGGATATCCATTGCCTCAAAAATTTATCATATCTTTGTGTTGGGAACATTTGGAATCTTCTTTTCTAGCTATTTTGAAATATACAATACATAGTTATTAAATATAGTCACCCTAATGTTCTGTCAAACAGTCTCCATTTTGGGGGATTTCACAATCTAATGCAGGGGGGACATACATATGTAAACAAGTAATTTAAGTACAGTGTGATGAGCTTTTCTATGAAATTACCAGAGATAGAGTGATTATTCTGCCTACGTCATTAACAGTAAAGTTCACATAGAAAGTGGAATTTGGGTTGAGTCTTGAAGGATGACAAGGGTGTTTTAAGCTGTATTATAATGGTGAAGAATAAGAGGGGTTTTCTGTTGGAGAATAGTGAATAATTCAGTATCACTAGATTAGAATTGCATTATAGGTAATAGTGAGATATGATGGTGGGGAGGGAGGTTGCTAAGCAATTTGGATTTTAGAGATAAAGATAAATGAATGGTGATTCGAGGGGCTTTGAACAGAAGGATGTAAAATCAAATTTGTGTTTTAGAAATACAATTCTGGAGAAAATGAGGAAGGTGAACTAAAGGGGATAAAAAGACCCATTAAATGCAGTTTTAACTGTCTAAGTTAAGAATAAATCAACATAGTGTCAGTGACAGTGGAGATGGAGAGTGACTAAATATGAGATGGACACACTTCTATCGCAAAATTAAAACCACATTGTATCTTTTATATAAAAAATACTTAGGAATAAGAAGTAGCAATGAGTTAGGGTTAAAGACTGGGTGCAAGGTGAGTCGATCAATTGAGTTAGGAAGAGAAGGAGCAATTTTGGGTAGGGGATTTAGGGTGCTTATGTAAATCAAATTTTTAATTCAGGAAAAAAGTCTAGGTTGGATATAGAATGTTTAATCATCATGATATAAATTGTGTTGAAGTCTGTGTTTTTAGATGAGTTCACTCAGGGAGAGAGCAAAAAATAAGAGGAATGGGAGTAAAGTTGTATAGAATATGAGCATAGGAGATTGGCAGAAAGATACATGTCCAAAAGGCTGACTGAGAAGAATTGATCTTAGTGGAAAGAAGAGAACCAAAAGAAGTGTTGTGAAATCCTAGTGAATCTGAGGGTGCAGAATATAAGACTTGTTATTAAGGGTATATAAGAGGTTAAGAATAGGAAGAAATACAAGATGACTTACATTTTATGAAACTGATAACCTGAAATAATTGTAGTGCCACCAACCATAATGAAAACATTAGAAAGGAAAAAAAGGTCTTGAGAGAAAGTTTTGGTTTGGTTTGTGATATTTTACATAAACAGTATTAAAATGACATTCAAAAAATGTAGTCTGATTGGCAGTGATAGATAGAGGCTTGACAAAAAGAAATTCTTAATACTCAAAAATCTCTGGGTATGGGTGCTAGTGTTAATTGGAGTAAATAATGACTCTTTATTACATCTGGTTTAAGCTTAGGGACATAGCAAGAGATGGTAATTAGGCTGCTTGTGAATAGCTTCTATTGCTATGCCTTGAGACTTCTGATTCAGTTCATGGATAAATCTCTGAAGTGTAGAAATATAAAAATGAAAATATCAAGCATGTGTAGTTGTGTGTGTTATAGATGAACTTGGATTTATAGCTGAATGTATAATTATTGCTGTCCATATACCCAGTACTGTATTATAAATATATGCATGCATAGTTGCATATATGAGTGAGTTTTCAAAATATTTGAAATAATCTTTTGCAGTTATTTTGAAGATAGTGTCTCCAAACTGGTTTATTCACTCACAGACACTCTTGATCCTGTAGGTAATTACAGAGCCCTGTATTAAAGAGACCCAGGTTGTAAAGTTTTATTTTATGTCTTATGTCACAAACCATCTTAACTTGATTAGTATACCTTCCTCCATTTCCCTCACTTTTCTTGTTACTCAAAGGATTTAGATGTCCTTAAAGCTACTTTGGGAATCAGAAAATTATCCCCTCAATTAATATCTTTTATAGTCTGATTTCTCATGTATCCCTCTGCTATTCTTATAAAATTTATACTATATGAAAATAAAAGATAAGAGCTTGTGTGTGTGTGTGTGTGTGTGTGTGTGTGTGTATTGGAGGGTATGTGAAATGGGGAAGAGTATTCTTCTTCTCTCCCTTCCTTTCTTGTTCAAACTAATATCTGTCTTAACAATATCCAATGTGAGTTTAACCTCATTACTACTCCAGCCTTCAAACTGGCACATTTAGGGATCTCCTGTAGAATGTATTGACTGGACAATGTAGTTTCATATTTGATCGCATTCTGTCTAGTGTTATGATTTGTCTCACTTTTATTTATTTTGTCTCCTGAATAAAGATCATATATTCTTGATTTAAGGGACCATGTTGTTAACTCTTTCTTCTATAAACATACACATTTTACTGAATATCTTAGGTGATACATTATTTTGTCAACAAGCAATCAATTCAATTATTTACTCCCTTTCCTTAGTCTATTTATCACTACAAATAATTCACTTATTTGCCTGTCTTTTTCATTTTTTGGTGAGAAAAATATTTCTATATCGTTTTTACTAGATTGAAATTTTCCTAACCTTCCAAACCAAACTTTAGAATTCAGATATTATTGTGATATTAACCCAAATAAATCTTCCTTATTGAATATTTAGAGCTTTCTATTTTTTTTTCTAACAGTAAAAGCTGCCCAAATCTTTATAGGTGTTCAGCCTATTAAGCCAATCCTTCCCCTTAGTCAAAGTGGGTTTTTATAGCTTTATTGTGTGTATTAAACTCCATATGATGACATTTCCTCATAATTCTGTACTTTTCCTTTGATATATGTTGCCCTGACCCTTTGAAATGTAATTCATTCTTGAGGTAAACTTTTAAGAAAACTGCCACAGGCTGGGTATGAGGTCAGTTATATCCATCAAAGCTTTTGAAAGCACAGCTCAATTTCCCAGAAAAAGGAATTAAGATATTTAAATATTGCCATTGGTACCGTAAGACAGTAGACTAATGGAAATTTGCACCAAACCCAATAGTAATCTTAGTGGACTTGTGTAGAGTACCAAATTTCAGAATGGAAGGCTATTCCAATGAGACATAAATGAATGTAAAAAGAAACATTTTTGATGTCTTTTTTTTCCTTCCTTAGTGTCTAAAAAGAGCTAGTTTAGGTTTCTTAAGTAAATGCAGGATACATGTAGTATTTGGATATTATTATGCTCAGAGTCAATGCACAGTTATTTGGAAACAATAGTATGTATTTTTTTCCTAGAACATTTCAGCATTGTGTCCATTTTGATCTTTAATTGCTGTCAATTGATAATATGTTTTCTATTTAATGTCTTATGTACCTATTAATTTTTAATATAACGAGGTAAGTTCATGAAAATTCTTGAAGGTATTTTTTCAAGGTTTTCTACCATCAATATTTCCCAAATCTCTCTATAGGGTTTTGTTTTTCAAAACCAAAAAATAAATATATGTTGAGTTTGCGAATTTGGTGTTTAATATGTAAAGTTAGTGAAGAGGGTCTAAAAAAGGAACAGAAAATCATGGCAGGAAAAGAATTTATAAGGATAACACTTTAGTATTCTGCCAGCATTACTTAAGGTCAGGTTTGACACACACAGTTTTAGTGGCTAGCATAGTGGCTGGCATATAGTAGACCATCAATAAATATTTATTGCATAAACAAAATTTTAAGCTTATCATTAAAAAGGTATAGTTTTACAATTTTACCGAAGCTTATACTTTGGGGTAGGAGATCTGATGGTCACTATTATCATTTTCCTGTGTTACCCTTTTCTTCAATTTCCAAGCCCTCTCATTTCCAAAAGAATATAAGTACTTTTACAAACAAGAAACCAAAAACAATGTTAAGCAAGTACAAACATTTAGTGGCTGAAGCAACTATCATTTTTATTATCCCTTAATGAGAGGTACATATCTCTTAATATATTGCAAATGGTAGGGAATAGAATATTGGTCATGGAATTGAGACATACTTTTTAAGATTATTTTTATATTATTCAAAAACATATGTACATAGTGAAAAAATTCAAATAGGATTAAAGGTATATGACAAAAAGGGAGTTTTCTTTCCACTCCAGACAATTCTTTCAACTCTCCCAATAATTTATCGGGTATCCTTTCAGAAGTTTCCCATGCATTCATATGATGTATGTACTGCTCTACAAATCAAATTTTTTACTTAACCAGGTCAGAGATCTTATTTCAGTATGGAGATACCTCATTCTTTTTCCTGGCTTCTTAATATTTCATTATAAGTGTGTGTGTATGTGTGTGTGTGTGTGAGATTATAAAACCAATTCTCTTTTGGTGAATATTTAGGTGGCTTTCTGGCAATACATTTTTGTGCACAAGTGCAAGGATATTCAGAGGATAAATTGATAGAGGTAGAATTTCTGGGTCAAACAGTATATACATTTTAAATGTTGATAATTTTTATCAGATTGCCATTAAAGAGGTACTAACAGTTTTCCCAGCCACCAGCTGTACACAAGTGCTTGTTTCCCCACATTTTTGCATGTAGTGTATTAAAACTCTTTTATTATTTGCAAATCTGATGGGGGAGTAATTTTATTATAGGTATAATGTATTGTGTTCTTTTAAGAAAATTTTTAAACCAGCCTAAGGCTTCAATAACCCACACTTTATCACTGTTGATGGTCTCACCTACCATACCTTTGGCAGAAAAAGAGTCCCTAAGAATGAACAGTTTAGTATTCCACCAACATTATTTAGCATCAGGTTCAGGTTTGACACACACAGCTTTAGTGCTTAACATAGTGGCTGGCATATAGTGGGCCATCAGTAAATATTTATTGCATTAATGAAAATTGAAGCTTATTTTAAAAGGTGAAGTTTTATGATTTTAATTTTATAAAATTAGTTAATTAAATGACATAAAATTTTATCATTTTAATTCAAATGGCTGATTGAATGCAAATATGGTTAACACAATAGTGTGTAGAGGTTAAAGAAGTTCTTGGAAATATTTTGTGTAGTGTACTTACAGTGAATGTTTTACACATCACGTAAAACGAATGGTTTCTTTACACTTAAGTCAATAAAGAACAGTCCCTTTTTTATAAAACAGAATATTTTCTGTAGGTAAAGTTTATTTTCACCTAATTTACTTTCTTTGGCTTTCTGTTTCACTTAGTATGTTTTTACTAAAATTTTCTCTTTATTTTTATTTTAAATAAGTGATGCATATGATGAGGTCCTAGACAGTTGCCAACTGCTATTTTTTATTGGTTTGCAACAAGCTAAGTATAGAATTTTAAAGTAAGCCCTAGAAATTTTTATAGGAATTTGATAGAGTAATTTTACGTCCATTGAATCTGTAATGTAAAACATGTGGGCATGTCTTTTGCATATTTTTATTTATTCTCTTCCAATTTTCTAGTTATTTATTTTTATTGTCCTTTACAAAACTATTGGTCTGGAACAAATTGGGGATTTTGAAGAAATAACTGCTCTTTTACAACAGATATTTTGAAACGCACTGATTTAGATGATGTTTATAAGGGACTTTAGCTATATTCATATTTTTTCCAGATTTTCTGACAAAATTCCTATTTCCTTTGCTTTTCCTTGAGAAATATATTTCAAGAAATGAAAATTCCAAATAAAAATTTCAAATCCTGTTCATTTATTAATAGATTCTCACTTTTAATAAGATTTAGTGTTTAATAACTTTCTATGATGCTGCTGTTTCAAAGTTTTATTCAAAATTAGAACATATTAAATTCTAAACACTGCATGTAGTAGAAATATTTTAAGGTAATTATAATTTTTAATTGCAGAAAAACAATCCTACTCAAACATCAATCTGTTTAAAAGTGACACAAATTGTCAAAGTAGTTGACAGTCATGTTAGCTCTGTGATATTTCAGTACAAGTGATTTCCTCCATTTGTACTAGTTTGTTTTTTCAAAACAACTCAAAGTAGTTTTGACTTTCCTTTTTGTATTCTTTACATTAAATTGCCTGAATGCCTTACTTTAATCTCTTTCTTTTTTTATTGCTGCTTTATAGCCTATCCATTGTTGTTGTTGTTTTGTTGTTGTTGTTTTAAATATCAAGTTTTCCCATGTGTTCTTTTTTGTAGTTTGACAGAAGTAAGATTTTATTGGATGCGTTTATGCTTTTTCCCCATTTCTTTCCATAATAAGGCACTCTGGAGCCATTGGAAAACTTGTTCTGAGTTGGAAACTGAGCATATGAATCACTTCTTGCCATTTTAATGGTGTTCACTTTAAAGTATGAATGACAGTTTGCCACTAAGCCTGCTCTTATAATAAAAATAGTTTTCAGTTAGGTAGCAGCTCTTGACCAAAGATCTCAAATTGTGATAGAGAGTTAAATGTTAAATGCCCAACACTGATGTAATAGGTAAGGTTTATTATAGCCATATGTGCACAATTACTCAATGGCAGAGCTGCCAAAACAATCCGGGGGTCTTTATTTCCAGACTAAGCACCAAACGTTGACTACTTCAGGGATTCAGTTTAATCTTTAAACAATAAATCCAGACTATGATTTTAAATTATTTCATGATTTAGGGAATTAAAATTTAGCAGGCATTTATTGAGTGATAATTATGTGGCAATTGGTGTACTAAGCACATGGGATGTGGAAAATTCAAACAAATAAGTTACTCTTGCAAATGTACTCACATCTAGTCCTCAGCAACAACAACCCATAACATGTCAAAATTGACCACGTGCCTTTATTTGTAAACTAACAAATTATTATGCTAAGCCTATTTCAAAGCCTCTCGTCAAAGGTTAAATATAGTTAGGCATAGGCAAGTCAACTTCAGAAAAGCTAAAGATTACATGTTACTGTTCCTGGACTTTCTAGTTGGCAGAGTTGGTTGGGAGAGATGAGCTGACTCACACAATGTGAAGTCAAATAAAGAGCCAAGAAATCTGTTCTTAACACTAGGAAATGATATATGAAAAAAAAATCTAAGGGACAAAAGGTTGATTCCTATGGGATTTTGACATATTAAATTACATTTTAAAGGCAAAACTATTTGGAAAAAAAATAGAAAAGTAAGCTGGTTGATTAAAAAAACCTTGCAGATCTATGAATAATAGACCAGAGAACAGTGATTAAAGCAATATGACAAATTGTTGCAGATAGAAATTAGATAAATATTTGTCTTAGTCACCAACGATAAGTGTCAAAAAGTAAGTGCAATCTAAAATCTATTTCTTTTTGTAAGTACCACCTACTCTGTTTTAATGATGACTATTTGAAAATGACTATTTACAATATATTATGTTTAATTATAAATATAATAATGCATGTGAAAGTGTTTAGGAAACTATAAAGTGCTATGTATATGCTTGACATTTCATATATTAAGTCCTATAAATTTATAAGCGGTATATTATTGTGGAGGGTATCTGACAAAGTCAAAGTTAAATTATAAGAGAAAATGAGTAGATAGTTTAACTTATAACCACCAGCACTGATTTCTGTAGACTAGTAAGATGAAGAGAGACATAATTATGTAAACAATAAAATGGTAAAGATTTGATTTTCTTAAATGGTTGGATGTTTGTAACATCCTGTTAAACAAAGATCACTGGGCTGAAATGAGATTAAATATACTAAAGTTCAATATTTAATTTTCTATTTGGATTTTATAGAATTTCACAATCCATACTTCATAATGGCATTAGAACATTTTTTTATTCTTCATATGTCAGCATTTGTCTTCTAGAAGAAATGCTAGGCCTGAAAAAAGGGGTCCTCAAAGTTTTTAAAACCCTATATAGCAATGGTTCAAAGATGTCTGTTCTACATCCTGGGTTTTGGATAGTACAGGAACAGTAAGTTTGAATTTTTTTCCTCCTATTTTCCTTAAATTAGATTATCTCTTTTCTACTGACAGAACCCCACCAAAAGGAATATCCCCATTTTTCTGGACATACATTTAATACTTGTGGGATCATATTGAATCAACTCATATTGTCTTTAAAAAGGAAGGAAAAGGAGTAGAATCTCTAATTCTCTCCTTTGCAGACTTCTTCATTATAATCTGTTCTGTCTTTGATGGTTGAGGAGGGAGAAGAGAGAGGTCTTTTTTTCTTAGAACTAAATGATGACAGACATGAGACAAACTGACTTTTCTCTGTGTGATATATGATAAGAAATAGGGGGATAAAAGCAGCTTCCATAGAGCAAATGTTATAATTAGGTTCTATTAATATAATAGATTGATATGATTTGATTTGTTTTCAGTCATGCTTTGTATGAACATTTGGGGATTAGAGTTTGAGGTTTAGCTCGTTTATTGCATATATTGTGAAAAATGATCAATCTTATTATAGGCAATTATAGCTCTTTCAGCTGATGGAATCAATAGCAATAATGATACCTTAAATTCACATAGTGTTTTGCAGTTTACAAAGCAATTTCTTACAATGATCATATCCAGAATCATCGCAATAATAAAGGAAGTAGGCATAGTACTGTGAAATGGTATTAAAAGCTTTTGGGGTTGTGGATCTAAGACTGAATCTTGGCTCTGCTTGCTTTAAGTAACTTTGAGTAAGACACTTAATCTCTTTGAAGCCCAGTTCCTTGTATTTTGTAAAATGGAAACGATAATTAAAAATCCATCTAGCACAGTTGTTATGAGGAACACATTATCTCATACATTTATAGCATGTTTTAAAAGCAGTTGGTATGTATTGCTGTGTTAGCAAAGCAAATTTTATTTAATCTCCATCTATAGATGAAACATTGGAGGCCCCTAGAGGTTGTGACTTGCCTGATGTGCAGACAGGACATGAAATTATATTTTGACTTTAATTCCAAAGTTTTACATTGTACCACACTGCCTATATAGTTTTTATAGTTTGGAATGTGGCTAATGAAATGTTGGAATTATTTAATGTGATTAAATCATTTATTTAATATGATTTAATTTTTTCATGCTCTGTTGTTTGGCTTCAGTCAGCCATCTGTGAAGTTTTTTCCTCTTTCATTTGAGTGTTATCAATCATGGCTGAATTTTCTGCAGTTCTAAACAGCCAAGAGAGTGTGGTGGAAGTGGTTCTGTCTGACTTCTGAAGCTATGTCATAAAAGATAATGAGGCTTTTGCTTTGTTTGCTGGAACACTTGCATTTACAGTCCTCAGATGTTATTTAAGAGATCTAACTACTCTGAGATCCCATGTTGTATGGATTAAGCCACATGCAGAGGCCATGTGTAGGCACTTTGGTCGAAAGCACCTGTTGAGCTCAGCCTTACAGCCATTTCTGCCAAGGCACCAGATATGTGAATGAAGCCATCTTGGACCCTCCAGTCCAGCCCATCTGCCATCTGAATACAAGTGAATAACTGGTTGAGGCCAACAAAGAGCAGAAAATTTTTCCAACTGGGCCTTGCCAGAATTCTTGACTTACAGAATCTGTGATATAATAAAATTGTTGTTGTTAAGCCCCTAAATTTGGGGGTCGTTACACAACAATAGATAGTTGAAACAGGCTCTTTGCATGTGTAATTCTATCTTCATGGAATGCTTTTTTTCTCTCTAACTTTTAGTACTTTCCTTTTGCCTCTTTGATAAGGATATAGGATGAGTACATAGTCACATTTTTATTATCTTAGAGGAAAAACAAACAAATATCTTACTGAGACAATAAGAAGTGCAAAGGAATGGAGATATAATTACAGGATGTGGATAATATCATAGGCATTGCATAACAGGAGAAGCAAGGACTGTAACAAGTAAAAAGAAAATTGAGTTACAAAATTATTTGGAAATAATAGTGGGAAAGATGAAAGTTTGGAAATGACACACTGAAACACTTTGTAGGTTCAAAAAAGTTGTCTGTTTTAGAGGTTTGGAATAGTGAGAATGTTGGTTGAAGCATGAGCTTGTGACCATGATATAGGTTCTTCTATTGTCTAGTTAGACAACTTAGAGTGCTAATAAAAACAATAATGATAACTAATATTTATTCAAGATACTTAACACACTATCTTATTTAATCTTCATGCCAAACCTGCGAGGTAAGTGTATGGTTGGTATCATCCTCACTTTAAAAACAAGAAAGCTAAAACTCAACAAGATTAGGGAATATATTCAAAGGTTCAATCTGACTTCAAAGCTTGAGCTTTTCCCAGTGAAGTTTCCAACTGCCACAGCTATGGAATAGGCCAGTTAGCTTTGTTTTTCTTTCTAATTTTTATTTTCTCTTTCAAAGTCGTGTGACTGACCTAAAGAGGCAGAGATGAGAATGAGGAGACAGCTGAGAGAAAGTAGGTAGCTGAATGTAAACCTATTCACACTACTAGAACTATGAAGAGTCACAAATATTTATTATTTTATTCTAGACCTATAAAAATGTCTCCTCTAAGATTCTATTAACATAATTCAGTTGGCAATGCTTCTCGAAATAAAAGCTATTTAACATGCTACACAAAAGAAAACAGGACTGCCTCACTGCTAAAGAATTGCTGTTGTGATTTGCAATCTGAGGTCTGTAAGTTTGCTGTGTTGATATTTTCAATTTGCAACCTATATATTTGAAAGTTGCTGTTGGGAATGTTTGCATTTATAGTCTACTTCTACTGTGCTGAAGTCTAAGTTTGCCATGAATATGTTTCCAAACTCAGTGTGCATTTGTAAATTTCCTATTTTGCTGGATCAAAGCCTGTAACTGTAGTTGGTTTGCAGATGGAGACATTGGCTGGTGGAAGAGTCTGAAATAAGGTACCAATGAAATGTGATGTGCAGCACACTTCCTTTGAAGGTCCAGTGCTGGAGTTCTCAGTCATGTTTGTTTTCCTATGGAAATATAAGCTACAGGGAAGAAATATCTCCAAATAAAATACCATGCTTCTTGAAACTCAAGCAAATCTTTAATAGCAACATATTTTTTATTTTTATAGCAGAAACAGCAAGAACACTTAGATTTTGTCTGCCAAAATATCTTTTCTGCTTTTAATTTTTACCCTTTGGTATAGTGGCTTTTAAACATTTTTAATTTTTTTCTTTTAATTTTAGCTGAAATGTAGTAATTATATATATTTATGGGATACAGGGTGATATTTTGATACTTGTATACAATGCCTAATGATCATATCAAGGTAATTAGCATATCCATCACCGCAAACATTTATCATTTGTGTTGTAAACATTCAAAATCCTCTCTTACAGCTTTATGAAAATATACAATAAATTATAGTTAACCATATTCACCCTACAGTGCTGGAGATGACCAGAACTCATTCCTCCATTTTTGATCATAACCCAAATTAAGAAATGCATTTTAACTCAGACTCAGTACATCAATATGTATAACTGAAATAAAAGTTTTGGGGAACAATAATTTCCTTAATGATATGTTTTTTCTATTCTATTCTGTTTGGCTGTGGTCTGCTCTACTCTATATCTTATTCTAGTCTTGTCTAGTCTAGTCTACATCAAGAAAGACATACTACTACAACCCACTAAAATGATTTCATGACTCTAATTCATTGGTCTCCTTCTCCGCATAATCCCAGAAATTAGTGCTTTATGGAGGAGAGAACCCAGGCTCTGGCATCTGACTTGTAATAGAAGATGGGCCAGAACAACATAGGAGCAGTAGGACACCTAGAGATTCTCTTTTTCAAATGAGAAAAAAAAATGAAAAAAATAATGAAGATGAAGAATAGTTGTCACACTTCTAATACAATAATATGTGCAAGGAATCATTTGTGAAGTTTGAGTTCTTTCACTTGGTCTAGGTTAAAGGAAACATTGGAATACATGTAATATACCTTTAATAAAAGAGTCACAATTTTTTCGTGGTAACTTAGCTTTTTATTTCTTGTGATTTTAAAAGTAATATACACTTGTTTACAGATAATTTGCAAAGTACAAAATGTTATAAGGGAGAAAATAAAAACCACCTCTGTTCCCACCATATATTAGTAAGATTTAGTAATACTTTGATGGATCTCCTTCCCATTCCTCTCATTATTTTTATAAACATCTTTTCTTTAACAAAAATTGAGGTTATACCATATGTAATCTACTAAAAAGTAGATTACTTAAAAGCATATCATAAGGATTTCCATGGCATTACATATTTTTTTGAAAAATAATTTTCATGTGAACATTAGATTAGAGGACCAATATGTACTATGGTTTATATATCTGTTTCTTTGTTGTTAGACATAAGAAAAATTGCCAATTTGGGACCTTTTACTTTTGTCTGTTTTACAAAATTTTACAATGATATTTGTAACTATATTTCCTATAATTATAAAATTAAGAACACTATAATATATTTGATTTCTTCTTATGTAAGTTGGAATATTTAACAATTTTTACTACATCCTCTCAGCACTTCCCAATGTATGCCAATATAATTTAGGATTATAGACCTAAATTATAATTATTACTTAGTTATTTCATTATTGTAGTATTCTTTTATATACATACATCACTTTGTGTCTTGCAATTAATTTTGTTTACAATAATTATATAAACATATCTCCATAAATTTAATTGCTATGAATGACTACCACAAACCTAACCTATCCTCGAGTTCTTACTTTCAGTTGTGAAGTACTTTTTTAAAAAAAATATGTACTCTGAACTCTAATATACTAGAAAAATTTTTTTCTTTTTCACAAATAATTTTTTTTTCTTCTAATGCTTATGTTGTTTCTTTTTTATTTCAGAATTATATGGGCATACATACATTTTGGTTACATAATTTGCTTTTGTACAATTTGAGTCAAAATTATAAGTGTGCCTTCAGTCAGTGTGTGTGCATTGTACCCGTTAGTTGTGAATTTACCCAACACCTCTCCCCCTTCCCACCCTCTTGATTTCCTTTGAATTTTACTTCCTTACGTGCACGTAAGTGTTGATTGATTAGTTCCAATTTAGTATATTTTTTCCCACTTTAAAAAAATTATTTATTTATTTATTTATTGTTTTATTTCAGCATCTTACAGGGATACAGATGCTTTGGTTACATAAATTGCCTTTGCACTGCCCAAGTCAGAGCTACAAGGGTGCCCATCCCCCAGACAGTGTGCACCGCGCCCATTGGGTGAGAATTCACCCATTCCCCCCTCCCCTCTCCCACCTGCCCGACACCCGATGAATGTTACCTCCATATGTGTGCATAAATGTTGATCAATTAGTACCAATTTAATGGTGAGTACATGTGGTGTTTGTTTTTCCACTCTTGTGATATTTCACTCAGAAGAATGGCCTCCAGTTCCATCCAGGTAGTTACAAAAGATACTAGATCACCATTTTTTTTTAATAGCTGAGTAGTGCTCCATGGTATACATATACCACATTTTATTAATCCACTCATGTATTGATGGGCACTTGGGTTGATTCCATGTCTTTACTATTGTGAATTATGTTCCAATAAACATTTGAGCACAAGTGTCTTTTTTATAAAATGTCTTTTTTTCCTTTCGGTAAATATCTAGTAGTGGGATTGCTGGATCAAATGTTAGGTCAACTTTTAGTTCTTTGAGGAATCTCCATACTACTTTCCATAGAAGTTGTACTAGTTTGAAGTCCCACCAAGAGTGTATAAGTGTATCTTTCTCTCCTCATCCTCCCCAGCATCTGTTGTTTTGGGACCTTTTGATAGCCATTCTCACTGGAGTTAGGGATATCTCATTGTGGTTTTGATTTGCATTTCCTTGATGATTAGAGATGCTGAGCATTTTTTCATGTGTTTGTTGGCCATTAGTCTATCTTCTTTTGAAAATTTTCTGTTCATGTCCTCTGCCCATTTTTTAATGAGGCTGTTTTATTATTATTATTATTATTGCTGATTTGCCTTAGTTCCTTGTAGATTCTGGTTATCAGGCCTTTATTGCATGTATAGCATGCAAATATTTTCTCCCATTCTGTAGGTTGTCTGTTTGCTCTATTGATTGTGTCCTTGGCTGTGCAGAAGCTTTTTAATTTGATCAGGTCCCATTTATTTATTTTTGTTGTTGCTGTTATTGCTTTGGGGGGTCTTCTTCATAAATTCTTTGCCTAAGCTGATGCCTATAAGAGTTTTTCCAACATTTTCTTTTAGAATTCTTATAGTTTCATGCCTTAGGTTTAAGTCTGTTATCCATCATGAGTTGATTTTTTGTGAGTGGTGAGAGGTATGGATCCTGTTTCAGCTGTCTACATGTGGCTATCCAATTTTCCCAGCATCATTTATTTAATAGGCATTTTTTACCACAGTTTATGTTTTTGTCTGCTTTGTCAAAGATCAAATAGCAATATGAGGATGGATTCATATTTGTGTTCTCTTTTCTGATCCATAGATATATGTCTCTGTTTTTGTGCCAGTACCATGTTGTTTTGGTTACTAAAGCCTTGTAGCACAGCCAACATCATACTGAATGGGGAAAAATTGAAAGCATTCCTGCTTAGAACTGGAACCAGACAAGGTCACCCACTATCACCACTTCAATTCAACATAGTGCTGGAAGTACTTGCCAGAGCAATCTGACAAGAGAAGGAAATTAAGTGTATCCAAATGGGGAAAGAAGAGGTCAAATTATTGCTCTTTGCTGATGATATGATATTATATCTAGAAAACCCCAAAGATTCAACCAAGAGACTCCTGGAATTGATAAATGAATTCAGCAAAGTCTCAGGCTACAAAATCAATGCACACAAATCAGTAGCTTTCATATATGCCAATAACAGTCAAGCTGAGAACCAAATCAAAGCTGCAATACCTTTCACAATAGTATCAGAGAAAATAAAATACTTAGGAATATATTTAACTAAGGAGGTGAGAGACCTATATAGGTAGAAGTACAAAACACTGAGAAAAGTAACTGCAGAGGATGTAAACAGATGGAATATAACATTGTTAAAATGTTTATACTACCCAAAGTGATTTACAATGTTCAACACAATCCCCATTAAAATACCAAGGTTATTTTTTGCAGACCTTGAAAAAATAGCTTTACACTTCGTGTGGAACCGGAAACGAGCCCAAATAGCTAATGCTCTTATTATCTGCTTGTGATGTATATTATGTGTATGTGTTCTTTTCTTAAATTTAGTTTTTTTTTAAATTGACATAATAATTGTACATAGTGATGTTTCAATACAAATAATGTATAGTGATAAAATCAGAGTAATTAGCATATCCATCATCTCAAATATTTACCATTTCTTTGTGTTAGGAACATTCAATATCCTCCTTCTAGCTATTTGAAAATATATAATATGTTTTTGTTAACTATAGCCACCTTACAGTGTGTTTTGAGTATATATATTGAGTATGTGTGAATATTTTATATCTATAGCATGAAACCAAATGGGGTCCTCTAATGGATTCTATAATATTACAGCAACATTTCCAAATTATTTTATTATTTTAAAATGTGATGGAAGCCAGTTTCAAATATTGAATAATTTTGTTCGATTTACCTTAAATGGAGTATTATAATAAACAGTTGAGAATTTGGTTATGTAAATATTTTACAGGATTTTGATTCTGTTGGATACATCAGCTGATATAGCCCTCATCTCTTGCTGGAATGAAGATGGAATCTAAGTTGCATATCTCTCTTTAAATCAATGATGACCCTGAAAAACAGATTTTTTAAAATGAAAACTGTTTGAGATGTGTTTTGACAAATGACATAATAGAATTGCTGCTCAATTTTTACCTTAAGGTATTTCATAAGATAAATTGATGTACATCTTTAAATCACGTCTGATGAATTAATGAAGTTCTAGTGATTTCAAACACAACTTAGTCAGATGACATTAATGAGTAAAATAAAGTATTATTTTTTCATTCAACATATGCACAATGTAACAAGAAATGTTGGTAGCAAGCAAATGGAAATTATGGAAAAGGAAGAGCATGAAGATGCCATCACTTTTTGAATTCTTACAACGTGCTAGGTGCATTGTACATCTCAATTCATTTCACATATAAGGAAAAAAAAATTGGCAAGGACAGAGTATACCTTTGACCCAGTTTATGTCGCCAGTTACAGAATAATAAAATACTTCTTTCTTATGCTTTTAGGTAGTAGTTTTACATCAAAAATTAACTATCAAATGAATATTTACATTCAGATTGTGATTAAAATAGATTATTTGCCATGTACATTTTATTTCTCATTTTTTGAAATAAGATATGTAATATTTTCAAGTAACAAAAAGCAAACACATTCTAATTGTTTTGACAGGCTTGATAGTTTAAAACTAGGTGTCCTACCCTCATTGAATCTTTAATAAATACAGAGACTGGTACTTTATTAATTATGATAATGTAGGTAATTTTAATCGGCTAAATAAAATTAGAAATTAAGTTCAAAAGAAAGTTAATTATTTCTGTCAGTGATATGTGGGCTAACTTGCACCAAGTTTGAAAACCTTGAGTTTTAGGCATCATGACAAAAATTGTTTTTTAAATAAAATATTGTTATCTGCAGAAAGTAAATTTTAAAAAAAAACTTTAGAAAGAGAATATTAGTGTAAAACTTTCTGGATTGTAATCAAATACTTACCTCTGCTTCCTCCTCACACCTCACTAAAATGGCAGTGAAAAAAGACTAGATGGGCCATTAAACCCATAAGAAAAAGAGAACAGACAAGAAGATGGCAAAAGCAAAATTTTTGAAACTGGAAGTCATATGATTTGGCAAACCAAAAAAGGTGAAACCTAAGCCAGGAAGTGATGGGTAGCATGTAAGGAACTCAAAAGAAAGCCAATGTATGACCAAGGAACTACAGAGATGCCCAGAAATGGGAACAAAAACATTTAAATGCGGGAGGAGGATTGGCTATAGATCTCCAGGTGCCCTCCCTACTCTACATATCTGAAAGACTGCCTCTACTACACTCTGTAAGATGACTGAAGGTTTGCCCTCTTAAAAGTTAAACCAGAGAGACTCAGGACTTGAGCATTCCTACTATAGCAGAATGCAAAGACATTAATTACAGAGGAATTAAATAAAAATGATGAGAACTCAAGTTCTCTTTCCTATTAAGAATTCAAAATTCTGGCAGACAGGCTATGCCTTCCAAGCAAGGTATTAGAATATTCTGCTGTGGGGAAACTGAATAATCCAAGAGATCTACAGATGCTGACTCTTGGGAGTTTCCCAACGAAGCAGCCCAATCATATTTTCACACAAAAAGCCAACCATTTATTGATTCATCAAAGCATCATCTATGTGTAATTTCTGATTAGTATTTTATGTGATTTACTCTTAAATATGAGTGTACAGTCATAGTCACCAGATATTTGAGAAAAGGCTGTAAAAGGAAAGGGAACAAACCAAACCAAATGGTAAAAGAAATTTGTAGAAAACTGAGACAATGTAGGGAATAGGAAAAATACCCATTTTTTAATTAAAAAAACGATTATTGCTTTCCTCACAAAAACAGGGAAAAGGAATAGGAGGCTATGAAAAGGAAAGATTCAGATGACTCAAAGGAATTCTCAAAATATATAAAATGTGATAGCAGAGAGTAAAAATTTAATTGAAGGGTTAGAGGGTAAAGTTGAAACTTCTCACTAGAAATATTGCAAGCTGGAATATAATAACAGGTCAATGCCTTCAAAATTCTGAGGGATTTTTAAAAAATAATTTGAATTATATACCCAGTCAATCTATTAATCAAATGTTAGGATAGAATAAAAGTATGATCAGATATGCAAGGTCTCACATTTTTACCTCCCATGTACCCTTTTCAGGAATCTACTTGAGGTTGTGATGCTCATCCAAAATGAGACAATAATGTAAAAAGAGTAAAACATGGAATACAGGACATCCAACATAGAAAATGGGAATGGAAATTTCTAGGATGTTGTTGAAGAGAGACAAAACAGAGCACAGCTGTGCAATAGACTTAGTGAGCCTCCAGCACGAAGTGAAGCAGGAGAATGAAGGGTTCTTGAAAAACTGCCTCCAAGGAAAGTAATTAAATTTATAGATTACTTGATGAGCTAGAAGAATTGAGAGGAGATTTACATTTCTGGTAGGAAGTTTAGAGATAAATTAGTGAAAAGTATGTAGAAAAACTTTGCAAATAAGTACATACAAGTATTAACTCTCAGGATAACAAGAACCATACATAAAAGGAAATGAAATATTCTGTTACTATCTACTTGTTTATATTAGTGTAAACACTGAAAGTTGATTTTACCATGAAATCTATTGAGAGAACAGGGAATAATAAAAGTGCATGTGAATGTGTATGTCTGTGTGCGTGGGAACACATGTGTTGGGAGTATGAAGGATGTACATCTTGTCTTCTATAGTAGAAGATCAATATACAATTTTTAAATGAAAAGCCTGAAAATAGCAGTTTGAGCATGCTATTTAGAAGTATAGCAATGCATACCAGAAGACACAGCTAAAAGAAAGGATAGTTGCTGCCTCTGGGAGCAGGAATACAGGGTGGAGAAGGATGGGGTAGAGAATGTAGAGAATTTTTTTTTCTTATAGGCCTTGTATAAATATTTAATTTTGAAAAATATTTTCATGGATAATGCTGATAATAATTTATCAATTAATGGAAAAATACACACATAGGAGGGTGCATCTGGAAACCTGTAAGTGAACTGGCCTTATTCACACCGTGTTGTTGTATTCAGCCTTCATTCTTTCTTTCAACAAATATTTTTGATAATCTACAACATACCAGCCACTGTCCTAAATGTTGTGAGATCAGCATTGTGCAAAAATATCAATTTTCACAGGCCTCATTGATGGAGCACCACTCAAGCTCCTTTATTGCTCTTCTCTACAACCAGGCATTCTGCACATTGTAGAATTTGAAGTACTGCATATAAATATAAATGGATATCTAATGAGGGGAGGGACAAGATTAAAAGCCCTGCATAAATTAAAAGGAAATAGATCACTTGAAATAAAAAGATAATTTAAAAATTACTTTATTCTCTTGGTTTGTTGGCAAGGAAGAATTCTCATGGAAATTCATATGGAATTTCAAGGGAACCCAAGTAGCAAAAACAATTTTGAAAAAGATGAACAAAGTTGGAGGTCTCACACTTTGTTATTTCAAAACATACACAAAGATATAGTAATCAAAACAGTATGGCACCAGCATAATGACCGAGGGAATAGAATAGAAAGCTCAGAAATAAACCCTCACATATATGGCCAAATGATCTTCCACAAGGGTGCAAAGACCATTCAATAAAGAATGTGTGGCTGGCCTCCATGCACCTCCCTCCCTCCTCCTCTCCGGCTCTATGGGATCCAGCTTGGGGAGCCAGGGGAGCAACTGGGATGCAACTGCAGTGGCAGCCACCATACAGCTGCCAGTCAGAGGTGAGTCCTTAGGCCCTGGAGCCCGGGTGGCCCTTGGGGAATCAGCACCACTCCAAGGGAGCTGCAAGGATTTCCCCTGCCTGGAACTGAGGGTGGGGTGGGCACGGAGGTGAGCAGATCAGGGAAGAGTGCAAGAGTCAACACTGAGGGTCAGGATACAGTCTGCACCATGCTCTGCATCCATCCTCCCCAGATTCTGCACCCTGTGCAGGTGTTCACCCTGAGCCAATGGGGTTCCTGATGTGGCACCCTTAGGGTGGGGTCAAGATGGTGGACCAGAGACACCAGCTACCAGATCATCTCAGAAAGAAGGAAAAGTTTTAGGTGAAAAATAAGAAAACAAACAAACAAATAAACATAGATCAGGTATAATTCTGAGGGAAATGTGCCAGAACCTACTAGAGATTCCACAGGAAGAAGTTGCAGAGCAAATCAGGAAGGAGCAAGGTATTGGCAGAGATCAACTCCCAGGAGCCTTGGAGTGCTGTGAGAAGGGTAGGTGGAGCAGTTTGTTTCTTCCCCCTCTCACATCTCTGACAGGCAGTGGGTTCCCTAGCTGCTGGAGAGACCTTCTTCCCACAAGAGCCCGGAAGCTGCTGCCACCAGTGAGATGGGAGGTTCTTGTGGACAGGGAACTAGGCTCCCAGCCCTTCTGGGGTGCTTTCTGCCCCACAGACCCGAGCCAGGACAGCAGGCGCCTTATTGATTCTCTACTCACTGTGTGCCTTTGTACTCCCCAGGGGGCTGCAACTCCTCAGATTTTGTCTTGCTTGTTCCCATGCAGACATTTTCCAACTCTGGCACAGACTACAGGAGCCACAGGGGTCCAGTGGGTCCCAGGTGACCTGGGTGACTCCAGTGCTTGAACATTCTAGAAGGGCGGCCTCCTGGAGAGAGGGATGGGCACAACCAGAGTCCTAGCTTTTGTCCATCCAGACTCTTTTTCTCCCTTTTGCCTCCCCCACCCACAGCTGCTGAGAGAGAGACAGTTGAGCCACCACACTGAGGCTTCAACAGAGAGTGGGGCTCTGGCCTTTCCTCTTGGGGTCTTGAAGAAGACTCAGGGGTGCTCAGACTGTGAGCTCCTTTCTTGTCAGCTCTCCCTGGTGCTGCTTGCCTGGCGATTCCATCAGAGCAGGACACGCCCTGAGGCTGAGGGATATCTAACCTGCTTGGGCACCCCACGGGAAATGTGGGACCAGTGCACTTCTGCCTGGCATGGTCAGGAATTGATCTCCAGGGATGAGGGGACAGACCTACAGGCCAGAGCCTGTACCCCCAGGTCTCGATCATGTTACTCAGGGTCAGGGAGGGGAGATTTGTGAATTAGACTCAGGAGGTGAGGGACCCCACATGGGCAAATCAAGGGGGACAGTGCAATATGGGTCCTAGCTGCTACATGCTTGCAGGGCACCCCTCCCCACACAGGAGGTCTGCTCTCTCAGCTCAGGCTGGGATCCTGGGCAGAGAACCTCCCGGCCTGCTTCACAGTTGTGGGAAAGCCCAGCTGACTTGAACTCCTGCCTGAAAACAGATGCCAGGAGTGGGGAGAACCTCAGAGCAGCAGAGGGTGGAGAAGAGTGAGGCCTGCTCCAGAATGCCAAATTGTGAATCTCAAATGGCCCTGCCTCCACAAGCAGACTTTCTGTTTGGGTGGGGCCATTTCAGCCCCTCCCAGTCAGCTTTGCCCAGAAGCTGGGAGCAGACCTTTGATCCTGCTGAAACAGATACCTTGCTAGCTTTTGTGGAGCTTGAGGGCAAGCTCACCTAACACAGCCCCATCCAGCCACACTGCCCCACCTGCATCTGCTGTGGGAGGGAGTTAGGACTCACCTGAAATTCCAGGACCCCACCCACAACCTGGGACATTTGAGTGCTTCTCCTGAGGGACTAGAGCTGGTCACAGGACCCAAAAATAACATTGCAGCTTGAGCCTTCTGGCAAGCTTCACCTACTGAAAAGGAGGTCAATTTACATGCCCTTTACATCATTTTCTGACTCAATAATACAAGATGTGGTTGATTTTCACCCACAAGCACCACATAATACCTCAGAGATTAAACTGGGTGAGACATTACCTAAACAAAAGTAAATCCAAAAATAAGAAGAAACAGCTGCTCCAGATGAGAAGGAATCAGTCAAAGAACTCTGGAATTATGAAGAATCCTAACAAAAAGGCAATGCCAAAAGGGAACACCAGTTTTCTAGCAATGGTTACCAACCAAAATCAGAATATTGAAATGACAGGTAAAGAATTCAGAATATGGATTATTAGTAAGCTCAACAAGATACAAGAGAATTTGGAAAACCAACATAAAAAAGCACAAAAAATGCAGGAAATGAATGAAAAGTTCACAAAAAAGAAATCGAATTATTTAAAAAAATAAAATAGAACGTCTGGAAATGAAAAATTCTTTTGAGGAAATGCAAAACACAGTGGAAAGTCTTAAGAATAGACTAGACCAGGCAGAAGAAAGAATCTCAGAGCTTGAAGACAACACTTTGGAATTAAAGAGGTCAGTCAAAGATAAATAACAGAGAATTAAGAGGAGGGAACAAAGCCTACAAGAAATATGTGATTATGTAAAAAGGCCAAACATAAAAATTATAGGCATCCTTGAGGGTGAAAAAGAAATCACACAAGGATTGGAAAAACTATTTGAGGGAATAATAGAGGAAAACTTCCCTTGTCTTGCTAGAAATTTATATATACAGGTACAAGAAGCTCAAAGGACACCTGAGAGATTCATCACAAAGAGGGAATCACCATGACACATAGTCATCAGACTGGCAAAGGTAACATGAAAGAGGAACTCCTGCAAGCCAGCCATAAGGTGAAAACATCAGGTAACTTACAAAGAAAAACCCATCAGGGTAACTGCGGAATTCTCAAATGAGACCTTACAAGCCAGAAGGGATTTGGGCCCCATCTTCAGTCTTCTTAAATAGAAAAACTGCCATTGTACAATTTGGTATCCTACAAAACTAAGTTTCTTATATGAGAGAGAACTAAAGACGTTTTCAGACAAGCAAACACTGAGGGAATTTGTAAAGACCAGACCTGCCCTGCAGGAAGTACTCAGATCTGCATCTATTAGCACAGTAGAAATCCACCAGTGTAAAATTATCCAAAAGCTAAAGCTCAGAGCCTATGTAATATAATGGCTCAAGAGGTAAAACAAAGCAACAAGGCTCTATTCAACAGGATGGACAGAAATGCATCCCACTTATCAATCCTTTCAATAAATGTGAATGGGTTGAATTCCCCACTCAAGAGACAAAGGCTGGCTAAATGGATAAAAAAACATACAAGCCAAGTATCTGCTTTCTCCAGGAAACACATCTAACCTACAAGGACTCATTCAGACTCAAGGTGAAGGAATGGAAAAAAATATTACATGCAAATGGAAATTAAAAGAAAACAGGTGTAGCCATTCTCAGATCTGATAACACAGACTTCAAATCAGCAAAAGTAAAGAAAGAAAACAAGCGTCATTATATAATGCTAAAGGGAGCAATTCAATAAGAAGACATAACAATCCTAAATATTTATACACCTAACACAGGTATGTGGAGGTTGATAAAAGGAAATCCTCCTAGATCTAAACAAACAGTTAAACAGCAACATTGTAATTGCCAGGGATGTCAGCACCCTACTGATAGAACTGGACAGATCCTCCAAGCAGAAATAAATAAAGAAACACTGGACTTAAATGGGACTCTAGAGCAAATGGGCCTAACAGACATTTACAGAACATTCTACCCCAAAACTACTGAATATACATTCTTCTCATCAGTACATGGAACATTCTCTAAAACAGATGATATCTTAGGCCACAAAACATATCTCAACAAATTCAAAAACTGGAAATTATACCATGTATTCTCTTAGACCACAGTGGAATAAAATTAGAAATCAACTCCAACAGAAACACTCAATACTACACAAAGTCATGGAAATTAAACAACCTACTGCTGAAAGATTATTGGGTCAAGGATGAAATAATGTGGAAATCAAAAGATTCCTCAAATTAAATGGCAAAGGGGATATAAGTTATCAAAATCTGTGGGATTCAGCAAAAGCAGTCCTAAGGAGAAAATTCATAGCCATAAATGCCTACATCAAAAAGGCAGAAAGATAACAAATCAACAATCTAATGAATCATTTCAAGGAAGTAGTAAAGGAAGAGCAAACCAAACCCACACCCAGCAGAAGAAAAGAAATAACTAAGATCAGACAGAACTAAATGAAATCAAAAACAAACAAACAAAAAATACAGAAGATTAATGAAAGAATAAGTTGGTTCTTTGAAAAGATAAACAAAATTGATAGATCTTTCACTAGATTAACCAGAAATAGAAAAGAAAGGACCCAAATAAGCTCAATCAGAAATGAAAAAGGAGATATTACAACTGATTCCACAGAAATGCAAAATATCATCTGTGAATACTATAAAAATCTCTATATGCACAAACTCAAAAACATTGAGGAAATGGACAAATTCCTGGAAACACACAACCTCCCAAAGCTCAATTGGGAAGACATAGAATTCTTGAACAGACCAATTATGAGCAATGAAATTGAAGCACCAATAAAAAAACTTCCGACAAAAAAGTCCCAGATCAGATGGTTTCACATCTGAATTTTATCAGACCTACAAAAAGAATTGTAACCCATACTGCAGAAATTATTTCATAATATTGAGAAGGAAGAAATCCTCCCTATCTCATTCCATGAAGCCAGTGTCACCAAGATAGCAAAGCCAGAAAAGGACACAACAAAAAAGAAAACTATAGACCAATATCCCTCATGAATATAGATGCAAAAATCCTCAATAAAATTCTAGCAAACCAAATTCAGCAGCACACACAAAAAATTATCCACTACAACCAAGTGGGCTTCATCCTTGTGATGCAAAGATGGTTCAACATACGTAAATCTGTAAATGTGATTGACCACATAAACAGAAGCAAAACCAAGGATCATATGAGCATCTCAATAGATGCAGAAAAAGAATTTGACAAAATTCAGCACCCTTTCATGATAAAAATTCTTAACAAAATAGGCATAGATAGTACATACCTCAAAAGTATTAAAGACACATATGACAAACCTATAGCCAACATCATACTTATGGGGAAAAGCTGATAGCATTACTACTCAGAAATGGAGCAAGAAAAGGGTGCCCACTGTCACCACCTCTATTCAATATAGCGCTGGAAGTCCTAATGAGAGCAATCAGGCAAAAGAAGGAAATAAAGGTTGTCCAAATGGGGAAAGAAGAGTTCAAACTATCACTCTTTGCTGATGATATACTCTTCTTTCTAGAAAACCCCAAAGATTCCACCAAATGACTCCTGGAATTGATAAATAAATTCATGAAAGTCTCAGGTTACAAAATCAATATGCACAAATCAGTAGCATTCCTGTACACCAACAACAGTCAAGCTGGGAATCATATCAAAGACTCAATACCTTTCACAATAGCTACAAAGAAAATAAAACACCTAGGTATATATTTAACCAAGTAGGTGAAAGATCTCTACAAAGAGAACTATGAATCACTGAGGCAGGAAATTGTAGATGATGCAAAAAAATGGAAAAACATATCATGCTCCTAGATGGGTAGAATCAACATTGTTAAAATGTCCATACTACCCAAAATGATTTAAAGATTCAGTGCAATACCCATCAAAATGCCAACATCATTTTTTGCATATCTAGAAAAAATAATTCTGCACTTCATTTGGAACCAGAAAAGACCTCAAATAGCCAAAGCAGCCTTAAGCAAAAGGAACAAATCTGGAGGCATCACTTTACCAGACTTTAAGCTATAATACAAGGCTATAGTTATGAAAACAGCATGATACTGGCACAAAAATAGAGACATAGACCAATGGAGCAGAACAGAGAACACTGATATAAAACCATTCACGTATTGTCATCTGATCTTTGACAAAGTAGACAGCAATATACACTGGGGAAAATAATCCCTATTCAATAAATGGTGCTGGGAAAATTGGATAGCCACATACAGAAGATTGAAATGGGACCCATATCTCTCACCACTCACAAAAATTAATTCAAGATGGATCACAGACTTAAATCTAAGACGTGAAACCATGAGAATTTTAGAAGAAAATGTTGGAAAAACTCTTCTTCATATTGGCCTAGGCAAAGAATTTATGAAGAAGACCCCAAGGGCAATCACAGCTACAACAAAAATAAATGAATGGGACTTGATTAAATTAAAAAATTTCTGTATAAGCAAGGAAACAATCTACAGAGCAAATAGACAATCTACAGAATGAGAGAAAATATTTGCATGCTATACATCTGATAAAGGGCTAATAACCAGAATCTTCAAAGAACTCAAACAAATCAGCACGAAAAAATCAAATAAACCCATTAAAAAGTGGGCAAAATACACGAACAGAAGCTTTTCAAAAGAAGATAGACTAATGGCCTATAAACATATGAAAAAATGCTCAACGTCACTAATAATCAGAGAAATGCAAATCAAAACCAAAATGAGATATCACCTAACCCTAGTGAGAATGGATTTTATCAAAAAGTCCCAAAACTTGAGATGCTTGCATGGATGTGGAGAAATAGGAGCATTTATACACTGTTGGGGCACTGCAAACTAGTGCAGCCTGTATGGAAAATAGTATGGCAATTCCTCAAAGAACTAAAAGTAGACCTACCATTTGTTCCAGAAATTCCACTACTGGGTATTTATGCAAAGGAAAAAAAATCATTTTATCAAGAAGACACCTGCACTCAAATGTTTATTGCAGCACAATTCACAGTCTCAAAGATGTGGAATCAACCCATGTGTCCATCAATTTAATAGTATATTAATAAAATGTGATATATATATATATATATATATATATATATATATATATATTATATTATATATATCATGGAGTACTACTCAGCCATAAGAAAATGAATTAATACCTTTTGCATCAGTTGGGATTTAACTGGAGACCATTCTCCTAAGTCAAATATCTAAGGAATGGAAAAACAAACACCGTATGTATTCACTATTAAATTGGAACTAACCAATCAGCACTCATGAGCACAGATGGAAGTAAAACTCAATGGAAATTGTGCAATTGGGAGGGTGGAAGAGGGGATGGGTGAAATCATACCTAACAGGTACAATGTACACTATTTGGGTGATGGGCACACTTATAACTTTTACTCAAGCAGTACAAAAGTAATCCATGTAACCAAAACATTTGTACCCCCATAATATTCTGGAAGAAAAAAAAGAAAAAAAATGAAAGGACAGTCTCTTAAACAAATGGTATTGGGAACACTGGATATCCACATGCAAAAGAATGAAGTTGGTCCCTTATCTTACACATCAAAAATTGACTCAAAATGAATTAAACATGGAAATGTAAGACCTGAAACTATAAAACTCCTAAAAGAAAACATAGGGGGAAATCTTTATGACATTGGACTTGACAGTGATTTCTTGGGTATGACACCAAAGAAGCACAAGCAACAAAAGGAAAAATGGACAATTAGGACTACATCAGAGTTAAAAACTTTAATGCATCAAAAGACACAATCAACAGAGTAAAAAGGCAACCTACAAAATGGGAGAAGATGTTTGCCAGTCATATGTCTGGTAAGGAGTTAATATCCAGAATATATAAAGAGCTCCTACTACTCAATCATAAAAAGTCAAATAACTAGATAAAAATGTATAAAGGTCTTGAATAGATATTTCTCCAGAGATGATATACAAATAGCCAATAAACATATGAAAAAATGCTCAATATCACTAGAGGAATGCCAATCAAAACCACAATGGGATATCACCTCACACCCATTAGGATGGCTACTATCAAAAAAAAAAAAAAAAAAACAAACCAGAAAATAAAAAATGGTGAAGATGTAGAGAAATTGTAACCCTAGTACACTGTTGGTGGGAATGTAAAATAATGCAACTGCTAGGGAAAAGAGTATGGAGATTCCTCAAAGAACTAAAAATAGAACTATCATATCATCCAGTAATCCCACTTCTGGCTATATACCCAAAGGAAATGAAAGCAGATTCTCCAAGAGATATTTGTGCACCCATGTTCATAGCCACACTATTCACAATAGTCCAGAGGTTGAAGCAACCTAAGTGTCTATCTATGGATGAATGGATAAACAAATTGTGGTATATACCTACAATAGAATACTATTCAGCCTCAAAAAGGAAGGAAATCCTGTTACATCCTGTCACGTGGCTGAACCTTGAGGACATTATAGTAAGTGGAATTAGTCACACGCAGACAAATACTGTAAAATTCCACTTATATGGGGTATCTAAAATCGTCAAATTCATAGGAACAGGAAGTTTCTATGCCAGTGTCTGCGGGGATGGGGGAAAGGGGAGTTGTTTAACGGACATAGAGCTTCAGATTTGCGTTGTTGAAAAAATTCAGAAATCTGTTTCATAACAATGTGAATATACTTACTACTGAGCTGTACACTTAAAAATGGTTAAGATGATAAATTTTATGTTATGTTTTTTTTTTTTACCGCAATGAAAAATTCACTAAGCTAAAAAAAATAGTTCTCATGGCCTAAAAAAAATGCGAACGTTTGGGTTTTAACATGGGCTTGTTTTATACCAGTGCATGAGCTGGATGTGTATAGATGCATGCTCATAGCTGCCCTCTGGAGTATATTCACCTTCAGTTAAGAAAAATAAAATCTACCTTTGCGAAATCATTGTGTCATTAGGAATTTTACAGCAAAGTGCTCAAGCTGTTGCAGAATACTCAACCAAATATGCATGACTTTGTTGCTGTTCTAGCAGCTGAATGGTAAAGAGCTGGAGTTGTATCTTGGATTATAAAAAAGACTAAGGTCTTTCCGAGGTTTTCAGGAGAGTAATGAGAGTACAAAACAAATCTCATGATAATTTTGCCTGTTGATTCCATGGTCCATAAGGGCAGTTTCATCAGAGAACTGGTATAGAGCCCTTATCACCCTTCTTTTCTCTGAAGTTGGCTCTGCCTGCAGAATATATAATATTCAAATATCACATATTCACACCTGTCTTTGTATCCTCTTCACTGTCTCATGCACAGAAGGTGCCCAATAAATATTTATTTTATACATGAATGCATAAATTGTTAGTTTTTTAAAATGCTCAAGAAGTTTTATTCTAAAGGGAACACTGGATTAGAAGTCAGACAATCATGATATTTGTTTAAACTGTCTAAGGATCCAGCCATGACAGTCATCTGAATTTTGGCAAGTCACAACCACATGAATAAAATATTCATCATCTGTAAAATAGGAATATTGTTAATAAAAACAGCAACAACAATGAAGCACCTGGATCAAATTAGAGAATGCTTTTTGATGCATTTGCGAACTGTATGACAATGTAAAATGTAGTGTGGCATTATATTTGAGAATTCACTACATTGCCTGTCCTATATTAGGTGCTATGGGGGATTAAAAAAAACATGATCCTTTGCCATTCATTCAGAAAACAATGCACTCATCTGTCTAATTTTGAAGGACTTCCTTCTTTAGTTTTATAAAAAAATATTAATGACAGGAAATTAGATAGATGGGCACAATTAGTTATTAAATAGCAAGCTCTAGTGATAGTTTGGCAAATTCAATAGATTGATTGCTGACAGAGGTTTGCACAGTCTTGTTAAAACTTTTGGGAAATTTATTTTGCTTTGTTTTGTTTAAGCATATAGAAACTGCTGTGAATTGCTACTGGCTTTTATAATATGGTAGCTCAGGACACCTGATAATCATGGGGTCTTACCACACCATTCTATAACAGCTAGAAAGGAGGTCCAAGACCAGAAATTGAAATCCTGTGATGCACATCATACATCTTGAACTTTGAATATGTATATTTTAGTTGACAGAATATTCTAGTGGCATTTTAAAATGCATTTTTGTCATGTTGAAGATTATACCCTGCTTCATTGGAGTTCCTCAACAAGACAGAGTTTCATAGCTTATAGCCTTCATATCAGCCTCGAAGGACCAATGATGAGCTGGGCTTTGCAGGGCATTCTTCGTGATCCAAAGGTTCTTGAAGCAAATGAGTGGGAATAACATTTTGAACCAAAAAGTTCTAGAGAATTGTCATAGACTAATGAGAAGGGACATAAATGCATGATGGAAGAGATGATGGTGTATTATTTAACTTCTTATTGCTCTTATTCTTCAATAGTAGCTGTAGATAGATTTTAAAGGTCTTTGAGTCATTTACAAAGCGTCTTGGTTAGCACTCAGATTTGTAAGCCATTATCAACCAAACAAAACATAAACAAAAAGAAATATAATAACGTAAAATACCTTTTTGATGTGTATTAGGGAACACAAATACTTTTTAATATGGCTAGTTTCTTTGATTTTAGATTTTAGAACATTTTCCTAGCAGGCATCTATCCTAATTGAGCTGATAAATGATATCTACCCTATTAATAAATTTTAAGTGTAAAATATCAATAACTATAAGCACAATACTGAACAGAATCTTTCTATAACTTTTTAATTTTGCATGGCTGAACTTGTATACCTATTGGACACCAACTCCACATTTCCCTCTCCCCCAGCCCCTGGCAAACACAATTCTACTTTTTGATTCCATGAGTTTCAATACATGGGATATCTCATTATGAGTGGAATAATGAAGTATTTGTCCTTCTGGAACTGGCTTATTTCACTTAGCATAATGTCCTCAAGGTTTTTCCATGTTGTAGCATAAGACAGGATTTTTTTCTTTTTATGGCTGAATAATAGTCCATTGTATGTATTAATATATACCATGTTATCCATTCACCAATCTATGGACTATTTTTAGGGCTTTTTCTACCTTTTGGCTATTGTGACTAATGATGCAAGGTGCACAGGAGTGCAAATATCTCTTTGAGATCTTGATTCTAATTCTTTTGGATATATACCCAGAAGTAGAATTGCTCAATCATCTCTTTATTCCTGAAGTCCCAACCACAGGGCTGTACACCGGTATCTGTCTGTGGCCTGTTAGGAACTGAGCTGCACAGCAGGAGGTGAGTGCCAGACAAGCGAGCAAAGCTTCATCTGTATTTACAGCCACTCCCTGTCGCTCACATAACTGCATAAGCTTCACCTCCTGTCAGATCAGTGGCAGCATTAGATTCTCATAGGAGCATGAACCCTACTGTAAACTGCACATATGAGGGACCTAGGTTGTGCACTTCTTATGAGAATTTAATGCCTGATGATCTGGGGTGAAGCTGAGGTGGTGATGCTAGCACTGGGGAGCAGATGCAAATACAGATTATCATTAGCAGAGAGGTTTGACTGCACAATAAATGTAATGAGCTTGAATCATCCAAAAACCACCGCCCGTGGACGTCCATGGAAAAATTGTCTTCCATGAAACCGGTCCCTGGTGTAGTAAATGTTGGGGACCTCTGCTTTATTCTATTTTTAACCTTTTGTGAAATCTCCATACTGCCTGTTTTAAATAGTGGCTACACCCTTTTACATTCCCACCAACAGTGTACAAGGGTTCCAAATTCTTCACATCTTCATCAACATTTCTTTTCTGTTTTTCATTCTTTCTACTTTTTAAAATAATGGTTATCCTAACAGGTGCAAAATGACATACATTGTGGTTTTGATTTGCATCTCTCTCATGATTATGGTATTGAGCACCTTTTCATATACCTGTTGGCCATTTGTATGTCTTATTTGGGAAATGCATATTCAAGTCCTTTGTCCTTTTTAAAAATCAGGTTATTTTTTATGCTATTAAGTCATAGGGGTTCCTTATATATTTGTGATATTAACTCCTTATCAGATATATGGTTTGTTAATATTTTCTTCCATTTTGTAAGTTGCTTTTCCACTCTGTTGTTTGTTTCCTTTGCTGTGTGGAAGCTTTTTAGTTTGATGTGGTCTCACTTGTCTATCTTTTGCTTTTATTGCCTGTGCTTTTGGTGTCATGTCTAAGAAATCATTGCCAGTCCACTGTCATAATGTTTTCCCCCTATATTTTTTTATAGGGTTTTTATAGTTTCAGATCTTAGATTTAAGTATTTAATCCACTTTGAGTTGATTTTTGTGTATAGTGTAAGATATGGCTACGAGTTCATTCTTTTGCACATGGATGTCCAGTATTCCCAGCACAAGTTGTTGAAGAGACTATCCTTTCCCTATCATGTTTTCTTGGCATCACTTTTGAAGATCAGTTGTCCATATATGTGTGGGCTTATTTCTGCCTTTCTATTTGGTTCCACTGGCCTATATGTCTGTCTTTATGCTAGTACCATGCTGTTTTTGTTACTTTAAATTTATAATATGTTTTGAAATTAGGAGCTGTGATTTGGTCTCTAGGTTTGATCTTCCTTCTCAAGGTTGTTTTGATTTTTTGGAGTCCTTTGTAGTTCCATAGGAACTTCAGGATTGTTTTTTCTATTTATGTAATAATTGTCATTGGGATTTTGATAGGGATTGCACTGAATCTGTAGATAACTTTGGGCAGTATGGACGTATTAACAACAGTAAGTCTTCCAATCCATGTTCATGGGATGTCTCTCCCTTTATTTGTATCTAATTTCTTTCAGCAGTATTTTAAAATTCTAAGTTTATAAGTCTTTTGCCAAATTGGTTAAGTTTATTCTTAAGTATTTTATGCTTTTTGATGCTATTGTAAATGGAATTTTTTTTTCTTAATTTCCTTTTCAGATTTTTGCTTGTTAGTGTATAGAAATGCAACTGGATTTTTTAATGTTGATTTTATATTCTGCAACTTTAATGGATTTGTTTATTAGTTCTAAGAGTTTTCTTTGTGGAATCTTTACTGTTTTCTATGTATATGATCATGTCATCTGCGAACAGATATAATTTTACTTCTTCTTTTCTAATTTGAATTCCTTTCACTTCTTTTTCTTGCCTACTGTGCTTTCTAGGACTTCCAGTGCTATGTTATAGAAGTGGCAGCAGTAGACATCCTCATCTTATTCTTTGTCTTAGAGGAAAAGCTTTCAATTTTTCACTAAGTATTATATTGGCTGTGGGCTTTTCTGTATGACTTTTGTTATGTTGAGGTAATTTCCTTCTATGCCTACATATTTGAATTTTTTATAATAAAAGGGTATAAAATGTCAGATGTTTTCCTACATCTATTTAGATGATCATATGATTTTTATCTGTCATCTTGTTAACGTAGTGCATCACAATGAATGATTTCATATGTCAAGTCATCCTTGTATCCCAAGAATAAGTCCCACTTAGTCATGGTATATAATCCTTTTGATGTGCTGCTGAATTCAATTTTTTAGTATTTTGTTGAGAATTTTTGCACCTATGTTTGCTCATCAGAGATATTCGATTGTAGTTTTCTTTTCTTGTGGTGTCATTTTCTGACTTTGGTATAACAGTAATGCTTACCTTATAAAATGAATTTGGAAGTATTCCATCCTCTTCACTTTTGTAGAAGAGTTTGAGGACTGATGTTAATTCTTTAAGTGTTTAGTGGATGTCACCAATGAAACCATCTAGTCCTGGACTTTTCTTTATTGGGAAGGTTTTAGTTACTGAGTCAACCTCCTTACTAGTTATTGGTCCCTTTGAATTTTCTATTTCTTCATGATTCAGTCTTGGTAGGTTATATATTTCTAAAAATTTATCAGTTTGTCCTAGGGTATCCAATTTTTTGGCATGTAATTGTTCATGGTAGTCTGTTATAATCCTTTTTATTTCTGTGGCATCAGTTGCAATGTCTCCTCTTTCATTTGCGTTTTTACTTATTTGAGTCTTCTTAGTGTTGCTGAATGTCATTTTTTGATGTTTTAAAAAAATTCTTAGTTTCATTGATTTGTTTATATTGTTTTTCTATTCTCTAATTAATTTGTTTCTTTGTAGTCTTTATTATTTCTTTCATTCTGCTAGCCTTGGGCTTAGTTTGTTCTTCTTTTTCTAGTTCCTTCAGGTGTAAAGTTATGTTGTTTGTTTAAGTTCTTTTTTTCTTTTTTAGGGTAGGAATTTAGCACTATAAACATCACTCTTAATACTGTTTTTGCTGAATCCCATAAGTTTTAGTATGTTGTGTTTACAATTTAATTTTTCTAAATTAAAAAAGATATTTCTAATTTCCCTTTTGATTTCTTCTTGTACCTATTGGTTGTTCAAGAGTGTGTTGTTTAATTTCCAAATATTTGTATGAATTTTCTAGTGTTCCTTCTGTTTTTGATTTCTAGTTTTATTCCATGTAGTCATAAAAGTTACTTGGTATGATTTCAATCTTCTTAAATTTGTTAAAAATGTTTTATGATCTATAAAACATTCTATATCATATATCATGGGGTATATGGTATAGAATGTTCTGTGTGCACTTGAGAAGAATGTCTATTCTCCTACTGTTGTGGAATGTTATTTATGTCTATTAGGTCTATTTGTTCTATAGTGTTGTTCATATCTGCTGTTTGATACTCTGGATAGTCTCAATTATTGAAAGCGGGGTCTTGGACTCTCCTACTATTATTGTGTTGCTTTCAATTTCTCTCTTCAGTTTGTCAATGTTTGTTTTATATATTTATATGCTCTGATGTTGAATGCATATATATATATATATTTACAATTGTCATATCTTCTTGGTGCATTAAACTTTTCATCCTTATATAATATTTTTCTTTATCTCTATGGCAGCTTTGACATAAAGTCTATTTTGGGTGAAATAAGTATGGCCACTTCTGTTCTCTTGTGTGAACCATTTGCATGGAATGTCTTTTTTAATCGTCTCATTTTCAGCCTATGTGTTTACAGCTAAAGTGAATCTTTTAATGGAATACTTCCAAATTCATTATTTGGATCTTGTATTTTTATCTATTCCGTCACTATGTCTTTTGATTGGGTAGGTTAGTCTATTTACATTTAAAAATTTTGGGAAGAACTTAATATCACCATTTTGATAATTGTTTTTTCTCTGTCTTGTAGGTCTTTTGTCCCCCTTTTCTCTCTTGCTGTCTTCCTTTGTGTTTCATTGATTTTTTTCTAATGTGCTTTTATTCATTTCTGATTTTCATTTGTATATCATTTATAGGTATTTTCTTTGTGGTTACTATATGGCTTGCATAAAATACAGTTATGCTATTTTTAGCTAATAGAAAACAAATTCAATTGCATATAAAAACTCTACACTTTTACTTATCCCCCAACACTTTATGTTATTGATGTCATAAATTATCTTTTTATATTGTGTATTAATTAACATATTTTATAGTTATAGTTATTTTTATACTTTTGTCTTTTAACTTTTATATCAGAATTAAAAGTGATTTACACACCACTGCTGTCTATATATTTACCTTTACTTGACAGCTTTATACTTTTATATGTTTTGTTGTTGCTGTTTAGTGCCTTTTAATTTCAACTTGAAGGGCTTATTTTTTAGCATTTCTTATAAGATAGATCTAGTGATGATGAAGTCACTTAGCTTTTATTTATTTTGGAAAGTCCTTATCTCTTCTTCATTTTGAAGAACAATTTTTCCAGTTATAGAATTTTTGGTAGATAGTTTTTTTTTTTTTCTCTTTTAGCACTTTCAATATGTCATCTCAATTCCTTCTGGCCTACAGGTTTCTGTTGAGAAATCCACTGATAGTCTTATGAGGGATCCCTTGTTCTATGTTTTTTACTTTTGACAATTTTATTATAATGTGTCTTGGTGTGGATTTCTTTGGTTTTATCATATTTGGAGTCTTTTGGACTTCTTGAATTTCGATATCCATTCTCTTCTCCAGATTTTGGGAGTTTTTGGCCATTTCCTCTTTAAATAAGCTTTCTGCACCCTTCTCTTCCTTTTTCCTTTCTCTTACTTTCTTAATGTGTATATTTGTTTGCTTGATTTTATCCCATAAGTTCCTTAGGATTTCTTCACTATTATTAATCCTTTTTTTCTTTTTGCTCCTCTAACTGGATAATTTCAAATGACTTGTCTTTAGGTTCACTGATTTTCTTCTGCTTGGGCAACTCTGCTGTTGAACCCATCTAGCAAACTTGTCAGTTTAGTCCTTGCATTCTTCAGCTTTAAAATTTCTGTTTGGAACTTTTTTATATTTTCTGTTTTCTTTTTTGCTGAAATTCTCATTTTGTTCATGTGTCACTTTCCTGAGCCCATACAGCATCTTTATAAAGGTTATTTGAATTCTTTTTCAGGTAATTTATGCATGTCCATTGTTTTAGTCTTAGTTTTGGAGATGTATTATATTTTGTTATTTTGATTGGACCATTTCTCCCTCTTTCGTTAAGATTCTTAGAATTTTGTGTTGGTATTCATGAATTTGAAACACAGCCACCTCTCCCAGTCTTTATTGACTTGCTTCCTACAGGGAAAGGCCTTAACCTGCCTAGAGATTCTGGGAAGCTTTTCAAAACTTTTCTGTGGATGTGTATGTGTCTTCTCTGAACTTGTGCATGTGCATTCCTAATTAGAGAAATTTGCTGGAAAAGATCATAATCTCTTGTTCCCTCTGATGTCTATCTGCTGTACTATGGATCCTTTGAAGCAGCAGCATATCACCCAGATCTGTTTTCTCAGCCACCCTTAGGCATCTAGACTATGCTGGGTCCCATCAGTGTCCTGATTTGGGTTAGACAGAAACTAGTTCCTCAGGTAGCCCCCTGAAAAGCTGGAACATTGAATGCATATTCCACTGTTCTCTTTCCCTGCTGAGGAAGAGGCCCCCAAGCAGTATTGGCCTCTGTCTACTTTCCTCAGGGTCCTCTGAAATAGAAGTACTCCACTAAGATTTTTTGGTTGTCAGTGGCCTCCCAGGCATCTGGAATATGTCAACTCCTATCAGCACTCCAAGAAAGGCAAGACAAAAACCAGTCCGTTTGGCTACCTCCATCACCTAGAAAGTCAGAACGTTGGATGTATGGTACAGTTTTTTCTTTCCCTCCCCAGGGAGAGGGCAGGAATATGGAGTTTCCTTCCAATTATGTGCTGCCCTTGGGAGGGGGGCTATGATGAAAGAGTGCCACAAGTTTTCTTTCTGGCTTTTTTGAATTAGTGTCTCCATAGGAAGAAAGAATCTGGGGCTTCCTATGTTGCCATCTTGCTAACCTATTTGTAGCCTTTTTAACTAGCTTTAAAAACTGATGAGTGTTTTAATGTGTAACACTAAAATAGAATCTTCATTAATTTTTAAAATAGTGCTCATATTTTTCAGTTTTTGCTTTATGTATTTTGATGCTATGTTTCTTGGGACAGTAAGATTCATTGTGGAATTGACCTTTTATCAATATAAAATGACCATGAAACTAAATTTCATATTTAGTTTTGTCTTATTTATTACTGTGTAAACTATTAATATTGTAAGTATTTTTCTTTTTGTAATTTTCTGGTATATATTTGTCTATTCATTTTCAATCTTTCTGGATCACTTCATTTTCAGTATTTATCTTATGAAGAGCATAAAGTGATAATATATTTCTCTTATCCCAGAGAATTTATGTTTCAATAGAGATTTAACCTCTTTATATTTATTTTCACAACTGATAGACTTGATCTTACTTTGTACTTTGCAATTAAAATGAATCCTTTTGTAGTTTACCTTTTTACAATTTTTAGTCCTTGTATTTTAATTTTTCTCTCAGTTGACTAGCACTCATCTTTGAGATATTTCTCATTTATTATATGAAATATGCATAAAAATGATTTTGGTTGCCTTTTTCACGTTTGGCCTGATATAATCTTTTGGTTGACTTTTCTTCTCAAAACTTTGTAAACAAAAGGTTCTTACAGTATAATATAGTACTATAAGGAACCACAGACTACCATAGATTCCTTCAAAGGATCTATCAATCCCCTGAAATTGTATGCAAATATTTTATTCCTTTATGAATATATTTTTATGAAGAGTTCTTTTATTAAATCCTGCAAAGTGAACATAATCCTCCAAATGTTAAGAACTACTGTTCAAGGTATTGTATCAATGTCTTCTTGCTTGTTCTGTGGAGGAGAATGTTCTTCACGTTACTGTTGATATTCTGCTATGTTGATTTTGTTCTTTTTACATCCATTGGTTGCCTATAATAAAAATTTTTTAAAATCTATTACAATTTATGGGGTTTTTGTATTATTTTCTTATTTTAATCAGATTTCTTTACCTTTCCACTTTAGTTTTGGTCCATTCTCTTCTTAGGGCTCTCTGGTACTGTTTCACAGAAACTCTGTCCTATTGTCTACCACTGATGATAACAAGTACATATATTCTAAAACTTTCATGTGCTTCTTATCACAAAAATATTTGAAGATGCATGTTATCTTCTGGGTTGTCATGATAATGTTTCCTTTCCCTCTTGTTTCAGGATCTTTTCAGAAGCTCCATCCCAGTTTTAAGAATTCATGCTTGATTCAGTAGATATATATCTAGGCACAATGTGTTTTAGAAGACACGAAAATTCCAATTTTTTAACTTCTCCCACTGCTATTTAGGTGCTGGAATCTTTCTCCTTTCAATGTTAGACCTGAAGTTAAGTTCAAACAGACCCTAGCTCAATTTGCAATGCTTTTATTTATTTGGGTTCTATTAAAATGGATGTGGATATAATCTAGTTACAGCTTTCAGATATTTTTACTAAACTTGAGAATTAGGTGCAATTTTAAATTGTCCTTTGAACAGTGTTTATGCATATCTACATCCACAATACACACTCTCCCAAGTGCTCTTCCAATCTTCATCCTTGTTTGCAATATTCCCCTTCAGCTTTGGCATACCAGTACACACTTGCCTTAACTAATCTCTCCTCTACTTTTTGCCAAGCAACATTCTGATAGATATGGGTTCTAAATTAAAATAGAAACTAATCAGGGCATGGCACAGCTGAACTCTAGCTATGGTTAGCTTAAAATATACTTGCCATACATTTGGAAGACAGCCACCTGCTTTTCTGGAGAGTGTAGTACTTCTGCCCCAGAGTTAGGTGAAATAGTAAAGGTGAGTCAACTTCACTCTGTGTGAGTGTGTGTGTGTGTGTGTGTAAGTGTGTCTATAATTTCACCTGATCTGTTTCAGATGGTTAGAGTGAGGTATTTTTTTTAGTTCAATCCCATCAATGATATAATTAATGGAAAGTGTGTACAGACTGTGACCAATGGTCTTGCATTTCTCCTTATCATTTGATTTTCTTCCATTTGTGTTAGAGATATTTTGATGGTATAACTAGGCATAACTACCTTGTTGTCATGCTAATATTAAACTCTATTTCTGAAATATCTCTGATTATCATTCCATTTATGTTATATTTAATTTTTCTTTGTCATTTTGTTTTGAATGTATATATATTAATCCTCAAGCCTTTATGTTGGAGCTTATTTTAGTCATTAATGCTGTATGCAGCTTATAAAATCTTCTCTTAATTTTTTTACCAAGTCTTAAATCTTGTCCTTAATTTCTTGGGATGTTTCAGGGTATTTATATGTTTCCATGTTAAATAACACCTTACATTTAGTTCCCCATATTGCTGAAATTCCCACCACCTTACTTTTGAAGACTTGCAGATTGACTATTTATTTATACATCATTAGCTAACTTATTGGTCCACGTGGACCGCCTCATCCCACTGCAAAAATTAAAAACAGAAATAAAACCTACAAACCAACCATAAAATGATAACAACAAAACACCAAATTTGGTGATATTGAAAATGTTATAATAGCAGCCTAGAGTATCTGCCTCTTGTGAAATAATATACCTTATTTGATCATAATGGGCAACCTATGAGGTAGATACTATTATTGTCTACTGCCAAAAGGGAGGTGTGACAATGTCAAGTAGCCTACCTGAATTCATACCACAAGTAAGTGGCACAAAAATATTCAAATTCAGGCCGTGTGGCTCTTGACTCTATACTCTTAACCACTCTAATATACAGAGGCTCATTACATTTTATTTCCTCTAATACCTCTGAAACCAACAATGTCATAAGATAGTTAACTACATAGAATATGATTTCAAATATTTTTTTTCCTTTGATAATTCACACACATAGATTTTTTTAAGTGATGATATGTGTATGTGCTGCTATGTGGTGATATGGGGGCAGGGCATGGCTGCCATTGGCTAGGCTTTAATAAATAATATGTGGTTCATTGTTGGAGGCCTAAGGTATTCATATGAAATAGGCCAGTTAAAATGCTGTCTGGCACTTTGCTATGCACTAGAGATACACTGGTGAATGAAAAAGGCTTATTCCCTGATCTTATGGAGCTTTTAGTCTTGTGGAGAAGTAGACATTGAACAAATTATTTTATGTATTTCATAAAGTGGGTTCAAGGGCCCAATGTTATTATAAGGGAAATATTGGGTTTAAAGAGCACATATAAAAAGGAGGGCTACCTACTGTCAATGATGAAAATGAGTAGAAATTTATCTACTCATATTTATAAAATGAGTAGAAATGAGTAGAAAAAGGATGTGGAAATTCCAAGTAGAGAGGACAGAATGTTCAAAGTTCATGCGGCTGGAAAAAGTGTGATATATTCAGAAGACAATATGAAGATTACTATGGCTGGAGTGGAGAAAGCAAGATGCAGAGAGGCCTGAAATAAAATTCTAAAGATAGGAATCAGAATGTTCTGGGCCTTGTATGCCATATTAAGGAGTTTGACTTTATCCAGAGAGCAATGAGAAACATAATAATGCTGTAGGGAGAGAAATGGCATGTTAAAAATTGTCTTTTAGAAAAATCCACCTATGAGATATTGCAACTGTAACTAGTGAGAAGAAAGAGAAGTACCATTGGAACTCTTTAAGTTCTAGATAAATAAAAGAAAGATTATATAACAATGGTTCAGTTTTAGAGAACACAGAAAAACATTGATGCCAGAAACAACTATTATAGTAGAACTATGATTTTGCACATGGATTTCAGGTAAGGGTGCCAGGATCATGTGTAAATAATAAGCTAATGAGATCCTTCCAGGGTTATAAGTGGATACATATTATATTATTGTCCATAGTGATGATACAATTCTACAGATTGCCAAGTAAATATCGGGGAGAAGGCATACTATAACTTTTATTTTTTTTTACATATCATTTATTTGGATGCAGTGGAGTTAAAAGCCAAAATTATAATGTTGGCTTCTAGAAGTTGACGGCACCCAGAATACATGTAGATATTATTAGCCCTCCATGGTTTTATTCTTGTACTCACTAAGCCAGAAGGTTAGTGCCCTAAAATCAGTTTTCTGCATCAGCAATCCAGTTGCATCTTGAGCCGTGAAACCTTAAAGCTTGAAATGCTGCCTTCTACAGGTTCTCAGGGGACTTCATTACTAGAATGATGCAATCATTCAGTCAAGCCCTTAGGGCCTGAAAGTGATGGGGAAAAAATGCCCAACTAACACAGAGTCCTTCAGCTGCCATTCATAGACTAGCACCATATAATATTCCAAGTAGATTAACTGCCCTACTGCCACAGAAACCTTACCACATTAACATTGTGGACTCAGCCAGAGTCCACAGAGTCCTTTGGAGGACTGAAAGAAGTGGCTGTGCTTAATGTGTGGTAGCAGAACCTTTCAGTTTCCCTCTTGAAAGTCCTCAATAATAATAATAATTGCAATGAAACTAACAACTATACATACAATTTCCTTCTGGGTAAAACTATAGACTTATGTAAAATTACTCCTAGACTTTTAACAATGTATGAGACAAATATTTGACTATAATGATTTCTTATTGACATAATGACAACGTTCAGCTAAGCATTTATGACTATATATTTCCCCAATGGCTTCCCTATATACCGTAAATTGAAATGTACATTGAAACAGTCAATCTTAGTTTTCAGCATCAGCAAAGAGGAATTGGCTGTATTTATATTAAAAATCTAGTATCTTGCAGAGTTTAGACCATGTTGAGTATGAGTCTCATTAAAATATACTTTGCTGATAAAATTGGGTACAGACAGATACACATATTGAACATAAATACAAAAGGTCTGAAGTTGCCTGAGCAGTGATTACTTATTTTTAAATTTATCTTTGTATTTTTAGTACCTAGCATACAGTCAGACAAATAGCACTCAACAAATTTTTGATCGGAGAATGAATGGATAATTGAATAAATAAATGTATGAATAAAAGAATGACTAAATTGCCTGAAACAATTTTCTTCATTCTCTAATATCATGTTTTAACAACATGTAAGAAAAAATGTTTTTGGAAGTTTGATGTAACTGGGCTGAGTCTAATAGATAAGTTTTTCCTTTTTCCCTGTTTGGTATCTTCTAACCTAAGAGATACTGGCTGCAGCATAAATTGATACAGAGGCTTGAGCTTTGTTTGGAGCTGATAGAGAACAGAGAAGCAAGGACTTAGTAATATTTTTCTGCCTTTTGACATTATGTAACCACAGCAATATGTGAATTAATTCTAATTTTAGGTACATCAGCTAGAGCATGTTTTTGGGAATTGGAAAGCAGCACTAGTTCTCTCCCCTCTAATAAATCTACTTAGCTATGTGGGATGATTTCAGTATCACTTCTATAAACTTGTGTTTTATCATAAGTGAGGCTTCCAAATTCATTTTCAAGCAGGAGTTACCCTTTGGATTGGAATAAAATTTTAAGCAGTGACCTCTAAAACCTTTAAAGTTATTTTGTGTACTACAGTGATCTGACATCAGCAATGATAATAGATAAAGCTTAAAAAGTTTGCATATTATTCTGGAACACATTGTTAAAAATGTTACTTCTCCAACAAAACTTATTAATGTCTGGATGGCTATGCCTGTTACCATATTTTGCACACGTGGTAGGCATTAGTAAATATTTGTTTTTGAAAATGTTGGTGTTCTCTGTTCATGGTATGGTAGGACAGTACTTAGTAAAGACACAGAGTTGTAGGCTTTAGAAAATAACTAAACTGTGGCTACCTCAAAGCGAATACGGTCCAATGCATCCCAGCACTTGCTATTCAGAAAGTAAATGGAATCTCTCCCCACTCCCAGTTCTCTAAGTTGACCTATGGTTAATCTGGCAGGACCCACAAATTACATAAAAGGGCAACTGTTAACCAGCAGGACTTGAAGATGATCACAAACCTAGTCAGAGACATCACTGAGGGAGAAGACTAGACTTCTTGGGGTCTCATGTATTCAATTAGATTCAGAATAAAGGCCATAGATTGGTATTTGAGACCCTCACTTCCCCCAGAATGCTCACAATTCAGGGACTTCATGTAAAATCTTGCACCAGCAGCAATAGGCCTCTCTGATTCAGGCACCTACTGACATAATAGTAACAACACACTATTTATTTAACATTTCATATGTCAGAAACTCTGATAAAAACTGCATGTGCATTATCTAATTAATTCACATAATGGTATTAAGATATATCTACTCTTATTATCTCCTGTGGTACACTGATTGACAATATATCCCTAACTGTTCCCTGCTTTCTATATCCACACCCTTTTTAATGTATCTTTGTTGTTCTTCCCATCAAGAGATACAGCTTATATCCTTACTCTTTAAATGTGAGTTTTCCCTTATACCTCATTTGGTCGTTAAAATGTATCAGAAGTGATACTGTGCCAATTCAATTTGGGGCTTGAGACTCAAGAAACCATTCTCTCACTATCTCCCCCCATCCTTGACTACCATTTCCATGTGATCAAGACTAAGCTAACCTGCTGGAGGATGAGAGGCCATGTTTATGTGGAAAAAAGCAAGCTAACACCAGCCAAACCCCAGAAGAACAGCCTAGTAGCTAACCTGTAGCTGACTACAGATGCGTAAGGGAATACAAGTAAGACCAGAAGAACCACTCAGCAGAGCCCCATATAAATTGCCAGTCTGAAGATGTATAACCCAAATTGTTGTTTAGCTTAATAGTTGTTGCAATAGTTGCTGTTTTAAGCTAATATTAAGGTTTGGGATGCTTTGTTACACATAAATGAATAACTGAAACAGCTCCATTTTACCTATTAGGAAATTGAGCTCAGAGAAGCTCAGTAATGTTTCCAGAGTTATACAGCTAGCAAATATGAGCTGAGATTTGATTGCAGGTCTGCATAACAACAAAGATTGTACTCTTAATCACCATTTCATACTGCCTCAGCATATCATGGCACTGAAGGTTTTGTGTGATTAACCCTACCTACATCTTAAGTGATGCCACAAGATATTGTTTTCAATGTTTTTATGTCTGGTTTATGCTGAAGGTAGAAAATGCTGAGAAGAAACAGGTGTGCATTTGTGTGTATATGTGTGTGTGTGTATTTGTATGTAAAGCAACCCATTGCATAAAACTATTTGAACCTAAAAAGCACTATAAACATTTGGAAATACAGAAATCCAAAGGGAAAAACACTGCACATGCACACACACAGATTTTTGTTGTCAGTGCAGCACCCAGAACATCTATCTATTTAGAAACAAATTTAAAAAAATCCTTTGAAAATATGAATTCTGGACAGCTGCTCTATAGCGATGATGGTGCTAAATTAAAATGACATCCTGAACACCCATTCACAAGACCCAGACCAAAATAGCATTGCAATACAGAAACAGGAATGACTAAATGTTGGGCAAGATGATTTTTTCACATTTTTGGGAAAAAAGTTTATTATTTAGGAGCCAGTTTCTCATTCCAGACTGTGCCTCCTGAATCTTTTCTCTGAGGAGCATCCACAGACTTCGTGAAAGGTATATTGGGCCTTGCTTTGGGTAGAGTGACAGAAAAACTCAAAGGAATGTAAGGAATATTAATATTTAACAGCTTGAATTGGAACCTACATGGAAATCTATAAACCTAAGGATTGGAGACTCATAGATATCTGTCAAATGAAGGCAACAGGAGAGAGGAAAGATCTTCCCAATAAAAACTGGGAAGATACTACAAGTCACCAGCCAGGTGAAGAAAATGTATAGTACACACCTTATGAGGATGACAAAGCTAGCAGCAAGACATATTAGAGCAGTAAGAGAATACATGAATTGTCTGCATCAAATGGAAACCTTCTTGACCAAAATTGGAATATGGCAAGTTATGCTGGAGCTTCCACAAACAAAAATCTGAAACTTTCTCTTTTCATCAGTCTACACAGAGGTAGGCATGATCACCCATCTACCCAGGAATTTATTTAGATGTCGAAACAGATGAAACAACACACTCACCCATGAATATGAATAAAGTATATTCACTACTTACAATAAGCTGAAGTTTTCCAAGAGAGGAAGGGCTTATACAGGGGTCCAGTGAGAAGGCAAGCAATGGGAAAGGGTTGGAGGTTTCAGGCTTTTATTGTTATTAGGAAGTGGAGCTGGTGTGGGAGATTCCCTGTGCTCAGGTAGAGGTTGTGCTAACTGAAATTCCTGCTGGCATGCAGGGGTTGAGTGGGTCTTCTTATCTTGGTTGCCCCAGATGTGGGGCAGGCAGGGCAGAGGAGTAGGGATCTAAAAGCTGTCAATGGTCAAACATAAAAAACTGAAGCAAGCCTCTTTATTACACCCCCAAAATATATGTTTTTAAATGACTTGGGAAGAATTGATCTTTTCTGCTCATTGATTTTCAGATCAACCTCAAGGATCTTGGGTTGGTTAGCCTGGAAATGTTCAAAATGGAAGTAACCAGGATGAAGAAATTTGAAATCATACTATTTAAGGTTAAATAAATCGGATCTTTATCCTGGGAAGAGAAGACCCAGTGGCTGCATAATAACTCTTTTCAAATATTTAGAGGGATGTTTTTTACAAGAGAGAGCAAACTTATTCCCTGTTACCATCAAGAATAAGTTTTAGACCAGTGGGTCAGCAGGCAGATTTAGGCTTACCACAAGGAAGATTGATTATAATAATTAAAATTGAGATATAGTTGGCTACCTCAGGGGGTAAAGTGTTCTTCATCCCAAAAGACAGTCAAGCAGAGGCTGGCTGACCACTTGACAAGGATGTTCTAGAAAGAATCAAATTATTGTTTGGGCAGATAGTTGAGTAAAGTGAACTCTAGAATCTCTTCTGAGTAAGAGAGTTCTGTAATCCCATGTGTCTTTTTTTCCTGGTGAGTTCCCTCATGGACCCGGTGACTTTCTAGTTAATACTGTATAATGACACCAATGGATAAATAAAAACCATATAGTCCAGTCCCCTAGTTCCTCTACTTCTGAGGAGGTTTCCACTGCCAGCCTTATAAGCAAATCAAATAGATTACCATTACAAGCTATGAGCCAGGGATAGTGGAGGAACATAAGAGGTATCATACTAAGCTGTAATACTCCTTTATACCTCGTTGTAAATGAATTGTTGGAAACATTTTTACATGAGAACTGATTTTAATGGAAGAAATGTACAAGCACAGAAGGAAACTAAGTACCTAAATGTGAGAGAAAAGAGGAACAAAAATAAGATGCTGGAAATATCAGAGTCAGACTACATTTACCCATTTGTCAGAAGTGTCTATGGATAAGCAGCTCTCATATGTTTGGTTCCTCGTCAGAAGACCGAATCTTCTACAATTTCCAGGGCCTTAATCATCTTTACTCTGATGCTTGAAATCTTACCTTGCTTTTCATTCCATTCACTGTTAATACACCATATGCATCACTGACAGTTACACTTCTGAGATCCAGCTCTGATTTGGTATAACCCTGCCACAACAAGTTGTGGAGAGGCTCCTTCATTTTCTGCTGAACAAAATTTAAAACTTATAACTTGGTGTGCAAGACCACTTATGGTTTTGCTTCCACTTTCTATTCTAATTTTATATCCCATTCCTTACCTTCACATCTCTGTCCCTCATTCTGGCTGAACTACTAGTTGCTCACTGTAAACTCTATGTACTTTACTGACTCCATACTTTTGTTCCTGTTGTTTACACCTCCCTACCCATAAAGCTAACAGTATTTTCTCCTGTTCTGATCAATTAGGGTACCATTTTTGCACCTCTTTTATATTAGTTATGCTTTCTTCTTTGTGTCCTTGTATTTCAGTATTAAGTTGAACTATATGAAATTGTTAATATTCAACCATTTTTGACTCACATAACCAGCGTTTAGATGGTTCAACTTAATATATGACTTATCTCTCCTAATAAACTATGAACTCCTTGAATATCCTCAAAGTACCAACCAAATGCCCCCTCTAATTCTTTTCTACAGTATAATAATGTTTGTTGAAATGAATGAATGTATTATGTTCAAATTGGGTCTCAATATTTAAGAATTCTCAGATTGAGTCATTTAAGTGGGAGTTTTTTCTCCTCAAGATTGGTAACTAAAGAGATTGCTATAAAAAGGCTCTGGATAAATTTTGGCTGAATCAGAAAAGACAATTTTATGCATCACTTAGTAGAGTTATATGATCATTAAAGGTAACTTCAACTTTAAGATTTTATGGCTTTAACTGCAAAACTCTCTTGTTGTATAATTTGCTTGCTGTCTCATTAGCGTATTTCAGTGGGACATCATATCCCATAGAGTTCTCAGTCTTTTAGCTTTTGTGATATAGAGCTTTCTCCTAGAGACAAGATTCACCTCAATTCTAAGCACAGACTGACAATTTCTTTATCTTTATTCATTTTTTATTTGCTGTGGTAATCAGCATCCATTTCCTGATGTTCGCCCCATCCCCGTCCTAGTTGTATTTTACTTTCAAGTAGTTAACTCTTGTTTAACTCTTCTCTATTCTTTTAATATTTACCACAGTGTTTGGTACACCATAGGCTCTGAATTAATTAATGTTTGCTAGAGGGAGGAAGAAAAGAAGTAAGGGAATTAGTGAGGAAAGAAGGAAAGAAAGCAGGAAAGGAGGGAGGGAGGGAGAGAAGAAAGGAAGGAAGGGAGGAAACATGCCATTCCAGAAAGAAAGTTGTCATCTATTAAGTTCTACCTCTTCTTGCCAGTCTGAAGTTTTGTTTTGGTCCCTCAGTTCGGGTTGGAATTCTAAGAAAGATAATGTAAAAGATAAACATTTATGCTAGGAATTAGAAGCAATGAAATGGAATGATTTTCATTTGTTCTCTGAGTGTCAGGATTCAAAGTATCAAAGGTGGTAATGGCATTGCACCTGTTGTGACTAGATCACTGAGGAAAACCAACTCTGAGGATATAGGCCCAAAGCAGAAATGTTACTGAGAAACATTAGATAAATGAAAGCCTAAAAGACCTTGGCATGTGAGCTTAGCAACAGAAGATTGACAATCTGTTTATCTACAGGAAGAAAAAATCTTAACTAGAAAACCAAGCAAGCAGATTGCTGCCTCTCAAGCTCCAAGCCTCTAGGGCCATGGTTACTTGAGATTTCTCCCATCCTCCACCTTCAACATATCAAACAGTCCCAAGAATACAGGAAATAATGAACAGCTTCCAAAACTATTAGCAATATATTCAGAAAACAGGATCCTGCAAGGCATAGAAAAGGCAGGTAGAAGATTTGTTTTTTTCAAGCTAAATGCCTCTCAGAAAGTTCTTCCCAGTAGACAGTTTAGCAAAATGCTGGCTCTGGAAGGCAGTTCTCCAGGTTACACACCTTTTATTTGGTCATTCAGTCACTCATTGGCCCTTTAGTCTAAGGTTAATAGCACAAGATTAAGAAGAAAAAAAAAATCTCCTTTGGAGAAAAAAATTGAATTTCTGTCAGTCAATCCTTTTTACTTCCGGTTAAGGGAATTTTCTCAAAAAGGACATACCCCAGCCATTGGAGTGGCAATCCCCACCATGTTGATTAAGCACATAGGCTCAGGCTTTTTAACTCAGCACCTCCAGTTTGCTTCAAATGGAACTCTGTAGCCAGAAAAGATGCACAGCATGTATATAGGAATAAGAAACTTTCCTACTGAGATTGTATTGCTCAGTATCATTACTTATCCTCCATTATAAGATTAGCAAAGATCTTACAGGCTGCAAAACAGGAGACTTCCATTTTCCTCTTTATGAAATTACAAATTACCACTTTTTAAAGTGCCTCTGCTAGTGATAGGTAATATTATTTTAATTTTTTTTCAAGCTAGGGAAGATGGACATAATGCATTTAACAATAAAGAAACTTATAGAAAACATGGGAGCAATGGATCTTAGTCCTTTGTACCAAGAGGGTAAATGGATAACAGAATGGACTAATGTATTTGTGGAACAAACTGAATCTCTTCCACGTGTGACAAGTTGCTGCGCAGTTAAGCCTCTATAGCTCTTTTAATCAAGTACACACTGACTTCACAGATCAGGCCTAATTCTTCAGCTGTTCTCATCCACACTGTGTTGGAATCTGTATTGTATTTGATGGACTGTATTGTTTCCTGCATTTCAAGGTAAGTGCATGTCACACTGGCCTCCAGACATTAGTGGAACCCAGAAATAGGGAAGTTATTCTGAACTGGGGAGGCATAGCAGAGTCTAGCACCAAAATAAACAGATGTTAAGAGTATTAGAACCTAAATAAAATACTAGTGTCTGGGATGAGGTCAAAAGTCAATACTATTCAGGGTGCCAAAAGCAAGAAAAACATAGAAGCCAGAGATCATATCCAGGAAAGGGGTCAAAGCACTGCAAGTAATCTGTGGAACAGTCATAAAGTACCAAAAAGAGGGATTGACATAAAACTTGCCTCCAGCAATAAGTTTTACTGCAGTCAATAGTAACAACCACTTTACCTATGGTGAACAGGGTTAAAAAGGCTTAACTGTGCAGCAACTTTTCACACATGGAAGAGATTCAGTTTGTTCCACAAATACATAAGTCCATTCTGTTATCCATTTACCCTCTTGCTATCCATCTTAAATCTAGGCCTTCATAGATTCATTGATCTGTGTATAGCAGCCAGCTCAGATACTTCCCTTCAGTTTCTAAGATGAGAAATTAATGTAGCTGGAAAGCAGTGATATTTACTTCCTTACCTCTCTGAAATCAAGACTGCCCAGGAGATCATAGGGTCTATCTGTCATATTCCAGGAGTGAAATAAAATAGCCTATTAAGAGCCAATGCATTCCAGAGAGGTAACAGAAATTTTCCCTTCACTCACATCAACTTTCAGAAGGTTGATCATCATCAGCCTAGCCTCCATCTCATAGTTTGAAGTAACAAAGGAAATTTTTAAGTTTCCATCATATGCTAGGCACTGTGTCAGGCTTCTTAAAATACATTATCTCATTCAATATTCACAAACAGCCCTTCACACTATATATTATTATGAATTAAACATATTGTTTCATAATTGCTTCCATAGTGCTCGAAGTCCCTAAGTCACTTTGCAGTGGGCAATTTTTGCAAATCTTTAAAAAACAATAAGAAGATCCAGATTAGCCTTTGGAACATGAAATGATGCCTGCAAACACAACAACATTGTTGCATTCCTTTAATGTTATCATAAAAGCTGTTAAGTGTAACGGAAGTTTGGGATAATTATTGTAGTAGGCTATTTCCAATAATGTTACAGGATTTCACAAATTCAGTTACTGCCAGTAGTCATTTTTTTTTCTTTTGCATTGCACATTTACTTGGAGTTAAACATTTTTATCATGATATACTGTAGATAGAGACCAGAACTTTGGAGAGATGCATATGTATGTTTGTAGGTATATATAAACACATATACTAACAAACACTTATGCTTAGTATCCCCTTTCCAGAACAAACCAAGGATAAATTTCTTTGCCCCATACTCCCCATCCCAAAACACACACGTTAAAGAAAAAGACCCGATGTGCAATTCCATTAAATTTCAAACTCTGTTTCAATTCTACAAAGTGCTTGTTATGCCGCAAACCCTGATGCTTGGTATATGGCAATTCCTGATTTATATACTTTGTAAACTAGTATGAAAAATAAAATCAGTGCTATTAATGAGGTTAGTACTAAATATATTTGGTGTGCAAAGAGGCAGAACATGAAACACACATACTGTAACAGTATGTATGAGACTCAAGACGTCTGGGGTCTGTTTCCTGGGTGCCAGTCACTAGTTAGGTAACTTTGCCTTTCAGTTTACCCATCTTCAAACTGCATGTGAAAATACTCTCACCTCAGAAGGTGTATGTGAACATTAATTGATACTTGTAATATGCTTTGAATTACTAGAATAAAAAGCATGAGACATTTCTATTCCTGTTCCTTTTGTTTTGTCATAATTGTCTAATTCTGTTGGATTAGATACTGAAGGTAATGGTTTGTGGAAAGTATTGAAGAAGAAAAGTACCAGATAAATGTTCAATTGTTCTTCTGTCTTAAATTGACTGAATATCAAGATTGCCTTCAGGCTGAATTTTGCTTGTGTATGATTATCCTGAAAACAAGATGACTCTGAAAATTGAAGGGATATAGCCTTTGAGGAGTCTTCTGATGGTGTTAGGTCTGCCTCAATGTTCCCTGGTCCTCCGTTCCCAGTGTCAGGAATGAGTACTGGTACAGAGCTGAGACAATAACAGAGTGATCACAAATACAAAGCAATCCCACACACACAGCATTTATTGAAAAGGGAAAGTACATCTCAGAGGGAGAGACGGGTCATTCTCCACTAGTGGAGAAGACCGCAAAGTCTTAACAAACACTGTCTTTTATATGCTCACTAGTTCCGCTTCTCTCTTGGGTGGGATTGGTTGCCATTTCCACCTTTGGGTGATTGACAGGTTGGGGTTATATAACAGTTTCCTTTCTATGCATGAATCTTCCCAGAATCCTTCACGAAAAACCTACTGGGGTATCAAAACCATAATACTAATTAGATGGTAATGAGCCCCAAGTCAGTTAGGGTCACTAGGAGCTTCTCACTGCGCATGCTCCATCCAGGGAAAATTCTCTAGCCACAAATATCTGATACTGTAGTTTCTTTTCTGCATCCTGATCGGTTCCCAGTCTCCACCTTTAGTCACTTTTTCTACCTTCCTTGTCACCTGTTTGCCTTCCATCCAGACCTAACAATAGGAATCCCAACTTGGTGCTTATTCTATAAAAGTTTCTATTGATCTCAGAATCCACCTCATGATTGGTAACTGACAGATTTTAGAATATGTCTCTGCTGTACTGTTAGGAAAAATCTCTGCAGCACTTTAGCCAATCAATGTCTCAGTCTGACGTTTTTTGAACCACTGCTTATTTCTAGGAAGGGAGGCAGTGCCACATAATGGCTGAGAGTGCAAGCTCTGAACAAACTTGTATTTAATTTGCTGCTATATCATACCAGCTGGGTAACCTTGGGTATATTTTTAAGCTCTTTTTTGAGTCAGTTTCCCTATTTGTAAAATAGGATGAAAAAATAGTAAATATCTTATAGACTTGTCATAATGATTAAATGAGAGAATCCTTCCAAATTGTTCATAATGCCTGACACCCAATAAGTGTTCCATACATAATAGTTCTTTATTGTTAGACACCTATAAATGTCATCCTCTCAGAACAAGAAATTTATAATATGTGAAGAGGAAACCTCTACAAAGTTTTTTAAAGTGTTTGACCTTGGGTTAGTAATATAACTGGTCTTGTCTTAGTTTCTTTCTCTGTAAAATGAAGATAATGCTTGCACCTACTTCATAGTTTTTTTTTTTGTGAAAAGCAAATATTTAAAATGTATAAATTGCTTAGAACAATCCCCAGACATAGTGAGAATATAATTGTTAGCTACTCTTCAGGCTGATCTTGAAAGTTCTATGAACAGAACAAAACAAAACAAAACAAAAAACCTTCTCCATTAACACAGGAAATTATTTTTTTCAAGGCTATCCACATTCACTCTCTTGCTAAATTCTTCCACTTCCTCATTAAGCATATCTTGTAGAAAGCTGTTATCCTCAATTTCATGGTCTTTTTTTCTCAGTTTGTAGTTTTATCTGTATCGCTTGTCTGCCATCCCCAGTATAGTATATATGTGGCAGTTGTTGATACACTGAATAACCCTCAGTAATTCTCCAAAGAATGAGTGAATTGAGCACAGCCTTCACCAGAATCTTTATATACATTCCATTTTTCCCAGGGTAGACTTACTCCTGCTATATAATCTTCTATTTAGAATTCCTAAAACAAGTTATTTTGCCTCAGCATTGTATCATCTTCAATTTCTAAAAATTCATCTCAAAATCCACCCCTTTAAGGAAACTGTCCTTGATAAGACAATATAGCATATAGGTTAAATATTCAAATTCTTGAGTGAGAGAGCCTTCATGTTAATTTCCACTGCCACTGCCTCAGTTCTGTCCCCCACCATCTCTGTACAAGACTATTGCCATAGCTTCTGAATGGTTTCTCATTCTAGTCTTTCTCCCCTTCAATCTGCTATTCACACCATTGACAGAGTGATGATTTCAGAAAAATTGAACAGTATCATTTTTTTACAGTCTTTCAGTAGCTCCCCATCTCCTACAGGATGAGATCTAAACTTCTTAACCTAAAAAGGATACTGGGTTCTTTAACTTAACTACTGGATGATTATAGTGTCATTAAGTAGAAATGACATTAGTGATGTAGTAGGGAGGGTAGTAGCTTTGGCCAATAGGTAAGGAGATGGTTATTGAGAAAGGAGTTAAATTTTAGCTTTTATTGAATTAAAAGTGCCTGATAAATTTTCAATTTAAATATTTTGTTTCCTACTTCTGCCTCCACCCTAGCATCCAATATGATGCCTTTCACATACAGGAGCTAAATACTTAGAGGATCAGTTACAGAGCTATTCAGAAGATAAAGTTGGTAGAACTTGATGATTGGTTGATGAGGGATAATTGAAGATGATTATAAACAGATAATACAGGATAAAAAGGAGGTTGTGAAGAGATGAAGAGTTAAATTTATACTGATTGAGCTTAAGGTAACTGGGCTATCCAATTAGCATTGCTTAGTAGGCAGTTGAAAATGTGTGTTTTGAGTTCATAGAAGAGAGGTATACACTAGACTAGAAATACAGATTTAAGAGTCAATAATACATTGGTGGTATGAAATATATGGAAGTGGGTGAGATCATACATCCAGGAAAAAGTATGTATATTATTTATTTACAAATATATCTTTTCCTAATAGACATAGTTTTGTGGGGAGCAAGAAAGATCCTTGAGGGCAAGGATTAGATCTGGGGACAGGAGAACAGGCTGGCTATAAGTGATCACTTTGAAGTCCTATTCTAATGCCCCAGTCAATGGTATTGTGTCCTCTTAGATATGTGAGCAGGAATACAGGTTTAATTATAATTCTGCTGCCCTAATTTCTATCCCTTTGGTTCTTAGTAAAATACTGTGTATGCTATGAGCATTCAGCAAATGTTATAATGACAGCAAAATGGAAATTTGAAAAAGAGTACTTTGGTGTGCCGCAAGAAATAACTCAACATAAATGACCAATAGTTGATTCCCAGAGGTTAGGACTTTATGACTTTCAAGCCATTTTAAATGTATTATATTAAAACAACTTTGTTCTGAAGAAGAAAAAGTATCTTTTCTCTGAAGTGGAGTACATCTTTCAACCTCCACATGAGAATATGCAGTAGTTAAAAAAATAAAAGTTGTAAAAAAATAAAAAAAAAAGTTATGTGATTTCTATTAGTGAACTGGATTGAAACCCACAGAGTCATTTGTTACCACTGCCTGATAATCTGTAGTTTCAAGAGGAAGATGTATTGAGCAATGAAAATAAGTTTATGTTTTTATTTTTTTGCCCAGGTGTCTTTTGATCCTTTTTTCTGTTGGAATACATCCCACAAGGACTATTAGTTGCAAAAGAAAAAGTATTTGCTAATGATACCAGCTTAAAAGCAAAAATAAAAATTGTAGCTGCCTGCTTGAAAAAGGCCCTCCTACAGATCATTTATAGATTTTCAAAGTGAAAGTTTCCAGAAAAGGAAAGAATGACTGACAGCTCTATATCTGTAATGCAGTCAGCTCTAGGGATATTTATGCATATATTAAGTGAAAAAAATTTTGAATACTTTGTCTAGTTTGCAATATGAGACCTGCTTCGGCTGTAACCCCTCATAATGACTTTGCTATACTAATCCTCTATTAATAGGAAAAAATATGAGCTATACTTGTACCTTTAAATGTGACTTTATATTATAGTTTTCATCAAATTAATGTTGAAATTTTATCACATATTAAGTATTACTACAAATTAATAATATTTCAGCTCAATGTCTGATCCTGGGAAAATATCCTGTCATTGTTCAGTGACCCTACTGACTCATGCAAGAATCTCTCCCAATTAGAGAAATAGACTGTCTCCTCTATAGACCTAGTCTAAAGGTAGGCATAATTAATGGCCTTTGAAAGTACATTCACTCATGTATTAATCCAATAAATATTTATTGATCACTGGCAATGTTTAATGCATATTGTTGAGTAAATGAACAAGGCTAATTCAAGTCGGAATGTGCTAAATGCTGTTAAGGGTGGTACAAATAGGATGCTATTGGAGTGTAGAGAGAGTAGTGATCACGTTAGGAAAGCCTACAGGGGAAGTAAATTTTGAACTTGCCCCTAAATTTCTATAGAAGAAAATGTATTAACATTATAAAAGTGGTTATTTTAGTTTGAATTAATTAAAAGTAACATCCTGTGGGACATGGAACAGACAGATAGTCAACGATGAAATCATGGAAAGCTTTGACTAAGGAATGTGTACTTTATTAAATTGGTAATGGAGAGCTATTGAATATTTCTGTGTGTACGAATGTTATAAGAAGGGCTATACTTTAGTAGTATTTATTGGGCAACTATGTTAGCAATGAATTCCAATGAGGAGAATTAGAGATAGGGGGATTGTCGCAATGAAGGTATAGACCAGTATTATGGCAATGGAAATGAAAAGAAAGGGAGATTATAATTAGGATTTAGAGGAATATGAGAGATGGAAGAGGTTGAGATTAACAAAAAAAATCCTGATTTTTTCATATAACTCATTTAAACTTCTCCCCTTACACTAGTGTCTTGGACTATCTGGTAAGCTCTCTTCTTACCACTGCAGTACAATATCCAGTGTTATACTATGAACATAGAGAAGAGGTAGTTCCCAAACTATTTGACTACTAGTTTCAAAAAGCAGTGAATGGCTACCACCTGGGAAATCCAAGTTTTCTTTGGGATATTCTGATGATCCTGCTTAATGATGTGTTTTTCCTCTTGAAATTTGTCTTTAAAATGGTTAATGATTTATTTTCTTTGCTATACTGTGTAACAAATGGGTAAAAACATTGTAGGGGCTACAATATTTATTGCTTTGAAGAGGAATCTTAGAGAAAAGAAAATCGTCATCAATAAATAGTAGAAAGTGCCACTCATTTTCTCAGTAAAGGCTAAAATAGCAGAAATATAATCAAATCAAATGGTGTGACTTCAAATTGTGTGCCTCCTAAATAAAATTTTATCCCCTTCTTCCCCCAACAGCAAGTCACCACCTCATCCTTTCCTTTCACTTTCTGTCATGTCAGAAAAAACCCTCAACATGCAGCCAGGTAAGTCCTTCCTGTTCCATAGATTCCGTGAAAGTGCAGTCATGTGTCACTTAACTACAGAGACTGAGAAATGCACCATTATAAGATTTCGTCATTGTGTGAATATCATGGAGTATACTTACACACCTATACTGAATACTGTAGGCAATTGTAACACAATGATAAATATTTATGTATCTAAACATATCTAAACCTAGAAAAGGTACAGTAAAAATATGGTATAAAAGATAAATAAAGAACAGTGCACCTGTATAGGGGACTTACTCTGAATGGAGCTTGCGGGACTGGAAGTTGCGCTGGGTGAGTCAGTCAGAGTGGTACATTAATTTGAAGGCCTAGAACATTACTGTATGCTGCTCTAGACTTTTTAAACACTGTACACTTAAGCTACACCAAATTTATTAAAAAATATTTTTCTTTCTTCAATAATAAATCAACCTTAAGTTACTATAACCTTTTTACTTTATAGGCCTTTAAATTTTTAAATCTTTTGACTCTTTTGTAATAACCTTTAGCTTAAAACACAAACACATTGTACAGCTGTACAAAAATATTTTCCTTCTTTATATTCTTATTTTACAAGCTTTTTCTATTTTTAGTTTTTTTTTTAATTTTTAAACTATTTTCTTAAATACTAAGATACAATAACACACATTAGACTTACACAAGATCAAGATCATCAATATCACTGTCTTCCACCTCCATATTTTGTCCTACTGGAAGGTCTTCAGGGGCAATGACATGCGTGGATTAGTCATCTCCTATGATAACAATTCCTTCTTCTGCAATACCTTGGAAGGACCTGCCTGAGGCTGTTTTACAGTTAACTTTTTTTTTATAAGTAGGAATATACTCTAAAATAACTGTAAAAAGTATGATATAGCAAATTCATAAACCAGTGACATAACTGTTTATTCTCATTATCAAGTAATATGCACTGTACATAATTGTATGTGCTATATTTCCATACAACTGACAGTGCAGTAGTTTTGTTTTGTACATCAGTATCACCACAAACAAGTGAGTAATGTATTGCACTGCAATGTTACGACAACTATGACATAACTGGGTGATAGGAATTTTTCAGCTCCATTATAATCTTATGGGATCACCTTTGTATGTGGCCCATTGTTGACTGAATCATCGTTTTGTGGCACATGACTGTAGTGGAATTTGTTGGAGGATGTTAATTCTGCCTTTGGACATAATCAGATAATCCTTTCTACTCTCTAACTCATTGCTTAATAAGAATGTCAGTTCTTGAGTTTAAAAGCCAATGCAGAGATAGTCCAGAATGATGGGCCAGGAGTACATGGAATTCTGAGGCTCTTTGGAGGGTTTTAAAGGGCCTTAGTTATGAAGGCCAAGCTCTGTCAGCAATAGTAACATGGACTCACTACATCCCAGCAGTTATACTGTGTTTCCTATTGCTGAAGTACTAAATGACTGATTAAAAGGCTTGCTGTGTGTTGTCTCTAAGTTGCATTTTCCCTTGTGTGCATTCAGCAGCACCAGGAGACCAGTATCTATTTCACAGTTCAGAGCAGCCTACCACATCCTACTTCCACCACCTGTGAAATGTGTTGTTTGGTTGGTGTTTTGTGATTATGAACCATGAATTACTTATGCCCATATTGGGCGTTGCCTGTAGTTCCTACCAAGGTGCCTTAAACCCATTACTCCTTTTCCTTATATTATTACCTTGACTTCTAGTGAAAGGGCTACAATTCACTTAGCGAATAAAGTTGTTAAGCTACAGTATAATATTTATCCATCTTCATTAAAGAGAAGGAGGAATAATAGGCTTGTTTAACGGGCAAGCTCATTGCTGCCACTGTTCAAGACAAAATGCATTTCTTTACCTTTGCCTCAGTGGCTTAGATATAGGAAACCAGTAGAGAATGTGGAGATTTAGAGAGACAAAAGAGGATAAGATGTGAATTAAGGGATTTTTTTCAGTACAATCCCAGCCCATGGAGATTGGGTGGGGGTGGTGGGGGATATTGTTGGAGGAAAAGTGAAATAAGACAAAATCAACATAAGCATTAGGTGTAAACATTCAAACTGACCAGATGGGACTTTGGTATGGGAACAGTGATTATTCTTTTTAGTTGCTCATCATCTAAACCAATTCATGAGGCAATGGTTCTATTGGTAGTGTCCAGTTCCCAAAATTTTTGATATCTGTGGCAAGCTATGATATCTGTGCCCGGTGATGGCAACTGTGGTATCTTCATGGGACCAGTTGTGCACCATGATTTTTAGTGGTGTTCCTGGATGGGTAGCCTACAAACCTAGGACTCCATTTTGTTCTTAGATTAATCAAAGTTGGTTTCTGTTATTCTGGAAGGGAGAAGGGACTATAAAAGAGCCTTCTATGTGATCTGCCTCATGCAATTCAGTCTCAGAAGGAAGGGCTTCTCCAGTTAATGGAGAGACATTTCTTCATTAGTCACTCACATTTTCACGGATTTTAATCATCCAAAACAATATTTCCTTTTTAATCTTAGTTATATTCTCTATTTTGCACCCTAGCAATGAGTGGGAGAGTAGGAGAGATGAAACAGAGCCACAGTCACTGTTTCTATGAGACCAGATAAAAAGAAACTTAAAGAAAATGTTATTTGTTTATCCTCAGCCTGAAGTTAGGAAACACTGATCTAGAAAAATACTAATTAATTGCAATAATAATTGTGTTATTAATATCAATAATAGATATAAAACAGCTAATATTTATTTAGCACTTCCAGCTACCAGGGAAGTCTGCATCTTTTACTTGCTTAACCCATTTAACAACCTTAAGAGGTAGGTGCTAATATCATATACCTTTATAGATGAAGAGACTGCAGCTTAGAAAGGTTAAGGAAATGACTCAAAGTTACACAACTAGGTAGAGTAGGTAAAATTAGAAACTAGATATGTTTGATTTTGAAACTCAAGCTTCTAATCACTCTACCACCTTCAAATAAGGAGGACAGTATTATATTCTATATACATGTATCATTTAATGCATCTTTTTAAAGAAAAATCAAGTAGAGGTAAAATAATAAGGGAAAGTGGAAAGGAAACTACTGTTTTTGTGTTAGTCACTGTACCTGTTGCTTTACATATTCATCTCGTTTCATCTTTGCAACAACCCAAAGAAGTATTATATACATTTTACGAGACTAGAGTTCAGAGAGGTTAAGTAACTTGCCTAAGGACACACAGCTGGTAAGTAATCAAGCCAAAACAAACTCTTATATGTCTGAACAAATAGAAAATGGTCATTATTACTAGTCACCTTAAGTGTTTCCTCTCTCATTTGTCTACCTTGGGAAATTGCCCAGGTTATTAGGAAATCCAGCCTTGCTAATGTGTAAACTTGCTTGTTTTTTCTTTAATGGGTAAGTGTTGGGGGGCAGAGAGAGAGATTGCAAATGTGGAAAAAGATATGGCATATCAGCTCTGTATGAAGCCACTCTAAATTATGATCTCTGGATAAATAGAGACCTTAAATTTTGGTAACACCTTATATTTCATGTTTATTTCAACTCTCAGTCAAACTTCATTTCTATCTAATGAGGGAGACATTAATCTCAATAACACACAACAATTTTTAATTTGACTGGAGTTTTCCTCCCTGACAAAACATGCCTGGTCTCTGAGAGATCAAATAGTTACAGGGATACAATGTTGAAAAAATAGTCTCAGAAAGGATTTATAGAGTTTTGAGCTTAGAGGATTTTTCTCCACTCTTTTGATTCTTGACTTATCGTTGCATGTGCCACACTAGTTTTAATCATCTAAATTAACCATTTCCAACTCTTTATCTTTCAGGAATGACATTATTAATACTTTTCTACATACTATTAGAAAACAACAAACAGGAGTTCAGAAGACCACTTCTGCTTTCCCCAAGCTCCTAAATTCATAGCCAGTCTTTGACTGACTTCTTTGCTTTCTTATTATTGCTGTGCTATGAGGGAAATGGGCAATATTTTTGAGGGTGTAAGAATTGGAAGTACTTATCGGAAAATACTAAATGTTTGGGGAGTGGGAGCCAAGCATGGTGGATGTGGGGCCAGAACACTGGTGGAGTGGAGAGTGCAGGCTTGTAAGACAGTTGCCTGGGTCGTTATTCTTACTTCCACATACCAGACCTGCAAGTAGTCACATAAAATACATGAGTACTAGTCCTTTCTTTTTATTTCATTGTGATTTGGTTTGTGAGTTGTAAAACTTGCTTGCTACTTACTATATCTATAAATAATCCTGGTTTAATATTGAGAATGACAGCACCTAAGAAGGATGTTCTCTGGGTGCTATATATGGCAATATGCACCCAATAAATTTTGCCTGACTTTTCAGCTTAATATGTAGAGATATTTGAATGATATAAATATTTAAGATTCTAAGGACTCCTCTAAAAGTAGTCTTAACATGTACATTGTGGTCCAACAGACATGATGTCTTGATTATATAAAGTTTGGTTGTTTCTTAGTCCTAAGTTTCAACAAAAAATGCAAGAGAAAGGTGGAAGTGTAAAGAACCATACTACATACATAAGATAAGTAAGAGGATTAATGATCTAGAGACTTCAAAGTTTCATCAAGAGATTTTAAAATCAGGAAATGTAAATTTCTAATATTTAATTCAATAGATATTCATTTATCATGTATTATACGCTGGACACGGATCCAATTTCTGGTTTGCAACAGTGAAACAATCGTGGTATCACCTCTCATGGTGCATACATTTCAATAGAAGAGATAGATGATAAATTAATAAATAATGCATAATAAAATGTCAGGTCATGATAACTGCTATGAAGAAAAATAAGCAGGAAAAGGGGATAAAGAGTGATGGATGAAAGGGAAGAACAGATAATATGGGATAGTTTTCTGAGGGAAGGCCATAATGAGCAAGTCATATTTGAACAGAGACTTAAACGATGAGAAAGAGACAGCCATGTGAAGACCTGGGTAAAGAGATTTACGGCCAGTGTTAAAAATAAGTTGATTGGTGGACACGAGATTGACTAGTATGGTTAGGCACAGTAAGCAAGAGAGACAGTGGTAGAAGATGAAGTTAGATAGGAAGGCATGGCCAGGTGCTATATAGACTATGTTAACACGTGAATTTTTTCTAAAAGCTATGGGAAACAGACTATTGATCCATCTTAGAAAACCTGAATAACTTTGTGAACTTGTTATAATAGCTACCTGAGCAGGGTTTTGCTGATCAATCTATATTAATAAAAGTATGGAAACTTTTATGAAAAATTGAATCCTTAAACTTTATTTCTTTTTTTAATATTTATTTATTTTTATTTCAAAATATTAATTAAGGGGGTAAAATTTTTTTGTCACATGGATATCTTGTATGGTGCTTAAGTCAGGGCTTTTGGTGTGCCTATTACCAGAATAGCGTTCACTGTACCCAGTAGGTAAGTTTTTATCCCACACCCATCCACCTTCCCCCCACACTTCTTGGTTTCTCGTGTCCTTTATATTTATTTAATGTATAGCTGTTCTTCTTCATTTCTTGGCAGTTTCTTTTTTTTTAATTAATTGATTTAAATAGCACTGTATATTTAAATATTTTCTATTTTCTTACTTATTTAAATACCTGCCAACAAAACTCAAAACTTTGTAATGTTATAAAACCTTATTGAGCACTTAGACAACTCTTGAACATCTAACATTTCTGAACAGAATGCTCTCGACATCTCATAAATGTTCAGTACAGTCTCCACACATTAGTTAAGTTCTACATCTTTTGACTTGAAATCATAACACTGTCAGATTCTTATTTTATTAATTAATTTTTAATTGACAAATGAAATTTGTATATATTTTATGTATACATTGTGAAATGGCTAAATCAGGCTAATTACCCTGTTACTCACATATCATTTTTGTG